>JARLTB010000219.1:5907500-6535000 GCA_030141615.1 Unio pictorum | reverse complement strand
TTAATTAGCTGTTGTTTTTTTATACCATTGCTTATTTTATGTATATGAATGCAAATTATCGGAAAATATATTAATAGCTACTTTCTAGTGCCTGATTACAATCAAAACATTTAACAAGTTAATAAACTTTACGATATAAATCATGAAAGTTTTTTTTTTTAAAGTTTAAAAGTTTGCCAGTGATGTAGTGAAAGATGTCTAAAAGGGATAATACATTTATTTAGTCCAACAATGCTCCAATTTAAAGCAGGTTTTATTGTTGGTTAAAACGGTACTTCAACATCAACTCCACGAAAGTAGCAAAAGAAATCCGACAGCTTCAGAAAGACTAGTTACTGTATTACACAGTTTGTAATTCAGAAGTTATTCTAGGCAAAATTCAACCGTTCGGGGTTCAAAATCAATGTTTCCAAATGCGCAGCGGTTAGAGGTGATATTTGAACGTTTAGTGGTAAACAAAACATAGATTACAATATTGATAATTCTTGATATTTGAACGAGACTGAAGTACAACTGATTGAAACTACATTTTCTCATATTCCTATATGTTTACGATCGTGTTTTTTTCAGCGTAGAAGACTGGTACATGATAGCGCTGTCCTTCCTCACACCTGACTTTTGTCCTGACTCGTGGACTTTTTTCACTGTCTATTGCGAGCACAGTGCACACAAAGTAGCAACAACTTCCCGATTTACATAATCACTTGAACATTCTTTAACAATAATTTTTAAAAAAAAAATTGATTACAACATAGTCACATGGTAAAATGGGCAATGTTTCAAGTTTAGTGTCCTGCGAAGAGGACGTTATGATTGAACTAGTTACAATTACGGCGACTTTAATCTAAATTTGAGATTAAAAAGCCGTTGTTGTAATCGTTTTCTTTTACTAAAAAAAATTTATATTCTTTTTTTTCTCTCTGAAGGATAAATCAATATTCACAATACTCCGAAACCCCTAATTTTTTGCTTAGAAATGTGAGGGGGAAATCCTTTATTATGATTCAGTGTGGGATTGGAAACTTAGTAAGTGGAAAATTTAATACCCCATCACATACAATGCACTTACATAGACGGTGAGGAAGTGGGCATATAATTTTTAATTAATATAATTTTTAATTAATTATGGGCATGTAATTATAAACTAATGATTAGCATGTAATTATAAATGAATGATGGGAATGTAATTATAAATTAATGATGGGCATGTAATTATAAACTAATTATGGGCATGTAATTATAAATTAATGATAGGTATGCAATTATAAACTAATTACGGGCATGTTATTATTATTTAAATATGGGCATGTAATTTATAAATTAATGATGGGCATGTAATTATAAATTAAGTATGGGCATGTTACTATACATTAATTATGAGGGGGGGAGGCGAGTGGTCTAAAGCGCTGTCCGTTACGGATCACTGCCATCTCACCTCTGTCTGCGTGGGTTCGAGTCTAAGATTCGGCTAATGTAGTTATGTGAGAAAGCTTGCCAGTAGCTTCTCGTGGGTCGATGGTTCTTTCCGGTTTTTTTCCGGTTTCTTTCATCCACCATTAATACTAGCCGCCATGTAGAGCCTATATTGTGCTTAAAAATGGCGTTAAACCATAAAAAAAATACATTAATTATGGGTATATAATTATTTAATATTTATGGGCATGTAATTATAAATTAATTATGGGCATATCATTATTTATTAATTATGGGACTATATTTTATAAATTAATGACGGGTATGCAATTATAAATTAATAATGGGCATGTAATTATAAATTATTAATGGGCATGTAATTATAAATTATTAATGGGCATGTAATTATAAACTAATTATGGGCATGTAATTATAAACTAATTATGGGCATGTAATTATAAATTATTAATGGGCATGTAATTATAAATTATTAATGGGCATGTAATTATAAACTAATTATGGGCATGTAATTATAAACTATTTATGGGCATGTAATTATAAATTAATTATGGGCATGCAATTGTTAGTTAATTATCATGTTAGTACTGTTCGATATTTTGGGTTCTCCCGAAATACCTTGGGCTTGCAAGATTGCACCTTTGTCACAAAAGTTGCGTGATGACGTCATGTAAGCCAACTGCGTAATTATTGAGTATTAAGAATGTATTTCAAAGTCATTTCACACCACTAAATTCTGCAGATTTGTTTAGTAAAATCAATATTTTTGCTCATGTGACACATATAATCTAATTTGTGTGCTCATTCCAGATGAAATTCATAAAACTTGTTGAATAATGTCAATCTTTAGCTCGCCGAGTCCCGTAAAATGATACAAATTATTCAAATCGCTTAAAATATTTCGTTTGAAATAAGTACTCGTGTAATATCCTACAGGTTAAAAACTCCCGTTTTGTGACGCCATAGAAATTAACTGGCTCCATGAAAAACTGAGATGTATTTATTTTCCTCCATTGCAGGAGAGTATTTGTTATTGTTGGACGTGAGACAGATTGGTGCCCAGAACGTTTTGGTACAGTGGGACAAGTTTAACTTTACGGATATTGAATTAGAATCAGTCAAGGTAAAATAAGCCTAGTAGTTAATCATTCGACTTTTAATCTTGATAATTGAGGGGAAACGACCACGTTCGCAGTATACCATATATAGAGGTGTGCATTTCTTTACATTCGATATACTACTGAGAAAAGAAAGATGAGCTGTTTCGACTATATCAGATTTCACAAATGCCCAAATTTCACAAGCATATGTTAACATCGGTACAAGGGTTTGATTTAACAAATTCAATTGACTATTAATAGTCAAATCTAAATTGTGCATCCACCATTTTAGTAAATGCATACTTTTATTAGCTATGGATCCTAGAGTATTCAAGCCGTTGGAGAACGTTCCATTCTTGTAAAATATAAGACCGAAGTACTTATATTCATGTACTATGTACTACATCCATATTCACATTGCTTATCTTAAATTTATGCTTCTTTTCTGAACCAAATTTTATATTTTTGTTTTCTCTGGGTTGGCTAAGTTTCCAGTTATCGCCATATCTACTAAGCATATAAATAATATCTTGCATGTCAACAGGAGTGTCTGCAACAAGTATAGCATCATCAGCGTATAAAAACAACATAACATTAAGTACATTTATAATGTCATTATGTTTGGAAAGTACAGCGCATCCTCTGCACCCATTTACTAATTTCAAAAAGATCATACGTCATTTAGGAATAAGGGGAACAATAACACTGATGAAGTTTAATTCTACAGTTAACACTAGGAGGCGAAAACAAAACCAACTTTGTCATATAAACGTGTTAAAGGAGTACGTTGATAGAGATAACCCAGTTATTCATGCAGTCAAGTTAGTTGTAACTGTCTCACACTGTCAAGACTTAAGCGATGGAATGCGATTGGACTGTAGTGAGCAGTCTTTGGAATTCAGAAATATTGCATAATCTTGATCAGAAGCTTGCACATTTTCAGCAACAAGAAAAAGAACTAAAACTGCTATTATTTGAATATGAGCGCTTCTTGTCATATGTTCCAACACGAACAAATAAAATCTACCATGACGCTGAAATCGTAGATTCCACGCCTTTGAAACAGCATCAGTACAGGATGAATCGTCTCAATCAGTCATGTTTGAAACAAGAAATTCATTATTTGCTGGAGACTGATTTCATAGAACCAAGTAAAAGTGACTGGGGTTCACCTTGTATTCTTGTGTCAAAACCAGATATGTTCGGCATGTGCACCGACTATAGAAAAGTGAAAAGCGTGACCAAAACAGATTAATATCTATTGCCAAGAATCGATGATTGTATGTCAAAATTGGAAATGCACAATATCTGACGAAGTTTGATCTTTTGAAAGAATTCTGGCAAATTCGACTAGCATAAAGGGCAAAAGAAATGGAGTAGATCACCATGTGTGCTATGTTTCTATATATAAAAAAATAAGCACCAGAAACATTATTCTTCAGTCGAGAAGGAATGTTTGGATTTTATAGTGGCTTTGCACGAATCTGAAATGTATATAAGTTCAGCTCTTTCTCAGAATATTGTATTGATCACAAGATAAAACACAAAAATTAGAATTTTACTGAGGTAGAGTTCGATGTTGCAGGTATACATAAGTGACACCAGGCACATCATTTGGAAAGGTAAACTAATTGCAGATGCACTTTCATGTGTATATAACTATTATATTGCTTGATGTATATTTTGTGTAATTCGTATGACTTCATATTTAATCATATGTATATTTGACTAATATGTAAAGAAAGCGTTACTGTATAAATCTTTTTTTATTTATGAGGAGAGATGCTATGTACATTTGATTAGTACCATTTGTTAGCTTTTATATGTTATGTTCAGCAGTATTATTGACTTGACCTTGTCCCATATCAAGTCACTGGTTACGTGATTAGTGCCATTTGTTGGCTTTTATATGTTATGTTCAGCAGTATTTTCGACTTGACCTTGTCCCAAATCAAGTCATTGGTTACATGATTAATGCCATTTGTTGGCTTTTATGTATGTTCAGCTGTATTTTCGACTTGACCTTGTCCCAAATCAAGTCATTGGTTACGTGATTAGTGCCATTTGTTGGCTTTTATATGTTATGTTCAGCAGTATGTTCGACTTGACCTTGTCCCAAATCAAGTCATTGGTTACATGATTAATGCCATTTGTTGGCTTTTATATGTTATGTTCAGCAGTATTTTCGACTTGACCTTGTCCCAAATCAAGTCATTGTTTACGTGATTAGTGCCATTTGTTGGCTTTAATATGTTATGGTCAGCAGTATGTTCGACTTGACCTTGTCCCAAATCAAGTCATTGGTTACATGATTAATGCCATTTGTTGGCTTTTATGTATGTTCAACTCTATTTTCGACTTGATCTTGTCCCAAATCAAGTCATTGGTAACGTGATTAGTGCCATTTGTTGGCTTTTATATGTTATGTTCAGCTGTATTTTCGACTTGACCTTGTCCCAAATCAAGTCATTGGTTACGTGATTAGTGCCATTTGTTGGCTTTTATGTTATGTTCAGCTGTATTTTCGACTTGACCTTGTCCCAAATCAAGTCATTGGTTACGTGATTAGTGCCATTTGTTGGCTTTTATATGTTATGTTCAGCAGCATTTTCGACTTGACCTTGTCCCAAATCAAGTCATTGGTTACATGATTAATGCCATTTGTTGGCTTTTATATGTTATGTTTAGCAGTATTTTCGACTTGACCTTGTCCCAATTCAAGTCATTGGTTACGTGATTAGTGCCATTTGTTGGCTTTTATATGTTATGTTCAGCAGTATTTTCGACTTGACCTTGTCCCAAATCAAGTCATTGGTTACGTGATTAGTGCCATTTATTTTGCTTCCTGGCTTTATTATTGTGTCATGGGTTTTACTTAATGTTGTTTACTTGAAATATTACTTATTCATCCCTTAACATCCGATGATGAATCATCTTATTGTTTTGTTCAGTCTGTAATTTGGGTGGATTTTTTTATTCAATTATTAGTCACTGGTATGAAAAATAATATTTTTTTTACTATACCTTAAATTGGAATTATAGTGAATTTAGACAAAAACAACTTGGATTATATTACTGTTATACATCAAAACACTGTTAGAAATCTCCACACTCCATGCCATAGGCATATTAGCACGTTCTAGACTATAAGCAGATCAACATATTCAATGTTGCAATTTATTTGAAATACCACTGAAATTAAATTGGAACCTCATACATTTGGACTTGTAATAGACATTTTATGACCATCTGGGATTTAATTCAGAATACTATAAGTTCTTTTTATTTTATTTTATTCGTTGTGCAGCTTTTGGCCGAAATCAGTTGATCAACGGATGTCGCCAAACAACATTGTATTAATTCCTATGCATTGGAAAATTGACTACAATTCTCTGTTCGTGCGAGGAATTAATGAATCGTCGATATTTTTAAATTTTAATAGAACCTAACGACGTTTAGCACTAATATTTTTAGAGATTCAGATTCAGATTTATTCATCCGATCTGGTTCATACGACTTTTTTCACGTAACGGCGGCATTGAGGCTTTAACCTATGATAGTGAGTTTCGCTGAAGGTCATTAGAGATTATAGTATGGCAATCCATGGGTTATTTATGCCATAATCTCACCAATACTTGCGCCTGTCAGTGTTTGTTATTTGTTTTTTATTTTTTCGCCTTGGCCGATAGTCCGATTCTAAACAAAATTGATAGAAATTTTTCATCGACATGTTTTGTCATATTTCTCTCTTGACTAGTTTTCATAGCAGGGCTGTGGCGTCCATATCAACTATTTAGAAACACCTTTTCAACTTATCATCCAGAAAAGGTTAGTAATTTTTCATGAAAGTCCATAGAGACAGTTCCTTGGGACAATCTCTACCTAAATTGTATCCTGCGTTATTTTTTGAAACATTTAAAGCACTATAGTGTCTTGCAATGCAAAAAGACGGAAAACTTATTATCAACGCCAATTTTTTTGCCAATTTCCTTAAACATTTTATAAAAATTTAAAAGACTTCTTGCTTAGGGCATGCTACCAAAATTGGTGCGGAGTGTCTGACTTAAACTATGGTGTGACATCCCAAACAATCAGGCTTCTTAGAACACTTAAGCCGAATCAGAAAGATGCAGAAACACCTGATTGGAATGATCATTTTTCATCTGTTAGCGGCCATCTTGTTATTAATGCCTCTAATTTGTTTCATAACAGTGCCGGTGCGGCGTTTATCACCGACAGTAGTGAAAATATGAACTCATTTAACCCATTTCAACTAGATTTAGTCTCTGATTGGTACTAATGATGTTGATGATGACATATAATGTGACCAGTGTAAATACAAAATTTAAAGAAACCCTCAAACAACACAATATCTCCAAATAAAATTGGTACCTTTAAAAAGTTTGATTAAAACTTGACAGAAAGGATCTTTCGAGTGAGTTTTGGTTAGTGTCTAATAGCAATCGGAAAATCGCTTGGCCTTTTCTGTCAAGTCGAGATATAACCTTGCCTCTAATTGTAGGAAATGTACATAAATTTGATGGATTCGCCTCCGGAGGAGTACACCTCGTATGTTAGGACAGCAAAAACCATTAGTGTTTCCATTTGTGACTTTGTTTCCTTCTGCTGCAATGCTGTGCCACGTGAATAAAAGTAGTTCGGAATATGAGATTTCTTCCTTGATTTGACAGAAAAGGTCGAGGGTGTTCCATTTAGTCTATTAGGCAAGAAATCTAGCACCCACTTGGACCTCTTGTTTATATTTTTATATAAAATTATCAGCTATTCGGCGTTCTATTAAACAACGTCATTGTAATCAGTTTTAGACATTACTAAATTAGTAGGCATGACGACATCAATGCCTTTAAAGTTTGAAACTGACCTAGAGGTTGAATTTGGTCAGATAAATATTTCAACCATTCAAAAAAGATTTTACTTTTGGAAAGCAGTTTTATTTTAAAATAAAGATTTAATGTTAAATGTCGACATGATGCTCAGTCTCAGAAATCTTTAAAACAAAAATTTCGTTCACTGCCTAATCTTTTGACAAAATGATTATTTTTCTAGTCGCAACTGCCCCCGCTCCCATCGTCGTCATCGCAGAAATATTAATAATATTAGTGTATTACGGGAGGATGACGAAAACTGACAAAAGATTGTTTTATTTTTATGTTGTCTTAAATCATATATGTGAATTGAGGAGTTCATTCAAAATAATTATGTCAGTTGTATTGTTTCCAGAGAGTGGTGCTAAATCGCAAGATGTCAGGTACCTTGGCTGTTGATGTACATAACGTATTGGATTGGAAAACAAAGACACATTTTCTCCTTCGAGATATTGATCCGAACATCAAACACACTTTTCAACTGGTGGTACTTTTCGAGTTGCGATCGCAGTCTCCAATCATATCCAAACCAGCAGAATTCGAACTTGTACCTCGAGGTGGGTTAATGTTTGTGTTTAGAAGACAAAGGGAAGACGAAAATGACAAACACTATTTAAAGACATACATCATTTCCAGCATGGCTATGGCTTATCAATTTGTTACTTTCCCGCTACCTAACAACTTTAATTTACTACATTGTCACCTAACCGTGAGAATGTTTGACTTATGGTGTGGGCCAGTATTATATGTGCATCATCTACTGTGTGTCGTCGTTGTCCGCATGTCAACGTTTGCTATTTTCTCAACAGCCTTAATATCATTCCTACCAAATTAAGTTGTATCATTCTGCTGTCAAACATTTAAGTTTGGTACATATTATTACTTTTACTTTATTATTTTGCAGACATTTCAATTGTAATTTTAAAAAAATTTAACGAATTTTGTCAAAACACTCCTTTAACTAATTATATTAAATTAAACGGAAATCATTCCGGTATTAAAGCTTTTCAGATTTTTACAAATGATATACATCCACATGCAAATGTGTCTGCAAGCAGTACAAATGTCCAGAGATTTGAATCCCTTGTTTTTCAAATGCCAACCGATCATTTACAATATTTGTAGACACAGAACTCTTGCATACAAAGATCTATTTTTTAAAATACAAAATGACGATCATCCATATAATAGAAAGAGTTTCAAGGATTCTGAAAAGCTGCTTAAGAAATTTTAAAAGCTATGACAACGCGTGCCGGTATCGAGGTCTTTCGATATCCAGTTTCACTGAAAAGAATCACCGCCATTAATAATTACCGAAAACAGGACAACGTCGAACTGACCGTTATCTCAATGGACACTTAAACACTTATTTCTACCAGATTCAAATTTATGCAAGATTATGTTCGTCCAACTACCAACTGGCACAAAGTTAAATTTATATCTCTTACATTGATAAACGAAACCGACCTAAGCATTGTGACCATTATTAATAATAGAAAACATAAGAGTTTATATTTAATTCAAAATAATAATAGCAATAACAGTTGAACAACATCCGATGATACCTTATAACAATTTGGCGATAGCTTATTATGTAATTTTGGCAAACTGAGTCGACCGTCAAAACGATATACAATGAATGTTGCCAGATGACCAAAGGTGTTACTGCTTCGTTTGAATGTAATATATTTATCAGTATCACACCTATCGGTGTCATTCTGTTTAATCCAAATTTGTACTTTTTTCTTCATTCTCTATCGTATTTTTTCAGCCTCTGATGAATTGATGATTCACCTGACGGCAGATGTGGAGATATATGGTAATAAATCCGTACTATATATTTGGAAAACAACAGTATTGCATACAATTTAAATGTTACATGCTTGATCTCTGTTTCGATACAGCTGTTCAAACTGTATATCCGTACCACACATCCAGATTCGAACTACTTATATTTCTTTGTTAACGTCAACAGGTAGATATTTTCAGATGCAGTGAATAAAACTTTCATAAATCCATTTTCGCTTTGAAATGCATTGATACAACAATGCTAAAATATTTAGAAATTGTAAAAGAGGAACTCTGCAATAAATACAAAACCGCATTCGAAATTTGTTATGAATCGAAGAAAATAAATTGATTGATATATCTTTTGAATACGTCTGGGTCTGGAGACCTAGACGTTACCTAGTAACGCCTTATCAAACGGTTTCTTCCCTATGACTCGGAACAAAACACGTATATAGTTTTTGTGTACTTTTCATTTAAGACTGAGCAAAGGAGATAATGCTTTGTCAAAAATTACACTTACAACTTAGGCAATCTTTGCTGCCAACCATTTAGGTAAAGTGCGTTTAAGAAAACAAAAAGAACGCCTTATATTTTATACACGTTTATGTTTAAAATAAATGAATGATCTGCATGTATGCATATTAGCTATTGTTGATACCATAATTTACGTGTGGAAAATAGTATAGTTTTGATCCAAATGAGCACTAACAGTGTATTGCCGGTTCTTTCAGTAAGAAGTAACTCCTTGTAGCTTAGATCTCTTGTTTTGGAAACAGAATATAACGTATAAGGGCGACTACTCTTCAGGAATGTAATATATTTCTTTGACGTATCTAAACGACAGGTGCGGAGTTCAATACGGACCAATTATATCCGACTGTATTGGTCAAATCAATAATTCAGAATTACGAAAAATCCAGATTTTATTCTCGAAATAATAAGATTATAGATTGAATTACCATAACTTCAGAAACAAATTACATGGTTTACATGAAATATATTTATCAACTTTGGTACTTAATGTCTATATAATACCCATCTGCTTAATTTTAGTTGCCTACCACTATGCAAACAACAACAACAACATCAATACTACTACTAGTAAACATAGTAATAATAATAATAATAATAATAATAATAATAATAATAATAATAATAAAGAAGAAATGTGCGACACCTAATTGCGGCAAAGTCTCACATTGAAGTTGAATAAATGATTACATTAATTAGCTATTGGAAATGTCAAATGAATCCACTCAGTGAATATACTTTATGTTGGTATTGATTTTAAGTATTTTCAAAGATTAGAATTTAGAACAATTTGAGATTTACACAATAAACTGTTACAAAGGGAAAATTATATTTTCTTCACCTAATGGGTATAAGTCACAAAAATATCTCGGAGTTGATTTTTCATGGCTTTGAGACTAATGTCTGATTCTCCATCTACAACTAATGTATCCATGCAGTAGATCTAAAATTGATTCGTAACAGTTTTTCTTCCATCCCAATCAGTCTCGAAAGACAAACCTGATAATAATGTCCATTTGTCTTCGCTCTGCATTTTTTAGTTTACTTATTCTATTTTAGTGTCGTTCTTTTTCAGGTGAGTGATATTTATGTGGATGAAGGAATAAATAATACAATAATTTTCCCATTCATAACAAATAAGTCTATTTAGCAGCTGTTTTTCTCGGATCTAGTAATGAATTTTCTGATTTTAACCTAGGCTACGAATCATGGTGGCAGCTGAAACAAACTCTAGTAAGAAACAAACTCAGACAATTTAGTGATTACTCAAGTCATAAAACCAGGTTTTAAGATGAGTGTTGTAGTGATTCATCCGAGTGTTGGAGGGGCTGGTTTTGTTCTGTGCGTGCGCAGGTGGCTAATGGGGCCAACCCTTGCACTGAATGTTTTTCGTTTAATGAACATGGGATGAGTGGGACATCTCCAGGAGGGTTGATGACCCGTGCTTTTCTGGCTTGTATCTTCAGCTCTGAAGCTGCTGTTCTGCTAGATTTGCACAACTTGAATCATTTGTGCACGGAGGAACGCCCAGTGACTCGATCGTCTGATGTTTGCTCCCAGGAATCAGGGTTATATTGAACGGATGGTCTTTGAAGCGTTTCTCCTGACCTCATTGGGGTCGTTTTCCTTGCTTTAGCTCGCTATAGAAGAGTCTCGTAGGCAGCCGGTGGTCTGGCATGCGTACAACATGTCCAGCCCAGCGTAGCTGGGAATGCATCAGGATGGTGTGGATACTGGGAGACCTGCTTGGGCAAGTACTTCAGTGTCTGGAACCTTGTCTTGCTACTTGATGTTGAAGATTTTCCTGTGACTTGTGGTTTGAAAGTGGTTCAGCTTATGGCATCGCGTTGGTACACTGTCCACGTTTTGCCTGCGTAAAGCAGTGTGGGTAGCAGAACTACCCTGTTGACCTTTAGTTTGGTCTGGATGCTGATGCCTCTTCTATTCCAGTTGTTAGCATACAATCTGACGAAAGTTGCGCTGACTCTGGCAATGCGAATGTTAACGTCGTCGTCAAGAGTGGCGCTCTGTGACAGTGTCTGCCAAAGTAGGTAAAGCGTTCACTACGTTGTGCATTTGACCAAAGACGGTGATGTTGGGTTCAACATAGGGCTTTTAAAGGCCTAGCTAACGCAGGACTTCAGTCGTCTTGGTACAGATGGTGAGATCAAGGCTTGTACAGAGCTGGGGAACTTGTGCCAAAGCTGCATTGCAGGTCGTATTCCGAGACAGCATTGAGGGCGCAGTCATCAACAAATAAGAAATCCCTGATGGTATCTGTCATAACCGTGGTTTTCACTTGAAGCCTACTGGGATTGAATAAGTTTACATTTGTACGGTACCATATGCAGAATCCAACCTCTCCATCTCTGAAAGCATTAGTGAGCATGGCAGAGAACACTAGACTGAACAGTGTCGGTACCAGAACACAAACCCGATTGACGCCATTGGTTACTGGGAATGGCTCAGATGTCTCTCCATTGTCCTGGACTCGTGCCTGCATGCCGTCCTGGAATTATTGCACCATAGATATAAATTTTCTTGGCATCCGTACTTGGCCATTTTCTTCTACAAGATCCTCATAAAACTTGAGCTTCACTTTACCTAGGTTGGTCAAGGTTGGAGCGTAGCAACTAATGGTGGTAAAGTGCTCTCTTCCAGAAAAAAGTTAGGAGTTTTTTCATGGTCATGAGTCTGTCATTTACTCCATTGGGAGGTCCAGCCAATTTGCCAATCAGTGCTGTCTTCACCGCAAAGCCGACACCAGCGTCACAAAGCTCTTCACTTCATCGGCCACTCCAAAGAAAGTGTATCTGGAACCCCTCTCAAAGAGTCCGCCTTCTCCTGCAAGCCGGATCTCGCTCAAGGCAGCAATGTCCACGTTGTATCTGGCGAGTTTCTTTTCTAATAAGGCGGTTTTCCTCTCTGGAGTCTTTCCGCATAGTCTCTTTCAGTAAGATGCGTACATTCCATGCGCCATGTGTGAGAGGAACAATCCTCATTTTCTTCTTTGTATTTTGATCGCTCAAGTAGGGTCACCGCCAGCCGCGGTATGCTGGCTAGCAAAGTTTAGAGCCGGCAATGTTTAGGGCACCTTTTCTAGCCCCTTTCTCATGACAGGGTGGTGAGCAGTGCATTCCTGAATAGGGATGCTCAGTTGCTCAGGGGACTGCTGAACTCCACTGCTGCTCTGTGCCAGTGGTGAACGACCATAATGGCCTGAACAGCCTGTGTGCATGTTTGAGGCTACTGCTGCCAGTGTACACACACCTGCCGCATCGTCGTTTACATGTCGCAACAGGACTTTAGTAGGGGATAAAATGGGATGGTTGGATGACAAGAATGACTTGTGGTGACTTTGGTTTAAGTGAGAAAGAGTTTCGTAGTTCGTCGAACTCACTCTCTTGCCCAAAACCATCTGCGTTCAGCAGCATGACGTCGATATGGGCGGAGATGGGGTTGGGTGCGATGGATAATCAGGATGTCCTCGTGTCTCGTCCAGCTCTTAACGCTCCACGGTGATTTGCTGGGAATCGCTTTTTGTGCTCTTTTACCAGTTGGTGTTTCCTCCGCACAGGCTGCCGAATCCAGTCTTCACATACTATGTAGACAAAGCCTAACGCAACGAGGGTTTATGACCCGTTGACTAACCTCAGCCGGTTTTAGCCGGCCAGTTGAGGTCGTTTTCCGTGATGTGGCCGCTGCACATGCCACAGCTTCTTGTAGCCACAGGTGAAAGCTAAATACCATGTAGGGACCAAAGGTGGGCGAGCTACACCCAAAGGAGTACGACTGCTTATCCAGTCAGAGGTGTTACCCCTCCCTGGACACCCCGAACACCCCATAGTTCTCTATAGCGAAACAATCGTAAGTTAATTCAAATCCAATTTGTCTTTTTTAAAACACTCAATTGTCATGAAAGATGAAAGGTAAATATTTTCAAAAACTATTTTCAACCATCATAGTTTGTCCTATCGAAAAATTATAAATAATATTTAGGCAAACTTTAGCCAGTTTAATTCATTTGTTTAGCGTACAACTTAGCGTCAAAGTGCATTAAAAAAAGGAAACTTATATTTTGCTGTAACTATTCACTATTTATAATTTTGGAGAAAAGATTATTAATATCGTGACTATTTTAGTTTTGCAACAAATGCAACATTAATTATCCAGAGTGGTTTGTGTCACATTTTCTTTGGTTTCACAAGACATAAATAAGAGTGATCCAAGTCTAAAATTATTTAAGTTGTTCACTAACAATTGCGCGTCGATATTTTTAAATCAAAACTGTTAAAAATCCTTATGAGTTTTGAATTTCATTTACATTGTATGGCTAAACTATTCAGAATACGGGGAACAGGGGATGCAATATGTAATAAAAACAAACCCCGCGTTTGTTATTAGTTTCAAGTAGGTAAAAGATCTATTGAATATGACCAATCGTCTGATACAGATTCTTTCAATCAACAAGGAGCAAAACATGATGTAGTTTCATGTATGATATTTAAGCAGACGTTTATTTACCAAATGCTTATTTTTTTTTCCGTTAGATACAGACACACAGCGTGTCCAAGAGTACGGTAACTACGACTACAGATATGTAACATTTACACGATGCACACGGGTGACGGAAGAAAGCATCCTCAATCCAAATCGATACGACAAAATTAAGACACAGGAAATAAAGTGTAATGTCACCAGCAAGGGCGAAGTCGTAGGTAAAAATGACTCATCATGTTTAAATGCGTCTGCGCATGTTTATTTCTTACACATGTTTTTTTTTTGTATTGACTACGTCTTCAACCCAAAAACGTTTAATTTTGAAACTCTCGTATTACTTTCACTTCCAAATGAGCGTGGTAGCGGCTACACATTCTCTAACATATTTGCAATCCCAGACATTCAAAGTCTTCCGATTTTAATAAGTATCAAATAAAGAGACTCATACACGGTAACTAAAATCATCAAATTGCTTAAGTTACATATTTAAAACATAAACTTATCTTATTAAAATCTGCAACAAAATATTTAATGAAACTTTGTATCCAAAAAAAGAAACATTATCATTATTTACAACAATTAATTGGCATATGAATGTCTGTTCATCCTAAGAGAGAGAGAGAGAGGTATATTGTGTCTTAAGGTCGATATATTTACTAATTGGGAAATAATACTCCAAGAGGTCATATCGTCATAGTGGCACAACTACTTTAATCGTTACTGTCGTGATATATGTTTTCTCACACTAATAAATTTTAATATTTCATTAGCAAATATAACATAATAACTCTCTATTCTTACTGCATGATATTTGAGCACCTGCAAGATGGATTAAATGCTTCATGCTATCCATAGATGTTTAAATGATCAGAATTGTATTTTCAATTACTGCGTCTTTCATGTTTGGTATTTTCAAATTAACGAATCAGCTTGTTTAGCTCAGTCACAAATAAATATAATCAGCCAAAAGCTAAAGCGTCTACATTAGTAGACATCGTTTGTTTACAAAATAGTTCCTAACACAAGATACTATATTTAAACACGTGGCGTGCAGCATGAAGCCATGCATTATAGAAAATTACTGGACCATTCTGAGCATTTAGTTAAAATGACTCTTTTCACTTTATGCATACAGCTACAGAAATAACGTTCCTTAAAGACAGCATTTCGAGCAGAAAATTGGTTGTCACCGACGACAAGGTAATGAAAGCAACGTTTGATTTCATAGATACACATATTTGCATCGATATCTGAAAAGTAGCGACGGACTGGTTTGTCACGTAAAACAAATCATTATGTACATTATAATTAAACCAATATGTCTATACTAATTACACTTGCATATACTGGCACCTGCCATTTTTTAAACCGCACTTCGGGTGATATTTAATTGAAGCTTTCGTACGAACAACGATCTCTGCATGAATCCATCACACCATTCTGGTAAACAAGAATAGCAAATCGTTGTTAATTCATTTAACATGCCTGACTGTCTGTCTGTTTGCCCGTCTTTTATATGTAAATAATAATTTTGAAAATAACTTTCATTAATAGAATTTTAAGGGTAATCAATAATTTTTCGGTAATTTTGAAGTTTTCATAATCTTATCATAATCATATAAATAATAATACATATTATGTAAAGAATTATCTGATAACACTGATGATGTCCTATTTCACGATAAACAATCTTGTAAACTTTATTACATTATTCCACAGATAACACTAATGATGTCCTATGTCTCAAAAATAATCTTGCAAAATGTATTACAGTATTACACAGATAACACTGATGATGTCCTATTTCACGAAAAACAATCTTGTAAAATGTATTACAGTATTACACAGATAACACTGATGATGTCCTATTTTACGAGAAAACAATCTTGTAAAATCTACTACAGTATTACACAGATAACACTGATGATGTCCTATTTCTAAAAAACAATCTTGTAAAATGTAATACAGTATTACGCAGATAACACTGATGATGTCCTATTTCACGATAAACAATCTTGTAAAATGTAATACAGTATTACAAAGATAAGACTAATGATGTCTATTTCACAATAAACAATCTTGTAAAATGTATTACAGTATTACAAAGATAACACTGATGATGTCCTATTTCACAATAAACAATCTTGTAAACTTTATTACATTATTACACAGATAACACTGATGCTGTCCTTATTTCACGATAAACAGTCGTGTTAAATTTAGCAATTAAGCTGATTACACTCTGATAATGTCCTATTTGAAGATACATATTCATGGAAAATCTAGTTGAGTATTACACAGATAACGCTTTTATAATGTTATATTGCAGGAAAACTATTCATGTAAAATAAGTAGTGTTACACTGAGAACACCCTGATGACGTCATATTTGGTGATAAATATGCATGCAAATTATAACGGTGTTACACATATAACATTCTAATGTTATCCTCTTTCACGATAAATATACATGTAAAATTTAGTGGAGTATTTCACAGATTCTTTTTCTCGTATAAATATATATTTTTTTTACCATTGAAATAAAACAAATACTGTTTTCATGTGTTTTCAAGTTAAGTGTAGAAAATATTGGGATATCATTAAATACATAGCATAATATATTAATTGCCTTGAAAAAATATACTGACTGCTGTTAGTATGGATTAAAATTGGCTTAACTTATTTTTATACATCTCATTCCAAACACAGGAGCGTTTGTACTATTTTGAAAAGTATATTGTCTAATGTTAGTATCAATTAATTGAGCTTTCATCGTTTCTATGGATCCGATTTCATAAACAGAAGTATTTTAAACTTTACTCAACATAGTCATAAAACAACAAAGTCAGCTAAATCGTATGAGTGGATCATTCCTTCCATTAGTATAACGGTAATTCTTGTAACGTTAATCTGTGAGCTACTTTTCTTTCAGATACTTACGTGGATAATGGCTCATTTTTGATGACTAAATTGAATGCAATGAAGGATGAACAGGACCTGATTACATGGGAGCAGCTTTGCATATTAGCGATATAACTAAGACATACAAAATTAGTGGAAAGAAAGAAAACTATTATAAAAATCAATACTTTGAAAGATGTGATGAAGTAATCAATATTGGTAATACATATTAATTATTCAACTAAATTAACCAAGGCTAGGTGCATAAACTTTGTGATAAACAATAGCAACTCTAAAGGATAAATCTGGATTGAATATAATGATAAAGCTTCGGTTAACTAGCGAATGTCACACTCACGTCTACGTTTGTAAACTTTTGAGAAACTCGACGTGGGTGCTTTCAGATTGCAATCTGTTCGTTGAAATATGCTAACGACAAAACTTGTTTTTTTTTTGTATTAAGCAAAAGACGTAATTCACGTATTATATGTGAAGGAAAAACGTCTAAACAGTTACTGTCTTTAGTCCTTAGAAAGTGTTGAAATATGGTCTAGTTGGCTATGTTAGCTGCGTTGGAAGAGATGGAACTTAAATAACTAGCACGCAAATCGACGTTTTGCGTCTCCAGAATATGTAATAAAAGAAAATCTAATTTTGTACGATTTTATATGAGCTATTTTACGAATGCAATTGAAGCATTTATTATTGCTACTAGTGTCTTTGTTACCCATGACAAGACAACTTTTCCACTTCACTCGTTACATTTTTCCTTATGTTTGCTTAGCGAAATTATAGTTTCTCTTTCTATTAATATAATGGTATGCGTGCCGTACAAAGGTTTCGTCTATGTCTCTTCTGCCAAATAGATTATATATATATATATATATATATATATATATATATATATATATATATATATATATAGAGAGAGAGAGAGAGAGAGAGAGAGAGAGAGAGAGAGAGAGAGAGAGCTTTAAATCAATGATCTAATACAAAATTAAGTTTCCCACGCGCTTGATGGCCAATAAATGTTTCATGCAAACTGTCTACGGTGTCTGAATGTTTATCGTTTAATGTGCGGAAGGATCTCTCGACGTCTTTTGATTCTGATTTTTTTAAAAATAAATGACTTAAGGTACAACTTTTATATCTCTCAAGATCAAAAAGTTCATAATCTTCTGTTTTTCAGCATTAAAACAGATGCGATATTTATGGCAAAAAGTTAATTTTGTACATCCAATTTACGAAGTTTTTAGACTTGTGTTCATTGTTAGAAAACCTATACAGTTCTTGCTGGACTGTAAATATATTCAATTTTTTCATGTGATTTATTGAATGAAAGCCAGTATGACTTGTTTTTATTCAGTACTCTATCAATGGAAGAATAAGGATTTTCCAGTTAATTCTGACCCCTAACGTTTTGTAAAGTAATCAGTGACGATCTTCTATCACGCTCTTCATTGTTAATTGATATATTTTCCCTAATTCATTACTTGTGTTCCAAGTATGTCCATTACTAAAGAAACAATTAAAAGAAAATTAAACAGTTTACATTCAATGCAATATTAAAATAAAAGACCAAGTTCAGCCATGTAAGTCAATGCATTTAAATATCGGCACCATTAGAGTATCCACAAATATTTCCGCAACCGTGGAGAAACATCTACATGAAGTAGTAGAAGAAAACGGAGAGACATGGATTATTTGTTCCCCCTGACAAGGATAATCATCCATGATTAAGAAAGGTGTGGATTAAGGAGTGAAGACAATGGGTACCAAGGAAATATGTTGGCAGGATGTGCGTCATGTATTACAAGTACTGGGTGATGCAACTGTGAGCTGTTCGCGCTTTTAGTTGCATTGAGAGAGAGAGAGAGAGAGAGAGAGAGAGAGAGAGAGAGAGAGAGAGAGAGAGAGAGAGAGAGAGAGAACTATCATTGTAAGCGGAAGTAAAAGAGTCCATATATTAAATTTATCTGATAATCTGTCGTTAGATAACAAACTGATTTTTTTTATAAACAAACAATTTTCGTTTCATTTATATCCAAAAATTTTATATCCATTAAATTCACAAAAAGCTATCACTGTCTAGGAAGAGCGTTCGGCAAGACAAATTAACCATGTGAAAATGTAAGTTTTGTCTTGGATCGGATTGCTAAAATGTGATTAAGCATCGTGTTCTGCATGTGTATTTACATTTACCACTGTGTTACGTGTTTATGCTCTCATAACAAAGAAAAAAATTAAGACAACAGGCTTTATAAAATTTAACAAATAATTTATTTCCCTAGAAACACAAGCTAAAAATGAAAAATAAAACTTACAGTGTAAGAATCGAATCCAAAAATAGACTAATTCAAGAATTAAAAAATTAGAAGTCCTAGTAAAAATATCTTTTAATGAATTCTAATTCAAGTCCCCATAAAAATCCAAGATGGAAAGCGTTTACATTTAATAGCCAAACTGAAAAATATTTCACTAAACATCACTATTAAACACGGATACTGCGTAAAACAGACGTCCGGATGAGGTTCAGCTTACAGGCAAAACCAAAATTTAGCAATTAGGACGTAAGAGCTAGTTTCGTACAGCCTCGGTTTCATTCGATGAAAAACGCACTAAGAACGAATTAAAAATATAAAAAGTTGACTGCTACAAAACAAGTATTAAGGTGAGGAACTAGGTCAACTTAGATGAAACGTTCCTTATTTTAGATTTTCTAAAAACTAAACTGAATTTCTGGAAAATATCATCTCATGTAAATAAATTTACATTACAAAAGCATACAATGAAATAACAACTTTTAAAAAATCATTTTTTTAAACAAAGAAACAAACAATTTAATTAAAATAACTTAAATCATTTATGCGTAACACAATGAGGTAGACACAATTAATACAGAAACGATGCATTATATAGTATTGGAAATTTTCCATGCACTGATGAACGTATCTATTAACAATTTCAATTTCTAAACATCTGTTGCTGACATGTATGGGCTCTTGTTTGAATAACATTGATCGTGATCTTCACTTGCAATAACAAGTGCGAGTTCAACGCCCAAGGATAAAAAAATAGTATATTTTGATGAACATGAGAAAATCATGAACACTTGTAACCTGAAAAAAGAAACAATGGTACACTAACAGCATCGCTGAAAAGGACATTTCCGATAATCATACTCCTCCTTCTGTAGTCGGCGACCGAAAAAAAACCCAAACCAACTCGAAACCGGTCGCAATCACCAGTGAATGTTTAATAATGTAACCATTTTATTGGCTAAAATTGTTTTATATCTATTCCGGTATATATTATGATTCTGGGAAAGTGAATAAGAAATAAATTGCTTGAAGGTAATACAACTGGAGTTTCTGTCACGGTTAATGATTTTATGAAAAGGAAAGATGGCCGCCATCGCTTAACTGCTCGAGATAGGCTCTTCCGATTTTGTGCTATATTTATGATATTTGTGCTTGTTCTCTATCATCGTCTACATTATTGTGTTTCATCATGCGTTGGCTGTTCCGCTCGTATGTGTTAATTCATCTCCTTGTTTTGGAAACGAGAACAATTAGAATTTTTCTCAGCTGTTTTGTCCCAATGTTAAGACGTCATTTGTTTTGAATAAACCGCCGTCGCGTGACAGCTTACAATACGACGGACCCTCATTAACTGGATTAAATGACCACTCCTTGGTTCTAGATACTACATTGTGCTCAAAACTAAACGAACTGGAAATACATTCATCATTTCTTAAATGTAAACGGAAGCGAAAAAAGAAACGTTCTTTCAAAGCTGGCCGGCCTAAAACAGGAAGAAGAATTCCAGTTATCTCCCTTTCGCCCGTAACGGATAAACAACTTAAAAATTTTGCCGTTAATTTTAATAACCTGGTTCAAATTGCTCTTAAATTGTCAACCGTTGTGTCAACTGTCACAGGGATACCACTACGTATTGCATAATTCAACGCTCAATCAGTAGGATCACAGGAAAAGCGCACAGAAATTGTTAATTTTATCAATGACCATAATATTGACTTCTTCCTGACAGAAACTTGGTTACATTCGGCAGGTGATGAATTTAAGTGTGCGGATTTAACACCCAGCAATTACTCTATCAAGTCGTTCCCCCGCAACTCTCGCGGAGGTGGAATTGCTGTAATTACAAAGATTTCCATGATCAAATGCCTTAAGTACAACACAACCTTCAATTTCTGCCACACATCGTTTGAACTAGTCCAAACAACGCTCACACTGGAACAAAGGTCAGTCCATTTTTTCTGTCTCTACCGTCCTCCTCCTAGTAGGAAAAACAAGCTGACTGAATCTCTCTTTTTGAAGCAGTTTCCAAATCTTCTAGAGTATGGAAATTCGATAGGTGGAAACCTAATTATTCTTCGAGATTTCAACTTTCACTTTGACTGTCCTGGTAAACCATACACGTCAAAACTATTAGATTCCATTCATGTTTTCAATCTTAAACAGTCAGTTAACCAACCTACCCATAAACTTGGTCACATTTTAGACTGGGTTCTTTATAGACCTGATGATAATATTCTGCAATCCACCCTTGAATCCCACGAACTTGCATCGGATCACCTCTGCATTGTATGCCATCTCGATGTATCAGTCCCAAACCCACCACCTTTATTTGCTACTAAGAGAAACCTCCGTATGATAAATAGAACCAAATTCATGCATGAAATCCAAGAAAGCCTAACAACTTTCTTACATCCAACAGCAAAACAACTTGATAACTGCCTGCGTTCTTTGATTGAAAAACATGCCCCAGCCATCAAATGCAGAGTATCAATAAAAAAAAGTGTTCTCCATGGTATAGCAGTGTTAGGGACCAACTTCGCACTGCTAAAAGACATCGCCGAAAAGCAGAGAGGCTTTGGCTTTCCACCAGACTCACTATTCATAAACAAATGTACGAAGCCGCTAAGAAGAACGTCACAAACCTAGTCCATTTAGCCAAATCATCCCACTACAGTACTAAGATCACAGAGAGTTCAAGCTGCAAAGAGCTCTTCGAGATCACTAACAAACTAATGTCAAGGAACAAATGTACACCACTTCCAACAACTTTATCTCCATTAGACCTACCAGACCAATTTGCAAATTTTTTCGATGACAAAGTACAAACCATTAGAGATTCGCTTGACTGCACAATTTTAACTAATACGTCACCATACAGTTATGATGCAGAATTTCATCGACAACCAATAGGAGCATTTGAACCTGTTTCTATAGATTTAGTACGAACAATCATGATGAAAAGTGCAAAAAAGTCTTGTGAACTTGATCCAATTCCGACATCACTGCTGCTTGAGTACTTAGACCCATTATTGTCTTCACTAACTGATGTTATTAATATTTCTCTCTCATCAGGGGAATTCCCATCATTTTTCAAAACTGCCATCGTAAAGCCACTGCTGAGGAAACCAACACTGGACCATAACGATTTAAAGAAATAAAGCCCAGTTTCTAATCTCCCATTCAAATCAATAATCTTAGAAAAGGTTGTTCTAACTCAACTTGTATCTCCTTTGAATTCAAACAGTCTTTTTAGCAATGTACAGTCTGCATATCGCCTTTGCCACAGTACGGAAACTACTCTACTGAAAGTATTTAGTGACATTCTCTCAGCTTTGGATAATGGAAAGATTACAGTCCTCATTCTCCTGGATTTATCTGCACAATAGACCGTGATATATTACTTCACTGTCTCCAGCATATATTTGGCATTCAGAATACAGCCTTACAGTGGTTCAAGTCCTACTTAGTCAACAGGACACAAATTAGATCTGCAAATGGAATGCACTCAAGCCCAGTTGACGGATGTTGTGGTGTTGCTCAGGGATTTTTGTTCTTGGACCTGTACTCTTCAGTCTGTACACTCAGCCGCTCTCAAGTGTCATAGATCATCACCCAGTGTCGCACCAATTGTATGCTGATGACACCCAAATATACAAGTCGAGCCATCCAACTGAAGTTGATGCTACCATCAATGGAGTAGAAAAGTGCATTTCCGATGTGAAATCATGGATGACATGTAACAAGCTGCAGATGAATGATGATAAAACTGAGGCTATTCTGATCACAACACAAAGACTTTCTCATTCACATCCTTTACCTCAGACAATAAATATCAGAAACACCAACATTAAATTCTCACAGTCAGTACGAAACCTAGGCGTTACTCTAGACAGTACTCTCACATTGCACCAACATGTCATAAACATATGCAAGGCTGCATATCTTGAATTGAGACGCATCAGTTCCATTCGTAAATATCTTTCAGTTGATGCCACTAAAACACTTGTGTGTTCATTAGTACTTTCAAGACTGGACTATTGTAACTCAATTCTGTCTGGTTCGTCACAATATTTACTCCAGAAACTTCAAAACGTTCAAAACACAGCTGCACGGATCATCTTATGAGTACCTCGATCAGAGCACACCTGACCACTGCTCTTTACCCTACACTTGCTATCGATTCGATACAGAATCAAGCACAAAATTTGTTCTCTGTGCTATGTTTCAATGACAGACTCCAGTCCAAGATACCTATCCAGCCTCACCCATGTACATACATGAGCTAGACCCTTATGCTCTTCTTCTGATAAACGTATACTCATTGTTCCTAAGGTGAAATCAAAGTCAAATGGACAACGTTCGTTTGCACACCAGGGCCCGGCGACGTTGAACGAATTGACCATTGAAATTAGACACAAAGACACAGTGGTCCCTTTTAAGAGTGCTCTTAAAACTCACCTGTTTCGACTGCAGGGACAAACTTAGAGAACTAATCATGTTTTGTATCTTATGTGTTTTCAGCATGTTTTTCTGTTTTTCAATTTCATTGTTTTTGTCATTTGTTGTTCTGTAGTGTAGTCATATCATTATTGATGGTGTAAAGCGCGTAGAGCTTCGAAAGATGAGGCGCTATACAAAGTCCTCATTAATATTATTATTATTATTATTATTATTATTATTATTATTATTATTATTTTGATGATGATGATGATGATGATGATGATGATGATGATGATGATGATGATGACTTGATGGTCAAATGGTCAAGTATTCAGGAAATATCTCCAGGAACATTTCATTAGCTATGTACAAGAGAGTGATCTGCATCCACTGTTTCTGTTATATAATGGACACAAATCACATGTCTCTTTGGCAGACACTTATTGGGCATAGCTACATAACATCATTCTATTCTGCGTGGTTTCGAGTCTCAGATTCAACCAATGTGGTATGTGAGAAAGCTTACAAGTAGGTCTGTGGTTCTTTCTGGGTTCTTCCTCCACCATTAATACTGGCTGCCATGTGTAGCCTATCGTGTGCTGAGAAAATGGCGTTAAACCCTACAACAAACAACAACACTATCTTTCTGTTCATATTACAACCGCACACTAGTCAGATTCTGCAACCACTCGACATTGGATGTTCTGACCTTTTTAGAGGATATATGGGCATATGTATACTTTACATGGAATGTTTCTAAAGTACGTCACGTTACTAATGATGTAAAGCCATAAAATCCTGACTATACGGAAACAATAAGTTCTGGCAACCCGAAAGGTTAACTACGAATCTTCTGAACTTCTTGAGTATTCATAAAGGTACTAATCTGTAGCAACCAAGGGAAGGAAACTATACTACAGAGACCATCTGACATGTCCATGTAAACTGAATCTTGCCATTCTTCACACCACAAGCGAAACAGTCTACTTGGTCTCCTTATTCCAAGGTGTGGAAGTCCTTATCTAATTCAAGATTTGGGTCTGGGTCTTTCTGGTATGCATGACATTTCTCTATGAAAGGCTGGGTTTTACTTTAAAAATACAGTAAAAAGAGAAATCCAAAGGAAATGTATATTCTTAATTGATTTTTTAGTCTCTATTAACCAGTGTTATCCAGCGTGGTATGTGGGTGCATGGATGAGATCCATAGATTGGTACACGAACCACATAACTTTCGATAGCAGAGAGTGGCAAGATTGTGCTGAATCACTGATGTTGTAGGGTACATCATCATCCTGGTCGCATTTCATAGCATCACATTCGACTTCGTTGAACTTGGAGTCACTGTTTCTGTTCTGGATTCGTAATTCGTAGTCAGCTTTTTGTGTGTCTGTAAGATAAAGCGCTGTGACTGGAAAATCGTCCTCGTTTTGGGATGATGATTTGATACACTTTATGGGTCTATCAACAATTTGAGGATCTACTAAAAGAAACTTTTCTGAGAATACAATATGTTTACATAAAAGTCTAGATCTTGACCAGTCTTTAAAGCTTCTCTTTGGAAGTCAAAGGAATCCAAATGAGTGTAGTGTCAGTTCAGCATAAGTCTTTTTACTTTACATTTGCAATGAAGTTTTCCTTTCTTGTATTTGTATTGGTTGCCATAATGTTTACGTCTACCACTGGCAAAACTCAAAATAGTGTCTTCAGCATGTCCATCACTCCTTCTTCTTAAACGTTCGTTTTGGATGCAGTATTCTGTCCAATCAATGTACACATGACTATTTGTGTCAAAGTAAAGGACTCGATCCCTTAACGGTTCCAAGACAGAATGAAACTTTATTGTGTGTGTGTGTGTGTTTGTGTGTATTTAAAAAATTATACACTTGTGTATGTGTCATAGTGTGTAATTTTCGTTGGTTAGTAAGCATTGATCAGTTACTCAAACTGGGTGATGGGTATGATATACATAATGGGGGAGTTGGAAATTATATATGAAAAATAACAGTTGGATAGTTTATTAAACGTGATGATGGATATTACATAAAACTGCGTGTTGAATGAAATTTAAAACTAGGTATTGGATATTAAACAAAAATGAGAGTTGGATAGTATTTAATAATAGGAGTTGGATAGTATATAAAAGTAGGTGCTGGATAGTATACTAAGACAGGTTATGGCAAGCCAATCACTAAGTATTGTAGAGTCGATGTAGTCTTAAAATTACGTTTCCCGTTTGACCACATCAGTTTTTTTTTAAAGCGGTGCAATACTAAACTCACTTGTGACCCACAAATTGATCCACAATAATAATTTTCTGTTTTGCTTCAAATCGAGCTATTTATGTTAAACCGACAGTGTATTGTTAATTCCTGTTTGACACACACACACACACACACACACACACACACACACACACACACACACACACACACACCAGCCCATATTACTAACCATGATCTCGCAATGGGATCATTGATGCTTTGTTTGCTGCACATACTACTCGGTTTCCAACTTGTCTTTCAAACAATCGGAAAGGACTTAGCAGAAAGGATGTTTTTTTCACAATGAAGCTGAGTCTTTCATCAGTATGTTTGTTTGCAAAAAGCTGATTGGCTATGCGCTATTTGCTGTTTGATATGTCTACAGACAGCTTATACCGAAATAAACGCAAAAAACAGCATGTAACTATTATGTACTGCGACAATATTTTAGCATTCATATGGCAGTTTAGCATCAACAAACTGGAGACAAAAGAAAGTTATTCACGTGGTTTTTTAAAAAAAATAATTTGTTTTCTTGTTTATAAAAGGAAATAATGTTAAACCATTGCATTGTCACATCTCGTGAAGCCAAGATGGACAATACAAAATTTTTTCACTTATCGAGTGAAATTTAAAAAACAGACGTTGGTTTTGCTTCCATTTTATGCCTTTTGAAACACACCACCACCCGCATTCGCCAGTGTCATATATCGATGCAATACTACACTGATATAAAGAAGTTCCGAAATTTTACAATCATTTAAGGTATAACTTTTACAAACTAGCTCGTGCATATGGATCTTCAAATTGTGTGTGTGTGTGTGTGTGTGTGATTTGGATTTTTAACATATAACAGTTTTTAGTCATATGGCTGTGATGTATGCGGTGTGGCAGCTTATAGTGATGTCTAGCACTGGGGCATCATGCCGCAGACATGTAGCATCATGTCCAATCCAGTCATATTATCCTGACACCAGGTCGACCAGTCATAACACTAAGCTCCTAATGCTGAATGCCAAGCAAGTTAGCTGTTAATACCACTAAACTCTTTATGCTGAGCGCCAAATGTGCAGCTGTTAGTATCATTTTTTTAAAAATAAATCTTTGGTATGACTCGGCCGTGGTTCGAACCGCGACCTCCCGCATCCGAGGCGGACGTTCTAACCACTAGGCCATTGAAACAGTCAAATAGTATATATTGTCAAATTAATTACTGTTTCATACCAAAATGAAAAGATTGTTGATTTCATTAATACATTTCTTACGCTAATATAGTTAATATTGCGGGAGGAGGGGGGGGGAATGCAATAGAATCATAGAGTAACATCTATAGGCAAACTAATAATTGTGAGCTCGGAAGTTAAAAAAAAATATTTTGTTACTTCTGCATTCAGATATAAATTGTGCGGCCTTTACAAAGCTTGCATTCTAGTTCTCTAAAAATTTCACCAAATATTCAACTGTCACTTAATTTTGATATGCTCTCAACATTGATCCATCCCCTATATCCCCATCATTTTCATACTTGATTATGAGTTTCATGGGATTTAGTTCGCTTAAATACTGTTAAATCTTTAACATCATGCAAAATGTGTTGATCCAAAGTGAGAGAGAGAGAGAGAGAGAGAGAGAGAGAGAGAGAGAGAGAGAGAGAATTTGAATAACGCAATTAAGAGCAGATTAATCCCTTTCTTCGGAACAGAAAGTAGTTGAAACTTTATATCGCCAATGTGGCATATATATATATATATATATATATATATATATATATATATATATATATATATATATATATATATATATATATATATATATATATATATATATATATATATATATATCAGTATCACATTATAACTATAAAAAAAAATAAAACAGGCAAAACCAAACTTGGGTTAACGCTACTCAGGTTCCCAAACGCATCTCGGCTCGAGTTCACTTTTTTATTTATAAATTATTTTAAAAGTTTAATGTATTCTTTTATATATTTATATTGTATGGGCAGTGCTGGATTTCTCAAAATTTTATCCACCGTATTGAATTGTGACATGCACGTGCAACGTATCAGCACTTTTGCAACATGTATTTGTCCCACACCTTCCATTATGATTGTTTTATACGTTTTACGAGTATATTATGCTTGTACGAATAAAGATATTTGAATACAGAACCTTGTATCTAGTTTTGCCTCTTCAAGTGTAATGTATAGAGTTTCGTATGCAATTAGAAACAGAAAATCTTCTTGGAGCGGGCAAGGTGCACGACGAACAA
Organism: Unio pictorum; assembly: GCA_030141615.1. Taxonomy (NCBI): domain Eukaryota; kingdom Metazoa; phylum Mollusca; class Bivalvia; order Unionida; family Unionidae; genus Unio; species Unio pictorum. Next base: position 6,506,566 of record JARLTB010000219.1, on the reverse strand, counting down.
TGAACAATGTAAAACAAGTATCAGGTTTACATATCCTCTGGAGATCATTGAAATCTCATTTATGAGAACTTGAGACTTTCATAAAATCATTGTTCAACAGAAAATACACAATACTAATTTTTGCTCATTGAAATCTCATCTATGAGAACTTGGACTTTCATAAAATCATTGTTGAACAGAAAATATACAATCGTAATAGTTTCCTTTTAGTAGGTGTCGTATCAATGGTCAAGAAATAAAATTGTGAGTTTAACTGAATTAGTGATATGTCTATTTGAAATTCTGCTTTGAGAAGGTTCATTTAACTGATGTGGCCTGCTGTCGATTGGATGATTTCGCTAGCAGGTCTTAAATATTTGCTAGGATGAACAACAATTTAACAGTAGGGAGCACTGTTAACCCAGATTACTGCTTTCATATTTTGCTTTAAAGTTGAAAAGCTACTTACATCACATAAAAATGGATAATAACAAAGTAAATAAAATAATAATTGCCACCAATGACCCTAACCAATATTTCAAAAAAATACATTTCATGAACTTCTTTGAGCATAATCAGCATCTTTGCTCATTTACGGGCGACGGTGATGACTTTGACGACGACGAAGTGGTGAAAGACAAGGAAATGATTACGATAGCGATGATGCTTCTGGAGTACTGATATTGTTCAATAATGATAATTGGATAATGGTAGGTACGGTAAAGTTGTACAGCTGAAAATACATAATGGCGCATGCGCAATATTCACCAATGTTTTTTGGGCTTATAAATAACCAGAAGTGACCACTTGCACTTCATCAGTGTAACTGTTAACGTTTGTACGGTGTGAGAGCCTAACAAATGGGTATCAAAGGTAATTGCTGGGGATATTACCTCGAACGTCTCCTTCTGCTTCTGATGCATATTGCGTTTTATTGCGCAGCAGATGAACTGAACACGGATTTCGCAGGTAACATTTTCTTTATACATACACATATATTAATATGGATTTGTTGACTATTAGTGTAATTTATTAGATATAAGTGTTTAGCACACACTACAGAAAATTGTGATCCTTGAATTAAAACGTAATGTCTTCAGATCTAATTATGTTATTCGATCCATCTTAGAACGATTAATACAACCACTTACCCGGTAGAGGATGGCGATATAGACTTTTTCCTACGAAGGTAGAGACTGAGTACCTGAATGACATTAACCGTTCTTAAATGGTGGCCAATGGAACAGTACATCCCCTTTGATCATACCAATCAAATAAAAACAATTCTATAGCTGATAATGTATGCATATGTTGATTATTTATATGTTATTGTATGCCACATCCTTGTCATTATCGTACATGTACCTTTCCTCTACGATGATAAAGGAGAAAATATAGATGACTGAATGATAAACATCGCAAACTAAGCCATTTTGCTAGATAGGAATTTTCCAAATAAAATTTCAGATCGGATAATTGTATTAGCTGTACTCTTTTAGAGATTATTGTAAATTTTAAACATATTTTTTAAATTTTTCAAACATTTACAAATATTAAAATAATTATTTTAATTTCAAATAACTGTCAGCCATATTATAATAATAGGTAGGTTACGAAAAGTACTGTACGCAAAAACTACTGTGTCAAGTTTTACTTTCTAAGTTTAAGAGACTTTGTCAGGGGCATGACACACAGACTGAATACAATATATCAATTTTACCAAGATATCTCTCCACGAATAATTAAATTTCATAGAAACAAGATTGTGACATTAAAGAGGTCAATGATTTTTCTAACCTTTTTATGCGGGATATATTTTTTATGATGCAGTCGGGTTATATATTTTTAGTAACGAGGACAGCTCGAATGTCACTTTCTTTTTCAATAGAGTGACAGGGTTGTTTAAGACGTCGTACTGGATTCATTTATTTCATAGATTTGTCTTTCACATCCTGTGTCACATTGTATACGTTGTCCATTATTTTTTTTTTCTAAAAGAAATATCCACATACAAATTCATAATTAAAAAAACCGAAAGCTTATAGTTTGCAGCATTTTATTCTGATTTAGGTATTGGCAAACAACTTTGTCCTTGACAAGCCTTCCAAGGTGCTTCTAACCTTGATTTTAAACTATAATGCATTTAGATTTTAAGAAATAATTTTCTGTAAATTGAAACTAAGTTTACAGTCAGTTGTCCACTTTATACTATATTATAACTATTTAGTTTTCTGTCAACAATGCTAACATCTTTATCGATATCCTTTTTGCGGAGACAGAGATACCGAAGAAATTTTCAGACATTTTTGAATAGCATATATATATATATATATATATATATATATATATATATATATATATATATATATATATATATATATATATATATATATATATATATATATATATATTATGAACTGCTACTTGATCCGCAGATATTTTATGTAGTAAAACTGCATTACTAATTGTATAAAAATTGATACATTTGTATACGAATAAAAGTCCAATTAATTCCAGTTATCAATTTTTTTAGCCAATGATCACTCCATCTAGTGAGTACTGCTTCACATTAAAATTTGGAAGGAAGCCTGATTGACACGAGTGATCAAGTTAGTTTTGGATAAAATGTAATAAAATGATCTGTAAAAATGGCTTTATATAACGTTGTTAACAATATATAGACAGAGGTCTACAATTATCAACACTAAATTCATCTCTTGGTTTAAAGAGCTACTCTGCTTTGTTTTCCAATCGCCTACAAAAGTAATTATACTATTGGCCTTTTAAATATGAATGCCAGTTTCCATTTTTCAACTAATCGAGTAGGACTCTGATATATGCTATCTTTCCAATATATGTTTGGGAATACCTTTTTCAGTAATGTGGATATTTAGTTAATATGTCAAACTTGGCTTTGAATTATGTGCGGTTGTTGGGGCATCTTCTGTCGAGGTGGAGTTGTCAATCCTATCCATGCATTTTATTGTATAATATGAATATTGACATCGATAAGAGAAGTAATCTAGTTTTAAAAAGACATAAAATGAACAAAATTTGATAAATTAGGTTGAAAAGTTTGCATTTCTGAATACATGAGCTGTTTGTTCATTTCCCATTCTTAGAACTGAAACTTAGATAATAAAGTGCTAGGTAAGGCGCAAAAATCAACATCTTAATATGTTTTAAATACTTGTTATATGTCGTAAATATGTGACACAGAAACACTAATAATAACAAATAATAGCAAGTGAATATTTTCTGTACGGGAATTGAATAAGATGGTAAATAACAGAATGCGTGTACTTAGTACCTTAACTTTACATAGAAATTGCCTAGCGGTGGCCGTTGAAATTACGACCGCTGATGATTATTTCAAACTGTATTACCACCGCTGATGATTATTTCAGACTTTAGCTTTATTAATTTACTTATATTACATAAATTCAGTTACTTTATTAGTATATACTTACTTTAAGGGTCAGGTATGAAACTTCCCGCAGTCCCTCAGAATGTAACAGCCGTGCAGGTTGGGAAGGACCAGGTTCTCGTAACGTGGACAATACCTGAATATCACAGAATCCAGTCCTTGGTAAGAAAGACGACAGAATTGCCTTTTTTGTGGTCGTGGTCGACAGTGGGTGCTCTGCTCAATAGAGATATATTGATTTTTAATTTGGATCATAGTTTTAGAATAGAAAGAAAATGAAAAGAAATTTGAGATAACAATTGTACAAACTAAGACTAACATACATTGGAATAGAAAACTCTTCCTAGTCCATCAACTCTTACTCATTACATATATGATTTTAACTGGGTTTCTATTGCAATGTAAGACCATAAGACTCATGCCAGACCAAGTCCATGCTGTGAGTTCAATCCTGTTTCTTAATTGATTGCTCATCCTCGTTGTGTCATGCTTGTCATGAATGATTGTATTAAAGTAACAAATCAAGCGTGTACTAATGCAAATTCCACGCTTTAGGTAGGTTAAAGGGAGCATATGTTCACATCTAGATTTTTGTTTACAAACAAAAGTTAATTATACGTTCATTATACGACCTTTTGCACTCATCTTATTAAGCATAATGTTTATCTGATATGCATAATGAAAACTCCACGAAGACCATTTCGAATTTACCCATTAGTCATCTAGTCGAGTCGTCTGAAGTTGGGAATGTCAATCACGTGAGTTATATTGCATCCTTTCTAGTCGAAGCTTGATTGCATGTCGGGTGAGAGAGAAATTCGAAACCAAATTAGCAGCAAAACTCAATAGTGTGTCGGTTGGAAAGAGATTTTACTCAGCACTATATTGTTTAAAACGTTATTTAGTGTTGAACTCAAAGGCTGCACAATCACAATAGGTAATTTATTAATTAATTGCACATGTGCACACAAGATACAGTGATGCGAGTGACATTGTTGTAGAATACAGTTGTCTTCTCGACAGAGATTTTAGTTTTCTAACCGTGAGCACATGCTTTTAATCCAAACCAAACTCTATAAAAAAATATCGTTTATCTCTTTTCAGAGAAATTGGAATTCAGCTTGAGCTTATGAATTAATTAGGTCTGTTTCTCAGCCAATAAGTCCATATGTCATTTCTAATGACGTCATTATTTTCATTAAAGTTTACTTTTAGCCCAGTTTTTTCAGGTAATAATGCCTGTGTATTGATGCCATTTCATGTGATACACCTTTCATACAAATTTCTTTTGACCGTGACCTATATTTCATGCTGAAGAGGTCTGCATTATTTATTTGGGTCATTTAGCCCTGTTTATCAGATATAAGTTACACACAAAGTCATGTAAGTTAACAAGTTCACGAGGCTGTGTTGCGGTCCGTTTACCACCAACAGCTGTGATAAATATCTAACAATAAATTTATGTTGAGCCAAACCATTTAAAGAACGCATTTTATTTGTGTTGTTTCTTTATTTATTTTGATATTTAATTCGTACATTTTGCAGCATTATAAGATACGTAGTTTGAATGTAAGTAAAATGTGCTCTTTGGCACAGAGTTTTGTAGAGCTACAGTGTATTTACAGTAAATAGTGTAACAAGAAAACACGTAGAGGCCAGGTGTATAACAACTTATTTTTAAACTTGCTTTGCAAAACCTCGTAACTTCAAGAGTTTTTTCAGCTGATCATATGCTATATGCTGATGTATATTTCAGCAACATATTTTCGACTTCATTGGCATCAATAAAATAGCCAAAATTACCTCTTTATACTCTGCGTAAATCTTAAAAGAGGGTCATGTGGCATAGGGCTCCAAGGAAGATGGGTGTCGCTATTCATGTCTTTATTTAGAGGAAACACGTCAGCGGTGACTGGCAACAGTCTTAGCAAGCGTAAAACAGCATTCTCGTTCTAAACGATTAATTATTGCACAGTTTAGTTACTTCTGTCGATTGCGCGTGGTTGTTAAAAAGCTCGTACTTTTTCAAGGGGAGTGGACAAAAATATACGAAAAGGTAAACGAACAAAATAATTAGAGTACCGTGTACAAATGAAAGAACGACAGAGATACCACGTTCTGGTATGGAATGTTTCAAACCTACATTGCATTCCTTTGAGTTAAGACAATGAATACTGGTAACATAAAAATAGATTTTAAAATCACAAACGTTCTTATTTTATCTAGAGCCACAAAGTGATGTATGCTCCAGTTGAAAATGGCGATCAACCGATAGAGCAGTGGAAAAGTATCAACGTGACAGACTCCCATGCAGTCATTATCGGGGGTCTAACCATAGACAAGACATATGCGATACGTGTATCATCCGTCAACCCTTTGGGACAAATGCCTATGTCACAACCTGCGCTGATTACAATGAAGGTTATAGGTATATACATTTTGTATCATGAGGACAAAGAATGCAAACATTTACATACTGCCACGTGCGAATACAGAGAACTTATATAACATTAGTGATTGACTGTTACATTTTGTGGGTGAGGGCAAACCTTGACTTGTATTTGCTTGAAGAATAAAAACATTCTCGTCCCCAAATATCTTGAAAACAATATTCTTGCTCTGATTTTAGAAGAAAAAAAAAGAACTTAAACAACATTCCAGCAAACCCTCCCCAAATACAAAATGTTCGTTCCTTTACAACATTTTTCTATCACATAGTTATTCATACCGTTGTTTTCTTATCAAATGAATAAATTCATGAGGTTATTACGAATTAACCAAATAGTGAATTACAATATTAATTCTTGACATAAACATTGATCATATCTCAAAATAAGCATGTACAACAAACACTACGAATGCATCACATCACAAATGTTAATTGCATGTACTAAAGTATACATACTGAAATAATTAAAGTACACTTACTTTGCGGTAATATATTACAACAATCGAACAGATAGTCAGTGACCTGTACTGAAGCTCCTTGTAATTCCCAGAACATACAAGTTTCCCGCGCATTTCGAATGACGTCGGAGTAGCTTATCTTCCTTTATTGACGCAAGATGGGTTTAGCGACTACTAACGGTTAGTTCTCAAGATAATAGATTTAAGCTTGCGATTCTAATGTTGGTCACGCCATGCTCAATTGCAAGTGGATGTTTTTCAAATAACTATCAGATACTGCCCCCATCCAACAGTCTATTAAGGGTGGATTTAAGACGTTCCTTTGATCTGAAAACAGAATTCCCCCAATTACATGTGGTGGCAATTATAATGTAACTGTCTTATCCAAAATACGGCCAGTTACGAAATGTATTGCCATGTCAATTAACCGGCTTTACATCTTTGTTCGCCGAATTGACCTTCAAATATATTGACTGCGTGAAATTATAGCCTCAGTGCCTAACATATACATGTTGAAACCTGGTTAATCATAACAACGTGACATAATAAATGTTTCCGTTCCGAGAAGAGTTAAGACATAGTATGTAATTTTCATGGAATGTGGAATCTTGGTAATTATTCCCAAGAAATATAATGTAAAAGTTTCTGAAATTATCAAATTTTGCTTTAAGAGAGCGAGGGAACAAAAACAGGCAAACACTAGCTACATCACCACCCAACCCATGGGAAGGGTTCCATAAATGTAGTTGTTCCGGGAGAAAAATTGGATCTTCTTTAAAGCACACACATACACACACACACACACACACACACACACACACACACACACACACACACTCACGGTGATAGCTGGTCCTAATATCACATAAAAACTTTAGTTTTCAAGTGCTTGAAGATCTCATAGTAAAGATGGAGAGCTATATCCACATGCATGCAGCTACTCAAGACTAAAGTTTTAGCAGGAAAATGACAATCACTTGACTGATTGTTAATCAAAATCAAATGCCATGTGGCACATTTTGGGGCATCCAACTGGGAAGAGTTTCATATCAAATTTTCCTCCAATACAAAGATTAGTATCTTGATTTGATCACGAGACATTGTCACAAATTAAACGTGACAAACAAGAAATATATGATTTTCCAACCGGCCAACCCATTTTTTCTTATAGATGATTGCCTTCATTGCAAACCTGAAGAAACTACAAGTTCCGTTTGCAAGTGCAGTTCTGGATTTATCGAAGAAACGTGCAAGGAAGTGTGTCAAATCTGGTGCAGGGATACACAAGGATTTGACTCGACCAAAGGGTGTCTCGGTGGCTGTGTAATAGGGTGGTATGGACATCATTGCAACATCAGCTGTTCTGATATGTGTCAGGAGTGCGACCAGGTAACGGGTCAATGTATCACATGTTTGTCAAATGGAACTGGGCCACATTGCAACGAAACCTGCGAGAAAGGCCTGTATGGGATCACATGCGAATTATCTTGTCCCACAGTCTGTAACCGATGTTTGAATCAAAGTTACTGCATTGAATGTAAAGACGGGCGATATGGTGAATCATGTCAAAAGATGTGTCATTCAGAGTGTTTGACATGTGTAGATGACCCACAAACATGCACTCTGTGTAAACCTGGTAAATACTTGGATGGTGGTAACAGATGTTTGGAATGTCCAGAGAACTGCTTGAGGTGCACTGAAAGAGACAATTGTCTCCAATGTAAAAGTGGAAAATACGGACAAAAATGTGATATGCTATGTCCAAAGAACTGTGTTTCATGTACAAGCAGCGACCAGTGCAACGAATGTGTCACAGATAGGCATGGCAAAAGATGTCAATGCAACAGTAACTGTAGAAATTTAACCGGACATTGTGACACGGATGAAGTATGTCAAAAGGGCTGTCCACCGTACAAGATGGGAATCTATTGCAACCACTCTTGTCCAGCAAACTGTTACGAATGTGATCAGTTGACTGGGGCCTGTCTGGCATGTGATAGTGGATTTTATGGTCCAAAATGTAATCATCCATGCGGACGATGCAAAAGAAACAACAAGGGAGCGATACAATGTGACAGACAAACAGGAAAATGTGAAGATTGCAATAATGGATGGTACGGATGGAGATGTGACAACTCATGCAGCGCCCAGTGCAAAGGTGTATCCTGTGAAAGAGTTTCTGGAAACTGTGACCTTTGTGAGACTGGTTACTATGGACTACAATGCACAGAAGAATGCAGCCAAACCTGTCTCGATGTGAACGTGACTGGATGTGATAAGCAAACTGGATTTTGTGACATTTGTGTCGAAGGGTACTTTGATTACCGTTGCAACGGGACTTGTGGTAACTACTGTGGTGCAAATCCATGTGATAAACTAACCGGTGTCTGTCAACGATGTCCGAGTGGATTTTATGGAGAAAAATGCGAGAAACGTTGCCATGTGAACTGCGATGCAAGTGATATAATAAAGGACGTTTGTGATAAGGACAGTGGTTACTGTGTCCACGGTTGTAAGACAGGGTGGTATAATGAATTCTGTCAGAGCCCTTGCAGCGCTACATGTCTGGAAGATCGTTGCCATCAAGACTCCGGAGCGTGTCTGCTGGGGTGTGTCACGGGTTTCACTGGTGACACGTGCAGTCTAAGTATCCACAGTACTGTATCCATTTATGCATGTAACAACGTTCTGTATCACACATAATACCATTCAAAGAAGATACTTATTACTCCATTTTTTAGATGTTGCATTCCCTTTGAAAGTTACGTTGAAAATATTATAACGATCATGTTATGTTGTTTATTTGTTCGAATTCGGTGTATTTTTTATTAGTTTTTAAAAAATGTATCTATTGTGCTTTCTGTTGCACCGACGGCTTAGTTTTGTGCACAAATCGTTATTTTTATACTTTAGGACCTTGAAAGCACATGTCTGACACGTTGGCCATTATGGGTGGGCTTTTCCACTGCTTGTGTAACATTAATATTTTTTTCGGCGGTTTGCTTAAAAGTGCATTGCGAGCAACAAACTGGAAATCAACCGTGCTCATTGATATGTTGTCTTGTATTTGGTACGGGTTTCGTTCCTGGTATATCTTTAATCTCGTTGGCGTATTTTCACAGCATTTCTCTTTATTCTTGACTTGAAGAACCACAAGAATTTACAAGAATACATATTCACAGATCTTTTTAAAAAATCACATCAATAAATTTATTTGACTACAACTCAAAACTTGAATTGATAATATTACAATCTGCCTGCCATATATTCTGTCCTGTCATGACTAGAGATCATTTTGTAATTGTAGTCAATGCAGTGCTGTACAATAAATTTACAAGTAGTTGAAAGATGTACAATGAAATGTTAGCATCCAGCCTACAGTAATCATGAGATCAAAACTGTACAGGATCAGTTCTACGTTCAGATACAGAAAACACTATGAACAGATCAACGTTAAACATGTATTATTTGTTCTACACGTTTAAAGGATAAGGTTATTAGGATTGTATGCAAGTATTGTGCTTGTCACATTAACCCAGTGTGTGTGTGTGTGAGAGAGAGAGAGAGAGAGAGAGAGAGAGAGAGAGAGAGAGAGAGAGAGAGAGAGAGAGAGAGAGAGAGAGAGAGGGGGGGGGGTGAGGGGTGGGGTGTGTATAAATATTGATCACTCTTGTATTTGTATATAAGTTCACCAACGGAATTTAAAGCACTTGTCTCACGAATATAGCCTAATGAACATGTACATAAATCACCTTTATGAGCATGCTGTTATAAAAAATTGACGTCTCCGTCTTGGTGGTCACGCGGGGTTCTGTAACAGGTCGTGACCTACAAGTTTCAATTAAAGAGGGCCCCACAAAAATCATTTCCTCTCGTTTTTTATCGATTATTTAATTGAATCTTCACAAGCTCAAGGTTTTTGTGAATTATTTCAGCTAATAGGTTATACATTTAATTATTTACATTTAATTAATGTTGCATGTTGCATTAATAAATAATTAAAATACATTTAATTATTTTCATGATCTTTATAATTCATAAAAGTACATACACTCCGTAGATACTTACATTCTTACCCTTTTTGGCGATGGTTACCATCTTTAAGAAAACATAATCATAGACAATGCGACAATAGAATTAGTCCTGACATAATCATGGACAATATGACAGTAGACTCAGTCCTGACATTTCACATAACCAATACGACAGTAGACTCAGTACTGACATAACACATTACCAGTATGACAGTAGACTTAGTCCTGACATAACACATAACCAATACGACAGTAGACTTAGTCCTGACATAACACATAACCAGTATGACAGTAGACTTAGTCCTGACATAACACATAACCAATACGACAGTTGACTTAGTCCTGACATAACACATAACCAGTATGACAGTAGACTTAGTCCTGACATAACACATAACCAATACGACAGTAGACTTAGTCCTGACATAACACATAACCAGTATGACAGTAGACTTAGTCCTGACATAACTAATAACCAATACGACAGTAGACTTAGTCCTGACATAACAAATAACCAGTATGACAGTAGACTCAGTCACAACACATAGACAATGAGACACTTACCTCAGTCCTTACGAAAATCCATACAATAATCATTGACAATATCACATTTGATTCATTCCAGACAAAATTTATAGACAACTTTGGGCTTAGTCCTGATATTGTTGTGTGCATTAGATCCATTAGCATTACTGAATGGTCCAAAAGTAAGACAGTAAAAACCATTACCTCATTCTGAATGCACAATATTTTAGCAATTTTAATGTACTCGTTCTTTTAAGCTATCTTTATTTAAATTACGTTGACCAGGTGACGACTACGTCATGATCTATTGTTGATTGTAACAACAATATCTAATATGTTAAAGAAATCCATAAATACTGAATATAGATATGAATACTAGTTTTGGTACCAAAATTACACACGAAGAAGTTTTCAGCTATATAGAAGTGTCAAAATATAATTATATTTTACTATGCTAATACTACCTCTGAGACATATCTTTCAATCAAAATTTATCCGATTAGGATTTTGCTTTCAGTTAATTATACTCAAATTGTAATACCTTTTTCTCTATCTGGAAAAACATGGAAGGTCTTCGTGTCTCATTAGGTGTGTAAAGTTGTATTCTGACGTTCACTATATAATCGGCACCACGAGGCACAGATATTTATTTAATTTTATCCATTTCAGGAGAGTATTTGATTGCATTGGATGTGAGGCAGATTGGTGCCCAGAAGGTTTTGACTCAGTGGGACAAGCTAAACCTGACAGATATTGAACTCGAGTCAGTAAAGGTAAGGCACATGGGAACAAACGCTATATTTAGATTTCTCTGGAGTTACCTGGATTCAGTGGCTCAAATCTTCATAACTAATAATATTATTTAGATCTTTAGTTTGAAATATTTTACACTTGATATCATTATGTAACAATCGAGTAGTAGGTTAAAAGCTGTTCTGGTTTCATCTTACCTAATATCTTACCAATATTATAACATGGCGAACATGATATTCAGTATCGCTAAAGGACATTAGAGTTTATTGTATGGTACAGCATTCGCCATTTATGCCATATTCTACAGTAATTTCGTCCGTTAATATTTACTACTATTGATTTCTTCGCCAAGTCAATACACCGATCCTAATTATATTTTTTGAAAAAACGTTGATAGAAAGTTTCCATTGATCATGTGCTGTCATATTCCTCTCGACCAGTTTCCATAGCAGGGTTGTGGTTTCCATAGCAACTATTTAGAAACAACTACTTGACTTATCGACTAGAACGTTTTAGTTACTTTTCATTACACTTGAAAAATTTCTTTTTAATATGCTTTATCTAAATTGTATCCTACTTTTTAATTTTATTTTCTAATGTAAACAATAGTATGTTGTCAACATCAAAATGATCTATTATCTACCTCCCTCAAACTGCTGGGCCAATTTCCTCAACATTTCCTTAAAAATTGAAAAGACTTCTTGCTCAGGAAATGGTACCCAAACTGATATGGGGTATCTGACGCATGAACTTACAAAATAACCAGACGGAATATCTACCTACGGTTTCTATAGAACAGTTGAACTAAATCTGAAATAAAAAGTAAAACGTATTTGGCATGCTACTGTGGCAGCTGCTAGCAGCCATCCTGTCATCATTGCATCTAAATGTGTTCATAACAGTGCCGATGTGACATTAAATATCACCGATTAGTGAAAGTAGCAACCAAAACAACAACAAAAAAGAATGGACCTCTATCTTGTTCGTACTTCACATGAATTTAACGGCGACTAGTCACCCGCGCAGCCATCAGCATTCCATTAAACGACATCACTGAAGCCAGTTTTCAACTTTAGGAAATTAGTAGGCATGAAGACATAATAGCTTATAAGTTTAAAACTGAAATTGAATTTGAATTTGGCATGATAATTGCTAATTGACAATGGCATTCACAAAAGATTTTAGTTTTGGAGGGCATTTCTTTGATTGAGAGTAGAACGTCGACCTAAACCTGAGTCTCAGAAATCTTTATTTATTTCGTTCGCTGCCTAATCGTTTAACAAAACGATTATTTTCATTGTCGCATTTGCCCCGCTGTCGTCGTCGTTGCCAGTAGTAGACGTTCTAGCGATACATTAAGGAGTACGACGAAAATGAAGAATAACAAAAAACTGTCTTTTTATGTTATCTTAAAAAATGTATGTGTATTGCGGAGTTCATTCAAATATAACTATACCAGTTTTATTGTTTCCAGAGAGTGGTGCTAAATCACAAGATGTCAGGCATCATGGCTGTTGATGTACATGACGTATTGGATTGGAAAACAAAGACACATTTTCTACTTCGAGATGTAGATCCGAACAACAAACACACTTTTCAACTGGTGGTACTTTTCGAGCTGCGATCGCAATCTCCAATTATATCCAGACCAGCAGAATTCGAACTTGTTCCTCGAGGTGGGTTGATGTTTGTGTATACGAGAAACAGGGAAGACGAAAATGATAAACACTATTTAAAGACAGACATCATTTCGAGCATACGTTCACGTTTATCCAGCTATATATTCCCTGTTACCTCGTAATTGCTAAATTTTACTTCGCCTAACCGCGAAAATAGTATACTTCTTGTGGGGCACTGCGTAATTTGTGCATCATTCGATGTGCAGACCGATTTCCTGCGCGTCAACATTTTCTACTTTTAATTTCTGAAAAACCCTAACGCTATGTTTCCAAAATTAAGGCGTATCATTTTGCAGTCAAGACTTTTAGATTTTTGTGTAGCTTATTCCATCCAATTTCTGGATTGGCCGACATTTGATTGATATTAAAACCATATTCAACCCATTTCTCAAATTATTCTTTGGTCTAATTATATCATATTTTGCGATAAGAATCCCAGTATTAAAACTATTCAATTTTTTTTACAGATGATGCACATCCGCATTTAAATATGGCCGACATCAGTAGACCTATTCTGATCTTTAAATAGTTTATCAAAAGGCCAATAGACCAATTTTCAGTAATTTTAGTGACAATTCTTTCATAACAATATCTAATTTTTTCAAAACAAAATGACGGCGATCCAAAATAGAAAGAATTTCAAAGGCTCTCAAAACTTGCTCAACGTTTCTTAAAAGCTATGAAAACGCGTACCGTTATCGAAGTGTTTCGAAATTTATTTTCTCTTAAAAGAAAATCACTGAAATTGATGATTAGTGAAAACATTATAACCTCAAAATGACAGATTTCTCAATGGGCATGCAAGCTTTATTTCCGCCAGATTCGATACAGAATATTCATGTGACAACGTATTTCAAATTTATAAAATTTATGTCTATCCAAATCTAGCACAAACATGAGCTTATAACTCATACGCTGATCAACAAAACTCTCATAAAACATGGTGAACACTACTAAAAAATGAAGACAGAAAAGTTAATATTTTATTAAAACTATAATTATAATAGCAATAATAATCACAATTAAACAGCATCTTGTGATACTTTATAAACGCTGGGCGAAAGCTTATTACACATTTCCTTGGCACACTGCATCGACTGTGTCAAAGGGAGATGTTATTACCAAAAATATTCCGATGTCACGTCAGATGACCAAATGTGCTAGTGCCCTGTTTAAATATAATTTATTTTTCATTGCCTTACTATCACCATCATTCTGTTTCATATGATCTTGTACAATTTTGTTATCCTTTATCTTATTTCCGGTTTTTATTTTTATTTCTTATTAAGCCTCCGACGAAACGATGCTTCACCTTACAGCAGACGTGGAGATCTATGGTAATAAATCCGTATTCTGTATTTAATATACAACAGTATTACATTTTGCATGATTGATCTGGTGTATCATACAGCTCTTAAATCCGTATTTCACACATCCAGATTCGAACTATTTAGGTTTCTTCGTTGATGTCACCGGGTAGATATTTTTACACGCAGTGAATGGAACTTTTATAAATCCCAATTCATTTTGAAATGCATTCATACATTAAAGCTAAAATTATTTAGAAAACGTATAAAAGGTAGTGTACAATACATATAAACCACAATAGTGTATTGTTTTGAGTCAGGGGAAAGAAGTCGCTTGAAATGACTAATGAATACGTTTGGCCCGAATAGCATCGAAGTTTCCCTATACAATATGAAAATCATTGTTCCGCCATCTCAGAACAAAACATGCATGTACTTTTGAGTATGTATCGTTTCTGACTGAGCAAAGAAGAGAACGCCCTTGTCAAAAATGGCATTTACATGATGTAGTTTCATGCATGACATTTAAGCAGACGTTTATTTACCAAATGCTTATTTCTTTCTCCGTTACATATACAGGCACAGTAAGTTCCCGAGAGTACCAGTATGGCTACTACAAAGATGTTACACGATGCACCACACGGGTGACGGAAGAAAGCATCCTCAATCCAAATCGATACGACAAAATTAAGACACAGGAAATAAAGTGTAATGTCGCCAGCAAGGGCGAAGTCGTAGGTAAATATGGCACATCATGTTTAAATGCGTCTGCGCATGTTTATTTCTTACGCATTCGTGTTTGATTTGTTTTGACTACGCAACCCAAAAATGTTTAATTTTGAAACTCTCGTATTACTTTCACTTCCAAATGAGCGTGGTAGCGGCTACATGTTCTCTAACATATTTGCAATCCCAGGCATCCAAAGTCTTCCGATTTTAATAAGTATCAAGTAAAGAGAATAATACACAGTAACTAAAATCATCAAACTGCTTAAGTTACATATTTAAAACATAAAATTAGCTTGAAAAACAATTTTTCTTGTTAATGTAAACCTATTAGTTTTAATTCTTGGGGCCCCGAGAGGTAGAGTGGTCTAAAGCGCTTTCCGTTACGGATCACTGCCGTCTCACCTCCGTCTGCGTTGGTTCGAATCTAAGATTCGGCTAATGTAGTTAGTGAGAAAGCTTGCCAGTAGCTTCTCGTGGGTCAGTGGTTCTTTCCGGGATTTTTCCCGGGTTCTTCTTCCACCAATAATACTGGCCGCCACGTATAGCCTATAGTGTGCTGAAAAATGGCGTTTAACCCTAAAACAACAACAACAGTTTTAATTCTTCTTGCATTCCTCACGAAATAAAATCAAAGAATTAAGAATACTGATGGTTGATGAGTTAAAGTGAGACTAAGTTATATCATTCTGATGGAGGACACTAAGCTTTAAATACAGTCTGGTGGTAGCGTATAAATTTCATACATTTTGATGGCAGAGACAAAGTTACATACATTCTTAAGGAATAACACAACTCGAGAGATACTGCTATTTACAGACTCTTAATCATCAACATCCTTCTAAAAAAAATCTTTTTAATATACGTATTAAATTTTCTTGTCTGAATACGTCATTATAGAATCTGCTTTAACAGATTAAACACTAGAAGAAAAATTAATATTATACTATTATTTAAAGTATTGCTATAAGTGAACAATATCCAAGTGGGACACCTACTTGCAGGGATAAGCATTTACTCTTGTCAATCCAGAATAAGCACCTCAGATGTATGTAGCGGAATGATTTCGACATTTTGGGGGGAAAACAAATATTAAAACAGCACATTGTGACTTTCATATTGGATTTGTTTGAACAATGATGCTTTGAGAAAAGTCACAAACTAACTTCAATGTCCTTTAAGTCTAGAGTTTCCCATTAGTACCTATTTAAGATCTAATCACTTTTACCTTGGCCATACTGCACCCCTACAATGAATGAATGTAATTTTTTTTTATAGTTGCATACTTGTTAGTGCCCAATATATTATTGTTAATGGAAATTTTAATCAAATAACTCATCCATTTTGATGACACAGACATTAGATTTGAGTACATATTAATTAAATGCATTTGGGCATTAAGATTACCAATTTAAACTTTATTTATTTAATGTCGGTTACAGATTTTGATGTGATGACACCAGTACCCTAGAAGCTTTGTTAAAGAAAAAAGAAACTCAAGCTTAACCTCAAAACCTGAAATTGATTATCATATTGGAACTTCAATGTCCTTTAAGTCTAGAGTTTCCCATTAGTACCTATTTAAGATCTAATCACTTTTACCTTGGCCATACTGCACCCCTACAATGAATGAATGTAATTTTTTTTATAGTTGCATACTTGTTAGTGCCCAATATATTATTGTTAATGGAAATTTTAATCAAATAACTCATCCATTTTGATGACACAGACATTAGATTTGAGTACATATTAATTAAATGCATTTGGGCATTAAGATTACCAATTTAAACTTTATTTATTTAATGTCGGTTACAGATTTTGATGTGATGACACCAGTACCCTAGAAGCTTTGTTAAAGAAAAAAGAAACTCAAGCTTAACCTCAAAACCTGAAATTGATTATTATATTCAAAGTGCAAATTCTAGGTGAAATAAATTTAGCCTGTTACTGAAGATATCAAAATATAGCAAACCCTTAAAATTCCATGATCTAATTTTATTTTAGTTTGATATGAACTTGAGTGTCTTCCTCAAATAATTTAGAAAATACATGACATGGTATTGAATTTGGAGGAAGATGTAGAACTACTAGAAACCCATCAGGTATTGGTTGGTTACTACAAATCAGTAACATGTTAAAACCTTAATCAAACTAACAACTTCAGGGGTGTGTGTGTGTGTTTGTGTGTGTGTGTTTGTGTGTGTGTGTGTGTGTGTGTTACCTCAGCACCATCTGGTACCCAATGTGACAAGAAACCCAAAAAATGTATAAGATTTATATTTTTATTTCAAATGAAAAAGACTCTAACTGTATATGAAATCCTTACAAAATGTAAATAATAAACATCCTATAGGAAGTTTCTTGATAAAAGGTCAAAATAAGCAGTAAAAAGTCACTGCAAAGCAGTGTCATAAACAGGTAACATAACCGTCAGCTTCCACTTAGGTAATAACTGAACGTTTCATGTCTTCACAGACAACGGCTGACAAATGATACCAAAAATGTGAAATGACAAAATATATATCTTTTTTTCCTTGTCTTTTTTTTTTTTTGGGGGGGGGGGGGAATGGCATCATGATAAATATTCAAAACGGGTAATGTTAACCCTGAAAGGCATAACTGGATAACTTAGTTAACATGATTACCGGAATATAAACTGTCCAAATACATTCTACGCAAAGTGATATTATCTTGTTGATAACTTTTGCATTGATAAAGTTTAGTATGGCGAACTACCACCATCTTCTCAAAAGGTATCATCATAATAGAATGTAAACTCGTGTCTGATCAGATAATAATTTTGTATATTTTGACTTTTTTGACAAATCCATAACCATGCCCAATCCCTAAGTACTTGTGAATAAATTAATACCAATTACCCATAACTGGATTCACACTCATTGGATAGCTATGTTATTTGGTCATTATTTACCCATATGGGCTGTCCAGGAAACTTATTTTCAATTTTGTTATTAAGACAGTACCTTATTTTAGTCTACAACATACCACTCAATTTTCACATTTTTAACTGAATCGACAATTCACAACTTGTAAAGTCTTTGATGACAAGAAAACTATTTCTGAATTAAATTAAAAGCAAAAGGCCCAAGTGGGTTGACTGATATTGCTGACTTCACAGGAGACCACTGCACGAAGTGGGTTTATGAAAAAAACACAACCTTAAATGACTAGGTTCATGACTCTAATGACTAATTTCGTAGCACAAATCGTTTGACGGGTTTCGGTGATCGGTCAAGCTAGGTGAACACTCAGAAATTTCATATTATCCTAATTTTACCCACTTTACCATATCCTCATAAAAATGAGTTCTAAAGATAATGACATAATATGCACAGACTCCTGCTTATAATTGAAGTCATCCATGTCTTTTTTTATATCAACCCATTAGTTTTATAGAACTGGATCCGACATATATAGTCTCTGAATCAAGAAAGTCAACAACCTCAGCCAATTAGATGCAAGGTATGTCATTAATATGTGCTGATCTGACTTACTATAGAAATTTGGCTGACAAAGATAATATAAGCTAAAGATGAAACAAACTCCAACCAGAATTTGGTCATTAAAGTCAATCAGATAAATGATTACTTTATTAAAATGTATGGCTCTTGATCCTGAACAAACTTGTGTAACATCTTGATAATATTTAACTATCTAATAATCTTGATTAAAATATAACCTACATTAAAAACTGATCAGAAATGTAACTGCTAGATTGGTAACAAGTTCAGTCAGTCAGATGCAAGGCCACGTCAAACAATACGCATACATTTCACTCATAATCAAAGTAAATCAAGATCTTAATGAAATAGTCATGTTTAACAAGCTTGATCATATGCAAGATCACTTCATTAATAAGCAAAAACTCTTGTTAGCCATAAAAATTAAACATCTTGATATCAGTGAAAATGACGACTGATCACCTAATTAATTGTGTGGATTCTGTTCATCATTAAAAATGTCAAACATCTTGATGATATAAGCATATATTCCATGGAATATTTTAAATCTAGTGGACAAGATGGGTAATATCATCAGAATAGTGACACCTATACCTAGCATGTGCTTTACAAGACAGAAGAAAGAAGGGTAGTTAATTAATGATATGGCACCTACTGATATTTTGTGTAATTGGTCATGTATCCCACTCCTAAAATTAAATGCATAGCAGTCAGTCCAAACATATATTTGTTATCCCTACACTTGAACAGGAGATATCGATATGCAATCCATATACCTATAAATATATTTCCTTTTGAACTGCCAGTTGAAAATTCACAAAAACTTCGTACACAGATTGCATGTGTTAGGGTTATAGTTTTGGGGAACATCAGGACGTGGGGTGGGGTGGGGTGGGGGATTAGTAAAAAATTGGAATGTGCTATGTCAAGACAATTAAGTAGCTCTGTTATTACTAATACTAAATTTTATACCATGAAAACATGAAATACAAACTAGCAGTGACCTGCCTTCAAACTTTTCTGAGGTTAATAGTTGTGTTATTCCTTAAGAATATATGTAACTTGGTCTCTGCCATCAAAATGTATGAAATGTAAACTCTACCATCAGACTGCATTTAAAACTTAGTGTCCTCCAACAGAATGATATAACTTAGTCTCACTTAAACTCATCAATATTAAGTATTATCAATTCTTTCATTTCACATCGTGAGGAACGCAAGAAGAATTAAAACTAATAGGCATCCTAAAAACATCCAGATTTACATTAACAAGAATAATTTTTTTCTTCAAGTCTTATTTCACTGTTTAATTGCTAGGCTTATTGCAAACTTAGAACTATTTGAACCTTCTAACCTTATTTATTTTAAATGATTATGTCAATCCAAGTGTCAGTATGTTCTAAGTTTGTTTAATTATCTATATATAAGTTTAACCTACGATCGATCCAACCTCACCCTACGATTGCTCCAGTTCACCCTACGATTGCTCCAGTTCAGCCTACGATCGCTCCAAGCTCACCCTACGATTGCTTCAATTCACCCTACGATCGCTTCAAGCTCACCCTACGATCGCTCCAAGCTCACCATACGATTGCTCCAGCTCACCCTACGATTGCTCCAAGCTCATCCTACGATTGCTCCAGTTCACCCTACGATTGATCCAAGCTCACCCTACGATTGCTCAAGTTCACCCCACGATCGCTCGAAGCTCACCCTACGATTGCTCCAGTTCACCATACGATCGCTCCAAGCTCACTTTACAATTGCTCCAGCTCATCCATTTTGAACGATTTGGCGTGCCATATATTTACAACATCAGGCTCTCTAAAATATTTACAATCCCAGCGATCTAACATATTTACAATCACAGTCTCTCTAATATATTTAAAATCTCAGGCTCACTAACATATTTACAATCCCAAGGTCTCTAACATATTTACAATCCCAGGCGTCACTAGTCTTGAGCCTTTAATAAGCATAAAATAAATAGGCCCATTCATAGTTAATAAGCTCTCTGGTTGGGAATAAAATGGTTACTGGGAGAGGGGGCACTTTACAAATCCTGAATGGTTATTATAGTACATAGTGTATTTACATCTTATAAGGCAGACACTTTCGTTCGAAAGGAAGAAAACTCATGCCATTTATCATGACACGTCACAGAATAATATGGAATATACGGGCGTCACAGCAATACTAGAATTTTGTTATGTCGTTACACTGGGAGAAGGGAAAATAAAACAGATGGCTGTCTCTTCGATCCAAAACATTATGCACCGATCGTATACACGAACAAAGTTAAACTTGATCTGTTGCCGAGATTTATGCATTTTATGGACACGGTCTAAGCAATGAAGAACCCGGTGTAGATAGGGTTGTTAGCAAAAAGAGCACGTATTCTGTTTCTGAGATTTAACGAGATTATATGATCACGTGTCATATTTGTTTGTTTCAAGGTAAATACTTTGATCACGTGTCGATATTGTTAAATTTAGGTAACTTATTATGATAATTTTCCTATTTGTTACATTATACTTAAACCGTCGTTGCAACTGTTAAAATGTTGTGTTTTCTGGCGTCCAAACAAGTTGATAGACAGTCTTTATGGAACCAGACGACAAGACAATACAAAAAGCTCTAATACTCAAACTCAGTTTGAACTCACGTTCAGTTGCCTTGCTAATACGATTGATCACTATTCGGATATTGTGCGATTATACGCAAGAATTTGAGGTAAATTTCTGTGTGTTTTTTTATAAGCTCATGACATGGGTCCTTATCTTTTAAACAATTTTCAAACAAACCGGTAGCTCAGGCTCAAAGTTCGAAAATTCAGACATTATGTAACTTGGACTCATAAATATATTATGATCGTCTTAAGTTTGACTCGCCATAGATAGTCAACGTTTCTTCTAAATAAGTATACTTTAACTATGCAATATCATTCAAATAAGTCTCATCCACATATGCAATATCATTGAAGTAATTATCATATACGTATGCAATATCATTTAAGTAAATATCCTCCACATATGCAGTCTCATTTAATTATCATATACGTATGCAATATCATTTAAGTAATTATCCTCCACGTCTGTAATCTCATTTAAGTAATTATCATATAGGTATGCAATATCATTTAAGTAATTATCCTCCACATATGCAATCTCATTTAAGTAATTATCATGTACGTATGCAATATCATTTAAGTAATTATCCGCCACATATGCAATCTGATTTAAGTAATTATCATATACGTATGCAATATAATTTAAGTAATTATCCTCCACATATGCAGTCTCATTTAATTATCATATACGTATGCAATATCATTTAAGTAATTATCCTCCACGTATGTAATATCATTTAAGTAATTATCATATAGGTATGCAATATCATTTAAGTAATTATCCTCCACATATGCAATCTCATTTAAGTAATTATCATGTACGTATGCAATATCATTTAAGTAATTATCCTCCACGTATGTAATCTCATTGAAGTAATTATCATATACGTATGCAATCTCATTTAAGTAATTATCTTCCATGTATGCAATCTCATTTAATCGTTTTGGAGTTTTGCTAAACAAAAGTTACAATCTACGGGATTCAAAAGTAACAAAAATCATCAACTTTGCTTCAGTTACATATTTAGATTATGAGATTAGCTTATTAAAATCTTGCAGGGACGACTTTACAATATATCGAGAGTTGGAGCTCAGTAGTTGGGTTTTATTGTGGTGTATTTATTGGCAACTTCTGAAGAAGGAAAAAACTTGTCATTAAACTTGACATCCAAGAACAAGAAATATTAGTATTCGTAACACGTACTTGGCCTATTGAGTCGTTTATCCTGCAGAGGAGATAAATTAATTGATTAAATTATTAATTAATTAATTCATTCATTCATTCATTCATTCATTCATTATATAATTAAACAGAATATTATGCGTAAAGGCAGATATATTTACTAAACGGGGGTAAAATTACTTCCAGAAGTGATATTGCCAAAGTGACAACAATATTTTAATTGTTAATGTCGGGATATACATTTTTCTCAAATTAGTATATTTGAAAATCTCATAATAGAATATATCACGCTTTCCTTTACTGCATGATATAAGTTTCATGCCATATAAAGCTGTCCTTGAGATGAAATGTCGAGTTTAACAAATCCCATGTCTTGTGATTAAATCAGCAGTTTTTCGTAAGAATAAAAAAAATTATCTCCGGTATAAAGTGAAATTTTGTTTCCCTTCCGAGTTGAATTTAGCTGCATGTCTTGGAATTGGTGTACCATAATATAAATAAATCTGTTTACGTTATATTTACAGGTACAGAATTATCGTTCTTTAAGGACAACGCCGTACATAGATCATTCGTTGTCACCGATGACAAGGTAATGTAAACTACGTATCATTTTGCAGATACACATATTTGCATCGATGTCTGAAAAGAAGTGAGAGACTCGTTAGTCACGTGAAGCAAATCGTTATGTACATTATAATTAATTAATACAGCTTATGCTACTTACATTTGCATATATTTTCACCTGTTATTTTTACGTCACTTCGGAATATGTAGTTTAACCATTGGTGAATTTTTGTGAATAAGAACGACAAATCGTCATTGATTCGTTAGGCCTGTCTGATCGTAAGCCGATTTATCCGTCTGTTTTATGATGCATATTATACGTTAAAAGATACCAAAAGCAGACTATCTATTTTAACGACAGTGTTTTCCATAATCTTAATGTAACCAGGTGACAAATTATATATCAAATGAATAGATAACACTCTATAACGTCCTGTATCACAATATATAATCATGTAGAATTTAGTAGAGTACTACACATATAACACTGTGATCATGTCAATTTTTGCCATAAATATTCGTGTAAACTTTAGTACAGTTTTCCACTGACAACACTCTGATGATGTCTTTTTCCACGATAAAGTATCCTGTCTAATTCAGTTGGGTATTAAACATATACTTAGTGACAAACAAATTGTTCAAAACGAGACTCGTAAAATTAGTATCGGTATACTCTAATCATCTAACCCTCCATCACTGATGGTTGTTTTGTTGTTTTTGGATTTAACGCCATTTTTCAGCACACGATAGGCTATACATGGCGGCCAGTATTACTGGTGGAGGAAGAACCCGGGAAAAATCCCAGAAAGAACCACCGACCCACGAGAAGCTACTGGCGTGCTTTCTCACATAACTACATTAGCAGAATCTTAGACTCGAACACACGCAGAGGTGAGACGGCAGTGATCCGTAACGGACACTAGGCAATTAGTGGGCCCCTCCATCACTGATCATTCCAAACGTAAAACCAGTATTTCCGTCAAAAATCAGAATGTTGAAATCGTATATCCATACAACAAATGCTTTTCGATAAATAAAAATTGTTTTAAGTGTTTTAAAGTGAAGTCTAAAAAACTATTGAAATACGATTAAATAAAAGCAGAACATATTAATTATACATTGTCTTGAAAATTATACTGTCTGATGTAAGTATGAATTAAAATGGGTTTACTTCATTTTTGTACAACCTGCTCCATATACAGTAGCATTTATAAGTATACTCAATATATTCATAAAATTACAAAG
Organism: Unio pictorum; assembly: GCA_030141615.1. Classification (NCBI taxonomy): domain Eukaryota; kingdom Metazoa; phylum Mollusca; class Bivalvia; order Unionida; family Unionidae; genus Unio; species Unio pictorum. Next base: position 6,482,127 of record JARLTB010000219.1, on the reverse strand, counting down.
TCTACCAAAGCGTATGAGCTGACCATTCCCTCTATTAATATAACACGGAATTTCCTGTAACGGTAATCTTTGAAATTATTCTCTTTCAGATCCTTACGTGGATTATGGCTCATTTTTGAGGACCAATTTGGCAATACGATGGATGTACATAAATGAATATATTGCATGGGTTTTGCATATTAACAATAGGATCTCTGTGTGGTTTTAATTTTTAACGTAGATTTAATATTTTGTTCAGTCATATCGCTACGATGTCTGCAGTGTGACAGATTGTAGTGATGTCTAGCACTGGGGCATCAAGCCGCAGACATGTAACATTATGTCCACCCAGTCACATAATACTGACACCATGCCGACCAGTCTTATCACTAAATAATTAATGCTCAGCGCAAAGCGAGGCAGCAATTAGTGCCATTTTTTGTAAAAAGAACGCAAACGAGGCAACAGTTAGCACCATTTTTTGTAAGTCCTTGGGGGATTCGGACGGGAAATGAACCCACGACCTCTCGCATCTGATGCGGACGCTCTAACCATCTAGTCCTCCGCAAAATCATTGGTGAGAAAGAGAAGAAAAAAAATCATGTAAAAACAATAATTTGAAAGATGAATTGTAATAAAAATATGTATTCTACCACTCAGTTAAGCACAATTAGAGGAATATCCATATGTTGATATCATTTACGCTGAATTGAAATCACCACTATAAATTTGCTTGAATAAATTTGTTATTTTCTTGTCTAAGGGGGCTCGTATTGCATTATTTCTTCCTAATAATCTTGCCCAGTTCTCTCTTGATATTCTATCTTTTCATTCACACCGGATCATTATATCGAGAGAGATCATTCCCTAGATAACGTAGCGGAGTCAAATTACATGCCCCTCTTACTAAGAGAGAGAGAGAGAGAGAGAGACGTTATGGAAACATTAAAGACTCAAGACCAAACTTGTGAAAACCAGATAATCACAGAGGACAAGGCTGATCGACTACCATGAAAGAAGGTACAATGAAGTTTCAAAGATAACTGGATATTCTCTGCCTCTGTCTGCGAAGATTAAAGAATATATTTGAAATGATTTATACCATTTAGAATTTAAGTTATGAAAGTATAAGACATGAGGTTGTAACGTCATGTTTGTGAATTAGGTCAAGGTTAAGTGTTAACCTTTAAGTGCTGAAGACGGCGAGTATCACAATGTTCAGAGAACCGCGAGTTAGAAGATTGACGGTGAAGTAGTGACTTAACGATACTGAAGTAATGCATTTATATATCAATTCCTGAGAGAACAATTTTCCTGTTTCTTAACTGCATTAGCTGCCATCTTTTAGAGATCATTTTAAAAATAAGATTTATATTTTTTTAAAGTTTTTTTGTTTTCTCCAAAAGATACAAAGATAATTACAGAGTATGTTGTAGCTTTATGGCAATCAGACGGAATAAAATGATATAAATTTGACTAAAATATCTTCCACTGAAAAGAAGGAGAAAATTAATGGAAATATAATTATTGCAAATTATGAAGTCCATAACGTTTCCAATATATTTATGTGAGACATATTTGTGATGATGAAGGGTTGTATTGCTAGTAACGAAGACAGCTCGGCTGTCATTCTGGTCTTTAATTAAGCAATAGGGCAGTTTAAAATGTCGTCTCAGATGCATATATTTGACAATTTATCATCAATATTTAAATCGCATTGAATACATTGTCCATTAAATTTTGTTTTGTTTTATAAAATGTTATTATAATATCCTACAGCAAATTACTCGCTTTTAAGTTAAGCTGCAAACATATAGCCTCCAGCACCTAATTGTCCAAGGTCCCATTTATTAAACTAAGGCTTCTTACAAAAACAAAACAAATTACACCAATAAATGCCAAACCGAAGCCTCTAACATTCGAAAGTCTCTCTTGGATTTAGTTATTTTTGTTACTAGTTGGTGTTTTGGTATTTTTTTAAACGTATCCGTGTGATGTTTACTCGATGACATCTTATCGAGGTTCTCATTTTCTTGTCGCCAAAAAATCAATTACATACATGATATATAATAAATAATATGGATGTATATTGTGTTAAGTGCAAGGGGCGTACTTCTACAGGCGAATTAATGACCATCAGAATGAAAACTAATAGACCAACACTTACCGGTTTGTGTCAACATTGTCGTACAAAAAAATTAATTTATCACGACACAGGTGACAAATCAAATTATAAAAAGAACGAGGAGGTGATTTTGCAGCAAAATTAACAAAATTATCGAGGACTCAATGGGTCAAATACCCAGGAGAGAAACGTCTTCTAGGATATAATTACTGCGGTCCTAGGACCAGACTTGATATCCGACTTGAAAATTAAGATCAACCAAGACCAGGTGAATATCCGATAAATGAAATTTATTGAGTTTGTCACGCTCATGATGTGTCTTACAAAAGTAACAATCTGCAGCATAGACATATCGCAGATGTGAAGTTGATTCACGCGTTAAATTCCGTAAAAAATAATTCTTTCAAGGGATCATTGACTAGCTGGTTAGTAAGATCTGCGATGAGAGGTAAACTAGTATTAGGGGATGGTCATTAATATTATGGAATCCATTTATTATAGTACAAGAGGATACTGGAGAGGCAGATCAGTGATTAGTAAACTCGCAGAAGCTGCAAATGTTACCCGTGCTACTGCTGAAAATGGTTATCACGACAGGCATTATGGCAAATGTATCTACCGCCGCCTAAAATAATTTAATGTGCGCATTTTGATATCAATGTTTCTAATGAAGTTAATCAGGCTGATATTTTATTTTACCCCATGATTCCATCAAATTACGCAGACGTAAAAAGCAAACGTACAAAGACGCGTTAAATACAGCTAATGTTGCAACCAGGTACAAAAAAGCAGAGCCGTTATCAACAAAGACAGCAGCAGATGTTGATTCTGCGTTTAAACGAATTTATCAACGCGGTGGTCTACGATGGCCATTGGCTATTACAGGTTGATCCTGGAAAAGAATTTTAGGGTATAGTATCATCACTGATGAAGCAACATAATGTCAAAATACGACGAGAACATACTGCAATACGCAGCCCCGGGTGGTGGTGGTCTAATGAATTTTCCCATCGTCCCTAAACAGCCCCCATTAACTACTCTAATATAACGAAAGATTCATCACGTATGGCCTGATGATAACATGAATTACAGTTTGGCTAAGTGAATATATTTAATTTTTTTTTACCTTTGTACACTTTAAAGTCAGTGATCGTAAAGCGTTCTTCTGTTACGAGACCGTGTTCTAAAAATAAGTAACGGAAAAGAGTGAAAGACATCAAGCTTTGTAAAATTTAGCAAATAATTTATTACTCTAGAATACAAGTGAGAATGAGAAAAAAGAACTTAAAATGCGAATTAAATCCCAAAATAATCAAAGATGTACAGACACGAACCCTAATAATTTAAAGTCTTGAATGAAATTCAGCACAAATCAGAATAAATCCAAAAACTGATGGTGCTGATGTGTCTGTGGTAGCCTGTAAAGTGTTGAAGTGCCAACAGTATTTTGTTGAATCACAGTAAGATAATTCCAGATTGGAATTCACTATAAATTCCAGTGAATGTCTCTATTAAATATATTCATCATAGCACTTCTGTATTTCCAGAGAAAATAATTATTTGAGTTCAATAATTTGAAAAATAAAATTTCTAGCCAAAAAAATCAAATACTGGACATAATATATAATACAACTTAAAAGTGATAAGTCTTTAAAGTACAACTGAAACAAATTTCTCAGTTACAAGACCTTACTTGACCTCAAGTCACAGTTAGCATTTTCAACAATTAAAAAAAAAATTACCTAATGGAAATTAACCTTCTAGAATGATTCTGGTTATAAAATAGAAACCATAACCTGGATTATGTAAAATTCACTTAAACTTTCTTAAACAAAGACCTAGATCCAAAAAAGTTCATTCACTTCTATTAATAATAATACTGATTTAATCCCATACAGAGAGAGAATAATTTCACTGTGTATTGTTCTTTTACACATATTTAATTTTTAAAATAATTATTTTGGATTTTTAGAAAAAAGCAATTAACTCATTTTTGGACAAGGTCAAGTCCATAATGCAATGTTACATTACAATAGCATGTAAAGAAATAATACTAAAAATCCACTAACAAACAATTACATTAAATATACATATTACTTCTAAGATCACAAAATTCTTTTATAGGTACAAACTCCGCTCACCTTTAAAATGCATGGATACCTTTATTTCCTTGTGTTGTGAAAATGAACACCAAAAATATCATCTTCATATTTACTAGTGTCATGAAACTAAACACCACAACTATCTTCATAGTCACTTGTGTCGTGAAACTTACCACTAAAACTATCTTCATATTTACATGTGTTGCAAAAATGAACACCAAAAATATCATCTTCATATTTTCTAGTGTCGTGAAACTAAACACAAAAACTATCTTCATAGTCATTTGTGTCATGAAACTAAACATCAAAACTATCTTCATAGTCACTTGTGTCATGAAACTTATCAATAAAACTATCTTCATATTTACTTTTGTTGTGAAACTAAACAACAAAAATATCATCTTCATAGTCACTTGTGTCATGAAACTATAACATCAAAAATATCTTCATAGTCACTTGTTTCATGCAACTGAACATCACAAATATCAACTTCTTAATTACTCGTGTCCTGAAACTAAACACCAAAATATCATCTTCATAGTCACTTATTTCGAGAAACTTATCACAAAAATATCATCTTCATATTTATTTGTTTCATGAAACTGAACACCAAAACTATCTTCATATTTACTGGTGTTGTGAAATGAAACACCAAAAATATCATCTTCTTAGGCACTTGTTTCGTGAAAATGAACACCATAAATATCATTTTCAAATTTACTTGTTGTGAAACTAAACACCAAATCTATCTTCATATTTATTGGTGATGTGAACAAAATACCAAAACTATCTTCATAATCACTTGTGTTGTGAAACTTAACACCAGAAATATCTTGTTCTTAGTCATTTGTGTTGTGAAACTAAGCAAAACTTATCGCTATCTTTGTAGTTGCTTGAGTCATGGAACTGAACCCTTTACTGTATGTCATTATAAAATGCATTCGTTTCTAAACAAAATATGTAATGAATCTTCAGCTGTCACTAAAAATTCACTGTAACTACATATTGGTTGTTGAGACTGTTATGGTAGAAGTGACACATAAGAACCTTACATTACCTATGTCTAGCACAATAAAATCATGATAAATTAGTTTGATTAGTTACATTACCTATGTCTAGCACAATAAAATCATGATAAATTAGTTTGATTAGTTACATTACCTATGTCTAGCACAATAAAATCATGATAAATTAGTTTGATTAGTTACATTACCTATGTCTAGCACAATAAAATCATGATAAATTAGTTTGATTAGTTACATTACATATGTCTAGCACAATAAAATCATAATAAATTAGTTTGATTAGTTAGATTACCTATGTCTAGCACAATAAAATCTTGATAAATTAGTTTGATTAGTTACATTACCTATGTCTAGCACAATAAAATCATGATAAATTAGTTTGATTACTTACATTACCTATGTCTAGCACAATAAAATCTTGATAAATTAGTTTGATTAGTTACATAACCTATGTCTAGCACAATAAAATCATGATAAATTAGTTTGATTACTTACATTACCTATGTCTAGCACAATAAAATCTTGATAAATTAGTTTGATTAGTTACATTACCTATGTCTAGCACAATAAAATCATGATAAATTAGTTTGATTAGTTACATTACCTATGTCTAGCACAATAAAATCTTGATAAATTAGTTTGATTAGTTACATTACCTTTGTCTAGCACAATAAAATCTTGATAAATTAGTTTGATTACTTACATTACCTATGTCTAGCACAATAAAATCTTGATAAATTAGTTTGATTAGTTTGATATTCTTGTTCTTTAAACTAACACAAGTTCCTGTTTCTTTGATTCTTCCCCTTGCAAATGTAATATTTGTTCAATATTAAACATATATATTTCCTCAGTATATATTTTTTACAGTCATTGTATACAATTAACATGTATTTGTCTCCATTTATTGAATACATTTTTTAGACATGAAAATTATATTCGTTTAGTAACTCAGTACTGTCATCAAGGTTCCAACTATTAAAATAAAAAGAGTCATTATATTTCTTTCTAGTTAGCTAAAAATTATTTATAACATAATCCAAACATAATCTATTTAATTTGATGTTTCACAAGAATCAGTTGCAGGATAACTAAAACGAGGAATTCTTTATCTTAGAATCAAATCAACTGGCCTGTGGTTGTTATTATTAAATAATTAATTAATAAATTAATAATGTTATGCAAAATATCTTTTATTTTCTTGTTTTATTATTAATGAAGTATTCTACATTTTGAGTTTTATTCAATATTTTTTCCATTGCAGACTATTGGTTTAAGAAAATTTGAAATACTGTCCAATTGAAAAAAAATTAAACGTCCAAACATCAAGCCATGTGATTGACTTTCCCATGAAAGTTTAATTGAAAGCTTGAGAATTAAAAAAAAGAAGCTTATAATCAATATTCAACTTCCTGTCACACAACAAACAACAAGTAAAAGTTGGTACCTTTCAAAGCCTTTCTTAATAGAAGGTCGCTTTCTTTCTTGATAAATTTTATTGGATGAGTACCTAACACATTTGACACAAAATATATTCTTCCGCCAGTCCTATGGGACAAAATACATCAAATTTTAGATGCTTGATTTTCACATCATTGCTGTGGATCAGTGTCACTCCACAAACAACAGGTAAAACTCTTTCAGAGCAATTAAATGTACTCATAAAAAGGGAGTTCCAAAGGATCTGCTTTTGAGCCTTTAGTAACTCAGAAATTATGTTTCACTTAGTCAAACTGGAAACACTGTACAAATGTCCAAATGATAATACTCTTTCTTGTATACAAACAGAAATTACATTAAGGATATACTTCAGTCGGAAACCCTGGAAAATTGAATGAAGGCCTACCCAGATAAGTTCCAGCCCATCTGCATTGCCAAGAATTATGTTTGCACAACTATTTCCACAGGTGTTAATCAGATTGAATGTGAACTTAGAGCTTATATAAGCAGTTCATCCATAATGCATGTAATTTCATTGGAAAATTGCACCGATTAAAAATATTCAATAATTTTGTCTGAATTCAATGTCCAATATATAGCATGAACAGAGTATTAACACTGTTTACTTACCGTCTGATATAGTACCGTCATGGCATGCAGCTTATCCATAATACCTGTATTCAATATTTTTGTTACAAATCATTGTCTGAATTCAATGGGAAAAATTAATAGAAAATTATATATATGTATATATATATATATATATATATATATATATATATATATATATATATATATATATATATATATATATATATATATATAATAGTGCTTATTTATAGAGGGTGACTCATTAGTCAAGGAGTATTCTCCCTTGAGGCCCTCTTATGAAGAGTATAACAATGTACATTATATGAAGACAGCAATAATTACTGTTTATTTTGACATGTTTAGTATTAAAATACTAAATTCCATTATCTATTTGAAACATATACATGCTCATGATATCTCATCTTAAATACTCTAAGATTTTACATGTAGTGGAAGCTTGTTCCACAAAACTGTACCAGAGTGTTGGAAGATCTTTTAAATTGCTCTATTCATGGCTTTGGTGCTAGAAGATTTCCATGTGATATTGATCTCAACTGGTATTATTTTGAAAAAGGCCTGAATAAGTCCTGAAGATATTCTGGTGCAGTTCCATGTAGACATTTATATAAAAGAACTGCCTTGTGAAAATCTATCCTATCATATATTGTGAACCATTTGAGTTCTGTAAATAATGCTTTTGAGGGATGATCTACAGATGTATCAAATATTACAAGTGCTGCTCGTTTCTTTAGTTTATAAATCCTGTCAAGCTCAGATTTAGCAGTTTTCCTATACACTTGAACAATAATCCATTGTTGGAAGAATATATAACTTGTAGTTATAGATTGCGAGTTTCTATAAGTAAATATTTCTTGATTCTGCTGTGTAGTGTAATTTGGGGTAACAGTGTTTTACAAAGCTTATCAATGTGGTCATTCCATAATAAATTATTATCTATGGACACACCTACAAGCCTTTTATGTTTGACATTTTGTAATGGATGATTATCTATTGCAAGAGACAGATATGGGTTCCCTGACTTGTGTAGCTTTTGTGATGTCCCCAAAATCATACATTTTGTTTTACTTTTCAGTAATTACTATCCTATTTTGTTTTGCCCAGTTTGGGACTCTAATAAGGTCTGAGTTTAATCTTGTTTGAAAAACTTCAATATCAGAACTAGATGTGTACAAGGTTGCATCATCTGCAAACAAATCTGTATTTGTGGGATTCATCTTTTAATGGTCGATCATTGATATAGATAAGGATGTGGCGAGGACCAAAAACTGAGTCTTGAGGAACCCCTGAATGAATAGTGTGAGTTTGAGAGCTAATATTGCCAATGCTTACTTGTTGAGACCTTTGGTTTAGGTATGATCTAAACAAGTTTAAAGAAGGACTGTCGAACCTGTAACACTTCAACTTTTGCAGCAGAATTTCATGAACATCAAGATCAAAGGCTTTCTTTAAGTCAAGGAAAACCATCCCAGTAATATGTCCATTATACTATTGCTTCAGCCAAAGATCAATTGATTTGGTAAGTTCTGTTTGGCATGAGTGGTACTTTCTAAATCCTGATTGCACTCTATGAAATAGAGAGTATGTTAAAAAAAATGTATAGACCTGAATGGGAAATTACATTTTTAATCTTTCTTAATTTAATTACTGTCCATTTGTAAGACAATTTTGCAGCAAGTTGCAATCATTCCATTTCAAAACAAGGACTTGGAAGTGTAAAACATCGCATATGACATGACACCAAGATATCTCTAAAACTATTGAAACAATTATTATCAGTATAATTTCATTTACCATAATATTTTGGATCTATCAAGGGTAAAAAAAGACAAGTGTAACAAGACTTAATTCAATTTGATAATCCCCAGATCTGGAACAGGCTACCAAACAAGAGTGGGAGAAATGTTTTAATAATTAAAACAACATTCTTAATTATCTTGTAATTTGCTCCACATTGGACTTTATCTAATGTTAGTAACTGTTAATAGTACTTGCAGCCTACTCTCTTAGTTTTTATTTTGATTAGTTTTTATGTATGCTTCATTTAGTTCCTAGTCCATTTTGAGTAGACTCTTTGATTTTATGTATATTTGTTATTTTAGTCTCTTAATATCCAGCAGCTAAGTGTTCTCTGCATTATACACCTTTTTTTACTGTCTATAACTTTGTTGCCCCAATTCACATGCCTTGAATTCTAGTTTTATTAACCCTAAAATGTATTGCATCTTGCTTGTTACTGCTATTTGTGTAAATATGTAAATATCACTGTAATATATACTGTATTCTATGTGACATTATATCACTGTATTATAAATCCATATTCTATGTGACATTATATCAATGTATTTTTAATCCATATTATATGTGACATTATATCAATATATTATAAATCTATATTCTGTGTGACATTATATCACTGTATTATAAGTGTATATTCTGTGACATTATATCACTGTATTATAAATCCATATTCTATGTGACATTATATCAATGTATTATAATTCCATATTCTATGTGACATTATATCAATGTATTTTTAATCCATATTATATGTGACATTATATCAATGTATTATAAATCCATATTCTATGTGACATTATATCACTGTATTATAAGTGTATATTCTATGTGACATTATATCACTTTATTATAAGTCTATATTCTATGTGACATTATATCACTGTATTATAAATCCATATTCTATGTGACATTATATCAATGTATTTTTAATCCATATTCTATGTGACATTATATCACTTTATTATAAGTCTATATTCTATGTGACATTATATCACTGTATTATAAATCCATATTCTATGTGACATTATATCAATGTATTTTTAATCCATATTCTATGTGACATTATATCACTGTATTATAAGTGTATATTCTGTGACATTATATCACTGTATTATAAATCCATATTCTATGTGACATTATATCAATGTATTATAATTCCATATTCTATGTGACATTATATCAATGTATTTTTAATCCATATTATATGTGACATTATATCAATGTATTATAAATCCATATTCTATGTGACATTATATCACTGTATTATAAGTGTATATTCTATGTGACATTATATCACTTTATTATAAATCCATATTCTATGTGACATTATATCACTGTATTATAAGTGTATATTCTATGTGACATTATCACTATATGGGTCTTAAAATAGCATTAAATTTCTGCTTAAACTTTTATTTTAAATATGTATGATGTGGATTAATGTATGGTATGTTATGTAACACTTTATGATATCCATCACTGTATGGTATGTTATGTAACACTTTATGATATGCATCACTGTATGATATGCTATGTAACACTTTATGATATGTATCACTGTATGGTATGTTATGTAACACTTTATGATATCTATCACTGTATGGTATGTTATGTAACACTTTATGATATCTATCACTGTATGGTATGTTATGTAACACTTTATGACACGTATCACTGTATGGTATGCTATGTAACACTTTATGATATCTATCACTGTATGGTATGTTATGTAACACTTTATGATATGTATCACTGTATGGTATGTTATGTAACACTTTATGATATCTATCACTGTATGGTATGCTATGTAACACTTTATGATATCTTTCACTGTATGTTATGTTATGTAACACTTTATGATATGTATCACTGTATGGTATGCTATGTAACACTTTATGATATCTATCACTGTATGGTATGTTATGTAACACTTTATGATATGTATCACTGTATGGTATGCTATGTAACACTTTATGATATCTATCACTGTATGGTATGTTATGTAACACTTTATGATATGTATCACTGTATGGTATGCTATGTAACACTTTATGATATCTATCACTGTATGGTATGTTATGTAACACTTTATGACATCTATCACTGTATGGTATGTTATGTAACACTTTATGATGTATATTATATTATTATGTATCACTGTAATATGTATCACTGTATGGTATGTTCAATATTGCTGTGTGGTATGTTATGTATCACTGTATTCTAAGTAACACTATGATATGCTATGCATCATTGTAAGGTATGTTATGTATCACAGTTCAGTATGTTATGTATCACTTTAGGTGTTGTGTATCAGTATATGTTATGTGTCACTATATGGTATGTTTTGTATCATATTTCAGTATGTTATGTGTCACTATATGGTATGTAATGCATCACAAGATGGTATGTTATGTGTCACTTTATGGTATGTTACGTATCACTATATGGTATATTATGTATCAATGTATAGTATGTCGTGTGTCATTTTTTGGGGTATGGTGACTGTTCTGGTGGTCTAAGTTTGGTTAGAGCATCTGCCTCTGAGGTGGGAGGTCACTTGTTTGAACTCCAACTGAATCATACTAATGACTTATAAAAATGGTACTAGCAGCTGTCTTGCTTGGTGTTCAGCATTAGGAGGTTAGTGCTAGGATTGGTTGCTCTGGTGTCATGATAATGTTACTGGGTGGGACATAATGCTACATGTCTGTGGCATGAGTAACCAGTGCTAGACATCAATATAAACTGTCACACTGCAGACATCATAGCGATATGACTGAAAAATAATTAAATCTATGTTCAAAATCCAAATCACACCACACATATGGTATGGTATGTTGTGTATCACTGGCATGTTATGTATCACTATATGGTATGCTATATATTGCTATATTTTGTAATATATCACTATATATGTTGTGTATCTTTGTATGATGTTATGCATCTCTATACAGTATATTATGTATCATGATATGGTATGTTATGTATTACTGTATGGTATGTTATGTATCACTGTATATCTTATGTTTTGCTGCTGTACATGTTATTTATAACTATATGTTACATACCACTGTATGGTATGGTATGTATCACCATGTATGTTATGTATCACTGTACGAAAATTTGCTATGTATATTAATGTGTCTATTTAATTTGTATTGTTTTTTAATTGTTTGTTGATGATTATAGATTGCAAGGGCCTACATGACTAATGACATTTATTTTGTAAACAACATAATACATAGCTAATATATGTAGATCATTAGAGGTTATATATTAAGATCATTATTAATCACAACCATGTTCGTTTCAGTTTGTGTTACAGATACAGTATCAATCCAGATCTCAGACGGTTCCAGAAAGATTGACTCTGCAGTTTGGAGTAATTTTTCATAAAGTTGACATAGTATTTTCACAAAATGGTAACTGTGACCAAGACCAAGAGAAGTGATATATAAAATTGATTACTTCAAGAATTTTCATTCCAATTGTAAAAACTATAGTGCAATGGGTCTTATTATTGGATTCAGTTTTATTTGAGATGATTTATTAAAATTATTCACTGGAATTAAAACGTCTTCATCATTATTACTTTCTGGACTAAATTACTATATTGGAATTATTGTGAATCCATTCATGGACATTCTGGATTATATTAGTCAGCTGGGGTTTAAACCCATAACCTTCCACATCCCAGGCAAAAACTCCACCCCTAGGACACTGGAGCAGTCCCAATACATGATGGACCATGACCCATACCATAAGAACACTTGGCCCTATGCATAAGTGAGCTAATACAATTACTGAATTCCTGTGCATTACTTTTAATTCATTGGGTACCTATCTTTGTGCTAATCAAATGCAAACTGGACCACAAATTTAATGTGACACTAATAAATAAACCAAGCTGACATTCAGAGCACCCCCTAAACTTTGTATTCTATGGAATAGCATGCACCCCCTACCTCCGTATTCTATGGTAAAGCATGCACCCCCTACCTCCGTATTCTATGGTAAAGCATGCACCCCCTACCTACATATTCTATAGTAAAGCATACACCTCCAACCTCCATATTCTATGGTAAAGCATACAGCTCCAACCTCCATATTCTATGGTAAAGCATACACCTCCAGCCTCCATATTCTATGGTAAAGCATGCACCCCCTACCTCCGTATTCTATGGTAAAGCATACAACTCCAACCTCCATGTTCTATCGCAAATCATACACCTCCAACCTCCATATTCTATGGTAAAGCATGCACCCCCCTACCTACATATTCTATGGTAAAGCATACACCTCCAACCTCCATATTCTATGGTAAAGCATACACCTCCAACCTCCATATTCTATGGCAAAGCCTGCACCATTTACCTACATATTCTATGGTAAAGCATACACCTCCAACCTCCATATTCTATAGTAAAGCATACATCTCCAACCTCCATATTCTATGGTAAAGCATGCACCCCCTACCTCCATATTCTATGGTAAAGCATACAGCTCCAACCTCCATATTCTATGGTAAAGCATGCACCCCCCTACCTACATATTCTATGGTAAAGCATACACCTCCAACCTCCATATTCTATGGTAAAGCATACAGCTCCAACCTCCATATTCTATGGTAAAGTATGCACCACCTACCTACATATTCTATGGTAAAGCATCACTTGTTTTGTTTTAAATATTAATACCATTCACAGTATTCAGAAATATATGTATATCAATACATTTATGAAAGATGAGGAAGACTGAAAGTTTAATATGATTTAATTTGCATACAAATTTTGACTTGAATGATCTATACCAAGGTAATGACTAGAATGCTAACATAAATTATTCAGTTTGCCCTTCTTTACATCACAAAGCACAAATTATATCCATTTATTATAATGAATACTTGATGCAATCGACTGACAATTTGTAAACATCTCTGAAACATGAAAGCATTAAAGTTCATGAAACTAAATTGTCAATCACAGCATGTACCATTTGTATGCACACGAATCCTTGAATAACATGGAAATATCCTACATAATGTATGGATAATTGAGGCACAATATTAACTACCAGTAGACAATCTTCCATAGATTAGTGTGAAAGTAATTATTCATTTATTGTGTTTGATTCAAATATTAGTGATCTCAAAGGTTAAATTTTTTTTCTCACCATTTTTTATTCTATGTGTTACAAGTACTCTTCATGCTTGTATTTAGCCAAAAGAACACAAAACACAGTTATTACGACTGAATAAACATTCAGTACCATGTTCTCCAATTTCATTCTCATTGTGTCCATCTTAAGTGAGTCTTTATTATTGTGAGGATAATCAACTTTGCATTAATTGGATTAAGAGTAGATATTTTCAGGTTGAATGAAACTTTATCTCAAAGTTCATCACCAAAACTTTATCTCATAGTTCATCACCAAAACTTGATCTCATAGTTCATCACCAAAACTTGATCTCATAGTTCATTACCAAAACTTGATCTCATAGTTCATCACCAAAACTTTATCTCATAGTTCATCACCAAAACTTTATCTCATAGTTCATCACCAAAGTCCTGAAATCATTTAGCTGAATACCACTCATGATAACATGTTATGAACTCCTCCTTGGAGAAGTGGTGTCAGGTAAATATTGGAGCTCCATGCATTTGGCTGGCACAAAAACGTATAATACCATTTTCCTTTAAATGAAACAGCAGCCTCTTTCTGCAATATACTTTCAAATATCAAAAATCCTTCTGTTGACAATGATGCAGCAAGTCATGTACATAATTTACATGTTGTCAGAATCTGGTCAACAAGCAATGGATTACTAATGATAAAGGAAACAGAAAGACATGTTACATAAAGTTTCCTGCTCTCTTAGTCATTGTGTTATCAATATCTTGACAGCCACTGTGTTATCAACATCACGGCAATCACTGTGTTAACAATATCCTGAAAGCCATTGTGCTATCAAAATTGTGACAACCACTGTGTTATCAATATCTTGAAAGCCACTGTGTTGTCAGCATCATGACAAAAACTGTTATCAATATCCTGAAAGCCACTGTGTTATCAACATCATAACAACCACTGTGAAATCAACATCATGACAACCACTGTATCAAAATCCTGACAGCCACTGTGTTATCAATATCATGACAACCACTGTAATATCCTGACAGCCACTGTATTATCAATATCCTAACAGCCACTGTGTTATCAATATCCTGACAATTGACAGAGTGAAACTCAACTTCAACCGTTGAATCATTGAAATATATATATATATATATACAAACACATATACATATATATATATATATAAGTTCTGAATTTCAGTTAGCTACCATGAGAGCATAAATACTAATAATAATATATAATGATATATAATGATATGAATACAAAATCCAAAAAATAAACACCATGCAAAACCAATGAGGTTACCTCTAAAACATTCATCTTATCCCGACATGGATTCTAAATCATTATTGTATAAGCATTATAAATAATATTCAAATAATGAGTACAAAAGAACTTTACAGCAATTCATACATTAGGTAGAAATATGTAGTCTAGTTTTGCAAGTATAGTACACTGTATCAGACAAGAGCTCCCATTCTGTTCAGCTAATCTTTATTATAGTGAAAAAGTCTGGTTTAGAATGACATCTGTAACACCATGACCTATTTCTATGAACAGAACATACCTACAGCTGGTATTTTGCCAGAAAGAAAAACTTGTACAATGGGGATAACCTCTGAACATAAATGAAAGTAAAATAGATAGCTCACTATATCAGATCAAATTTCGCCAACAATGATTTCAAATGATGTAAGGAATAATCAAAGATAAAAGAAACAGCATACCTACACCTGGACATTTATGAGCAAGACAAAAAATTGTACACTGGGGTGATTCTGTAAACATCATTAGGGAAGAAGTCCTAAAACTACTAGGGTGATAAAGATCTTAAACCACTGGAATGGTTAAAAAGAAAGCACCAGGAACACTAAAAACAATTTCCATAACTTACCATATATATAAGGCTGAAATTTGCCAATCAGACAAAACATGTACACTTGTATCAACAGCATTTATTAATGCAAGATACAAAATATAGGTCACTGTGATTTATTATCCCCTGGGTTGTTCAGAATGATGCAAGACACACCCTGTTCACATTCCATGAACATACAATTCCTACCATTTGTACCATTCGTACCATTCATACCATGTATAAAGCTGGAAATTTACCAGAAATACAAAACATTTATACTTTTTACCATAAATGACAAAATCAGATGTGTGAAAAAGTAGGTCACTGTTACGTCCCTCAGAATGGTTTAGAAATGACAAGAAACGTCTTAAGTTCCATGAAATTCAATTAATAAAGGTGAACAATAGTGACAGCAGACTTGTTCATGCTTATCTATTCAGATATAGTAGACTAATACTTTAAAATATTGGTCACTGTTATGAATACTCAAGTTAGTGATGCACCATTAAAATGTAAGTTACTAATAATTAATTTGAAATTATCCCAAAAAAATTGGGGGGAAATATGCAGCAAACTCCTTTGAGTTTTATCAGAAGATGTGATCACTTCACAAGCTCATATGCGGGCATCAGAAAGTCTTTTGGCACCAACCCAAACTTGCCTTTTAGTTCCCCAACCCACCAGGCCTTCTCATCAAACTCTCTGCTGATTATGTAGATCATGTCCCCTCTCTTAAAAGACAACTCCTGCAGATTGCTTGCCTCACAGTCCCACTTTCCATAATATTTATTCTCAAAATCCTCCTCTGGCTTATGAGAAATTTGTATCTGGACTCTCCGCAGTTTGGGTTTTGCTGGGGAGGGAGGAGGCACCTGTGGGAGAGGAGGCATCTGTGGGAGAGGAATGCTTGGTGGTGCACGTCGATTGGGTAGACTTGGAGCAGCAGGTGTTGTTTCTTTGGCAGCTGGACGGTCTGGTACTGGAGGAGACGAAACCTCTTCTTTTCTTGCTGTGTTTATTGTTGCAACACTGCTGCCATCTTCATACGTGTCATCTTCCTCTGGTGCAATAGACTTGGGTTCCTCTGCATTTTTTACCTCTGGATTAAAATCATCTGTTACTTCATAGATGTTATCCTCCTCCAGCTGTTCATTGACAGTAGTTGCCATGGCTTTTCCTGGACCATCCTCAGGAGCCTCATAAAGGGAATCTAAAACACAGTGCAATACATTAATCAACATTTCAAATGCCATTACTTCATATTTTCACAAAATGAAGAGCTTTTGGCAATTCTATGTTAGTTTTCATTTATATTTGGGCATATGCCTTATACAATAAAACAGTATTTTTCATTACTGTGTACCATAAAGAGGAGCAAGACTTCATCAACATTTTGTGTATTTCTTTTTGGCCTGATAAAGCTGAATAAACACTTCATCTTGCATGATGTATTTTCACTCTAAATTATACCAAGAATAATAAAACATAACTCATATCTTTTCTTAGAGATGGTACATAATGGCTTATATCTAGTAAAACCTTATACCAATGATCTGTGGGGAAAATATTTTTGTTAACTTAAGGGAAATTGAAGTTAAATAATTTCATAAAAAAAAATGGCTTCTTTCTGGAGTGTCTTGTACAATATGAAGGATTTCTTGTTATCTTTACTTTGGTCTGGTTGAGAAGTTGCACTCTTGATTGCTTGTTTCCATTGCTCAGCATCATCTTTGCTTCCAGCTTGAAACTAACAAATAAATTAGCTTTATAACAGTTTATCTAATGAAAATAGTGCAAATGGGGGTAAGAAAACAGTGCATAAGTGGTATGAATACAGTGCAAAAGGGATATGAATACAGTGCATAAGATTTATGAATCATCATATGGTGTATGAATAGTCACAAGATGTATGAATAGTCATAAGGGGTATGAATAAAGTCATATGAGATATGAATAGTCATAAGGGGTATGAATAAAGTCATATGAGATATATGAATAGTCATAAGGGGTATGAATAAAGTCATATGAGATATATGAATAGTCATAAGGGGTATGAATAAAGTCATATGAGATGAATAGTCATAAAGGGTATGAATAAAGCCCTATGAGATATGAATAGTCATAAGGGGTATGAATAAAGTCGTATGAGATATGAATAGTCATAAGGGGTATGAATAAAGTCATATGAGATATGAATACAGTGCATAAGGTGTATGAATAGTCATAATAGTTTTTAATACTATAAGTTTTTATAAAATCTCTACATTGTAACTTAAAGATTATGTCTTCTTAATTTACTAAACTTGTTGCTTTTGCTTCTTTCTGTTACATAGTTTATGACCTACAGTTGTAGCATAACTATGTGTTGCCTGTAACGAGTGTGGTGTATTATATAATTACAAAAGTTTTATAAATTTAATGTAGAATAACTGTACATTTGAATGTCATTTTATCAAAAATATATCAAAAATCAAAAAGTTTTAATTACTATGTGACACTGTAAGGTATTATGTAAGAGTGATCAGAGTCTACTTTCATCTTTAGAAATTATCAAAACGAATCAAGCAGACACTTACTCCCTGTACACTGTATGAAGGCACATAATTACAATGTTTGCAGTTAAGCACGACTTCTTAACAGTGCCTTCTGGAGTTTATGGTATAGAAAAACCAATGTAGCAGCTTTTCTTGATGTGGTATATGCGCAATGCAGTATTATCTCATTATAATGCTATATACAGTCTTACTGCCTTATAATGAGGTACATGACACATTATAACACTAGTCTTTGAAGTCATAAAATATAAAGCCTTCTAGTAAGATCGCCTTGCAATAAAGTGCATAGCACATTATAACACTGTCATTGGGAGGCATAAAGTATACAGACTTGAGATATTTTACAACAATGTACATGACACAATATAATGCTGATCATAGGAACCATGAGTATACAGCGAGACCATATTATTACAGGCACATGACAATATGATGCTGTCAATCAAAAGTATAAAGCCTTACATTGAGATATAATGAAGTACATGACACAATATAATGCTGACAAATACTAGCCAAAAGTATAAAGCCTTACAACAACATAATGTATAATGAAGTACATGACACAATATGATGCTGTCAGTACTAGCCAAAAGCATAGAGCCTTACACTGAGATAATGTATAATGAAGTACATGACACAATATACACCATGTAATGAAATCCATATGAGTCTTGAGTACAGAGCCTTACAGTGAGATAATGTATAATGAAGTACATGACACCAAAAAATGACATCAATACTAGCCAAAATTATAGAGCCTTGCAGTGAGATATGATGAAATACATGACACAATACAAAAATATAATGCTGTCAATAGTAGCCATAATTTCAGAGCCTTACAGTGAGATATGATGAAATACATGACACAATACAAAAATATAATGCTATCAATAGTAGCCATAATTTCAGAGCCTTACAGTGAGATATGATGAAATACATGACACAATACAAAAATATAATGCTGTCAATAGTAGCCATAATTTCAGAGCCTTACCGTGAGACCACCTTATACATAACACATTATAATACTGTCCTTGGGAGTCATTAAACAGACAGCCTTAGAGCAAGAATGTCTTAAACATGACACATTATAACACTGTTAATAGGAGTAAAGTAAACAGCATTATTATAACACTGTCCATGGGTGTCATAAAATAATCAGCCTTACACTGAGACCATCCTATACATGACACATTATAACACTATGGGAGCTATAAAGTATACAACAATATAGCCTTATATAAAGATTGCCTAATAATAAAGTGCATTATATGATATGATGCTGTCTATCTATCTATCTATCCCTTAGTCTTGCCGACCGTTGGGGCACCACTGATGACCTGACAACCAGCTTCCTCCATTCCATGCTGTCTATAGGAGCTATAGAAAATACAGCATCTATAGTGAGAAATCTAATAAAGATGTACATGCCAAATTACAATTGTCTGAAGGATCCAGTCCAGAGCCTTACTATGAGATCACCATATAATGAAGTACATTATGGATATAATTTCACAACCACTTAATGAAATGAGATCTATGACAATGCATGCCAGGAATAGTGTTTTCTCACCGATGCAACAGAGAAATATAGCTGTTTTACTAACCTTACTTATCTTATCTCAGTCTGGTTGCCTTGAACGAGTCGACTCAGTAATAGTGTCCACGCACTAAGAACTACTTTTAAAAAGAAGAAACCCTTGTTGTTTTCTGCTGTGCCTGATAGCATTGTTCTAAAATCAAACAACAACAACAGAACAGAACAACAAAAACAACAGATATATAAAACAAAACAATAAAACAGATAGCAACTTAAGGTCTCTTCAACTTTGAGAACACACCATACAAAATATTTTGAGAGAGAAGTTACGAACATGAAGTCGAGCTGTATGGTATTATGCTAGAAACTATAACTCATTCCACACAGCATGGTGAATTTCATCATACCTGTAAATCAGTACATTTTCAGATAGTTGCCATTAAATGAAGCTAAATGTACAATAGTTACTTTTATATAATGACGCTGATCTTAAAATTTAATGAACTACAGATAGGATAAAATTTGAGATGCTGTGTGGAATAAACTATAACAAAGCACTGTTCTGGGGACAAAGACTGTACACACACATCACAGACAACAACAACAAAAAAAAAATCCAAACTCTCTCAAGAGCTACCACAAAGACTGCAACAACTAGAAATGAGTTATATCCTACCTGCCTTTTTCAAACTTTGTACAACACTCCCAACTAGTGCCGGTTCAATAAAAAAAATTAACAAATGAAAATTCCTGCATTTACCAATCAGAATGGTTCATTCATCAGTCCATGCATTCTTCCACAAGAATATTTTCATGTAGCATTTACTGAACTAGTAATACACTTGCTGTATTTTTTTTTCCATAATAGAAAATATTATTTTCCAAGAATATCATGAATTAGAAATCTGATCCATCACTACACTTAGAACTGTGTGACAGTCTATACCCAGTATTGTAATGTATCATACCACTGCCTACCACAGAACTGTTTCCAAATTATAACAGATGTAAGTTAAAAGTTATACATATAAAATATATGAATTACTTGTTGTTATTTGCATGCGTTATATGCATTTTTACAATTTTTACAATCAGCGCAAACCCCCAGTGCGATATATGCGTAAGCGCGTTATCCCAGGTTTTTTTTTTTACAGCCAAAAGTGTATCAATGAATTTCAAGCAACCACCCTAATAAACCGGTGACAATTAATCAAAGATTTCTTTCATACACATACAGTATGAATGAGGTTTATTGAAATCTTTAAATAGAAAAAAAACAATTCGAAGTTGACACCATTTTGCACCGCTTGCGCGTCTGTATGTTATCGTATGTACTGAATATCTTTTATTTGTACGTGGCATACACTAACTTGCATTATAAGAATATATTTCTTGTAATTTCTATGTAGGACAAAAACTGATAATCGGTTTAAAATCGGATTTCTACAAATGATAATCGGTTTTGGAAAAAAAGGATATTAACATCCCTATACCGGCGTGTGTGCATTCCAGCTGGAAATTAGCGGAAACCAGTAAATACACATAGTTTTATAGCAGTTGCTATTTTGCCTCTGTTTACGCGAAAAATATTATGACGTGCCATTTACGACTGTACCGGTATTTATTATGAGCAGAAAGGGATAAAGGTGCCGGCGTTAAATCGCTGGATGGTGAGCGAGAGACGATAAAACAGCCTCGTGACACGTATCAGATGAGGCACCTCTCTGGCAGGAATGTGTTGGTTACCGCACGGTATATGCATGGGCGTGCAATCCAAGATATTTTTTTTACACAATTTCCGCGCGTTATACACGTAGGCATGTTATATGAACGAAAATACGGTAATTTGTTTACTCAGAGTCGACTGAATACCCCATTACCCTCATTAACATATTCTTATTAATACACAGTACTGTATTTTGAACAACAATATCACATGGCTCAAGACACTCATTACGCCAGGCTTCCAGTACCTAACAATTATAACTTTTTTTTATTGAATTTGTTTCCTCTTTTCGATGAACAGGATATATAACTAGATTCTACTTAGATAACTATTCAGATTTTCATTTAAAAAGTACAAGCATGATATAATCAATAATGTCTTTACGAGTCATTAAAATGCAACAATCAAATATATATGAACATTTCTTAAAATGTCAGTTTATTTTCAAATCCATTACAGATAGAATAAATTCACTGTATATGACATCATACCCTTTATGAGTAAATATGTAACAATTTTGAAAAGATTAATTAAATTTCTTACCTCATAAATTCTAGTTTGTCCATTTTATTCAGAAATAGGCACTAGGTTGAAATATGTACCCTTCTTTTGGGATTCTTTGCTTTCAGGTATTTGTAACTTGAATTCTATAAGTATATTCAAACATTTGTCAAAGCAAGAGATGATTTTAAACCCAAAGGTTTGAATTTAAATTCCATGTATCCATGCAAAATATTCAACTTTTCCATTACTTTAAGTCTTACCGATCATATTTAAATGAAAAAAATACATAAGACTTTCTTATAATGCTGACGTCAATGGAAGATTAAAATAGTTTTACAAGTAAAGTAAAATCTCATTAATGTGGATTCTTATTCAAACATTTTAGTATGAATAAAGACACGTGGACTCTTTATTCAAATCCTTTAGTATGAATAAAGACATTTGGACTCTTATTCAAATCCTTTTTTATTATGAATAAAGACACGTGGACTCTTTATTCAAATCCTTTATCATGAGTAAGGACATGTGGACTCTTATTCAAATTCTTTTTTATTATGAATAAAGACATGTGGACTCTTATTCAAATCCTTTATCATGAGTAAGGACATGTGGACTCTTATTCAAATTCTTTTTTATTATGAATAAAGACATGTGGACTCTTATTCAAATCCTTTATCATG
The DNA here is from genome assembly GCA_030141615.1 of Unio pictorum. NCBI lineage: Eukaryota > Metazoa > Mollusca > Bivalvia > Unionida > Unionidae > Unio > Unio pictorum. Next base: position 6,459,045 of record JARLTB010000219.1, on the reverse strand, counting down.
AGTAAGGACATGTGGACTCTTATTCAAATTCTTTTTTATTATGAATAAAGACATGTGGACTCGTATTCAAATCCTTTATCATGAGTAAGGACATGTGGACTTTTATTCAAATTCTTTTTTATTATGAATAAAGACATGTGGACTCGTATTCAAATCCTTTATCATGAGTAAGGACATGTGGACTCTTATTCAAATCCTTTATCATGAGTAAGGACATGTGGACTCTAATTCAAATCCTTTATCATGAGTAAGGACATGTGGACTCTTATTCAAATCCTTTATCATGAGTAAGGACATGTGGATTCCAATTCAAATCCTTTAGTATGAAATAAGACAGAATTCATTAAAAGGTGCGTGCTAATGGGTGACATAGATATTTCACCCAAATACAAAGAGAATGTGAAGCTCACTTTGCCTTTTCCAAGACTGGATTCTTCTAAACCATCCAAGCGCTGATAGTATGATAGAAAAAGGTGTCCCAAACCTTATGACTCGAAAACAACAATCTGTCCCAGAAAATGTAGTGCACAAAAAATTAGTTTTAGAAATGAAGTTATAGTGTCCCAACATAGTGTCCCAACGTATAGTGTCCCAACATATAGTGTCCCCACATAGTGTCCAAACATAGTGTCCAAACATAGTGTCTCAACATAGTGTCAAAACATAGTGTCCCCACATACAGCGTCCAAACAAAGTGTCCAAACATATAGTGTCCAAACATAGCGTCTCAACATATAGTGTTCCAACATAGTGTCTCAACATATAGTGTCCCCACATACAGCGTTCAAACATAGTGTCTCAACATATAGTGTCCCAACATATAGTGTCCCCACATACAGTGTCCAAACATAGTGTCCAAACATATAGTGTCCCCACATACAGCGTCCAAACATACTGTCTCAACATATAGTGTCCCAAAATATAGTGTCCCCACATACAGTGTCCAAACATAGTATCCCAACATATAGTCCATAGCTGTCAACCCCCAAGTACAAAAAATATTGACTACTTGTGACAAAAATACTAATTTTCAGGAACACATACTGATTTTTAAAATTTAAAGCATATGTATCTTTTTACAACATATAGAACCATCATTAATGTAGGACAGTGCCCACATAATTATTTAATGTCAAAGATGCATGTGTTGCACACTTGTACCTTCTGGATGGGCACCATGATCCATTCGGGTGCCCATTCAGAGGGATCAAGAGGGCAACACACTCAGACACAGGCTGTTTATAGGAGCCTTTTCAACATCTTTTTCTTTTTCTCAATCATCGATTCCAACGTAAAAAATTTCAGTGATTATCTCAATTCTATGATTTTCTTATTGAACTGTTTTCGTTTAAGCATACAAATAATCCTTTGCAATTTTATTGTCTGGAAAATGTGAGCAAAACAATTGCCAGCAACAGTAATAACTGAAAGCAAAATGTTTATCTCTGAAATAAATTTAATAAATCGAATTTTGATCAAATTACATTAAGGTCCTCTCTTGTATTTATATACATCATAAGTTCAGGCTGAGTTGTGTGTGATGAGTCAGGAAGCTGATGTTTATTAGCTTTTTCATGCTCTTGTATTTCATGGGTGTCTCCATGCCCAATAGTGAAATCACATTACACAATTTGCAAAACTTCAAGTTTTCTCCTTCATAGTATGGTTTCACAAATCTACACAAGATGGCACAATTATCCTTCCAGTTGTTTTCTTCTCGATTTCCTGGAGAAAATTCTGAATATTCCACTTTCCTTTTTAACATCATTAGAAGTTAAATATTACGAAGACGAGATATAGCAACAGTGATAACTATTTGTGAAATCCAATATGGCAAATAACAGCTGGCATGGTAGCCTCAATTTCGAATGAACCAATCGTATTTTAGAACTTTATTCCTATAAACGTGCCCATTCTAAACTGAAAATTCCAAGTATTTTTAAAAATTATTTTTTTTAATAAAAAAACATATTTTTGGTTAAATAAACATACATATGTATCCAGGTGTGAAATACAGGACAAATAAGGAAAAATGGTACAGTTGGCAGCTATGATAGTGTCTAAACATACAGTGTCGCAACATATGTGGTAAATATGGTATACAGCAAAATACAAAAACTGAAAATATTAAATTTGAAATTACTACAGTATATTTTCAATCTGGAATTAAGGTTTTCAATAAATAGATAAAAAAAACAACATATAAACTCACATTAACTGCACTATAGACACTCTCTGTGATGCTGTATGTGCAAATTTAAAACCAAGTCAAAATACAAACCTATCTGCTGGAACTTAATTGTTAATGTAATAATAATGGAAGAAATGAAATCCCTCTTACTTGTTAAACTAAAAGCTCCCTGTTGTTTGCTGCTGTTCTGTTTCTCAAAATAGTAGAATATGTGGCCTTTGATACCACACCACCTTTTCTGAAAATTCTTTAATAGATCTAAAGAAATGAAAAGAACATTTTAAACCCATAAATATATGTTGTCAAATTTAGCTTTTTAGTACACCATAAAAGACAAATGCAGACAAATTATTAAACATACATTCTGGATGGGTCAAACTAATTTTAATCACGTCATACTTATCTACTACCATTTTGTTGTTCTATAGTTTCTTGGGCATAGTCTCAAGTCCAATATTGGACTAGACCATAGTTCAACACTGAACTAGTCTCCAGTCCAATATTTGACTAGACTAGACTCCAGTCCAATATTGGACTAGACTATAGTTCGATATTGGCCTAGACTCCAGTCCAATATTAGCCTAGTCTCCAGTTCAATATTAGACTAGACTCCAGTCCAATATGGGAGGATGGGTCTAATGGGCTAAGAAAAGTTGTCAAGTGGATGATGGCTTGACAACTTGTTTGCCTGATACAACTGAATGCCAATACCCTAAATCTGGCCCATCACTGTATGATGGTAAACTGATGAGATAGTCGAGTGAGAATATCAGAAGGAAACTTTCGTAACATCATTGAAGAAAAATAATTCAATAACTTAGAAATGACCTCTCATGCTTTGAATTTCATGAAAGAGAGATCTCTCTCAGATTGATATGCTCTTAATATTATGAACAATCCACATCAAAATGGAGGCTGCCAACTATAAAAGCTGTTACTTGCTAAAGGAATCTATCTTGATCATTTCCTGAAAAGATATGACAGAGACTGGTTATTTCAATATAAACAGAGCTACTGAGGGTATCTGATGCTTGATTATAAACCCAAGTTAGCAAAGAAAAGAGACCAAATTATAGTTAAAACTGAAATGTAAACAATCAATCTTCACTGATAAAGCATGAATTTCACTCCTTCTCCTTGTCAATGGTAAGGAAAAGAGGAAAACTTCTCTAGGGATTCACATACTGGTTTACAACAACTAATGAAGACTTGAGAGATTCCACTGCAGCATTGACAAAGCACTGACAAAAAACAAAGTACCTGACAAATCCTACCCTATAGTGGAGTCTATAAAGAATTGTAAAGCCCCATAATGCTTAGCAACTTTTTTAAAGAGACAAGAAAAATCTGCAACTGCAATTTGAGGGGGACAGACAGGATCAATTCATATCCTAATGCACCAATTACATAAACTTTTCCACTTGACACTCCAGCCTGAGTGCATTTGGTAACCTTGCTCAAAAACGGTTTTGGCAGATGGATCCTCTCTGTTCTGATGTCTTCTTAACCAGTTTTTCAGCCCCATATAAATACAATTCAGTGATTGTATAAGATACAACTTCTTCTCATTGGTGAACAGTCCTAGTCAATTCTTGATCTCCCACATAAAAATTCATCTCTGAGAATGTCAATTTTAAAGATATTTTGCATCAACCAATCTGTGAAGCATTGGAAGATGGGAACCCATAAGGATCTTAAATGACAAGCTATTACAAACATAACAAAGATAAAGACTACGGGAGCAGAAGCTATGCTGAAAGAAAAAACCCAAAATTGATGGACTGATTAGGATTTTTCTGCACGTGATAAATACATGGTTGCCATTATATTTTGCTTAAGGAGGGAATTGGGAGAAGGCAATAAACCCTGATGTGCAATGTGATGAGGATTTGGTCATGATATTTTTTAAAGCTAAAATATTCGTACTATATCATCTTTACTTTGGTTTAATGGGTGCAATTCTTCAGAAAATTTATATGCAGGTTGGCAATTGACATACAGATTGATCTCTATAGCAAAGTATGTGCACCACTAACGAAAATTGCCTCTGAAGGGGCACCACTAAAGAACATTGCCCCTGGTCCCCTCTAACCTTCACACCTCCAGTGAGCCAACACCGCACTCATCAATATTCCCAGAAAGTAGCACTGAAGTGATAACACAAAATCCATACGATTGCATTTTCCAGTTATGACTGTAAATCTTAAGTCTGACCATATCAATGCAACTACAATTTGGTATAATCACTTTTGACCTCCCTGTGCATGGATACTGGGGATAGGATCAAAGAATAATATGCCTCATGCGAATGACTACCGGTACTACTAACACCAAACTGGCACGAATTTCTAACGTAAGGCTGAGGAGGAAATATAGTAACAGAGTGTTAGATAGACAGACAGAAGGGTCTCACTATATTGCCCACATTGATGCTGAAGTATTCAGAATATAATTATACTCAAGTGTTCAGATAATAATAATAATAATAATAATAATAATAATAATAATACTTAAATGTTCATAATATATATATATACTCAAGTGCTCAGATAATAATTATACTTAAGCCTTTAAATAATAACTATACTGCAGTCTTCATGAAACAGTTATCTTCAAATAATAGTTATACTTAAGTGTTCAGAAAGTAATATACTTATCTAAAATATTGTAAAGTCCTTGTGGCTGACGTGAAAAATAAACTTACTTCTGGGAGACTTCTTTTCCAGGAACCCTTTATAGATAGGGTCAGTTATGTCATCTGCTGAGATGGCTGGTAATTTTTCATCTTTGAAAAGAAGACCAAACAACATGAGTAATATAACTTTAACTTATACCAGTAAATGAAATAAAATTCACACATTCAAATAACTTTTAAGTTAGTTCCATTACAAATGTCCCAATAATCTAACCAACCAGATTCCAGTAACTTAAATATCATAACTTAAATAAATTGGTCTTTTTATGGGGTCACTTAGTTACAGTCAAACCTGCCATAATGGTCACCTGAAATCAGTAGTCACCAGTTCACAATGGTCATTATAATTTCCCCTGGCTAATTTCCTATACAAATGTCATGTAATTAGCAGTCACCCATCTTCTGTGGCCAACAGGCAGTTGTTTCATAACCAAGTAGTGGTTTTACCATGCCTTCCACAATCCCTAAAGCTTATCAGCAGTGATTGCTTCAATAATGCAAAATCAAATTTCTTTTGTTTGACAAGCCAGGCATGGTATTTGGACTTTACTAACTGTAATCCAGTGAAATTCAAAGAATTCTAACAAAGTCAGATTCATAAAGCAGAGAGCACATGTCAATGCAGTAGTCACGTAATACAACAAACCCATCACTGACACTTGCTCTATTCTTGATAGTTCAGACTTCCTCCAGTTAGTGAAACAGCAAATGGGTTTTCAGTAGTTGTTCTCAGAATAATGTTTAGAATTATTCATCCTTTTGTTCATTTGATCAGTATCTGACTTTACTTTATTACTTTTTATTACAAAATACAACATTTGATCAGGGTTTATTGTTAACATCACATGACTATTGGATAGCTGATGTTATTGACATCTATGCTAAGAGATATGTGAAGAAATGTGTTTAAAATTGCAATTACCAAGACAAATTTTATCAGTGCTGTAGTTTCATCCTGGCTGTCAGCAGATTAAATAAATGACAAATTATAGTATTCACAATTTCTCAGAAAAGTTTGCTAGACCCATTGGTAAGTGGCTACCATATTCTGTTAACAGACGGTGGGGGGCAAATTCCAACTTTTTGATAGGCAATTGACTCTGACCTTACATCTGAACAGAAATGACAAAATATAAAAAATGGTGTGGGAAGAGTCAGATGAAACTTGGACTAACAGGGTAGATACCACTAATAGCTGTAGGAAACTTCTATTCATTATCTAATCGTCAAAAGTTATAAACAAAATCTGTTTTTGATCTCGTGAGTTTCAGTAACTGCTCAGTCCATCAATTGATTAAAATGTCAACAGTGGTTTTCATAACTAATTATAACAAATGCCAACATAAAAAAACACTTATTTTCTAGTAAAATATGCTTCCTTGAGAATACTTACCAAAACATAATACCTTAGGAGAACTAATACTTCTTATATCCAGCCCACACAGATAACACTTTTAGCTAAAATTGACTAAAAGTTAACTGTTCACCTAGGTGGCACTTGGGCAGTGATCTCCCAACCGTAAATCCAGTGGAATCATGGAGCCAAATCTGTATGAAGGTGTTAAATGATCTGGAAGGGTAACCTTTGTGCCATGGGTAAAAGTTCCTCTTGATTGACTTGAGCCTATTAGGATGAGCAATCTCTAAAAGAAAAGCTAGAGAAGTGTACTGTGAACTACATCCCACGGCATGGATAACGATAGAGAACAGTTTCAATCATACACTCTGATTGAGCTGACTGTCCTAACTTCGTGAGTAAATGTGTAGAGGAAATTCATAGATGTTGGTTTTTGCAGGACAGGATAAAGATGCTCTTGCTGAGATATCATCCTTCCCCTCTGATGATAAAATGAGCAATTATCTCCATTTATGCAAAGGCTTGATATTCCTGAAATACAACTTCAGAGTTCACACTGGGTAACACTGTGCCCTGTGAATTACCTTGAAAAAGTATCCAAGTTGAAAATGCCATTGTTTATGTATCACCCTTCCCTCTTAGAGTATTGAGGCATGATCTCCTTCAATGTAATGGCTTGATATTCCTGGAAGACCACTCAAGAGCTGGGTCTTGTGAGTGACGTGTCCAGAATAGACTCAAATTATTACCAATATCTAATTCCTCATGAACAAAAGTCTGTTCTTGGCAATAAAAGTAAGGGTTTCATGGGTGATATTGATCCATCGTGGCATAAGTGCAAGTAGATGGGTCCAGTCAGCTGATTTTACTTGACTACTGCCAAAGTAGTAAGAAAGCATGACTGATAAGACAGGTAAACTAAGAAAACTTTTGAGAGCAGTTTAAACGATGTCTCGTTCTGACACATGATAACTTCCACTTGGGCATAGGTCCACCTTCATTAGCCAGGTGGAATCCAAATGACTAGAAGATCAGATAGTTCTTTGTTTTGTTTGCTATCCTCTCTTCCATGATAAGCACAGTATTCCAGTGATCATGGAATGGCAGGTCAAATTGTGATTAGTGCTAGCTGTTTCTCATTGAAGAGGCATAGGAAATTAACTACTGGGGTATGGGTGCTTAAATTTTAATAAATCAAGATTATATAACATTTCCTTTGTATAAGATGGATAGTCATCTCTGATGAGGATAATTCACCACTTTTTATGAATACTGCTTATTATGAAAGGTGTTTTTCATAAGATCTTTGACTTGCAGATTCAGTTATTCTGGGTTGGGGTGAAATACCTGCCATCATGGTTGCTTAACCCAGATGAGGGAATATCTCAACTCAGGAAATCATGTAGCAATTGATGAGGATGCACTAATATTTCCCATGTGAATGTAGTAATCAGGATGAGGAAATACTCAGATTTGCTGATTTCTGTACACCCCTAACGGATCTGAGGTTTGGGAGGAATGTATACCATTGGCCATTCCAATCTATAGAAAGAGCATCGAATATTCAGGCATTTAGTGACAAGGAGTTGAAAAACAAAGGTTGAAATATTTTGGCATTCCACTCTGTCACCAATAGGTCCGTCATAGGTCAATCCCATCAAGTGTCTATTAAGTGAAAAGAGAGGGTGTCTACCAATTCATTAGTCAGCTTAGTATACCATATATAGAGGGGTACATCTCTTTACATTCGATACACTACTGAGAAAAGAAAGATGAGCTGTTTCGACTATGTCAGATTTCACAAATGCCCAAATTTCACAAGCATATGTTAACATCGGTACAGGGGTTTGATTTAACAGTTTCAATTGACTATTAATAGTCAAATCTAAATTGTGCATCCACCATTTTAGTAAATGCATACTTTTATTAGCTATGGATCCTAGAGTATTTAAGCCGTTGGAGAACGTTCCATTCTTGCAAAATATAAGACCGAAGTACTTATATTCATGTACTATGTACTACATCCATATTCACATTGCTTATCTTAAATTTATGCTTCTTTTCTGAACCAAATTTTATATTTTTGTTTTCTCTGGGTTGACTAATTTTCCAGTTATCGCCATATCTACTAAGCACATAAAGAATATCTTGCATGTCAACAGTAGTGTCTGCAACAAGTATAGCATCATCAGAGTATAAAAACAACATAACATTTAGTACATTATAATGTCATTATGTTTGGTAAGTACAGCGCATCCTCTGCACCCATTTACTAATTTCAAAAAGATCATACGTCATTTAGGAATAAGGGGAACAATAACACGGATGAAGTTTCCTTCTACAGTTAACACTGGAAGGCAAAAACAAAACCAACTTTGTCAATATAAACGTGTTAAAAGAGTACGTTGATAGTGATAACCCAGTTATTTATGCAGTCAAGTTAGTTGTAACTGTCTCACAGTGTCAAGACTTAAGCGATGGAATGCGATTGGACTGTAGTGAGCAGTCTTTGGAATTCAGAAATATTGCATAATCTTGATCAGAAGCTTGCACATTTTCAGCAACAAGAATAAAAACTAAAACTGCTATTATTTGAATATGAGCGCTTCTTGTCATATGTTCCAACACGAACAAATAAAATCTACCATGACGCTGAAATCGTAGATTCCACGCCTTTGAAACAGCATCAGTACAGGATGAATCGTCTCAATCAGTCATGTTTGAAACAAGAAATTCATTATTTGCTGGAGATTGATTTCATAGAACCAAGTAAAAGTGACGTGGGTTCACCTTGTATTCTTGTGTCAAAACCAGATATTTTCGGCATGTGCACCGACTATAAAAAAGTGAAAAGCGTGACCAAAACAGATTAATATTTATTGCCAAGAATCGATGAATGTATGGACAAAATTGGAAATGAACAATATCTGACGAAGTTTGATCTTTTGAAAGAATTCTGGCAAAATCGACTAGCATAAAGGGCAAAAGAAATGGAGTAGATCACCATGTTTGCTATGTTTCTATATATAAAAAGTTAGCACCAGAAACATTCTTTAGTCGAGAAGGAGTGTTTGGATTTTATAGTGGCTTTGCACGAATCTGAAATGTATTATAGTTTTGCTCTTTCTCAGATTATTGTATTGATCACAAGATAAAACACAAAAATTAGAATTTTACTGAGGTAGAGTTCGATGTTGCAGGTATACATAAGTGACACCAGGCACATCATTTGGAAAGGTAAACTAATTGCAGATGCACTTTCATGTGTATATAACTATTATATTGTTTGATGTTTATTCTGTGTAATTCGTATGACTTCATATTTAATTATATGTATATTTGACTAATATGTAAAGAAAGCGTTACTGTATAAATCTTTTTTTTATTTATGAGGAGAGGTGCTATGTACATTTGATTAGTACCATTTGTTGGCTTTTATATGTTATGTTCAGCAGTATTTTCGACTTCACCTTGTCCTAAATCAAGTCATTGGTTACGTGATTAGTGCCATTTCATGGCTTTTATATGTTATGTTCAGCAGTATTTTCGACTTGACGTTGTCCCAAATTAAGTCATTGGTTACGTGATTAGTGCCATTTGTTGGCTTTTATATGTTATGTTAAGCTGTATTTTCAACTTGACCTTGTCCTAAATCAAGTCATTGGTTACGTGATTAGTGCCTTTTGTTGGCATTTATATGTTATGTTCAGCAGTATTTTCGACTTGACCTTGTCCTAAAATAAGTCATTGGTTACGTGATTAGTGCCATTTGTTTGCTTTTATATGTTATGTTCAGCTGTAGTTTCGACTTGACCTTGTCCCAAATCAAGTCATTGATTACGTGATTAGTGCCATTTGTTTGCTTTTATATGTTATGTTCAGCTGTATTTTCGACTTGACTTTGTCCCAAATCAAGTCATTGATTACGTGATTAGTGCCATTTGTTTGCTTTTATATGTTATGTTCAGCTGTAGTTTCGACTTGACCTTGTCCCAAATCAAGTCATTGGCTACATGATTAGTGCCATTTGTTGGCTTTTATATGTTATGTTTAGCTGTAGTTTCGACTTGACCTTGTCCCAAATCAAGTCATTGGTTACGTGATTAGTGCCATTTGTTTGCTTTTATATGTTATGTTCAGCTGTATTTTCGACTTGACCTTGTCCCAAATTAAGTCACTGGTTACGTGATTAGTGCCATTTGTTGGCTTTTATATGTTATGTTTAGCTGTATTTTCAACTTGACCTTGTCCCAAATCAAGTCATTGGTTACGTGATTAGTGCCTTTTGTTGGCATTTATATGTTATGTTCAGCAGTATTTTCGACTTGACCTTGTCCCAAATCAAGTCATTGGTTACGTGATTAGTGCCATTTGTTTGCTTTTATATGTTATGTTCAGCTGTAGTTTCGACTTGACCTTGTCCCAAATCAAGTCATTGGTTACGTGATTAGTGCCATTTGTTGGCTTTTATATGTTATGTTCAGCTGTATTTTCGACTTGACTTTGTCCCAAATCAAGTCATTGGTTACGTGATTAGTGCCATTTGTTTGCTTTTATATGTTATGTTCAGCTGTATTTTCGACTTGACCTTGTCCCAAATCAAGTCATTGGTTACGTGATTAGTGCCATTTGTTTGCTTTTATATGTTATGTTCAGCTGTAGTTTCGACTTGACCTTGTCCCAAATCAAGTCATTGGTTACGTGATTAGTGACATTTGTTGGCTTTTATATGTTATGTTCAGCAGTAGTTTCGACTTGACTTTTCCCAAATCAAGTCATTGGTTACGTGATTAGTGCCATTTGTTTGCTTTTATATGTTATGTTCATCTGTAGTTTCGACTTGACCTTGTCCCAAATCAAGTCATTGGTTACATGATTAGTGCCATTTGTTTGCTTTTATATGTTATGTTCAGCAGTATTTTCGACTTGACTTTGTCCCAAATCAAGTCATTGGTTACGTGATTAGTGCCATTTGTTTGCTTTTATATGTTATGTTCAGCTGTAGTTTCGACTTGACCTTGTCCCAAATCAAGTCATTGGTTACGTGATTAGTGCCATTTGTTTGCTTTTATATGTTATGTTCAGCTGTAGTTTCGACTTGACTTTGTCCCAAATCAAGTCATTGTTTACGTGATTAGTGTCATTTATTTTGCTTCCTGGCTTTATTATTGTGTCATAGGTTTTACTTAATGTTGTTTACTTGAAATATTACTTATTCATCCCTTAACATCCGATGATGAATCATCTTATTGTTTTGTTCAGTCTGTAATTTGGGTTGATTTATTTATTCAATTATTAGTCACTGGTATGAAAAATAATATTTTTTAACTATACCTTTAATTTGGAATTATAGTGAATTTAGACAAAAACATCTTGGATTATATTACTGTTATACATCAAATCACTGTTAGAAAATCTCCACACTCCATGCCATAGGCATATTAGCACGTTGTAGACTATAAGCAGATCAACATATTCAATGTTGCAATTTATTTGAAATACCACTGAAATTAAATTGGAACCTCATACATTTGGACTTGTAATAGAATTTTTATGACCATATGGGATTTAATTCAGAATACTATAAGTTCTTTTTATTTTATTTTATTCGTTGTCCAGCTTTTGGCAGAAATCAGTTGATCAACGGATGTCGCCAAACAACGTTGTATTAATTACTATGAATGGGAAAATTGACTACAATTCTCTGTTCGTGCGAGTAATTAATGAAACGTCGATATTATTAAATTTTAATAGAACCTAACGACGTTTAGCACTAACATTTTTAGAGATTCGGATTTATTCAGCCGATCTGGTTCATACGACTTTTAGCACGTAACGGCGGCGTTGAGGCTTTTACCTATGATAGTGAGTTTCGCTGAAGGTCATTAGAGATTATAGTATGGCAATACATGGGTCATTTATGGCATAATCTCACCAATACTTGCGCCTGTCAGTGTTTGTCATTTGTTTTCTTATTTTTTCGCCTTGGACGATAGTCCGATTCTAAACAAAATTGATATAAATTTTTCATCGACATGTTTTGTCATATTTCTCTCTTGACTAGTTTTTCATAGCAGGGCTGTGGCGTCCATATCAACTATTTAGAAACACCTTTTCAACTTATCATCCAGAAAAGGTTAGTAATTTTTCATGAAAGTCCATACAGACAGTTCCTTGGCACAATCTCTACCTAAATTGTATCCTGCGTTATTTTTTGAAACATTTAAAGCACTATAGTGTCTTGCAATGCAAAAAGACGGAAAACTTATTATCAACGCCAATTTTTTTGCCAATTTCCTCAACATTTTATAAAAATTTTAAAGACTTCTTGCTTAGGGAATGCTACCAAAATTGGTGCGGAGTGTCTGACTTAAAGTATGGTGTGACATCCTAAACAATCAGGCTTCTTAGAACACTTAAGCCGAATCAGAAAGATGCAGAAACACCTGATTGGAATGATCATTTTTCATCTGTTAGCGGCCATCTTGTTATTAATGCCTCTAATTTGTTTCATAACAGTGCCGGTGCGGCGTTTATCACCGACAGTAGTGAAAATATGAACTCATTTTACCCATTTCAACTAGATTTAGTCTCTGATTGGTAGCAATGATGTTGATGATGACATGTAATGTGACCAGTGTAAATACAAAATTTAAAGAAGCCCTCAAACAACACAATATCTCCAAATAAAATTAGTACATTTAACAAGTTTGATTAAAACTTGACAGGAAGGATCTATTGAGTGAGTTTTGGTTAGTGTCTAATTGCAATCGGAACATCGCTTGGCCTTTTCTGTCAAGTCGAGATATAACCTTGCCTCTAATTGTAGGAAATGTACATAAATTTGATGGATTCGCCTCCGGAGGAGTACACCTCGTATGTTAGGACAGCAAAAACCATTATTGTTTCCATTTGTGACTTTGTTTCCTTCTGCTGCCATACTGTGCCACGTGAACAAAAGTAGTTCGGAATATAGTTCTCAGTCGCGTCGAATCACAAATGAGATTTCTCGCTTGACTTGACAGAAAAGGTCGAGGGTGTTCCATTTAGTCTATTAGGCAAGAAATCTAGCACCCACTTGGACCTCTTGTTTATATTTTTATGTGAAATTATCAGCAATTCGGCGTTCTTTTAAACAACGTCATTGTAATCAGTTTTAGACATTACTAAATTAGTAGGCATGACGAAATCAATGCCTTTAAAGTTTGAAACTGACCTAGAGGTTGAATTTGGTCAGATAAATATTTCAACCATTCAAAAAAGATTTTACTTTTGGAAAGCAGTTTTTTTTAAAAAATAAAAATTAAATGTTGAATGTCGATATGATGCTCAGTCTCAGAAATCTTTAAAACAAAAATTTAGTTTGCTGCCTAATCTTTTGACAAAATGATTATTTTTCTAGTCGAAACTGCCCCCGCTCCCATCGTCGTCATCGCAGAAATAGTAATAATATTAGTGTATTACGGGAGGATGACGAAAACTGACAAAAGATTGTTTTATTTTTATGTTGTCTTAAATCATATATGTGAATTGAGGAGTTCATTCAAAATAATTATGCCAGTTGTATTGTTTCCAGAGAGTGGTGCTAAATCGCAAGATGTCAGGTACCTTGGCTGTTGATGTACATAACGTATTGGATTGGAAAACAAAGACACATTTTCTCCTTCGAGATATTGATCCCAACATCAAACACACTTTTCAACTGGTGGCACTTTTCGAGTTGCGATCGCAGTCTCCAATCATATCCAAACCAGCAGAATTCGAACTTGTACCTCGAGGTGGGTTAATGTTTGTGTTTAGAAGAAAAAGGGAAGACAAAAATGACAAACACTATTTAAAGACATACATCATTTCCAGCATGGCTATGGCTTATCAATATTTTACTTTCCCGCTACCTAACAACTTTAATTTGCTACATTGTCACCTAACCGTGAGAATGTTTGACTTATGGTGTGGGCCAGTATTATATGTGCATCATCTACTGTGTGTCGTCGTTGTCCGCATGTCAACGTTTGCTATTTTCTCAACAGCCTTAATATCATTCCAACCGAATTAAGGTGTATCATTCTGCTGTCAAACATTTAAGTTTGGTACATATTACTTTTACGTTCTAATTTTACAGACCTTTCAATTGTATTTTTAAACAATTTTGACGAATTTTGTCAAAACACTCCTTTAACTAATTATATTAAATCAAATGGAAAGCATTCCGGTATTAAAGCTTTTCAGATTTTTACAAATGATATACATCCACATGCAAATGTGTCTGCAATCAGTAAAAATGTCCAGAGATTTGAATCCCTTGTTTTTCAAATGCCAATCGATCATTTACAATATTTGTAGACACAGAACTCTTGCATACAGAGATCTATTTTTTTAAATACAAAATGACGATCATCCATATAATAGAAAGAGTTTCAAGGATTCTGAAAAGCTGCTTAAGAAATTTTGAAAGCTATGACAACGCGTGCCGGCATCGAGGTCTTTCGATATCCAGTTTTACTGAAAAGAATCACCGCCATTAATAATTACCGAAAACAGGACAACGTCGAACTGACCGTTATCTCAATGGACACTTAAACACTTATTTCTACCAGATTCAATGGGGAAAATCAAGATGACATCGAAATTTCAAATTTATGCAAAATTATGTTCGTCCAACTACCAACTGGCACAAAGTTAAATTTATATCTCTTACATTGATAAACGAAACCGACCTAAGCATTGTGACCATTATTAATAATAGAAAACATAAGAGTTTATATTTAATTCAAAATAATAATAGCAATAACAGTTGAACAACATCCGATGATACCTTATAACAATTTGGCGATAGCTTATTATGTAATTTTGGCAAACTGAGTCGACCGTCAAAACGATATACAATGAATGTTGCCAGATGACCAAAGGTGTTACTGCTTCGTTTGAATGTAATATATTTATCAGTATCACACCTATCGGTGTCATTCTGTTTAATCCAAATTTGTATTTTTTTCTTCATTCTCTATCGTATTTTTTCAGCCTCTGATGAATTGATGATTCACCTAACGGCAGATGTGGAGATATATGGTAATAAATCCATACTATATATTTGGAAAACAACAGTATTGCATTCAATTTAAATGTTACATGCTTGATCTCTTTCGATACAGCTGTTCAAACTGTATTTTCGTACCACACATCCAGATTCGAACTACTTATATTTCTTTGTTAACGTCAACACGTAGATATTTTCAGATGCAGTGAATAAAACTTTCATAAATCCATTTATGCTTTGAAATGCATTGATACAACAATGCTAAAATATTTCGAAATTGTAAAAGAGGAACTCTGCAATAAATACAAAACCGCATTCGAAATTTGTTATGAATCGAAGAAAATAAATTGATTGATATATCTTTTGTATACGTCTCGGTCTGGCGACATAGACGTAACCTAGTAACGCCTTATCAAAACGCTTTCTTCCCTGTGACTCAGAACAAAACACGTATATAGTTTTTGTGTACATTTCATTTAAGACTGAGCAAAGGAGATAATGCTTTGTCAAAAATTACACTTACAACTTAGGCAATCTTTGCTGCCAACCATTTAGGTAAAGTGCGTGTAAGAAAAGAAAAAGAACGCCTTATATTTTATACACGTTTATTTTTAAAATAAATGAATGATCTGCATGTATGCATATTAGCTATTGCTGATACCATAATTTACGTGGGGAAAAAAGTATAGTTTTTATCCATATGAGCACTAACAGTGTATTGCCGGTTCTTTCAGTACGAAGTAACTCCTTGTAGCTTAGATCTCTTGTTTTGGAAACAGAATATAACGTATAAGGGCGACTACTCTTCAGGAATGTAATATATTTCTTTGACGTATCTAAACGACAGGTGCGGAGTTTCAATACGGACCAATTATATCCGACTGTATTGGTCAAATCAATAATTCAGCATTACGAAAAATCAAGATTCTATTCTCGAAATAATAAGATTATAGATTGAATTACCATAACTTCAGAAACAAATTTCATGGTTTACATGAAATATATTTATCAACTTTGGTACTTAATGTCTATATAATACCCATCTGCTTAATTTTAGTTGCCTACCACTATGCAAACAACAACAACAACAACATCAATACTACTACTACTAGTAAACATAATTATAATAATAATAATAAAAAAGAAATGTGCGACACCTAATTGCGGCAAAGTCTCACATTGAAGTTGAATAAATGATTACATTAATTAGCTATTGGAAATGTCAAATGAATCCACTCAATGAATATACTTTATGTTGGTATTGATTTTAAGTATTTTCAAAGATTAGAATTTAGAACAATTTGAGATTTACACAATAAACTGTTACAAAGGGAAAATTATATTTTCTTCACCTAATGGGTATAAGTCACAAAAATATCTCGGAGTTGATTTTTCATGGCTTTGAGACTAATGTCTGATTCTCCATCTACAACTAATGTATCCATGCAGTAGATCTAAAATTGATTCGTAACAGTTTTTCTTCCATCCCAATCAGTCTCGAAAGACAAACCTGATAATAATGTCCATTTGTCTTCGCTCTGCATTTTTTAGTTTACTTATTCTATTTTAGTGTCGTTCTTTTTCAGGTGAGTGATATTTATGTGGATGAAGGAATGAATAATACAATAATTATCCCATTCATAACAAATAAGTATATTTAGCAGCTGTTTATTCTCGGATCTAGTAATGAAATTTCTGATTTTAACCTAGGCTACGAATCATGGTGGCAGCTGAAACAATCTCTAGTAAGAAACAAAACTCAGACAATTTAGTGATTACTCAAGTCATAAAACCAGGTTTTAAGATGAGCGTTGTAGTGATTCATCCGAGTGTTGGAGGGGTTGGTTTTGTTCTCTGCGTGCGCAGCTGGCTAATGAGGCCAACCCTTGCACTGAATGTTTTTCGTTTAATGAACATGGGATGAGTGGGACATCTCCAGGAGGGTTGATGGCCCATGCTTTTCTGGCTTGCATCTTCAGCTCTGTAGCTGCTGTCCTGCTAGATTTGCACAACTTGAATCATTTGTGAACGGAGGAACGCCCAGTGACTCGATCGTCTGATGTTTGCTTGCATGAATCAGGGTTAATATTGAACGGATGGTCTTTGAAGCGTTTCTCCTGACCTCATTGGGGTCGTTTTCCTTGCTTTAGCTCGCCATAGAAGAGTCTCGTAGGCAGCCGGTGGTCTGGCATGCGTACAACATGTCCAGCCCAGCGTTGCTGGGACTGCATCAGGATGGTGTGGATACAGGAGACCTGCTTGGGCGAGTACCTCAGTGTCTGAAACCTTGTCTTGCTACTTGATGTTGAAGAATTTCCTGTGACTTGTGGTTTGAAAGTGGTTCAGCTTATGGCGTGGCGTTGGTACACTGTCCACGTTTTGCCTGCGTAAAGTAGTGTGGGTAGCAGAACTACCCTGTTGACCTTTAGTTTAATCTGGATGCTGATGCCTCTTCTATTCCAGTTGTTAGCATACAGTCTGACGAAAGTTGCGCTGACTCTGGCAATGCGAATGTTCACGTCGTCGTCAAGAGTGACGCTCTGTGACAGTGTCTGCCAAAGTAGGTAAAGCGTTCACTACGTTGTGCATTTGACCAAAGACGGTGATGTTGGGTTCAACATAGGGCTTTTAAAGGCCTAGCTAATGCAGGACTTCAGTCGTCTTGGTACACATGGTGAGATCAAGGCTTGTACAGATCTGGGGAACTTGTGCCAAAGCTGCATTGCAGGTCGGCTTCCGAGACAGCATTGAGGTCGCAGTCATCAGCAAATAAGAAATCCCTGATGATATATGTCATAACCGTGGTTTTCACCTAAGCCTACTGGGATTGAATAATTTTAGATTTGTACGGTACCATATGCAGAATCCAACCTCTCCATCTCTGAAAGCATTAGTGAGCATGGCAGAGAACACTAGACTGAACAGTGTCGGTACCAGAACACAAACCCGATTGACGCCATTGGTTACTGGGAATGGCTCAGATGTCTCTCCATTGTCCTGGACTCGTGCCTGCATGCCGTCGTGGAATTGTTGCACCATAGATATAAATTTTCTTGGCATCCGTACTTGGCCATTTTCTTCCGCAAGATCCTCATAAAACTTGATCTTCACTTTACCTGGGTTGGTTATGGTTGAAGCATAGCATCTAATGGTGGTAAAGTGCTCTCTTCCAGAAAAAAAGTTAGGAGTTTTTCATGGTCATGAGTCTGTAATTTACTCCATTGGAAGGTCCAGCCAATTTGCCAATCAGTGCTGTCTTCACTGCAAAGCCGACACCAGTTTCACAAAGGAGTACGACTGCTTAAACAACCAGAGGTGTTACCCCTCCCTGGACACCCCGAACACCCCATAGTTCTCTAAAGCGAAACAACCGTAAGTTAATTCAAATCGAATTCGTCTTTTTTAAAACACTCAATTTTCATGAAAGATGAAAGGTAAATATTTTCAAAAACTATTTTCAACCATCATAGTTTGTCCCATCGAAAGATTATAAATAATATTTAGGCAAACTTGAGCCAGGTTGATTCATTTTTTTAGCTTACAACTTAGCGTCAGAGTGCATTAAAAAAAGAAAACTTATATTTTGCTGTAACTATTCACTATTTTTAATTTTGAAGAAAAGATTATTAATTTCGTAACTATTTTAGTTTTGCAACAAATGCAACATTAATTATCCAGAGTGGTTTGTGTCACATGTTCCTTGGTTTCACCAGACAGATAAGAGTGATCCAAGTCTAAAATTATTTAAGTTGTTCGCTAATAATTGCGCGTCGATATTTTTAAATCAAAACTGTAACAATTCTGTATGAGTTTTGAATTTCATTTACATTGTATGGCTAAACTATTCAGAATAGGGGGGAAAGGGGAAGCAGTATGTAATAAAAACAAGGCCCGCGTTTGTTATTAGGTTCAAGTAGGTGAGAGATCTATTGAATATGACCAATCGTCTCATACAGATTCTTTCAACCAACAAGGGGCAAAACATGATGTAGTTTCATGTATGATATTTAAGCAGACGTTTATTTACCAAATGCTTATTTTTTTCTCCGTTACATATACAGGCACAGAGAGTGTCCAAGAGTACGATTATCGTTATAGCTACAGATATGTTACACGATGCACACGGGTGACGGAAGAAAGCATCCTTAATCCAAATCGATACGACACAATTAAGACACAGGAAGTAAAGTGTAATGCCACCAGCAAGGGCGAAGTCGTAGGTAAATATGGCACATCATGTTTAAATGCGTCTGCGCATGTTTATTTCTTACGCATTCGTGTTTGTTTTGTATTGACTACGTTTTCAACCCCAAAACGTTTAATTTTGAAACTCTCGTATTACTTTCACTACCAAATGAGCGTGGTAGCGGCTACATATTCTCTAACATATTTGCAATCCCAGGCATCCAAAGTCTTCCGATTATAATAAGTAACAAAGAAAAAGAATCATACACGGCAACTAAAATCATCAAACTGCTTAAGTTACAAATTTAAAAATATTAAAAACATAAATTTAGCTTATTAAAATATGCAACAAAATATTAAATGAAACTTGGTATCCAAGAAAAAGAAACATTATCATTATTCGCAACAATTACATGGCATATGAAGGTCTGTTTCTCCTCCTCTTCCTCCTCCGAAAATTGGTTGTCACCGATGACAAGGTAATGAAAACAACGTTTGATTTCATAGATACACATAATTGCATCGATATCTGAAAAGTAGCGATTGGCTGGTTTGTCACGTAAAACAAATCATTATGTACATTATAACTAAACCAATCTGTCTAAACTAATTACACTTGCATATACTGGCACCTGCCATTTTTTAAACCGCACTTCGGGTGATATTTAATTGAACAACGATCTCTGCATGAATCCATCACACCATTCTGGTGAACAAGAATAGCAAATCGTTGTTAATTCATTTAACATGCCTGACTGTCTGTCTGTTTGCTCGTCTTTTATATGTAAATGATAAATTTGAAAAAAACTTTCATTAATAGAATTTTAAGGGTCGTCAATAATTTCTCGGAAATTTTGAAGTTTTCATAATCTTATCATAATCATATAAATAATAATACATATTATGTAAAGAATTCTCTGATAACACTGATGATGTCCTATTTCATAATAAACAATATTGTAAATTTTATTACATTATTCCACAGATAACACTGATGATGTCCTATTTCACAATAATAATATTGTAAACTTATTACACAGGTAATAAATAATATAAAATTATATAAAATAATAAAATCATTACACAGATAACACTGATAATGTCATATTTCACGATAAACAATCTTGTAAACTGTATTACATATTACACATATAACACTGATGATATCCTTATTTTACGATAAATAGTCGTGTTAAATTTAGTAATTAAGCTGATTACACTCTGGTAATGTCCTATTTGAAAATACATATTCATGGAAAATTTAGTTGAGTATTACACAAATAACGCTTTTATAATGTCCTATTTAAAGATACATACTCATAGAAAATCTAGTTGAGTACTACACAGATAACGCTTTTATAATGTCTTATTTAAAGATATATATTCATGGAAAATCTAGTTGAGTATTACACAGATAACGCTATTATAGAGTCCTAATTAAAGATACATATTTATGGAAAATCTAGTTGAATACTACACAGATAACGCTTTTATAATGTCCTATTTAAAGATACATACTCATAGAAAATCTAGTTGAGTACTACACAGATAACGCTTTTATAATGTCCTATTTAAAGATACATATTCATGGAAAATCTAGTTGAGTACTACATAGATAACGCTTTTATAATGTCCTATTTAAAGATACACATTCATGGAAAATCTAGTTGAGTATTACACAGATAACGCTTTTATAATGTCCTATTTAAAGATACATATTCATGGAAAATCTAGTTGAGTATTACACAGATAACGTTATTATAGAGTCCTAATTAAAGATACATATTTATGGAAAATCTAGTTGAATACTACACAGATAACGCTTTTATAATGTCCTATTTAAAGATACATATTCATGGAAAATCTAGTTGAGTACTACATAGATAACGCTTTTATAATGTCCTATTTAAAGATACATATTCATGGAAAATCTAGTTGAGTATTACACAGATAACGCTTTAATAATGTCCTATTTAAAGATACATATTCATGGAAAATCTAGTTGAGTATTACACAGATAACGTTATTATAGAGTCCTAATTAAAGATACATATTTATGGAAAATCTAGTTGAATACTACACAGATAACGCTTTTATAATGTCCTGTTTAAAGATACATACTCATAGAAAATCTAGTTGAGTACTACACAGATAACGCTTTTTATAATGTCCTATTTAAAGATACATATTCATAGAAAATCTAGTTGAGTACTACACAGATAACGCTTTTATAATGTCCTATTTAAAGATACATATTCATGGAAAATCTAGTTGAGTACTACATAGATAACGCTTTTATAATGTCCTATTTAAGGATACATATTCATGGAAAATCTAGTTGAGTATTATACAGATAACGCTTTTATAATGTTCTATTTAAAGATACATATTCATGGAAAATCTAGTTGAGTATTACACAGATAACGCTATTATAGAGTCCTAATTAAAGATACATATTTATGGAAAATCTAGTTGAATACTACACATATAACGCTTTTATAATGTCCTGTTTAAAGATACCTATTCATGGAAAATCTAGTTGAGTACTACACAGATAACGCTTTTATAATATCCTATTTAAAGATACATATTCATGGAAAATCTAGTTGAGTATTACACAGATAACGCTATTATAGAGTCCTAATTAAAGATACATATTTATGGAAAACCTAGTTGAATACTACACAGACAACGCTTTTATGATGTCCTGTTTAAAGATACATATTCATGGAAAATCTAGTTGAGTATTACACAGATAACGCTTTTATAATATCCTATTTCAGGAAAAATATTAATGTAAAATAAGTAGTGTTACACTGATGACGTCATATTTGGCGATAAATATGCATGCAAATTATAACAGTGTTACACATATAACATTATGATGTTATCCTCTTTCACGATAAATATACATGTAAAATTTAGTGGAGTATTTCACAGATTCTTTTTCTCGTATAAATATATTTTATTTACTATTGAAAAAAAAGTACTGTTTAGATGTGTTTTCAAGTTAAGTCTAGAAAAATATTGGGATATCATTAAATACATAGCAAAATATATTAATTGCCTTGAAAAAATATACTGAGTGCTGTTAGTATGGATTAAAATTGGCATAACTTATTTTTATACATCTCATTCCAAATACAGGAGCGTTTGTATTATTTTGAAAACTATACAGTCTGTTAATATCATTTAATTGAGCTTACATCGTTTCTATGGATCCGATTTCATAAACAGAAGTATTTTAAACTTTACTCAACATATTCATAAAACAACCAAGTCAGCTAAATCGTATGATTTTCATTCCTTCCATTAGCATAATGGTAATTCTTGTAACGTTAATCTGTGAGTTAATTTTCTTTCAGATACTTACGTGGATAATGGCTCATTTTTGATGACCAAATTGGATACAATGAAGGATGAACAGGACCTGATTACATGGCAGCAGCTTTGCATATGAGCGATATAACTGAGACATACACAAAATCAGTGGAAAGAAAGAAAACTATTATAAAAAAACAATACTTTGAAAGATGTGATGAAGTAATCAATATTGGTAATAAATATTAATTCTACAACTAAATTAAGCAAGGCTAGGTGCATAAACTTTGTGATAAACAATAACAACTCTAAAGGCGAAATCTGGATTGAATATAATGATAAAGCTCCGGTTAACTAGCGAATGTCACACTCACGTCTACGTTTGTAAACTTTTGAGAAACTCGACGTGGGTGCTTTCAGATTGCAATCTGTTCGTTGAAATATGCTAACGACAAAACTTGTTTTTTTGTATTAAGCAAAAGACGCAATTCACGTCTTATATGTGAAGGAAAAACGTCTAAAAAGTTACTGTCTTTAGTCCATAGAAAGTGTTGAAATATGGTCTAGTTGGCTATGTTAGCTGCGTTGGAAGAGATCGAACAAAAATAACTAGCACGCAAATCGACGTTTTGCGTTTCCAGAATATATAATAAAAGAAAATCTAATTTTGTACGATTTTATATGAGCTCTTTTACGAGTGCAATTGATGCATTTATTATTGCTACTAGTGTATTTGTTACCCATGACAAGACAACTTTCCCACTTCACTCGTTACATTTTTCCTTATGTTTCCTTAGCAAAATTATAGTTTCTCTTCCTATTAATATAATTGTATGCGTGCCGTACAAAGGTTTCGTGTATGTCTATGCTGCCAAATAGAGTATATATATATATATATATATATATATATATATATATATATATATATATATATATATATATATATATATATATATATATATATATATATATATAGAGAGAGAGAGAGAGAGAGAGAGAGAGAGAGAAAGAGAGAGAGAGAGAGAGAGAGAGTATATATATATATATATATATATATATATATATATATATATATATATATATATATATATATATATATATAGAGAGAGAGAGAGAGAGAGAGAGAGAGAGAGAGAGAGAGAGAGAGAGAGAGAGAGAAAGAGAGAGAGAGAGAGAGAGAGAGAGAGAGAGAGAGAGAGAGAGAGATGGCCAATAAATGTTTCACGCAAACTGTCTACGGGGTCTGAATGTTTATCGTTTAATGTGCGGAAGGATCTCTCGACGTTTTTTGATTCTGATTTTTAAAAAAAAAATTAATGACTTAGGGTACAACTTTTATATCTCTCAAGATCAAAAAGTTAATAATCTTCTGTTATTCAGCATTAAAACAGATGCGATATTTTTGGCAAAAAGTTAATTTTGTACATCCAATTTACGAAGCTTTTAGGCTTGTGTTCATTGTTAGAAAACCTATACAGTTCTTGCTGGACTATAAATATATTTAATTTTTTCATGTGATTTATTGAATGAAAGCCAGATTGACTTGTTTTTATTCAGTACTCTATCAATGGAAGAATAAGGATTTTCCATTTAATTCTGACCCCTAACGTTTCGTGAAGTAATCAGTGACGATCTTCTATCACGCTCTTCATTGTTAATTGATATATTTTCCCTAATTCATTACTTGTGTTCCAAGTATGTCCATTACTAAAGAAACAATTAAAAGAAAATTAAACAGTTTAGATTCAATGCAATATTAAAATAAAAGACCAGGTTCAGCCTTGTAACTTAATGCATTTAAATATCGGCACCATTAGAGTATCCACAAATATTTCCGCAACTGTGGAGAAACATCTACATGAAGTAGTAGAAGAAAACGGAGAGACATGGATTATTTGTTCCCTTGACAAGGATAATCATCCATGATTGAGAAAGGTGTGGATTAAGGAGTGAAAACAATGAGTACCAAGGAAATATGATGGCAGGATGTGCGTCATGTATTACAAGTACTCGGTGATGCAACTGTGAGCTGTTCGCGCTTTTAGTTGCATTCAGAGAGAGAGAGAGAGAGAGAGAGAGAGAGAGAGAGAGAGAACTATCATTGTAAGCGGAAGTAAAGGAGTCCATATATTAAATTATCTGATAAACTGTCGTTAGATAACAAACTGATTTTTTTTATTTAAAAAAACAAACAATTTTCGTTTCATTTATATCCAAAAAATTTATATCCATTAAATTCACAAACAGCTATCACTGTCTAGGAAGAGCGTCCGGCAAGACAAATTAACCATGTGAAAATGTAAGTTTTGTCTTGGATCGGATTGCTAAAATGTGATTAAGCATCGTGTGCTGCATGTGTATTTACATTTACGACTCTATTACGTGTTTATGCTCTCATAAACAGTAACAAAGAAAAAATTAAGACAACAGGCTTTATAAAATTTAACAAATAATTTATTTCCCTAGAAACACAGGGAAAAAATGAAAAATAAAACTTACTGTGTAAGAATCGAATCCAAAAATAGACTAATTCAAGAATTAAAAAATTAGAAGTCCCAGTAATAATATGTTCTAATGAATTCGAATTCAAGTCCCGATAAAAATCCAAGATGGAAGGCGTTTATATGTAATAGCCAAACTGAAAAATATTTTACTAAACATCACTATTAAAAGCGGATACTGCGTAAAACAGACGCCCAGATGAAGTTCAGCTTACAGGTAAAACCAGAATTTCAAAATTAGGACGTAAGAGCTAGTTATGTACATCCTCGGTTTCATTCGATGAAAAACGCACTAAGAACGAATTAAAAAATATAAAAGTTGATTACTACAAGACAAGTATTAAGGTGAGGAACTAGATCGACTTAGATGCAACGTTCCTAATTTTAGATTTTCTAAAAGCTAAACTGAATTTCTGGAAAATATCATCTCCTGTAAAAAAAAATTACATTAGAACAGCATACAATGGAATAATAATTTTTAAAAAAATCATTTTATTAAACAGAGAAACAAACAATTAAATTAAATTAAATTAAAATCATTTTTCGTAACTCAATGAGGTAGACACAATTAATACAGAAAAGAAGCAATATATACTATCGGAAATTTTCACTGCACTGATGAACGTATCTATTAACATTTTCAATTTCTAAAGATCTGTTGCTAACATGTTTGGGCTCTTGTTTGAATAACATTGATCGTGATCTTCACTCGCAATCGCAAGTGCGAGTTCAACGCCCAAGGCTAAAAAATAGTATATTTTGAAGAACATGAGAAAATCATGAACACTTGTAACCTGAAAGAGAAACTACGGTACATTAACAACATCGCTGAAAAGGGAATTTCCGATAATCATACTCCTCTTTCTGTAGTCGCCGACGAAAAAAAAAAAACCCAAACCAACTCGAAACTGGTCGCAATCACCAGTGAATGTTTAATAATGTAACCGTTTTATTGGCTAAAAATGTTTTATATCTATTCCGGTTTATGTTATGATTCTGGGAAAGCGAATTAGAAATTAATTGCTTGAAGGTAATACAACTGGAGTTTCTGTCACGGTTAATGATTTTATGAAAAGGAAAGATGGCCGCCATCGCTTAACTGCTCGAGATAGGCTCTTCCGATTTTGTGCTATATTTATGATATTTGTGCTTGTTCTCTATCATATTCTACATTATTGTGTTTCATCATGCATTGGCTGTTCCGTTCGTATGTGTTAATTCATCTTCTTGTTTTGGAAACGAGAACAATTAGAACTTTTCTCAGCTGTTTTGTCCCAATGTTAAGACGTCATTTGTTTTTTTAAAAACCGCCGTCACGTGACCGCTTACAATATGACGGACCCTCATTTATTGGATTAAATGACCACACCTTGGTTCTAGATACTACATTGTGTTCAAGACTAAACAAACTGGGAATACATTTATCGTTTCTTAAATGTAAACGGAAGCGAAAAAAGAAACGTTCTTTCAAAGTTGGCCGGAGTAGAACAGGAAGAAGAATTCCAGTTATCTCCCTTTGGCCCGTAATGGATAAACAACTTAAAAACCGTTGTGTCAACTGTCCCAGGGATACCACTACGTATTGCATTATTCAACGCTCAATCAGTAGGATCACCGGAAAAGCGCACATAAATTGTTAATTTTATCAACGACCAGAATAGTAATGTCTTCTTCCTGACTGAAACTTGGTTACATTCGGCAGATGATGAATCTAAGTGTGCGGATTTAACACCCAGCGATTACTGCATCAAGTCGTTCCCCCCGCAATTCTCGCAGAGGTGGAATTGCTGTAATTACAAAGATTTCCATGATCAAATGCCTTATGTACAACACAACCTTCAATTTCTGCCACACATCGTTTGAACTAGTCCAAACAACGCTCACACTGGAACAAAGGTCAGTCCATTTTTTCTGTCTCTACCGTCCTCCTCCTAGTAGAAAAACAAGCTGACTGAATCTTTCTTTTTAGAGCAGTTTCCAAATCTTCTAGAGTATGGAAATTCGATACGTGGCAACCTAATTATTCTTGGAGATTTCAACTTTTACTTTGACTATCCTGGTAAACCATACACGTCAAAACTCCTAGATTCCATTCATGTTTTCAATCTTAAACAGTCAGTTAACCAACCTACCCATAAACTTGGTCACATTTTAGACTGGTTTCTTTATAGACCTGCTGATAATATTCAGCAGTCCACCCTTGTATCCCACGAACTTGCATCGGATCACCTCTGCATTGTATGCCATCTCGACGTATCAGTCCCTAACCCTCTACCTCTATTTACTTCTAAGAGAAACCTCCGTATGATAAATAGAACCAAATTCATGCATGACATCCAAGAAAACCTAACAACTTTCTTACATCCAACAGAGAAACAACTTGATAACTGCCTGCGTTCATTGCTTGAAAAATATGCCCCAGCCACCAAATGCAGAATATCAATAAAAGAAAGTGTTCTTTATGGTATAGCAGTGTGAGGGACCAGTTTCGCACTGCTAAAAGACATCGCTGAAAAGCAGAGAGGCTTTGGATTTCCACCAGACTCACTATTCATAAACAAATGTACGAAGCCGCTAAGAAGAACGTCACAAACCTAGTCCATTTAGCCAAATCATCCCACTACAGTACTAAGATCACGGAGAGTTCCAGCTGCAAAGAGCTCTTAGAGATAACTAAGAAACTAATGTCAAGGAACAAATGTACATCACTTCCAACAACCTTATCTCCATTAGACCTACCAGACCAATTTGCAAATTTCTTCGATGACAAAATACAAACCATTAGAGATTCGCTTGACAGCACAATTTTAACTGATTCATCACCATACAGTTATGATGCAGAATTTCAGCGACAACCATTAGAACCATTTGAACCTGTTTATATAGATTTAGTACGGACAATCATGATGAAAAGTGCACCAAAGTCTTGTGAACTTGATTCGATTCCGACATCACTTCTGCTTGGGTGCTTAGACCAAATATTGCCTTCACTAACTGATGTTATTAATATCTCTCTCTTATCATGGGAATTGCCATCATTTTTCAAAACTGCCATCGTAAAGCCACTGCTGAAGAAACCAACACTGGACCATAACGATTTAAAGAACTACCGCCCAGTTTCAAATATCACATTCATATAAAAAATCTTAGAAAAGGTTGTTCTAAATCAACTTGTTTCTCATTTGAATTTGAACAGTCTTTTTAGCAATGTACAGTCTGCATATCGCCCTTGCCACAGTATTTACAGTCCTCACACTCCTGGATTTATCTGCAGCATTTGACACAATAGACCGTGATATATTACTTCACCGTCTCCAGCATGTATTTGGCATTCAGAATATAACCTTACAGTGGTTCAAGTCCTACTTAGTCAACAGGACACAAATTATATCTGCAAATGGAATGCACTCCATCCCAGTTGACGAATGTTGTGGTGATCCACAGGGATCTGTTTTTGGACCTGTTATCTTCATTCTGTACACTCAGCCGCTCACAAGTGTCATATATCATCACCCAGTGTCGCACCAATTGTATGCTGATGACACCCAAATATGCAAGTCTAGCCACCCAACTGAAGTTGATGCTACCATCAATGGATTAGAGAAGTGCATTTCCGATGTGAAATCATGGATGACATGTAACAAGCTGCAGATGAATGATTATAAGACTGAGGCTATTCTGATCACAACACAAAGACTTTCTCATTCACATCCTTTACCTCAGACAATAAATATCAGCAACACCAACATTAAATTCTCAAAGTCAGTAGGAAACCTAAGCGTTACTCTAAACAGTACCCTCACATTGCACCAACATGTCATAAACATATGCAAGGCTGCATATCTTGAATTGAGACACATCAGTTCCATTCTAAAATATCTTTCAGTTGATGCCACTAAAACACTTGTGTATTCATTAGGACTTTCAAGACTGGACTATTGTAACACAATTTCGTCTGGTTCGTTACAATATTTACTCCAGAAAAATCAAAACGTTCAAAACACAGCTGCACGGATCATCTTTGGAGTACCTCGATCAGAGCACACCTCACCACTGCTCTGTAACCTACACTGGCTATCGATTCGATACAGAATTAAATACAAAATTTGTTCTCTCTGCTATGTTTCAATGACAGACTCCAAGATACCTATCCAGCCTCTCCCATGTGTATACACCAATTAGATCCTTCCGCTCTTCTTCTGATAATCTTATACTCATTGTTTTCAAGGTGAAAACAAAGTCATATGAACAACGTTCGTTTGCACACCAGGGCCCGGCGACGTGGAACGAATTGCCCATTGAAATGAGACACAAAGATACAGTAGTCCCTTTTAAGAGTGCTCTTAAGACTCACCTGTTTCGACTGCAGGGACAAACTTAGCGAACTAATCATTTTTTGTATCTTATATGTTTTCAGCATGTTTTTATGTTTTCCAATTTCATTGTTTTTGTCATTTGTTGTTTTGTAGTGTAGTCATATCATTAATTGATGGTGTAAAGCGCTTAGAGCTTCGAAAGATTAGGCGCTATACAAAGTCCTCATTATTATTATTATTATTATTATTATTATTATTATTATTATTATTATTATTATTAGACTTGATGATCAAATGGTCAAGTATTCAGAAAATATCTCGAGGAACATTTCATTAGCTATGTACAAGAGAGTGATCTCCAGCCACTGTTTCTGTTGTATAATGGACACAAATCACATGTTTCTTTGACAGACACTTATTGGGCATAGCTACATAAAATCATTCTATTCAGGAGCCCCGAGTGGCCTAAAGCGCTCTCCGTTACGGATCACTGCCATCTCACCTCTGTCTGCGTGGGTTCGAGTCTCAGATTCAACAATGTGGTATGTGAGAAAGCTTACAAGTAGGTCGGTGGTTCTTTCCGGGAGTTTTCCCGGGTTCTTCCTCCACCATTAATACTGGCCGCCATGTGTAGTCTATCGTGTGCTGAAAAAATGGCGATAAACCCTACAACAAACAACAACAACATCTTTCTGTTCATATTACAACCGCACACTAGTCAGATTCTTCAACCACTCGACATTGGATGTTCTGACCTCTTTAGAAGATATATGGGCATATGTATACTTTACATGGAATGTTTCTAAAGTACGTCACGTTACTAAAGATGTAAAGCCATAAAATCCTGACCATACGAAAACAATAAGTTCTGGCAACCCGAAAGGTTAACTACGAATCCTCTGAACTTCTTAGGTATTCATGAAGGTACTAATCTAGAGCAACCAAGGGAAGGTAACTATATTACAGAGACCATCTGACATGTCCATGTAAACTGAATCTTGCCATTCTTCACACCACAAATTCGCCATTCGTAGTCAGCTTTTGTGTGTCTGTAAGGTAAAGCGCTCTGACTGGAAGGTCGTCCTCGTTTTGGGAAGATGATTCGATACACCTTATGGGTCCATCAACAATTTGAGGATCTACTAAAAGAAACTTTTTCTGAGAATACAATATGTTTACATAAAAGTCTAGATCTTGACCAGTCTTTAAAGCTTCTCTTTGGAAGTCAAAGGAATCCAAATGAGTGTAGCGTCAGTTCAGATATAAGTCCCTTTACTTTACATTTGCAATGAAGTTGTCCTTTCTTGTATTTGTATTGGTTGCCATAATGTTTAAGTCTACCACTGGCAAAACTCAAAATAGTGTCTTCAGCATTTCCATCACTCCTTCTTCTTAAACGTTCGTTTTGGATGCAGTATCCTGGCTAATCAATGTACACATGACTATTTGTGTCAAAGTAAAGGACTCGATCCTTTAACGGTTCCAAGACAGAATTAAACTTTATTGTGTGTGTGTGTGTGTGTGTGTGTGTGTGTGTGTGTGTGTGTGTGTTTAAACAATCCTACACTTGTGTATGTGTCATAGTGTGTAATTTTCGTTGGTTAGTAAGCATTGATCAGTTACTCAAACTGGGTGATGGGTATGATATACATAATGGGGGAGTTGGAAATTATATGAAAATAGCTGTTGGATAGTTTATTAAACGTGATGTTGGATAGTACATAAAACTGCGTATTGAATGAAATTTAAAACTAGGTATTGGATATTAAACAAAACTGAGAGTTGGATAGTATTTAAAAATAGGAACTGGATAGTATATAAAAGTAGGTGCTGGATAGTATACTAAGACAGGTTCTGGCAAGCCTATCACTAAGTATTGTAGAGTCGATGTAGCCATAGTAGATGTCAATATCTTTGGATATAGAATCTACTATGATAACCTAATTAAGGCCATAACGCAAGCTGCCACCAACTCCATCCCCAAAACTAGTGGAAAACCAAGACAACTTAGTGTGCCATGGTGGACAGAAGAAATTAAACGAACTAGACAGGACAAAATTAGAGCTTTAAATAAATTTAAAAGATCAAATATTACTACTCACTTCCAAGAGTACAAAAATTTTGATAACAAGCTCAAATATCTAATAAAGCAGTCTAAAAAAAAAACTTGGCAAAAATACTGCAACACTATTAATTTTAGAACTAACTCTAAACAAGTGTGGGATACAATCAGGGCCATATAGAGAAAGAACATAATTGGCACTCCAAAATCAATAATACCTGCAATCAAAAAGAACAAGCTGAATCATTAGCAAAACATTTTAAAAATATGAGCAGCAATACTAATCACACTAATGAATTCCAGAACCATAGAACTAAAACCGAAATTAACTTCTGCCATCTATTTCAAGACCATGGACCCATAAAAAAATCATTCAACAAAGATATTACCATATATGAATGGTCCCAGGCGCTCAAATCCAAACATGAAACTTCACCTGGGGAAGATCAAATAGGTTACATAATATATAAAAACCTACCTAGCAATATGGTTATGATAATAATAAATATGCTAAACATGATTTGGCAAACAGGGGAGCTACCCAAACAATGGAAAACAGCGATAGTTATCCCCATTTTGAAACCTAAGAAAGATAGAAATAACATTAACTCATATAGACCAATTTCACTTACCAACAATATTTGCAAAATCATGGAAATAATTATCACTAACAGACTCAAACACTGCCTGGAGAGCAATAACTTGATATCTCCAAACCAATGTGGTTTTAGAAATAAAAGATCTACTACGGATCAATTAATTAAATTGGAGTCCGCCATTAAATTAACATTTAATAATAACAGAGGACTAATAGAAACTTAATTTCGGTTTTTCTAGATCTTGAAAAAGCGTTTGATCTGGTGTGGACCAAAGGAGTAATAGCCAAATTAAATCATTATGGCATTACTGGTCGCATATTTAATTTTATACAAAACTGTTTAACAGACCGCAAAATAATAACTAGGGTAGGGGCTACTTATTCTGAAGAACACTCCCTTGAAAATGGGACTCCCCAAGGCAGTGTCCCTAGCCCCACCCTCTCCAACCTCATGATTAATGATCTTGACTCTAATCTCGCCTCACCCTCAATAGGATTATCACAATTTGAAGATGATAGTGGACTATGGAGAGCAGGAAACCCCTCCAACTACACTCATATGGCTGAAATGAAAACAAGTCTAAATAACATTGGCAAATGGGCTGACAAATGGGGATTTAAACTGTTGCACCAAAAAACGGTAGCTGTACTGTTCTCACCTTATAGAAAAAAAATATTATACCCCAACCTCCAAATTCAAAATAAACAAATTAAATTCGTTAAAAAAGCCGAATTTCTGGGTATGTACTACAATGAACACCTAACGTGGGTATCTCATATTGATGACCTAGTTAAAAGGTGCAATCTTGACTTAAACTTACTTAAAAGCCTCAAAGGAACCCAGTGGGGGTGCTAACCAAGAAACAATAATGACTCTATATAGGGCCTTAATTAGATCTAAACTCGACTATGGATGCCAAATTTACAACACGGCCTCCATAACCCAACTTAATAGATTAGATAAAATACAGAGGAAAGCCCTTCTCATAGCAACTGGGGCATTACCATATACATCTACAGCAGAGTTGCAGGTCTTAACAGGAGAACCGCCATTACAGCTTCGAAGGCAGGAACTCATGTTGAGATACGCAACTCGACTGTCCACCCACAATAAAACACACCCCACTCTAGTAGCTATCAACAAATGGAAAATTCCTTTAAGGAAAACTCTTAAAAATAAGTCATCCTTTGGGAAAAAAGTACATGAATTAAATCTACACCTCCCAGTAGATATATTTCAAGTGGAAACTAACCAAATATTTGATAAAGAACCTTGGAATAAATACATCAATTAAAGTAAACATCTCCCTTATAGACAAAGGTAAAAAAAGAAAATCAACAACATTATTTAAAAACAGCTGCAATGGAACTAATCAACAACCAATATAAAAACTATACTCATATATTCACGGATGGTTTCAAAATTAACAACACCTTTAAAACAGCTGCGGCTTGGGTCATTCCAGCACTCAATATCGAAATCGGCAGCCGCCTACAGAATCACTGCTCCATTTACACAGCTGAATTCTGGGGCCATCCTGGAATCTTTAAAATGGATACTAGAAAATAAACCAGATAAGACCTTGATTATTAGTGATTCACTAAGTGTCCTAAAATCAATACAATGCAATAATACTAAATCAAGAGAAAACTTTCTTTATCAAATTAACCAAATAATTAAAATACTCGATACTCAAAACATAACAGTAGAGTTTTTATGGATACCATCTCACATCGACATAAAAGGCAATGAATTAGCTGACCAATTAGCCAAGCGTAAACTCACTGAACCTAATTACATGCCACTAAAGTATAGTCCAACAGAAATTAACAATTTAATCTATACACTGATAAATCAAAAGTGGCAAAAGGATTGGAACCATAATAAACAAAAGAGATTTTTACATAGTATTGTCAAAGAAGTCAATAGAAATATCCTGATACCCAGGTGCAGCAGTTATGAACAATCTAAAATAAATAGGATAATTCTTGGGAAAACAAAATAAGCTAATAGTTTTGGAAAATATATAGGACCTTTTCCGCACAACATCAACTGCTTCCACTGTAACGTACCGGAAGATATGTACCATATATTCAATATCTGTAACAATACGCAAAAAGAAAGAGACCTATTTATAACTAAACAATTAGAACTTGCCGCACCAAGTACATATCCAGAAATAATTCAATTATGCAACAAAAACCCTCAAAGAACATACTATAATATAATTGAATTTCTTAGAACTACACGGCTAATGGATAGAATATAAGTATAACACCATATCATCCATAAATGAAATGAATGTTTTACTGGTACCTAAATATGCATATAAAATAATATTGTTCTAACGGGAGGGAAGCGTACGGGGCCAAAAGGGATTCGTTACCCGTAAGGGAGCCCACCTACACTACGCTGGGTATAACGTTCCCATGGCGGCTCCAGAGCAACCTAACCTAATGGAATGGTAAAATAACATGGAACAATAAAAAAAAAACTAAATTAAAAGAAATACATAAAGGTATAAACATCACAGTTATATTAACTACCAGTTTTTTTCAATCAATAAGGCAAGCGTCTTACCTCTTTTCTTCTCTTATGCTTCTAAATTCTTCCTTCTATATAACCCCATTGACAACATCTCATAACTGAGTTTAATATTACGAAGGTATTATAGGCCCCTAAAATCCGCGATACCGCTGTGGTTAAAGTATAACCACTAACACGCGCCCCTAACTATGGTTCCAACTAGAGTGTATGAGGTAGTCTCAAAACCAAGACTATCAAGTCCAGCGACACAATGTTGCAACTAAAAACCTCATCATATATGCATAGGTTATGACTCCAAATTAGATCTTATTAGGTAGTCTCAAACCCAAGACTATCAGGCCCAGCAACACAAGGTTGCAACCAAAAGTATGCTAATTTAGAAAATGACCTAAAATTCATACACTATAAAGATAGTTAACCCCAAAACTATCAGGCCTTGCAGTAACTTACCGGTAATAACATCATGCATTAACCAACAATGCAAATAGTTGTAATATGGGGTTATATATTCTACACAAAACAGCACAAAGAATTCCAAATTGATAGGGAAAAATACGGAAGCAAATTGACGAGAGAGTAAAGATGTTTAGAGTGAGAATCCAAAACAAGACACCCAAGATGTATACAAGGAATCATCGAGTGAGTACAGGGCTAAACAAGACACTCAAGAAGTATACAGGGACCAACCACAGGAGCAGAGGGATAATCGGTCACTAACAAGTGATCATGGGATTCTCCTAACAAAAGGTCCTTTTTGGGGCTATTGTCTTTCATTGTTTTGATAGGGTCTTCCACTTGGTTACGGAAACCCTCCTTGACAAGCTCTATCCAAAAAGTCTAACTTGATCATTTTCGGACCCACCGCTCAAAATTAACAATCTAATCCTCTCTGACAGTGGATACCATTCAAATGACGTTTAGTCATATCAGCAAAAGAAATTGTTAGGGATATATAATATGTACACTTTTGTACTAGAAATTGGCATAGATAGGAACGTAATCTAATTCTTCAACTCTACCATTTGATGAATTGCATCGGTGGCTTACACAATTTTGGCATAGGGAAATCCACTAGAAAAACTGGATTGAATTTGGAATAAGCGTACGTACTTTCGATTGATTGATAGGTTGAGTGCGTGATGGGTCTATTCCCACTCACCCAGGTCTAACATTCATATCATTAGCCCCTTTTTAGGGGTATGATATGACGACCAAATTAAATAGCGCACTCTTTGCGCATAAACGCCAGGAAGACGTGGCACCATTCCATCTTCCTGGATAAATTAAATCACTGCCATGTAAATAAATGGCAGTGCAAAATAGTGAACATATGACCCTAGTGGCCGGTTTCACTTTAAACCCAACTATTCATTCATTCAGTCGATGTAGTCTTAAAATTACGTTTCCCATTTGACCACATCAGTTTTTTTTTAAAGCGGCGTAATATTAAATTCACTTGTTACCCACAGATTGTTCCACAATAATAATTTCCTGTTTTGCTCCATATCGAGCAATTTATGTTAAACCGACAGCGTATTTGTAATTCCTGTTTGACACACACACACACACACACACACACACACACACACACACATCAGCTCATATTACTAATCATGATCTCGTAATGGGATCATTGATGATTTGTTTGCTGCACATACTACTCGGTTTCCAACTTGTCTTTCAAACAATCGGAAAGGACTTACCAGAAAGGATGGTTTTTTTTACAATGAAGCTGACTCATTCATCAGTAAGTTTGTTTGCAAAAAGCTGATTGGCTGCCTCACGTTCATATCTATATTATAAAATAAATGCGCTATTTGCTGTTTGATATGTCTACAGACAGCTTATACCGCAATAAACGCAAAAGAAACGGCATGTAACTATTATTTACTGCGACGATATTTTATCATTCATATGGTAGTTTAGCATTTACAAACTGGAGACAAAAAAAAGTTATTCAGGTGTTTATTTTTAAAAACAAATAATTTGTTTTCTTGTTTATAAAAGGAAATGATGTTAAATCACTGTATTGCCACATCTCGTGAATCCAAGATGGACAATACAAAATGTTTTCACTTATCGAGTGAAATTTAAAAAACAGACGTTGGTTTTGCTTCCATTTTATGCATTTTGAAACACACCACCACCCGCAGTGTAATATATCGATCCAATACTACACTGATATAAAGAAGTTCCGAAATTTTACAATCATTTATGGCATAACTTTTACAATCTTTCTCGTGCATATGGATCTTCAAATTGTGTGTGTGTGTGTGTGTGTGTGTGTGTGTGTGTGTGATTTGGATTTTTAACATATAACAGTTATTAGTCATATAGCTATGATGTATGCGGTGTGGCAGCTTATAGTGATGTCTAGCACTGGGGCATCATGCCGCAGACATGTAGCATCATGTCCAATCCAGTCATATTATCCTGACACCAGGTCGACCAGTCATAACACTAAGCTCCTAATGCTGAATGCCAAGCAAGTTAGCTGTTAATACCACTAAACTCTTTATGCTGAGCGCCAAATGTGCAGCTATTAGTATCCTTTTTTTAAAAATAAATCTTTGGTATGACTCGGCCGGGGTTCGAACCGCGACCTCCCGCATCCGAGGCGGACGTTCTAACCACTAGGCCATTGGAGCAGTCAAATAGCATATATTGTCAAATTAATTACTGTTTCATACCAAAATGAAAAGATTGTTGATTTCATTAATACATTTCTTACGCTAATATAGTTAATATTGCGGGAGGAGGGGGGGGGGGGAATGCAATAGAATCATAGAGTAACATCTATAGGCAAATTAATAATTGTGAGCTCCGAAGTTAAAAAAACATATTTTGTTACTTCTGCATTCAGATATAAATTGTGCGGCCTTTACAAAGCTTGCATTCTAGTTCTCTAAAAATTTCACCAAATATTCAACTGTCACTTAATTTTGATATGCTCTCAACATTGATCCATCCCCTATATCTCCATCATTTTCATACTTGATTATGAGTTTCATGGGATTTAGTTCGCTTAAATACTGTTAAATCTTTAACATCATGCAAAATGTGTTGATCCAAAGTGAGAGAGAGAGAGAGAGAGAGAGAGAGAGAGAGAGAGAGAGAGAGAGAGAGAGAGAGAGAGAGAGAGAGAGAGAGAATTTGAATAACGCAATTAAGAGCAGATTAATCCCTTTCTTCGGAACAGAAAGTAGTTGAAACTTTATATCGCCAATGTGGCATATATATATATATATATATATATATATATATATATATATATATATATATATATATATATATATATATATATATATATATATATATATATATATATATATCAGTATCACATCATAACTATAAAAAAAAAAATAAAACAGGCAAAACCAAACTTGGGTTAACGCTACTCAGGTTCCCAAACGCATCTCGGATCGAGTTCATCTTTGGTATGACTCGGCCGGGGTTCGAACCGCGACCTCCCGCATCCGAGGCTAACGCTCTAACCATTAGGCCATTGGAGCAGTCAAATAGTATATGTTGTCAAATTAATTACTGTTTCATACCAAAATGAAAAGATTGTTATTTTCATTAATACATTTCTTACGTTAATATAGTTAATATTGCGGGAGGGGTAACATCTATATGCAAAATAATAATTGTGAGCTCGGAATTTAAAAAAAAATATTTTGTTACTTCTGCATTCAGATATAAAATGTCTGCATTCAGATATAAATTGTGCGGCCTTTACAAAGCTTGCATTCGATTTGTCACTTAATTTTGATATGCTATCAACGTTGATCCATCCCCTACATCTCCATCATTTTCATACTTGATTATGAGTTTTGTGGGATTTAACTCGCTAATGAAACAAATTGTATTATATTTTATGCAAAATTCGCCTTGCAAAAACTTGTTCTGTATGTTTCAAAGTTAACAGGTGCAGTATTGATGACAATGACTATACAAAAATCAGCAGGTCATATAAATTCAGTCACTGTCACGCCAGTTATGTGGAGAAAAAAATGTTTATGTCTATGCTTGAAACAAGCATTTTTCTTTTAAGTTCAATTATAATTTTATGGCATCGCCTCATTGCTTAAATACTGTTAAATATTAACATAATGCAAATGTGTTGATCCAGAGAGAGAGAGAGAGAGAGAGAGAGAGAGAGAGAGAGAGAGAGAATTTGAATAACGCAATTAAGAGCAGATTTATCCATTTCTATGGAACAGAAAGTAGTTTAAAATTTATATTATAACTATAAAAAGAAATAAAACAGGCCAAACCAAACTTGGCTTAACGCTACTCCGGTTCACAAACGCATCTCGGTTCCAGTTCACCTTTTCATTTATAAATTATTTTAAAAGATTAATTTATTCTTTTATATATTTATATTGTATGGGTATTGCTGGATTTCTCATAATTTTATCCACCATATTGAATTGTGACATGCACGTGCAACGTATCAGCACTTTTGCAACATGTATTTGTCCCACACCTTCCATTATGATTGTTTTATACGTTTTACGAGTATATTACGCTTGTAAGAATAAAGATATTTGAATACAGAACCTTATACATGTATCTAGTTTTGCCTCTTCAAGTGTAACGTATAGAGTTTCGTATGCAATTAGAAACAGAAAATCTTCTTCGAGTGGGCAAATTGCACGACGAACAGCGAGCAATGTAAAACCAGTATCAGGTTTACATATCCTCTGGAGCTCATTAAAATCTCATGTATGAGAACTTGGAGTTTCATAAAATCACTGTTCAACAAAAAATATACAATCGTGACAGTGGCCTTTTAGTTGGTGTCGTATCAATTGTCAAGAAATAAAATTGTGAGTTTAACTGAATTAGTGATATGTCTATTCGAAATTCTGCTATGAGAAGGTCGATTTAACTGATGTGGCCTGCTGTCGATTGGATGATTTCGCTAGCAGGTCTTAAATATTTCCTAGGATGAACAACAATTTAACAGTAGGGAAGACTAATTACCCAGATTACTGCTCTCATAAATCCCATCATAACACTATTTTGCTTTAAAGTTGAAAATCTATTTGCATCCACATAGAAAAGGATATTAACAAAGTAAATAAAATAATAATTGCCACCAACGACCTAAACCAATATTTTAAAAAAAATACATTTCATGAGCTTCTTTGGGCATAATCAGCATCTTTGCTGATTTACCGGGCGACGGTGATGACCTTGACGACGACGAAGTGGTAAAATATAAGGAAACGATTACGATAGCGATGATGCTTCTGGTGTACTGATATTGTTCAATAATGATAATTGGATAATGGTAGGTACGGTAAAGCTGTACAACTGAAAATACATAACGGCGCATGCGCAATATTCACCAATGTTTTTGGGCTTATAAATAACCCGAAGTGACCACTTGCACTTCATCAGTGTAACTGTTAACGTTTGTACGG
The DNA here is from genome assembly GCA_030141615.1 of Unio pictorum. Classification (NCBI taxonomy): domain Eukaryota; kingdom Metazoa; phylum Mollusca; class Bivalvia; order Unionida; family Unionidae; genus Unio; species Unio pictorum. Next base: position 6,418,802 of record JARLTB010000219.1, on the reverse strand, counting down.
TGTGAGAGCCTAACAAATGGGTATCAAAGGTAATTGCTGGGGATTTTACATCGAACGTCTCCTGCTGCTTCTGATGCATATTGCTTTTTATTGCGCAGCAGATGAACTGAACAAGCAGGTAACATTTTCTTTATAGATGCACATATCTTAATATTGATTTGTTGACTATTAGGGTAATTTATTAGATATAAGTGTTTAGCACACACTACAGAAAATTGTGATCCTAAAATTAAAACGTAATGTGTTCAGAGCTGATTATGTTATTCGATCCATCTTAGAACGATTAATACAACCACTTACCCGGTAGGGGATGGCGATATAGACTTTTTCCTACGAAGGTAGACACCGAGTACCTGAATGACATTAACTGTTCTTAAATGGTTGACGATGATACAGTACATCCCCTAAGATCATACCAAATTATTAAAACAATTCTATAGGTGATAATTTATGTATATGTTGATTATTTACATATGTTATTGTATGTCATATCCTTGTCATTATCGTACATATACCTTTCCTCAACTATGCTAAAGGAGAAAATATAGATGAATAAATGATAAACATAGCAATTTAAGCCATTTTGCTAGATAGGAGTTTTCCAAATAAAATTTCAGATCGGATAATTTTATTAGCTGTACTCTTTTTGAGATTATTGTAAATTTTAAACATATTTTTTAATTTTTCCAACATTTAAAAATATTAAAATAATTATTTTAATTTCGAATAACTGTTTGCCATATTATAATAATAGGTAGTTTGCGAAAAGTACTGTACGCAAAAACTACTGTGTCAAGTTTTACTTTATAAGTTGAAGAGACTTTGTCAAGGTCATGACAAACAGACGGAATATAATTATATCAGTTTTACCAAGATATCTCTCCACGGATAAGTCAATTTCATGGAAACAAGATTGTGGCATTAAAGAGGTCCATGATTTTTCTAAACTTTTTATGTGGGATATATTTTTCATGATGTAGTCGGGTTATATATTTTTAGTAACGAAGACAGCAGGATTGTCACTTTCTTTTTCAATAGAGTGACAGGGTTGTTTAAGACGTCGTTCCAGATGCATTTATTGCATAGGTTTGTCTTTCACAGTCAGAGTCACATTGTATACGTTGTCCATTATATTTTTTTTTCTAAAAGAAATATCCACATACAAATTCATAATTCAAAAAACTGAAAGCTTATAGTTTGCAGCATTTTATTCTCATTTAGGTATTGTCCAAATGCAACTTTGTCCTTGATAAGCCTTCCAAGATGGAACGAAGCTTTTAACTTGATTTTAAACTATGATGCATTTAGATTTTAAGAAAAAAATTTCTGTAAATATAAACTAAGTTTACTGTCAGACGTCCACTTTATACTATATTATAACTATTTAGCTTTCTGTCAACAATGCTAACATCTTTATTGATATCTTATTTGCGGAGACAAAGATACTGGGGAAATTTTCAGACATTTTTGGAAAGCATATATATATATATATATATATATATATATATATATATATATATATATATATATATATATATATATATATATATATATATCCAGCTTATAGCTTATAATCTACTGTTGAGATAAGATGAAAATCACTGCTTCTTGACACGCAGATAATTTATGTAGTAAAACTTCATGATAAATATTATGAAATTTGTTACTTGATACGCATATATTTTATGTAGTTAAACTGCATTATTAACTGTATGAAAATCGCTACATTGGTATACGAATAAATGTCCAATTAATTCCAGTTATCAATTCTTTTAGCCAATGATCACTCCATCTAGTGAGTACTGTTTCTCATTAAAATTTGGAAGGAAGCCTGAATGACACGAGTGATCAAGTTAGTTTTGGATAAAATGTAATAAAATAATCTGCAAAAATGGCTTTATATAACGTTGTTAACATTATATAGAATAGACAGAGGTCTACAATTATCAACACTAAATTCGTCTCCTGCTTTAAGAGAGTTACTCTGCTTTGTTTTCCAATCGTCTACTAAAGTAATTATACTACTGGCCTGTTAAATATGAATGTCAGTTTCCATTTTTTAAAAAGACATAAAATATGAAAAAAATTTCATAAATTAGGTTGAAAAGTTTGCATTTCTAAATGCATGAGCTGTTGGTACATTTCCCATTCTTAAAACTGAAACTTAGATAATAAAGTGCTAGGTCAGGCGCAAAAATCAACATCTTAATATGTTTTAAATACTTGTTAAACGTCGTAAATATGTGACACAGAAACACTAATAATAACAAATAATAACAAGTGAATAATTTCTGTAAGGGAATTGAATTAGATGGTAAATAACAGAATGTGTGTGAACCGCTCCGGTGGCCTATTGGTTAGAGCGTCCGCCCCGGGAGCGGGAAGTCGTGGGTTCGATCCCCGGTCGAGTCATACCAAAGAGTTACAAAAATGGTACTAACAGCTGCCTCGCTTGGCGCTCAGCATTAAGATGTTAGTGTTAGGACTGGTAGGCCTAGTGTCAGGATAATGTGACTGCTCTACAACACAATAAACTGTCTCACTGCAGACATCGTAGCGATATGACTGAAAAATTGTTTAAGCTACGTTAAAAATCCTAATCAAACAAACAAACAGAATGCGTGTACTTAGCACCTTAACTTAATATAGAAATTGCCTAGAGGTTGCCGTTGAAATAACTACCACTGATGATTATTTCAAACTGTATTACCACCGCTGATGATTATTTCAAACTTTAGCTTTATTAATTTACTTATATTATATAAATTCATTTACTTTATTAACATATACTTATTTCAAGGGTCAGGTATGAAACTTTCCGCAGTCCCTCAGAATGTAACAGCCGTGCAGGTCGGGAAGGACCAGGTTCTTGTAACATGGACAATACCTGGATATCACAGAATCCAGTCCTTGGTAAGAAAGAAGACAGGTTAATTGCCTTTCTCGTGGTCGACAGTGGGTGCTCTGTTCAATATAGATATATTTATTTTTAATTTGGATCATAGTTTTAGAAAAGAAAGAAAATGAACAGAAATTTGAGATAACAATTGTACAAACTAAGACAAACGTAAATTGGAATTGAAAACTCTTCCTAGTCCATCAACTCTTATTTATTACATATATGATTTTAATTGGGTTTCTATTGCAATGTAAGACCACAAGACTTTATGACAGACTAAGTCCATGCTGTGAGATCAATCCTGTTTCTCAACTGACTGCTCATCCTCGTTGTGTCATGTTTGTCATGAATGATTGTATTAAAGTTACAAAACAGGCGTGTACATATGCAAATTCCCCGCTTTACGTAGGTTACAGGGAGCATATATTCACATCTAGATTTTTGTTTACAAAAAAATGTTAATTATACGTTCATTATACGACCTTTTGCAATCATCTTGGATAACCAAAGGCAAGGGTGCTGACACAGTACCTGATTGGGCGTATGAACTTTCTCAATAAGGTCACCGCCCAGGGCGGAGGAGTCCCAAGAAGGACTCAACGGCCATGTGTCCAGGACCAAGGCGAGCCACTAGTTATGTGGAGTTCGGCTGTGGTCAACAGCCTAGAGAGGGATGAGCTCCGCCAGGTTCATTGCCCAAGACACACCACATGCAATGACAACCTGACCTTCACCCATACCGGATCGGTCGTCACCCGGAACAAGGACCGCGCCTTTTGTCTTGCACCAGGGCAGAAATGTTAAGTGTGCTACTGGTGCACGATCACCACCAAAACTCCGAATCAGAAAAATCATCAGCATTGGTACATGGAACATCAGGACATTAAGAACGCCTGGAAATGTAGAGGAACTAATACACGAAATGAACAGATAACGTTGTGGTGCAAAGAGACTGGAATGCCAAAATAGGAGAGGATACCGTTGATAACTGGAAAGGCTTATGTGGACGCTACTGCAATGCAGAGACCAATGACAGAGGCTTAAGGCTCCTGGAATTTGCCAGTTTCAATGATCTGAAGCGGATGAACACGTTTGGTCCACACAAAGCATCCAGAAGGTGGACCTGGCATAGCCCGAATGGAGAACACCATAACTAGATTGATTATATCATGGTAAAGAGACGTTTCCACACCAGCGTAAACATTGCCAGGACAAGACGTTTCCCAGGAGCAGACACTGGAAGTGACCATGACTTAGTGATGATGACCCTTCGACTACGTCTAAATAAAGTCGACAAAGAGGACCCCACAAGAATCAAGTTTTACCTTGACAAGCTAAAAGACCCAGAGGTCTTGGAAACTTTCCAGGCAAGTATTGGAGGGAAATTTTCACCACTGTTACTTCTTAGTGCAGAGAACACAGTTATTGACACAATGAAAGACACATTTATCATAGCAATGACCCAAACAGCCAGTGAGATCCTGGGCAAACATCGACGACCAAAGAATCCTTGGGATACTACTAACATACTTGATCTGTGTGACAAGCGTCGAGAGCTAAAGAAGAAGAAGTCAGAGGTAGAAGGAGCAAAACAATACAGGGAAATCAACCAGGTTATCTAGAAAAGCAAGAGAAAGGCAAGGGAGACATGGATTGAAGACCAATGTAAAGATATTGAAAACAATCTACAGAAAAATAATAGCAAAAAAGCATACCAACTGGTGAAAGACCTGACCAGTGTAAAACAAGAACGCTCCTCCATCATTCAAGATAAGGGAGGGAAATGTCTTACAGAAGAACAAGACATTCTTAAGAGATGGACTGAATACTGCTCAGACCTGTACAAACACAGACCTACAGGGGACCCAGACATATTCAACACCCAATCAGTGACCAGCACTGACAACTACCCCATCATCCAAGAAGAAGTAGAGGCTGCAGTGAAATCTTTGAAAAAAATATAACGAATAATAACGAATCTGAGCTTTGCTGATGACATCGATGGCCTTGCAGGAAATGAGGAGGAGCTAGCTCAGTTGGTGGAAAAACTGGACAGGACAGCTACTGCTTTTGATGTGGAAATCAATGCAGAGAAGACCAAATTGATGACCAACAACACCAGTGGCATCAGCACTGACATCATGATTAGTGGCCAAAAACTGGAAACAGTTAATAGATTCAAGTGCTTAGGAGCCATGGTGGCAGACGAGGGACCAAAACCAGAAATATTGTCCAGGATTGTACTGACAATAACAGCAATGGCAAGTCTGAAGACAATTTGGAAAGACAGAAACACCTCAGTCACCTCAAAAATCAGACTGATGCGCTCCTTGGTTGCATCTGTATTCCTATATGCCTGTGAGTCATGGACCCTCACAGCGGATCTCGAAAGGAGGATACAACCTGTTGAAATGAGATGCTTTCGAAGGTTGCTTGGCATTACATATAGAGATCATGTCACGAATGAGGAAGTGGGAAGCAGAATTAAGCAAGTCATTGGGCCCTATGAAAAGTTATTTACCATTGTGAAAAAGAACAAAATGAAATGGTACGGATATGTCACACGATCAACAGGGCTTGCTACGACAATCATGTAAGGTACTGTGCAGGGAGGGCGAAGGAGAGGCAGACAGAGGAAAAGATGGGAGGATAACATCTCAGAATGGACAGGACTGAAGCTGAGTGACACAGTGAGAGTAGTAGAGAACAGATTGGAATGGAGGAAGCTGGTTATCAGGTCATCAGTGGTGCCCCAACGATCGGCAAGACTAAGGGATAGATACACAGATAGATAGAGATAGATATGCATAATGAAAAGTCCACGAAGACCATTTCAAATTTAAAAATTAGTCATCTAGTCGAGTCGTCTGAAGTTGGGAATGTCAATCACGTGAGTTATATTGTATCCTTTCTTGTAGACACTTGATTCATGTCGGGTCAGAGAGAAATTCGAAACCAAATTAGCAGCATAACTCAATAATGTGTCGGTTGAAAAGAGATTTTACTCAGCACTATATTTTTAAAACATTATTTAGTGTTGAACTCAGAGGCTGCACAATCACAAAAGGTAAGTTATTAATTAATTGCACATGTGCACACAAGATACAGTGATGCGAGTGACATTGTTGTAGAATACAGTTGTCTTCTGGACAGAGATTTTAGTTTTCTAACCGTGAGCACATGCTTTTAATCCAAACCAAACTCTATACAAAAAAATCGTTTATCTCTTTTCAGAGAAAATGGAATTCTGCTTGAGCTTATGAATTATGTCTGTTTCTCAGCCAATAAGTCCATAAATCATTTCTAATGACGTCATTATTTTCATTAAAGTTTACTTTTAGCCCCGTTTTTTCAGGTAATATTGCCTGTGTATTGATGCCATTTCATGTGATAAACCTTTCATACAAATTTCTTTTCACCGTGACATATATTTCATGCTGAAGAGGTCTGCGTTATTTATTTGGGTCATTTAGCCCTGTTTATCAGATATAAATTACACACAAAGTCATGTAAGTTAACAAGTTCACGAGGCTGTGTTGCGGTCCGTTTACCACCAACAGCTGTGATCAATATTTAACAATAAATTTATGTTGAGCCAAACCATTTATAGAACGCATTTTATTTGTGTCGTTTCTTTATTTATTTTGATATTTAATTCCTACATCCCCAAACAGATTTGCAGTATTATAAGGTACGTAGTTTGAATGTAAGTAAAATGTACTCTTTGGCGCAGAGTTGTGTAGAATTACAGGGTATTTACAGTAAATTGTGTAAGAAGAAAAAACGTAGAGGCCAGGTGTATAACAACAACTTATTTTTAAACTTGCTTGCAAAACCTCGTAACTTCAAGAGTTTTTTCAGCTGATCATACGCTATATACTGATGTATATTTTAGCAACATATTTTCGACTTTATTGGCATCAATAAAATAGCCAAAATTACCTCTTTATACTATGTGTAAATCTTAAAAGAGGGTCGTGTGGCATATGGCTCCTAGGAAGATGGGTGTCGCTATTCATGTCTTTTTTTAGAGGAAAAACGTCAGCGGTGACTGACAACAGTCTTAGCAAGTGTAAAACAGCATTCTCGTTCTAAACGATTAATTAATGCACAGTTTAGTTACTTCTGTCGATTGCGTGTGGTTGTTAAAAAGCTCGTACACTTCTCGAAGGGGAGTGGACAAAAATATACGAAAAGGTAAACGAACAAAATAATTAGAGTACCGTGTACAAATGACAGAGATACCACGATCTGGTATGGAATGTTTCAAACCTACATTGCATTCCTTTGAGTTAAGACAATGAATACTGGTAACATAAAAATAGATTTTAAAATCACAAACGTTCTTATTTTATCTAGAGCCACAAAGTGATGTATGCTACAGTTGAAAATGGCGATCAACCGATAGAGCAGTGGAAAAGTATCAACGTGACAGACTCCCATGCAGTCATTATCGGAGGTCTAACCATAGACAAGACATATGCGATACGTGTATCATCCGTCAACCCTTTGGGACAAATGCCTATGTCACAACCTGCGCTGATTACAATGAGGGTTATAGGTATATACATTTCGTATCATGAGGACAAAGAATGCAAACATTTACATCCTGCCACGTGCGAATACAGAGAATTTATATAACATTAGTGATTGACTGTTACATTTTGTGGGTGAGGGGAAACCTTGATTTGTATTTGCTTGAAGAATAAAAACATTCTCGTCCCCAAATATCTTGAAAACAATATTCTTGTTCTGATTTTAGAAAAAAAAAGAACTTAAACAACATTCCAGCAAACCCTTCCCAAATACAAAATGTTTGTTCCCTTACATCATTTGTCTATCACATATTTATTCATACCGTTGTTTTCCTATCAAATAAATAAATTGATGAGGTTACTACGAATTAACCAAATAGTGAATTACAATTTTAATTCTTTACATAAACATTGATCATATCTCAAACTATTCATGCTTGATCTGAAAACAGAATTCCCCCAATTACATGTGGTGGCAATTATAATGTAACTGTCTTGTCCAAAATACGGCCAATTACGAATTGTATTGCCATGTCAATTAACCGGCTTTACACCTTTGTTCGCCTAATTGACCTGCATATATATTGACTGCGTGAAATTATAGCCTCATGGCCTCATGGCTTTAATATACATGTTTAAACCTGGTTAATCCTTACAACGTGATATAATAAATGTGTCCATTCCGAGAAGAGTTATTACATAGTATGTAATTTTCATGGTATATGGAATTTTGGTAATTATTTCCAAGAAATATAATGTAAAAGTTTCTGAAATTATCAGATTTTGCTTTAAGAGAGCGAGGGAACAAAAGCAGGAAAACACTAGATACATCACCACCCAACCCATAGGAAGGGTTCCATAAATGTAAATGTTCCGGGAGAAAAATTTGATCTTCTTTAAAGAACACACACACACACACACACACACACATACGGTGACAGTTGGTAATAATATCACATAAAAAGTTTAGTTTTCAAGTGGTTGAAGATCTAATAGTAAAGATGGAGAGCTATATCCAAATGCATGCAGCTACTCAAGACTAAAGTTGTAGCAGGAAAATGACATTTACTTCAAAATCAAATGCCATGTGGCACATTTTGGGGCATCCAACTGGGAAGAGTTTCATACCAAATTTTCCTCCAATACAAAGATTAGTATCTTGATTTGATCACGAGACAATGTCACAAATTCAACGCGACAAACAAGAAATATATGATTTTCCAACCGGCCAACCCATTTTTTCTTGTAGATGATTGCCTTCATTGCAAACCTGAAGAAACTACAAGTTCCGTTTGCAAGTGCAGTTCTGGATTTATCGAAGAAACGTGCAAGGAAGTGTGTCAAATCTGGTGCAGGGATACACAAGGATTTGATTCGACCAAAGGGTGTCTCGGTGGCTGTGTAGTAGGGTGGCATGGACATCATTGCAACATCAGCTGTTCTGATATGTGCCAGGTGTGCGACCAAGTAACGGGTCAATGTATCACATGTTTGTCAAATGGAACTGGGCCATATTGCAACGAAACCTGCGAACCAGGCTTGTATGGGGTCACATGCGAATTATCTTGTCCCACACTCTGTAACCGATGTTTGAATCAAAGTTACTGCACTGAATGTAAAGATGGGCGATATGGTGAATCATGTCAAAAGATGTGCCATTCAGAGTGTTTGACATGTGTAGATGACCCACAAAAATGCACTCAGTGTAAACCTGGTAAATACTTGCATGGTGGTAACAGATGTTTGGAATGTCCAGAGAACTGCTTGATGTGCATTGAAAGAGACAAATGTCTCCAATGTAAAAGTGGAAAATACGGACAAAAATGTGATATGCTATGTCCAAAGAACTGTGTTTCATGTACAAGCAGCGACCAGTGCAACGAGTGTATCACAGATAGGCATGGCAAAAGATGTCAGTGTAACAGTAACTGTAGAAATTTAACGGGACATTGTGACACGGATGAAGTATGTCAAAAGGGCTGTCCATCATACAAGATGGGGATCTATTGCAACCACTCGTGTCCAGCAAACTGCTATGAATGTGATCAGTTGACTGGGGCCTGTCTGGCATGTGTTAGTGGATTTTATGGTCCAAAATGTAATCAGCGATGCGGTCGTTGCAAAAGAAACAACAAGGGAGCGATACAGTGTGACAGACAAACAGGCAAATGTGAAGATTGCAATAATGGATGGTACGGATGGAGATGTGACAACTCATGCAGCACCCAATGCAAAGGTGTATCCTGTGAAAGAGTTTCTGGAAACTGTGACCTTTGTGAGACTGGTTACTATGGACTACAATGCACAGAAGTATGCAGCCAAACCTGTCTCAATGTGAACGTGACTGGATGTGACAAGCAAACTGGATTTTGTGACATTTGTGTCGATGGGTTCTTTGATTACCGTTGCAATGGGACTTGTGGTAACTACTGTGGTGCAAATCCATGTGATAAACTAACCGGTGTATGTCAGCGATGTCCGAGTGGGTTTTATGGAGAAAAATGCGAGAAACGTTGTCATGTGAACTGCGATGCAAGTGATATAACAAAGGACGTTTGTGACAAGGACAGTGGTTACTGTGTCCACGGTTGTAAGACAGGGTGGTATAATGAATTCTGTCAGAGCCCTTGCAGCGCTACATGTCTGGAAGATCGTTGCCATCAAGACTCCGGAGCGTGTCTGCTGGGGTGTGTCATGGGTTTCACTGGTGACACGTGCAGTCTAAGTATCCACAGTACTGTATCCATTTATGCATGTAACAACGTTCTGTATCACATATAATACCATTCAAAGAAGATACTTATTATTCCATTCTTTTAGATGTTGCATTCCCTTTAAAAGTTACGTTGAAAAAATTATAACGATCATGTTATGTTGTTTATTTGTTTGAATGGAGTGTATTTTTGAATTTTAAAAAAAAAATGTGTTTATTGTGCTTTCTGTTGCACCAACGGCTTAGTTTTGTGCACAAATCGTGATTTTTAATCTTTAGGACCTTGAAAGCACATGTCTGACACGTTGGTCATTATGGGTGGGCTTTTCCACTGCCTGTGTAACATTAATATTTGTTTCGGCGGTTTTCTTAAAAGTGCATTGCGAGCAACAAGCTGGAAATCAACCGTGCTTATTGATATGTTGTCTTGTATTTGGTACGGGTTTTGTTCCTGGTATAACTGTTATCTTTAATTTCGTTGGCGTATTTTCACAGCATTTCTCTTCATTCTTGACTGGAAGAACCACAAGAATTTGAAAGAATACATATTCACAGATCTTTTTAAAAAATCACATCAATAAATTTATTTGACTACAGCTCAAAACTTGAACTCATAATATTACAATCTGCCAGCCATATATTCTGTCCTCTCATGACTACAGATCATTTTGTAATTGTAGTCAATGCAGTGCTGTACAATAAATTTATAAGTAGTTTAAAGATGTACAATGAAATGTTAGCATCCAGCCTACAGTAAGCATGAGATCAAAACTGTACAGGATCAGTTCTACGTTCAATACAGAAAACCCTATGAACAGATCAACGTTAAACATGTATTATTTGTTCTACAGGTTTAAAGGATAAGGTTATTAAGATTGTATGCTAGTATTGTGCTTGTCACATTAACCCAGTGTGTGTGTGTGTGTGTGTGTGTGTGTGTGAGAGAGAGAGAGAGAGAGAGAGAGAGAGAGAGAGAGAGAGAGAGAGAGAGAGAGAAAGAGAGGTGGGTGGGGTGGGTGTATAAATATTGATCACGCTTTATTTTGTATCTAAGTTCACCAACGGAATTTAAAGTACTTGTCTCACGAATGTAGCCTAATGGACATGTACACAAATCACCTTTATGAGCACGCTGTTATAATTTTTTTTAAAAATTCCACCCCAACATATTTGATACACGCAATACAATCACGGAGTGAAATATCGATCACGTTTATTTTGAGAATCTTACAAAGCAAATAAGGTCCTTCTGCAAAGATAGTTATAATAAGAGAGTGCTTTCAAACATTTAAACATGATTTTCTGACAATGGAGAACACTTAATATGCAGAAATTGACCTACATGTCCAACAAAAACTCTGCCATTTCAGGTTCTGATTCAGTCCTACCTCTTCCATCAATGTTCCTTGTCGAACAATCTGGTCCGCAATACGAATTCCTGTTCGGTTTCCCTGACAGCTTTTCGATGTGTCATCTCGGAAAGCGACAAGTACGAGCGACCTTTACATTTTTTACTTACTCGTGCGTCCGCCAGATTTGCATGTAGTAGATATTTAAATTAGAAACACGTGACTCATAACCCACCCACTGGACGAAGATGACGTCTCCGTCTTGGTGGTCACGCGGGGTTCTGTAACAGTTCGTGACCTACAAGTTTCAATTAAAGAGGGCCCCACAAAAATCATTTCCTCTCGTTTTTAATCGATTATTTAATTGAATCTTCACAAGCTCTAGGTTTTTGTGAATTATTTCAGCTAATTGGTTATACATTTAATTATTTACATTTAATTAATGTTGCATGTTGCATTAATCATCATCATCATCATCATCATCATCATCATCATCATCATCATCATCATCAACAGTCTCTTGACCTAGTGTGGTCGTTGAGGCACTGTGCTGCTGAACATCTAACCATTTCCCTCCACTTGACTCGATCATGTGCCAATGCCTTTGTCTCTGCAAAACTTTTCCTGGTCCATTCTGTGATGCTGTCACTCCACTTTTTTCTCTGTCTACATCTCCTTCTACCATACCATTTCAGCTTTCTCTTTTTGACAATGGTGAGGAGGTCTTCATAATGGCATACCTTGTGCCTGATGGTGTTGCGCACTTCTTCATTTCTGATGTGGTCCATGTAAGAGATGCCAAAGATGGTTCTGTAGCATCCCATTTGAAGTGCCTGAATTCTTCGTTGTAATTCTGCTGTCAGGGTCCAGGCCTCACAAGAATACAGAAAGATTGAGATGACTAGTTCTCTCAATAGTCTGATTTTAGATTTCAGACAGATGTTCTTGTCACTCCAGATGGGTCTTAGCTTTGACATAGCTGCAGTTGTTTGTGCTGCTCGTGACAAAATTTCTGCTCTGGATCCCTCTTCCGTGATTATGGAACCAAGATATTTCAATTGGCCCACTGTTTCCAGTTCCTGTCCTCTGACTTTAATCTTGGTTGAGATTTGTTTGCCACTGTTTGTCATCAGCTTTGCCTTCTCTGCACTTATCTCCAAACAAATCTCGAAGATGTTTTATCCAGGTTCTTCACTAAGGTGGCAAGCTCATCTTCACCGCCTGCCAGCCCATCAAGGTCGTCTGCAAAGCGGAGGTTGGTGATGTTACGCCCTCCAATGCTGACTGTCCCACAGTGGTTTTCCAGGGCTTCGCTCATGAATCGCTCTAAGTAGATGTTGAAAAGCGTAGGTGACAGGAGACAGCCTTGCCGTACTCCAACTGTAGTCTTGAACCAGTCCCCCACAGAACCTTGAGCAATTACTGCACTGGTAGCCTTGGCGTACAGCTGCTTGATGGTGTTGGTCAACTTTTGACCCATGTTGTACTTCTTCGTTGTGGCCCACAATGCCTCATGCCACACTCTATCAAAAGCCTTTTTGAAATAAATGAACACATGATAGATGTCTTCTTAATGTTGTGAGTACTTTTCACACAGAACCCTAAGATTGAATATTTGTTCTTTTGTGCTTCTTCCACTACGGAACCCTGCTTGTTCTTCAGCGATTATTTCTTCTGCTTGTATGTTCAGTCTGTTCAAGATGATCTTCAGCATCACCTTACTAGCATGGCTGATCAAACTGATAGTTCTGTAATTTTGGCACAGCTGGAGATTGCCTTTTTTGGGAGTGTTATAATTAGTGACTGGGTCAATTGTGTTGGCCATTCGTATGTCTGCCAGATCTTGGTGCAGAATTTTGTTAGTAGTTCTATCACTGATTCCCCACCATTTTTGATAATTCCAGCTGGGATGTTGTTCACTCCAGATGCCTTTCCATTTTTCAGTGCTCTTATTGCTGACTCCATCTCTTCTGTAAGAATTGGGAAATCATCATTATTTGTGGAGTTTGGAACTTCAAGCACCTCTGGGTCTCCTGAGGATGGATGGTTGTTGAGTTCTTTACAATACTCAGTCCATCTTACTGCAATGTCACTTGCTTCTGTGAGGCATATTCCATTTTCATCTTGAATGGTACTGACTCTTGGTTGCTTCTGTCTGGTGAGGTCTTTCACAATTTGGAATTATTATTATTCTTTATCAGACTGCTCTCTATTTCTGTGCACTGTTGTCCAATCCAATATACTTTTGCTTTCTTCAATTCGTTTCTGACATTCTTGTTTATTTCTCGATATTCCACTTTCCCCTCCCCTGTTGCGTGTCTGATGTTTTTAAGGTCTCTTCGGGCATCACACAGATTCAGAATCTCTTCTGTAACCCAGGGTTTTTTCTTTGGGCAATGGAAGGCAATGATGTCCTTGGCAACTGTTGTCATGACTGTGTTGAATGTATCTGTCATCATTTTAACATCAACATCCATCACAATGAGTGTAGCAAATTTTCCTCCAATTGTGGCTTGGAATGATTTGCAGATGTTAGGGTCCTTCAGTTGTCCAAGGTTGAATTTGAGCCTGATTTTCTTTGGCTTGTTAATTTTCTTCAACCTCACTCGGAAGTTCATAATGACGAGGTCGTGATCACTCTCAACATTAGCACCTTGAAACGTTCTTGTTTTTTCTCCATTGATGCCAGATCGGTACCGGTTTTGAACTAGTATGTAGTCAATCTGGTTATGATGGGTTCCATTTGGTGCATGCCATGTCCAACATCGGGAAGCTTTATGTTGACCCAGGATGTTAGCTAGTACCAAGTTGTTGTAGCTTGCGAACTCGAGCAGCCGTCTACCTCTTCATTGGTAAGCTCATTGCAAGAAGGTCCACAATGATCATCCCAGTCTTTTAGAGCATCTTTGACTTTCCAGTCTCCTTGGATAATAAGGATGTCTTTTTTACTTACCATGTTTATTATACCATTAAGTTTGTTGTAGAATTCCTCTATTTCTTCATCATCATGATCAGTAATTGGAGCATAGACTTGGATAATTGTGATGTTAAAGGGGATGCTTTCAGACGAATGGAGATGATTCTGCTAGATATGGGGCGACATTCAAGAACAGATCCTATGATGGCTTTGTTCGCAAGGAAGCCTACTCCATTTATGGACATGTCCAATTCTCCACTATAGTATAATATATGCCCATCTTCAGTTTGGTATTCTCCTAGGGCTTTCCATCTTACTTCACAGAGTCCCAGTATGTGCCATGTGTAGTGTTCCATCTCATGTGTCAACTCTTGGAGTCTTGCAGTTTGCGCCAGAGTTCTAATGTTCCAGGTGGCGATGGAAACGTTGTCTCTTGCTCTGAATTTTTGCAAAGTACCAGTAGCACACTTGTCACCTCCGTCCTGGTGGAAAACGGCAGGCGCGGTCCTTGTTGACCCGGGTGACGACCGATCCAGTATGATAACTTCAGATTTGTCCAGCATTATCAGTGTGTCTTGGGCAAAAGTCGTCTGGCGGAGCCCATCCCGCTCCAGACCAAGGAGATGCCAGAACGGGATGTAGTACATCGTCCAACTGCCTTAGGGTCTCCACTCCTGATTTTCTTTTAGGGTTTACTCCCTTAGCCTTTGGTTAACTAAAGCCAACCTGCAAGGCAGAAGGAAACTCGTGTATCGGCGGGTTCGTCCATTTCCCGAACAGATAGAGAATCTGACACTGACCACAGAGCATCTGCCACTGCCCACGGAGTTACATTAATAAATAATTAAAATACATTTAATTATTTTCATGATCTTTATAATTCATAAAAGTACATACACTCCGTAGATACTTACATTCTTACCCTTTTTGGCGATGGTTAACATCTTTAAGAAAACATAATCATAGACAATGCGACAATAGAATTAGTCCTGACATAATCATGGACAATACGACAGTAGACTCAGTCCTGACATTTCAAGAATTAGTCCTGGCATAATCATGGACAATATGACAGTAGACTCAGTCCTCACATTTCACATAACCAATACGACAGTAGACTTAGTCCTGACATAACACATAACCAGTATGACAGTAGACTTAGTCATGACATAACAAATAACCAGTATAACAGTAGACATAGTCCTGACATAACACATAACTAGTATGACATTAGACTCAGTCACCACACATAGACAATGAGACACTTACCTCAGTCCTTACGAAAATCCAGAGAATAATCATTGACAATATCACATTTGATTCATTCCAGTCAAAATTTATAGACAACGCGGCGTTGGGCTTAGTCCTGATATTGTTGTGTGCATCAGATCCATTAGCATTACTGAATGGTCCCAAACGAAGACAGTAAATACCACTATCCACATTCTAAACGCACAATATTTTAACAATTTTAATGTACTCGTTCTTTTAAGCTATAATTATTTAAATTAAGTTGACCAGGTGACGACTACGTCATGATCTATTGTTGATTGTAACAACAATATCCAATACGTTAAAGAAATCCATAAATACTGAATATAGATATGAGTACTGGTTTTGGTACCAAAATGAGACACGAAGAAGTTTTCGGCTATATAGGAGTCTCAAAATCAAACTATAATTATATTTTACTATGCTAATACGACCTCTGAGACATGTCTTTCAATTATAATTTATCCGATTAGGCTTTCGCTTTAAGTTAATTATACTCAAATTGTAATACCTTTTTCTCTATCTGGAAAAACATGGAAGGTCTTCGTGTCTCATTTGGTGTGTAAAGTTGTATTCTGACGTTTACTATATAATCGGCACTACGAGGCACAGAGATTTATTTAATTTTATTCATTTCAGGAGAGTATTTGATTGCATTGGATGTGAGGCAGATTGGTGCCCAGAAGGTTTTGATTCAGTGGGACAAGCTAAACCTGACAGATATTGAACTCGAGTCAGTAAAGGTAAGGCACATGGGAACAAACGCTATATTTAGATTTCTCTGGAGTTACCTGGATTCAGTGCCTCAAACTTATATTATTTAGATTTTTAGTTTGAAATATTTTACACTTGATATCATTATGTAACAATCGAGAAGTAGCTTAAAAGCTGTTCTGGTTTCAGCTTACTTGATATCTTACCAATATTTTAACATGGCGAACATGATATTCATATATATCGCTATATTCATATATATCGCTATAGGACATTAGAGTTTATTGTATGGTACGGTACTGCATGCCATATTCTACAGTAATTTTGCCCGTTAATATTTACTACTATTGTTTTCTTCGCCAAAGTCAATACACCGATCCCAATTATATTTTTTAAAAAAACGTTGATAGAAAGTTTCCATTGATAATGTTCAGTCACATTCCTCTCACCTAGTTTCCATAGCAGGGTTGTGGTTTCCATAGATACTATTTAGAAACAACTTTTTGACTAATCCACTAGAACGTTTTAGTCACTTTTCATCACACTTGAGTAATTTCTTTATAAACATGCTTTAGCTAAATTGTATCCTACTTTTTTAATTTATTTTCTAATGTAAACAATAGTATGTTGTCAACATTAAAATGATCTTTTATCTATTATCTACGTCCCTCATACTGCTGGGCCAATTTCCTCAACATTTCCTTAAAAATTGAAAAGACTTCTTGCTTAGGAAATGGTACCCAAACTGATATGGGGAGTCTGACGCATGAACTTAC
Source organism: Unio pictorum (assembly GCA_030141615.1). Lineage (NCBI taxonomy): Eukaryota > Metazoa > Mollusca > Bivalvia > Unionida > Unionidae > Unio > Unio pictorum. The sequence continues at coordinate 6,401,627 of JARLTB010000219.1, read as the reverse complement.
AAATAACCAGGCGGAATATCTACCTACGGTTTCTATAGAACAGTCGAGCTAAATCTGAAATAGAAAGTAAAACGTATTTGGAATGCTACTGTGGCAGCTGTTAGAAGCCGTCTTGTCATCATGGCATCTAAATGTGTTCATAAAAGTGCCGATGTGACATCAAATATTAGCGACATTAGGGAAAGTAGCAGCCAAAAAAACAATAACAAAAAAAGAATGGACCTCTATCTAGTTCGTACTTCACATGAATTTAACGGCGACTAGTCACCGCGCAGCCATCAGCATTCCAATAAACGACATCACTGAAGCCAGTTTTCAACTTTAGGAAATTAGTAGGCATGAAGACATAAAAACTTATAAGTTTAAAACTGAAAATGAATTTGAATTTGGCGTGATAATTGCTAATTGACAATGGCATTCACAAAAGATTTTTTTTGGAAGGTATTTCTTTGATTGAGAGAGGAAAGTCCATCTAAACCTGAGTCTCAGGAATCTTTATTTCTTTCGTTCGCTGCCTAATCGTTTAACAAAACGACTATTTTCGTTGTCGCATCTGCCTCGCTGTCGTCGTCGTTGCCAGCGGAAGACGTTCTGTAATACATTAAGGAGTACGACGAAAAAAAAGAATGAAAAAGAACTTACTTTTTTATGTTATCTTAGAAAATATATGTGTATTAAGGAGTTCATTCAAATTTAAATATACCAGTTTTATTGTTTCCAGAGAGTGGTGCTAAACCACAAGATGTCAGGCATCATGGCTGTTGATGTACATGACATATTGGATTGGAAAACAAAGACACATTTTCTACTTCGAGATGTTGATCCGAACAACAAACACACTTTTCAACTGGTGGTACTTTTCGAGCTGCGATCGCAATCTCCAATTATATCCAGACCAGCAGAATTCGAACTTGTTCCTCGAGGTGGGTTGCTGTTTGTGTATACGAGAAACAGGGAAGTCGAAAATGATAAACACTATTTAAAGACAGACATCATTTCGAGCATACGTTCACGTTTATCAAGCTATATATTCTGTTACCTCGTAATTGCTAAATTTTACTTCGCCTAACCGCGAGAATATTATACTTCTTGTGGGGCACTGCGTATGTTGTGCATCATTCGATGTGCAAACCGATTTTTTGCGCGTCAACATTTTCTACTTTCAATTTCTGAAAAACCCTAACGCTATGTTTCCAAAATTAAGACGTATCATTTTGCAGTCAAGGCATTTAGATTTTTGTGTATTTTATTCCATCCAATTTCTGGATTGGCCGACATTTGATAGACATTAAAATCGCATTCAACCCATTTCTCAAATTAATCTTTAGCCTAATTATATCAAATTTTCCGGAAAGAATCCCAGTATTAAAACTATTCAATTTTTTTTACAGATGATGCACATCCGCATTTAAATATGGCCGACATCACTAGACCTATTCTAATCTTTAAATAGTTTATCAAAAGGCCCATAGACCAATTTTCAGTAATTTTAGTGAAAATTCTTTCATAAAAATATCGACATTTTTTTCAAAACAAAATGACGGCGATCCAAAATAGAAAGAATTTCAAAGACTCTCAAAACTTGCTCAACGTTTCATAAAAGCTATGAAAACGCGTACCGTTATCGAAGTGTTTCGAAATTTATTTTCTCTTAAAAGAAAATCACTGAAATTGATGATTAGTGAAAACATGACAATCTCAAAATGAAAGATTTTTTTCTCAATGGGCACGCAAGCTTTATTTCCGCCAGATTCGATACAGAATATTCATGTGACAACGTATTTAAAATTTATCAAATTTATGTCTATCCAAATCTAGCACAAACATGAGCTTATAACTCATACGCTGATCAACAAAACTCTCATAAAACATGGTGAACAATACTAAGAAATGAAGACAGAAACGTTTATATTTTATTAAAACAATAATTATAATGGCAATAATAATCACAATTAAACAGCATCTAGTGATACCTTATAAACGCTGGGCGATAACTTATTACACATTTCCTTGGCGCACAGCATCGACTGTGTCAAAAGGAGATGTTATTACCAAAAATATTCCGATGTCAAGTCAGATGACCAAATGTGCTAGTGCTCTGTTTAAATATAATTTATTTTTCATTGCCGAACTATCACCGTCATTCTGTTTCATATGATCTTGTACAATTTTGTCATCCTTTATCTTATTTTCGGTTTTTATTTTTATTTCTTATTAAGCCTCCGACGAACCGATGCTTCACCTTACAGCAGACGTGGAGATCTATGGTAATAAATCCGTATTCTGTATTTAATATACAACAGTATTACAGTTTGCATGGTTGATCTGGTGTATCATACAGCTGTTAAATCTGTATTTCACACATCCAGATTCGAACTATTTAGGTTTCTTCGTTGATGTCACCGGGTAGATATTTTTACACGCAGTGAATGGAACTTTTCTAAATCCCAATTCATTTTGAAATGCATTCATACATTAAAGCTAAAATTATTTAGAAAACGTATAAGAGGTAGTGAACAATACATATAAACCACAATAGTGTATTATTCTGAGTCAGGGGAAAGAAGTCGCTTGAAATGACTAATGAATACATTTGTCCGGAATAGCATCGAAGTTCCCCTATACAAGATAAAAATCATTGTTCCGTCATCTCAGAACAAAATAAGCATGTACTTTTGAGTATGTATCGGTTCTGACTGAGCAAAGAAGAAAACGCCTTTGTCAAAAATGACATTTACATGATGTAGTTTCATGAATGACATTTAAGCAGACGTTTATTTACCAAATGCTTATTTCTCTCTCCGTTATATATACAGGCTCAGAGAGTGTCCATGAGTACGATTATCGATATGGCTACATATATGTTACACGATGCAAACGGGTGACGGAAGAAAGCATCCTTAATCCAAATCGATACGACAAAATTAAGACACAGGAAATAAAGTGTAATGCCACCAGCCAGGGCGAAGTCGTAGGTAAATATGGCACATCATGTTTAAATGCGTCTGCGCATGTTTATTTCTTACGCATTCGTGTTTGATTTGTATTGACTACGTTTTCAACCCCAAAACGTTTAATTTTGAAACTCTCGTATTACTTTCACTTCCAAAAGAGCGTGGTAGCGGCTACATATTCTCTAACATATTTGCAATCCCAGACATCCAAAGTCTTCCGATTATAATAAGTAACAAAGAAAAAGAATCATACACGGCAACTAAAATCATCAAACTGCTTAAGTTACATATTTAAAACATAAATTTAGCTTTATTAAAATCTGCAACAAAATATTTAATGAAATAATTGACATATGAAGGTCTGTTCATCTTGAGAAAGAGAGAGAGAGAGAGAGAGAGAGAGAGAGAGAGAGAGAGATAGAGAGAGAGAGAGAGAGAGAGATTGTGTCTAAAGGTCGATATATTTACTAATTGGGAAATAATTCTCCCAGAGGTCATATCGTCATAGTGGCACAGCTACTTTAATCGTTACTGTCGTGATATATGTTTTCTCACACTAATAAATTTTAATATTTCATTAGCAAATATAACATAATAACTCTCTATTCTTACTGCATGATATTTGAGCACCTGCAAGATGGATTAAATGCTTCATGCTATCCATAGATGTTTAAATGATCAGAATTGTATTTTCAATTACTGCGTCTTTCATGTTTGGTATTTTCAAATTAACGAATCATCTGGTTTAGCTCAGTCACAAATAAATATAATCAGCCAAAAGCTAAAGCGTCTACATTAGTAGACATCGTTTGTTTACAAAATAGTTCCTAACACACGATACTATATTTAGACACTTTGTGTGCAGCATGAAGCCGTGCATGATCGAAAATTACTGGACCATTTTGAGCATTTAATAAAAAATTACTCGTTTTACTTTATGCATACAGCTACAGAAATAACGTTCATTAAAGACAGCGGAACCGCGAGCAGAATATTGGTTGTCACCGATGACAAGGTAATGAAACCAACGTTTGATTTCATAGATACACATACTTGCATCGATATTTGAAAAGTAGCGACGGACTGGTTTGTCACGTAAAACAAATCATTATGTACATTATAACTAAACCAATCTGTCTAAACTAATTACACTTGCATATACTGGCACCTGCCATTTTTTAAACCGCACTATGGGTGATATTTAATTGAAGCGTTCGTACGAACAACGATCTCGGCATGAATCCATCACACCATTCTGGTGAACAAGAATAGCAAATCGTTGTTAATTCATTTACAATGCCTGACTCTCTGTCTGTTTGCCCGTCTTTTATATGTAAATGATAATTTTTAAAATAACTTTCATTAATTGAATTTTAAGGATAATCAATAATTTTTCGGTAGTTTTGAAGTTTTCATAATCTTATCATGATCATATAAATAATAATACATATTAAGTAAAGAATTCTCTGATAACACTGATGATGTCCTATTTCGCAATAAACACTTCTTGTAAACTTTATTACATTATTCCACAGATAACACTAATGATGTCCTATTTCACAATAAACAATCTTGTTAACTTTATTACATTATTCCACAGATAACACTGATGATGTCTTATTTCACCAAAACAAAACCTTGTAAATATATTACAGAATTATACAGATAACACTAATGATGTACTATTTCACGAAAAAACAATCTTGTAAAATGTAATACAGTATTACACAGATAACACTGATGATGTCCTATTTCACTATAAATAATCTTGTAAAATGTAATACAGTATTACAAAGATAACACTGATGATGTCCCATTTCACGATAAACAATCTTGTAAAATGGAATACAGTATTACACAGATAACACTGATGATGTCCTATGTCTCAAAAAAATAATCTTGTAAAATATTTTACAGTATTACACAGAAAACACTGATGATGTCCTATGTCTCAAAAAGTAATCTTGTAAAATGTATTACAGTATTACACATATAACACAGATGATGTCCTATTTCACGAAAAACAATCTTGTAAAATGTAATACAGTATTACACAGATAACACTGATGATGTCCTATGTCTCAAAAACAAATCTTGTAAAATATATTACAGTATTACACAGATAACACTGATGATGTCCTATTTCACGAAAAAACAATCTTGTAAAATGTAATGCAGTATTACACAGATAACACTGTTGATGTCATATGTCTCAAAAAATAATCTTGTAAAATATATTACAGTATTACACAGATAACACTGAAGATGTCCTATTTCACGAGAAAACAAACTTGTAAAATGTAATACATTATTACACAGATAACACTGTTGATGTCATATGTCTCAAAAAATAATCTTGTAAAATATATTACAGTATTACACAGATAACACTGATGATGTCCTATGTCTCAAAAAATAATCTTGTAAAATGTATTACAGTATTACACATATAACACAGATGATGTCCTATTTCACGAAAAACAATCTTGTAAAATGTAATACAGTATTATACAAATAACACTGATGATGTCCAATGTCTCAAAAAATAATCTTGTAAAATATATTACAGTATTACACAGAAAACACTGATGATGTCCTATGTCTCAAAAAATAATCTTGTAAAATGTATTACAGTATTACACATATAACACAGATGATGTCCTATTTCACGAAAAACAATCTTGTAAAATGTAATACAGTATTACACAGATAACACTGATGATGTCCTTTTTCACACTAAATAATCTTGTAAAATGTATTACAGTGTTACACAGATTACTACAGTATTACAAAGATAACACTGATGATGTCCTATTTCACGATAAGCAATCTTGTAAAATGTAATACAGTATTTTACAGATAACACTGATGATGTCCTATTCTCAAAAAAATAATCTTGTAAAATATATTACACAGATAACACTGATGATGTCCTATTTCACGAAAAAACAATCTTGTAAAATGTAATACAGTATTACACTGATAACACTGTTGAGGTCATATGTCTCAAAAAAATAATCTTGTAAGATATATTACAGTATTACACAGATAACACTGAAGATGTTCTATTTCACGATAAGCAATCTTGTAAAATGTAATACAGTATTATACAAATAACACTGATGATGTCCAATGTCTCAAAAAATAATCTTGTAAAATATATTACAGTATTACACAGAAAACACTGATGATGTCCTATTTCACGAAAAAACAATCTTGTAAAATGCAATACAGCATTACACAGATAACACTGTTGATGTCATATGTCTCAAAAAATAATCTTGTAAAAGATATTACAGTATTACACAGATAACACTGATGATGTCCTATTTCACGAAAAAAACAATCTTGTAAAATATATTACAGTATCACACAGATAACACTGATGATGTCCTATTTCGCAATAAATAATCTTGTAAAATGTATTTCAGTATTACAAAGATAACACTGATGATGTCCTATTTCACATTAAACAGTCTTATAAACTTTATTACATTATTACACAGATAACACTGATGTTGTCCTTATTTCACGATAAACGGTCGTGTTAAATTTAGTAATTAAGCTTACACTCTGATAATGTCGTATTTGAAGATACATATTTATGGAAAATCTAGTTGAGTATTACACAGATAACGCTTTTATAACGTCCTATTGCAGGAAAAATATTCATGTCAAATAAGTAGTGTTACACTGATAACACCCTGATGACGCCATATTTGGCGATAAATATGCATGCAAATTATAACAGTGTTACACATATAACATTATGATGATATCCTCTTTCACGATAAATATACATGTAAAATTTAGTGGAGTATTTCACAGATTCTTTTTCTCATATAAATATATTTTTTTTACTATTGAATTAAACAAATACTTTTTTGATGAGTTTTCAAGTTAAGTCTACAAAGCTGTTGGGATATCATTAAATACATAGCATAATATATTAATTGCCTTGAAAAAATATACTGACTGCTGTTAGCATGAATTAAAATTGGCTTAACTTATTTTGTATACATTCCATTCCAAATACATGAGCGTTTGTACTATTTTGAAAACTATACTGTCTGTTAGTATTTGTTAATTGAGCTTACATCGTTTCTATGGATACGATTTCATAAACAGAAGTATTTTAAACTTTACTCAGCATAGTCATAAACAACCAAGTCAGCTAAATCGTATGAGCTGATCATTCCTTTCATTCGTATAACGGTAATTCTTGTAACGTTAATCTGTGAGTTAATTTTCTTTCAGATACTTACGTGGATAATGGCTCATTTTTGATGACTAAATTGGATACAATGAAGGATGAACAGGACCTGATTACATGGCAGACACTATTCACGTATTATATGTGGAGGAAAAACGTCTAAAACGTTACTGTCTTTAGTCCTTATAAAATATTGAAAGATGGCCTTGTTGGCTATAACGTTATCTGCGTTCTAAGAGACCGAAATGAATATATAAAAAAAGAAAATCTAATTTTTGTACTTGTTTATATGAGCTATCTTACGAGTGCAATTGAAGAATTTATTATTGCTACTCGTGTCTTTGTTACCCATGATAAGACAACGTTTCTACTACACTCGCTACATTTTTATTTGTTTGCTAAGCAAAATCAGTTTCTCTTTCTATTTTATTAATATAATTGTATGCGTAACCTACAACGGTTTCTCTCTCTCTCTCTCTCTCTCTCTCTCTCTCTCTCTCTCTATATATATATATATATATATATATATATATATATATATATATATATATATATATATATATATATATATATATATATATATATATATATATATAAAGAGAGAGAGAGAGAGAGAGAGAGAGAGAGAGAGAGAGAGAGAGATTTCAACCAATCATTTAATACAAAATTATGTATCTCACGAGCTCACGTGCTTGATGGCCAATAAATGTTTCATGCAAACTGTCTTTGGGGTCTGAATGTTTCTTGTTTAATGTGCAAAAGGATCTCTCGACGTCTTTTGATTCTGATTTTTTAAAAAATAAATGACTTAGGGTACAACTTTTATATCTCTCAAGATAAAAAAAAGTTCATAATCTTCTGTTATTCGGCATTAAAACAGATGCGATATTTATGGCAAAAAGTTAATTTTGTACATCCAATTTACGAAGTTTTAGACTTATGTTCATTGTTAGAAAACCCATTTAGTTCTTGCTGGACTGTAAATATATTTAATTTTTTCATGTGATTTATTGAATGAAAGCCAGTATGACTTGTTTTTATTCAGAACTCTATCTATGGAAGAATAAGGATATTCCATTTAATTCTGACCCCTAACGTTTTGTGAAGTAATCAGTGACGATCTTCTATATCACGCTCTTCATTGTTAAATGATATGTTTTCCCTAATTAATTACTTGAGTTCCATGTATGTCCATTACAAAAGAAAATTAAACAGTTTAGATTCAATGCAATATTAAAATAAAAGACTAAGTTCAACCATGTAAGTTAATGCATTTAAATATCGGCACCATTAGAGTATCCACAAATATTTCCGCAACTGTGGAAAAACATCTACATGAAGTAGTAGAAGAAAACGGAAAGACATGGATTATTTGTTCCCTTGACAAGGATAATCATCCATGATTGAGAAAGGTGTGGATTAAGGAGTGAAAACAAGGAGTACCAAGGAAATATGTTGGCAGGATGTGCGTCATGTATTACAAGTACTCGGTGATGCAACTGTGAGCTCTTCGCGCTTTCAGTTGCATTGAGAGAGAGAGAGAGAGAGAGAGAGAGAGAGAGAGAGAGAGAGAGAGAGAAAACTATTATTGTAAGCGAAAGTAAAGGAGTCCATATATTAAATTATCTGATAAACTGTCGTTAGATAACAAAATGAATTTTTTATTTAAAAAAACAAACAATTTGCGTTTAATTTATATCCAAAAGATTTATATCCATTAAATTCACAAAAAGCTATCACTGTCTAGAAAGAGGGTCCAGCAAAACAAATTAACCATGTGAAAATGTAAGTTTTCTTTTGGATCGGAGTGCTAAAATGTGATTAAGCATCTTGTGCTGCAGGCGTATTTACATTTACCTTTGTGTTACGTATTTATGCTCTCATAAACAGTAACAAAGAAAAAATTAAGACAACAACCTTTATAAAATTTAACAAATAATTTATTTCCTTAGAAACACAAGCTAAAAATGAAAAATAAAACTTACTGTGTAAGAATCGAATCCAAAAATATTAATATTATCACTATTAAACACGGATACTGCGTAAAACAGACGCCCGGATGAGGTTCAGCTTACAGGTAAAACCAGAATTTCGCAATTAGGACGTATGAGCTAGTTACGTACTGCCTCGGTTTCATTCTAAGAAAAACACACTAAGAACGAATTAAAAAATATAAAAAGTTGATTACTACAAAACAAGTATTAAGGTGAGAACTAGATCAACTTAGATGCAACGTTCCTAATTTTAGATTTTCTAAAAATAGAACTGAATTTCTAGAAAATATCATCTCCTGTAAATAAATTTTCATTACAATAGCATACAATGGAATAATAATTTTTAAAAAATCATTTTTTTTAAACAAAGAAACAAACAATCAAATTAAATTAACTTAAATCATTTATACGTAACACAATGAGGTAGACACAATTAATACAGAAAAGAAGCATTACATAGTATCGGAAATTTTCCATGCACTGATGAATGTATCTGTTAACAATTTCATTTTCTAACGATCTGTTGCTGACATGTATGGGCTCTTGTTTGAATAACATTGATCGTGATCTTCACTCGCAATCGCAAGTGCGAGTTCAACGACCAAGGATAAAAAAAATAGTATATTTTGAAGAACATGAGAAAATCATGAACACTTGTAACCTGAAAGAGAAACTACGGTACATTAACAACATCGCTGAAAAGGGCATTTCCGATAATCATACTCCTCCTTCTGTAGTCGCCGACAAATAAAATCCCAAACCAACTCGAAAACGGTTGCAATCACCAGTGATTGTTTAATAATGTAACCATTTTATCGGCTCAAAATGTTTTATATCTATTCCGGTTTATGTTATGATTCTGGGAAAGCGAATTAGAAATTAATTGCTTGAAGGTAATACAACTGGAGTTTCTGTCACGGTTAATGATTTATGAAAAAGAAAGATGGCCGCCATTGCTGAACTGCTCGAGATAGGCTCTTCCGATTTTGTGCTATATTTATGATATTTGTGCCTGTTCTCTATCATCGTCTACATTAATGTGTTTCATCATGCATTGGCAGTTCCGTTCGAATGTGTTAATTCATCTCCTTGTTTTGGAAACGAGAACAATTAGAATTTTTCTCAGCTGTTTTGTCCCAATGTTAAGACGTCATTTGTTTTTGAATAAACCGCCGTCACGTGACCGCTTACAATACGACGGACCCTCATTAATAGGATTAAATTACCACACATTGGTTCTAGATACTACATTGTGCTCAAGACTAAACGAACTGGAAATATATTCATCATTTCTTAATGTAAATGGAAGGGAAAGAAGAAACGTTCTTTCAAAGCTGGCTGGTGTAGAACAGGAAGAAGAATTCCAGTTATCTCCATTTCGCCCGTAATGGATAAACAACTTAAAAATTATGCCGCTAATTTTAATAACCTGGTTCAAATTACTCTTAAATCGTCAACCGTTGTGTGAACTGTCCCAGGGATACCACTACGTATTGCATTATTCAACGCCCAATCAGAAGGATAACCGGAAAAGCCCACAGAAATTGTTAATTTTATCAACGACCAAAATATTGACGTCTTCTTCCTGACACAAAATTGGTTACATTCGGCAGGTGATGAATCTAAGTGTGCGGATTTAACACCCAGCGATTACTCCATCAAGTCGTTCCCCCGCAACTCTCGCGAAGGTGGAATTGCTGTAATTACAAAGAATTCCATGAACAAATGCCTTAAGTACGAGACAACCTTCAATTTCTGCCACAAATCGTTTGAACTAGTCAAAACAACGCTCACACTGAACAAAGATCAGTCCATTTTTTCTGTCTCTGCCGTTTTCCTCCTCCTAGTAGAAAAAACAAGCTGACTTAATCTCTCATTTTGGAGCAGTTTCCAAATCTTCTAGAGTATGGAAAATCGATAGGTGGCAACCTAATTATTCTTGGAGATTTCAACATTTACTTTAACTGTCCTGGTAAACTATACACGTCAAAACTGTTAGATTCCATTCATGTTTTCAATCTTAAGCAGTCAGTTAACCAACCTACCCATAAACTTGGTCAAACTTTAGACTGGTTTCTTTATAGACCTGATGATAATATTCTGCAATCCACCCTTGTATCCCACGAACTTGCATCTGATCACCTAAGCCACCAAATGCAAAGTATCAATAAAATAAAAGTGTTCTCTATGGTATAGCAGTGTTTGTTACCAGCTTCGCACTGCTAAAAGACAACGCCGAAAAGCAGAAAGGCTTTGTCTTTCCACCAGACTCACTATTCATAAACAAATCTACGAAGCCGCTAAGAAGAACGTCACAAACATAGTCCATTTCGCCAAATCATCCCACTACAGAACTAAGATCACAAACTAATGTTAAGGAACAAATGTACACCACTTTCAACAACCTTCTCTCCATTAGACCTACCAGAACAATTTGCAAATTTCTCCGATGACAAAGTACAAACCATTAGAGATTCGCTTGACAACAGAATTTTAACTGATTCGTCATCATACAGTTATGATGCAGAATTTCAGCGACAACCACTAGGAGCATTTGAACCTGCTTCTATAGATTTAGTACGGACAATCGTGATGAAAAGTGCACCAAAGTCTTGTGAAATTGATCAATTCCGACATCACTGCTGCTTGAGTGCTTAGACTCAACATTGCCTTCACTAACTGATGTTTTTAATGTCTCTCTCTCTCTCTCATCAGGGGAATTCCCATCATTTTTCAAAACTGCCATCGTAAAGCCACTGCTGAAGAAACCTATACTGGACCATACCGATTTAAAGAACAACCGCCCAGTTTCTAATCTCCCATTCATATAAAAAATCTTAGAAAAGGTTGTTCTAAGTCAACTTGTTTCTCATTTGAATTCAAAACAGTCTTTTTCGCAATGTACAGTCTGCATATCGTCCTTGCCAAAGTACGGAAACTACCCGTCTGAAAGTATTTAGTGACAGTCTCTCTGCTTTGGATAATGGAAAGATTAGTCCTCACTCTCCTGGATTTATCTGCAGCATTTGACACAATAGACCGTGATATATTACTTCACCGTCTCCAGCATGTATTCGGCATTCAGAATATAGCCTTACAGTGGTTCAAGTCCTACTTAGTCAACAGGACACAAATTATCTCTGCAAATGGAATGCACTCAAGCCCAGTTAACGCATGTTGTGGTGTTCCACAGGGATCTGTTCTTGGACCTGTTCTCTTCATTCTGTACACTCAGTCGCTCTCAAGTGTCATAGATCATCACCCAGTGTCGCACCAATTGTATGCTGATGACACCCAAATATACAAGTCTAGCCACCCAACTGAAGTTGATGCTACCATCAATGGAGTAGAGACGTGCATTTCCAATGTGAAATCATGGATGACATGTAACAAGCTGCAGATAAATGATGATAAAACTGAGGCTATTCTGGTCACAACACAAAGACTTTCTCATTCACATCCTTTACCTCAGACAATAAATATCAGCAACACCAACATTAAACTCTCACAGTCAGTACGAAACCTAGGCGTTACTCTAGACAGTACTCTCACATTGCACCAACATGTCATAAACATATGCAAGGCTGCATATTTTGAATTGAGACGCATCAGTTCCATTCGTAAATATCTTTCAGTTGATGCCACTAAAACACTTTTGTGTTCATTAGTACTTTCAAGACTGGACAATGGTAACTTAATTCTGTCTGGTTCGTGACAATATTTATTTCAGAAACTTCAAAAAGTTCAAAGCACAGCTGCACGGATCATCTTTAGAGTACCTCGATCAGAGCACACCTCACCACTGCTCAGTACCCTACACTGGTTATCGATTCGATACAGAATCAAACAAAAAATTTGTTCTCTGTGTTATGTTTCAATCACAGACTCCATTCCAAGATACCTATCCAGCCTCACCCATGTGTATACACCAGCTATATCCTTACGCTTTTCTTCTGATAATCGTATACCGATTGTTTCCAGGGTGAAATCAAAGTCATATGGACAACCTTCGTTTGTACACCAGGACCCGGCGACGTGGAACGAATTGCCCATTGAAATTAGACACAAAGACACAGTGGTCCCTTTTAAGAGTGCTCTTTAGACTCACCTGTTTCGACTGCAGGGACAAACTTAGCGAACTAATAATGTTTTGTATCTTATATGTTTTCAGCATGTTTTCATGTTTTCCAATTTCATTGTTTTTGTCATTTGTTGTTCTGTAGTGTAGTCATATCAATATCGATTGTGTAAAACGCTTAGAGCTTCGAAAGATTAGTCGCTATACAAATTCATTATTATTATTATTATTATTATTATTATTATTATTATTATTATACTTGTTGGTCAAATGGTCAAGTATTCAGGAAATATCTCGAGGAACATTTCATTATCTATGTACAAGAGGGTGATCTCCAGCCACTGTTTCTGTTGTATAATGGACACAAATCACATGTTTCTTTGACAGACACTTATTGGGCATAGCTACATAAAATCATTCTATTCAGGAGCCCCGAGTGGCCTAAAGCGCTCTCCGTTACGGATAACTGCCATCTCACCTCTGTCTGCGTGGGTTCGAGTCTCAGATTCAACCAGTGTGGTATGTGAGAAGCTTACAAGTATGTCAGTGGTTCTTTCCGGGAATTTTCCCGGGTTCTTCCTCCACCATTAATACTGGCCGCCATGTGTAGCCTATCGTATGCTGAAAAAATGGCGATAAACCCTACAACAAACAACAACAACATCTTTCTGTTCATATTACAACCGCACACTAGTCAGATTCTGCAACCACTCGACATTGGATGTTCTGACCTTTTTAGAAGATATACAAGAAAAGTAACTTCAAGAAACTGAGTCGTTATATGGGCAAATGTATACTTTACATGGAATGTTTCTAAAGTACATCATGTTATTAATTATGGAAAGCCATAAAATCCTGACCATACGAAAACAATAAGTTCTGGCAATCCGAAAGGTTAACTACGAATCCTCTGAACGTCTTACGTATTCATGAAGGTATTAATCTAGAGCAACCAAGGGAAGGTAACTATACTACAGAGACCATCTGACATGTCCATGTAAACTGAATCTTGCCATTCTTCACACCACAAGCGAAACAGTCTACTTGGTCTCCTTATCCCAAGGTGGGCAAGTCCTTCTCTAATTCAAGATTTGGGACTGGGTCTTTCTGGTATGCATGACATTTCTCTATGAAAGGCTGGGTTTACCTTAAAAACACAGTAAAAAGAGAAATCCAAAGGAAATGTATATTCTTAATTGATTTTTTATTGTCTTTTAACCAGTGTTATCCAGCGTGGTATGTGGGTGCATGGATGAGATCCGTAGATTGGTACACGAACCGCATCGCTTTCGATAGCAGAGAGTGGCAAGATTGTGCTGAATCATTGATGTTGTAGGGTACATCATCATCCTGGTCGCATTGCATAGCATCACATTCGACTTCGTTGAACTTGGAGTCACTGTTTCTTTTCTGGATTCGTCATTCATAGTCAGCTTTTGTGTCTGTAAGGTAACGCGCTGTGACTGGAAATTCGTCCTCGTTTTGGGAAGATGATTCAATAAACTTTATGGGTCTATCAACAATTTAAGGATCTACTAAAAGAAACTTCTTCTGAGAATACAATATGTTTACATAAAAGTCTAGATCTTGACCAGTCTTTAAAGCTTCTCTTTGGAAGTCAAAGGAGTCCAAATGAGTATAGCGTCAGTTCAGCAGAAGTCTTTTTACTTTACATTTGCAATGAAGTTCTCCTTTCTTGTATTTGTATTGGTTGCCATAATGTTTAAGACTTCCACTGGCAAAACTCAGAATAGTGTCTTCAGCATGTCCATCACCCCTTCTTAAACGTTCGTTTTGGATGCAGTATCCTGGCCAATCAATGTACACATGATTACACATGAGTTGGAAATTATATGAAAATAGCTGTTGGATAGTTTATTAAACGTGATGATGGATAGTGCATAAAACTGCTTGTTGAATGAAATTTAAAACTAGGTATTGGATAATAAACAAAAATGATAGTTGGATAGTATTTAAAAATAGGAGTTGGAGAGTATATAAAAGTAAGTTCTGGATAGTATACTAAATAGGGTTCTGGCAAGCCAATTACTAAGTATTGTAGAGTCGATGTAGTCTTAAAATTTCGTTTCCCGTTTGACCACATCATTTTTTTTAAAGCGGCGTAATACTAAATTCACTTGTGACCCACATATTGATCCACAATAATAATTTCCCGTTTTGCTCCAAATCGAGCTATTTATGTTAAACCGACAGTGTATTGTTAATTCCTGTTTGACACACACACACACACACACATCAGCTCATATTACTAATCATGATCTCGTAATGGGATCATTGATGCTTTGTTTGCTGCACATACTACTCGGTTTACAACTTGTCTTTCAAACAATCGGAAAGGACTTGGCACAAAGGATATTTTTTACAATGAAGCTGAGTCATTCATCAGTAAGTTTGTTTGCAAAAATCTGATTGACTGTCTCACGTCCATATCAATATTATGAAATAAATGCGCTATTTGCTGTTTGATATGTCTACAGACAGCTTATACCGTAATAAACACAAAAAACAGCATGTAACTATTATTTACTGCGACGATATTTTATCATTCATATGACAGTTTAGCATTAACAAACTGGAGACAAAAAAAGTTATTCACGTGTTTTTTTTAAAAAATTATTTGTTTTCTTGTTTATAAAAGGAAATGAAGTTAAACCAATGTATTGCCACATCTCGTGAAGCCAAGATGGACAATACAAAATGTTTTCACTTATCGAGTGAAATTTAAAAAACAGACGTTGGTTTTGCTTTCAATTTATGCCTTTTGAAACACACCACCACCCGCATTCGCCACTGTGATATGTCGATGTAATACTACACTGATATAAAGAAGTTCCGAAATTTTACAATCATTTATGGTATAACTTTTACAAACTAGCTCGTGCATATAGATCTTCAAATTGTGTGTGTGTGTGTGTGTGTGTGTGTGTGTGTGTGTGTGATTTGGATTTTTAACATATAACAGTTTTTAGTCATATGGCTATGATGTATGCGGTGTGGAAGCTTATAGTAATGTTTAGTATTGGGGCATCATGCCGCAGACATGTAGCATCATGTCCAATCCAGTCATATTATCCTGACACCAGGTCGACCATTTCTAACACTAAACGCTTTATGCTTAGCGCCAAATGTGCTGCTGTTAGTATCATTTTTTTAAAGAAGCCTTTGGTATGACTCGGCCGGGGTTCGAACCGCGACCTCCCGCATCCGACGAGGACGCTCTAACCACTAGGCCGTTGGAACAGTCAAACAGTATTATTTGTCAAAATTATTGACTGTTTCATACCGAAATGAAGAGGTTGTTATTTTCATTAATACAATTCTTACGCTAATATAGTTAATATTGCGGGAGGGGGGGGGGGAAATGCAAAAGAATCATAGAGTAACATCTATATGCAAAATAATAATTGTGAGCTCGGAATTTTAAAAAAAAATTTGTTACTTCTGCATTCAGATATAAATTGTGCGGCCTTTACAAAGCTTGCATTCTAGTTCACTAAACATTTCACCCAATATTTAATTGTCACTTAATTTTGATATGCTCTCAACGTTCATCCATCCCCTATATCTCCATCATTTTCATACTTGATTATGAGTTTCATGGGGTTTAACTTGCTAATGAAACAAATTGTATTAGATTTTATGCAAAATACGCCTTGCAAAACTTGTTCTGTATGTTTCAGAGTTAACAAGTACAGTATTTATGACAATGAATATACAAGAATCAAAAGGTCATATAAATTCAGTCACTGTCACGCGAGTTATGTGGAGGGAACAAAATGTTTATGTCTATGCTTAAAACAAGCATTTTTTTTCTTCAGTTCAATTATAATTTTATGGCACCGCTTCATTGTTTAAATACTGTTAAATCTTAACATAATGCAAAATGTGTTGATCCAGAGAGAGAGAGAGAGAGAGAGAGAATTTAAATAACGCAATTAAGAGTAAATTTATCCTTTTCTTCGGAACAGGAAGTTGTTGAAAATTTATATCGCCAATGTGGCATATATATATATATATATATATATATATATATATATATATATATATATATATATATATATATATATATATATATATATATATATATATATATATCAGTGTCACATTATAACTATAAAAAAATAAAACCAAACATGGGTTAACTCTGCTCAAGTTCCCAAACGCATCTCGGTTCCAGTTCACCTTTTTATTTATAAATTATTTTAAAAGTTTAATTTATTCTTTTATATATTTATATTGTATGGAATGTGCTGGATTTCTCAGAATTGTATCCACCATATTGATATATGACATGCACGTGCAACGTATCAGCACATTTGCAACATGTATTTGTCCCACACCTTCCATTATGAATGTTTTATACTTTTTACGAGTATATTATGCTTGTAAGAATAAAGATATTTGAATACAGAACCTTATAAATGTTTCTAGTTTTGCTTCTTCAAGTGTAATGTATAGAGTTTCGTATGCAATTAGAAATAGAAAATCTTCTTGGAGCGGGCAAAGTGCACGACGAACAATGAACAATGTAAAACCAGTATCCGGTTTACATATCCTCTGGAGCTCATTGAAATCTCATCATTGAGAACTTGGACTTTCATAAAATCACTGTTCAACAGAAAATATACAATCGTGATAGTGGCCTTTTAGTTGGTGTCGTATGAATGGTCAAGAAATAAAATTGTGAGTTTAACTGAAATAGTGATATGTCTATTTGAAATTCTGCTTTGAGAAGGTTGATTTAACTGATGTGGCCTGCTGTCGATTGGATCATTTCGCTAGCAGGTCTTAAATATTTGCTTGGATGAACAACAATTTAACAGTAGGGAGCACTGTTAACCCAGATTGCTTCTTTCATAGACCCCATCTAAACAATATTTTGCTTTAAAGTTGAAAAGCTACTTGCATCACATAAAATTGGATAATAACAAAGTAAATAAAATAATAAATGCCACCAATGACCCTAACCAATATTTCAAAAAATATATTTCATGAACTTCTTTGAGCATAATCTGCATCTTTGCTCATTTATGGGGAATGGTGATGACTTTGACGACGACGAAGTGGTAAAAGATAAGGAAACGATTACGATAGCGATGATGCTTCTGGAGTACTGATAATGTTCAATAATCTTAATTGGTTAATAGTAGGTACGGTAAAGTTTTACAACTGAAAATACATAATGGCGCATGCGCAATATTCACCAATGTTTTAATAGCTTATAAATAACCAGAAGTGACCACTTGCACTTCATCAGTGTAAATGTTAACGTTTGTACGGTGCGAGAGCCTAACAAATGGGTATCAAAGGTAATTGCTGGGGACATTACCTCGAACGTCTCCTGCTACTTCTGATGCATATTGCGTTTTATTGCGCAGCAGATGAACTGAACATGGATTTCGCAGGTAACATTTTCGTTATACATGCACGTATATTAATATTGATTTGTTGACTATAAGTGTAATTTATTAGATATAAGTGTTTAGCACACACGAGAGAAAATTTTGATCCTAAAATTAAAACGTAATGTCTTCAGATCTAATTATGATATTCGATCCATCTTAGTACGATTAATACAACCACTTACCCGGTAGGGGATGGCGATATAGACTTTTTCCTACGAAGGTAGACACCGAGTACCTGAATGGATGGCATTAACCGTTCTTAAATGGTTGCCGATGATACAGTACATCCCCTAAGATCATACCAATTAAATTAAAACAATTCCATAGCTGATAATGTATGCATATGTTGATTATTTATATGTTATTGTATTCCACATCCTTGTCATTATCGTACATATACCGTATTTTCCGCCCTATAAGTCGCTTCTGGGTATAAGTCGCGGGAGGGGGAAATCCAGATAATTTTGGAAAATTCAACAGATAAGTCGCTCCTGCGCACTAACCGTAATCACGTTTTTGATACCGCCGGCCATTGCATACGACTTGGTAATTTCCAACAACGTGTAAGTATATTCTTGTTCGAAATTTTAAAAATAGAAATATAAGCAAATAAGATTTATAAATAATGTTTATTAAGTAAATATTAGCGCCACTCGTCTTTTTTACGCCAGTCACGCACAATCTTCTCGCTTACGTTGAATTTTCTTTCTGCTGCACGATTTCCGTTTTCTTTCGCAAATGCTACGACGTTTAACTTAAATTCTGCATCATAACTTTTTCGCGTGGTAGTTGTTGGTGCCATGATTAAACTGTATTGACTTACGCTAATATAACAATTTTAAATCATACAACGTTATTGTGAAACTATCTTTTTTTAATCCTCCATGGTATGAAGTATTTATATACCGGTCAATTCCACAACCCGAGCGAACTTCAAAGGCACTTTATAAACCAATTGAAGTTGTTCGCCAGCCTTCCAGTTTTTTTAATTAATTACTTTGAAGTTCTCTCAATGAAGCCAGTCTCGGTATTCCGGTCAATTTCTACAACCCGAGCGAACTTCAAAGGCACTTTATAAAACAATTGAAGTTGTTCGCCAGCCTTCCAGTTTTTTTTATTAATTACTTTGAAGTTCTCTCAATGAAGCCAGTCTCGGTATTCCGGTCAATTTTTACTACCCGAGCGAACTTCAAAGGCACTTTATAAAACAATTGAAGTTGTTCGCCAGCCTTCCAGTTTTTTTTATTAATTTACTTTGAAGTTCTGTCAATGAAGCCAGTCTCGGTATTCCGGTCAATTTCTACTACCCGAGCGAACTTCAAAGGCACTTTATAAAACAATTGAAGTTGTTCGCCAGCCTTCCAGTTTTTTTATTAATTTACTTTGAAGTTCTCTCAATGAAGCCAGTCTCGGTATTACGGTCAATTCCACACCCAGAGCGAACTTCAAAGGCATTTTATACGACAACTGAAATTGTTCACCAGCCTTCCAGTTATATTTATTAATTACTTTGGAGTTCTCTCCATGAAGCCAGTCTCGGGTTAATCCAGAGTTTTTATAAACTATTGAAGTAAATTATGAAGCGCTACCGGTACATTTAAATACATATATTGTAGCGACATCTGACCAACACTTTGCTTGAAGCACGTGGTGAATAATAAAAGAAAAACAATGGCAATCGTAATTTCAATATTTTTTTTTATTAATAACAACAAATTTTAACACATATTTATTATAACTAATTATTATTTGATCATTTAATTTGATATTCTTGTAGTCTAATACTTACGTGTATGTAAGTTTAGAGCAATTGGCTTGCCGGTATACCGTAGATGCATTTCGCTATAACACAGCATCACTGCGCATCAGTCGTTAAAAAAATTTATTTATCGTATACGTCGCTCCTGCGTATAAGTCGCACACGTCATGAGAAAGAAAAAAAACGAAAAAAAGTTGCGACTTATACCCCGGAAAATACGGTACCTTTCCTCAACTATGCTAAAGGAGAAAATATAAATGACTGAATGATAAACATAGCAATTTAAGCCATTATGCTAGATAGGAGTTTTCCAAATAAATTTTCAGATCGGATAATTGTATTAGCTGTACTCTTTTAGAGATTATTGTAAATTTTAAACATATTTTATAATTTTTCCAACATTTAAAGATATAAAAATAATTATTTTTATTTCAAATAACTGTCAGCCATATTATATAATAATATGTAGTTTGCGAAAAGTACTGTACGCAAAAACTACTGTGTCAAGTTTTACTTTATAAGTTTAAGAGACTTTGTCAGAGTCATGACAAACAGACGGAATATAATTATATCAGTTTTACCAAGATATTTCTCCACGGATAAGACAATTTCATGGAAACAAGTTTGTGGCATTAAAGAGGTCCATGATTTTTCTAAACTTTTTATGTGGGATATATTTTTTATGATGCAGTCGGGTTATATATTTTTAGTAACGAGGACAGCTCGACTGTCACTTTCTTTTTCAATAGAGTGACAGAGTTGTTTAAGACGTCGTTCCGGATGCATTTATTTCATAGGTTTGTCTTTCACAACCTGTGTCACATTCTATAAGTTGTCCATTATATTTTTTTTCTAGTAGAAATATCCACATACAAATTCATAATTAAAAAAAACCGAAAGCTTATAGTTTGCAGCATTTTATTCTCATTTAGGTACTGGCAAACAACTTTGTCCTCGATAAGCCTTCCAAGGTGAATCTAACCTTGATTTTAAACTATAATGCATTTTAAGAAATAATTTTCTGTAAATTGAAACTAAGTTTACAGTCAGACGTCCACTTTATACTGCATTATAACTATTTAGTTTTCTGTCAGCAATGCTAACATCTTTATCGATATCCTTTTTACGGAGACAGAGATACGGAAGAAATTTTCAGACATTTTTGAAAAGCATATATATATATGACCTTTGTTAAACACCAGTGGAAATTTTCTTATATCCAGGATGTACGTTTCCAATTTATAGCTTATAATCTACTGTTGAGATAAGATGAAAAGCATTTCAGCTTGAAACGCAGATAATTTATATAGTAAAACTGCATGATTAATAGTATGGAAATTAATACGCAGATAATTTATATGGTAAAACTGCAAGAATAATATTATCAAGTGCTACTTGATCCGCAGATATTTTATGTAGTAAAACTGCATTATTAATTGTATAAAAATTGCTACATTGGTATACGAATAAAGTCCAATTAATTCCAGTTCTCAATTTTTTTAGGCAATGATCACTCCATCAAGTGAGTACTGCTTCTCATTAAAATTTGAAAGGAAGCCTGATTGACACGAGTAAACAAGTTACTTCTGGATAAAATGTAATAAAATGATCTGTAAAAATGGCTTTATATAACGTTGTTAACAATATATAGAATAGACAGAGGTCTACAATTATCAACACTAAATTCGTCTCCTGCTTTAGGAGAGTTACTCTGCTTTGTTTTCCAAACGCCTACAAAAGTAATTATACTACTGGACTTTTAAATATGAATGCCAGTTCCATTTTTCAACTAATCGAACAGGACTTTGATATATGCTATCTTTCCAATATATGTTTGGGAATACCTTTTTCAGTAATTTGGATATTTAGTTAATATGTCAAACTTGGCTTTTGAATTATGTGCGGTTGTTGGGGGCATCTTCTGCCGAAGTGGAGTTGTCAATCCTATCCATGCATATTATCGTATAATATGAATATTGACATCGATAAAAGAAGTAATATAGTTTTAAAAAGACATAAAATATGAGCAAAATTTGATAAATTAGGTTGAAAAGTTAGCATTTTTTAATTCATGAGCCGTTTGTTCATTTCCCATTCTTAGAACTGAAACATAGATAATAAAGTACTAGGTCAGGCACAAAAATCAACATCTTAATATGGTTTTAAATACTTAGTAAACGTCGTAAATATGTGACACAGAAACACTAATAATAACAAATAATAACAAGTGAATAATTTTTATACGGGAATTGAAATTGAATAAGATGGTAAATAACAGAATGCGTGTACTTAGCACCTTAACTTTACATAGTAATTGCCTAGAATTGGCCGTTGAAATTACGACCGCTGATGATTATTTCAAACTGTATTACCACCGCTGATGATTATTTCAGACTTTAGCTTTATTAATTTACTTATGTAAATTCATTTACTTTATTATTTATTATTTATTATATACTTACTTTAAGGGTCAGGTATGAAACTTCCCGCAGTCCCTCAGAATGTAACAGCCGTGCAGGTTGGGAAGGACCAGGTTCTTGTAACATGGACAATACCTGAATATCACAGAATCCAGTCCTTGGTAAGAAAGAAGACAGGTTAATTGCCTTTTTCGTGGTCGTGGTCGACAGTGGTTGCTCTGCTCAATAGAGATATATTGATTTTTAATTTGGATCATAGTTTTAGAATAGAAAGAAAATGAAATGAAATTTGAGATAACAATTGTACAAACCCAGACTAACAAAACTTGGAATTGAAAACTCTTCCTAGTCCATCAACTCTTACTCATTACATATCTGATATGAATAATGAAAACTCCACGAACACCAATTCGAATTTACCCATTAGTCATCTAGTCGAGTCGTCTGAAGTTGGGAATGTCAATCACGTGAGTGATATTGCATCCTTTCTAGTCGAAGCTTGATTGAATGTAGGGTGAGAGAGAAATTCGAAACCAAATTAGCAGCATAACTCAATAGTGTGTCGGTTGAAAAGAGATTTTACCAAGCACTATATTTTTTAAAACATTATTTAGTGTTGAACTCAGAGGCTGCACAATCACAATAGGTAATTTATTAATTAATTGCACATGTGCACACAAGATACAGTGATGCGAGTGACATTGTTGTAGAATACAGTTGTCTTCTGGACAGAGATTTTAGTTTTCTAACCATGAGCACATGCTTTCAATCCAAAATGGAATTCAGCTTGAGCTTATGAATTAATTATGCCTGTTTCTCAGCCAATTAGTCCATATGTCATTTCTAATGACGTCATTATTTTCATTAAAGTTTACCTTTAGCCCCTTTTTTCAGGTAATATTGCCTGTGTATTGATGCCATTTCATGTGATACACCTTTCATACAAATTTCTTTTGACCGTGACCTATATTTCATGCAGAAGAGGTCTGCGTTATTTATTTGGGTCATTTAGCCCTGTTTATCAGATATAAATTACATACCAAGTCATGTAAGTTAACAAGTTCACGAGGCTGTGTGTCGGTCCGTTTACCACCAACAGCTGTGATCCAATATTTAATAATAAATTTATGTTGAGCCAAACCATTTATAGAACGCATTTTATTTGTGTTGTTTCTTTATTTATTTTGATATTTAATTCCTACATTTTGCTCTTTGGCACAGAGTTGTGTAGAGCTACAGGGTATTTACAGTAAATAGTGTAACAAGAAAAAAAAACGTAGAGGCCAGGTGTATAACAACAACTTATTTTTAAACTTGCTTTGCAAAACCTCGTAACTTCAAGAGTATTTTCAGCTGATCATACGCTATATGCTGATGTATATTTCAGCAACATATTTTCGACTTCATTGGCATCAATAAAATAGCCAAAATTACCTCTTTATACTATGCGTAAATCTTAAAAGAGGGTCATGTGGCATAGGACTCCTAGGAAAATGGGTGTCGCTATTCATGTCTTTATTTAGAGGAAACACGTCAGCGGTGACTGACAACAGGCTTAGCAAGTGTAAAACAGCATTCTCGTTCTAAACGATTAATTAATGCACAGTTTAGTTACTTCTGTCGATTGCGTGTGGTTGTTAAAAAGCTCGTACACTTCTTCAAGGATAGTAGACAAAACTATACAAAAAAGTAAACGAACAAGATAATTAGAGTACCGTGTACAAATGAAAGAACGACAGAGATACCACGTTCTGGTATGGAATGTTTCAAACCTACATTGCATTCCTTTGAGTTAAGACAATGAATACTGGTAACATAAAAATAGATTTTAAAATCACAAACGTTCTTATTTTATATAGAGCCACAAAGTGATGTATGCTCCAGTTGAAAATAGCGATCAACCGATAGAGCAGTGGAAAAGTATCAACGTGACAGACTCCCATGCAGTCATTATCGGAGGTCTAACCATAGACAAGACATATGCGATACGTGTATCATCCGTCAACCAATTGGGACAAATGCCTATGTCACAACCTGTGCTGATTACAATGAGGGTTATAGGTATATACATTTCGTATCTTGAGGACAAAGAATGCAAACATTTACATACTGCCACGTGATAATACAGAGAACTTATATAACATTAGTGACTGACTGTTACATTTTGTGGGTGAGGGGAAACCTTGATTTGTATTTGCTTGAAAAATAAAAACATTCTCGTCCCCAAATATCTTGAAAACAATATTCTTGCTCTGATTTTGGAAAAAAAGAACTTAAACAACACTCCAGCAAACCCTCCCCAAATACAAAATGTTTGTTCCCTTACAACATTTGTCTATCACATATTTATTCATACCGTTGTTTTCCTATCATATGAATAAATTCATGAGGTTACTACGAATTAACCAAATAGTGAATTACAATATTAATTCTTGACATAAACATTGATCATGTCTCAAAATATGCATGTACAACAAACACTACGAATGCATCACATTAAAAATGTTAATTCTATGTACTAAAGTATACATACAGAAATAATTAAAGTACACTTACTTTGCGGTAATATATTACAACAATCGAACAGATAGTCACTGACCTGTACTGAAGCTCCTTGTAATTCCCAGAACATACAAGTTTCCCGCGCATTTCGAATGACGTCGGAGTAGCTTATCTTCCTTTATTGACGCAAGATGAGTTTAGCGACTACTAACGTTTAGTTCTCAAGATAATAAATTTAAGCTTGCGATTCTAATGTTGGTCACGTCATGCTCAATTCCAAGTGGACGGTTTTCAAATAACTATCAGATACTGCCCCCACCCAACAGTCTATCAAGGGTGGACTTACGACGTTCCTTTGATCTGAAAACAGAATTCCCCCAGGTACATGTGGTGGCAATTATAATGTAACTGTCTTGTCCAAAATACAGCCAGTTACGAATTGTATTGTCATGTCAATTAACCGGCTTTACACCTTTGTTCGCCGAATTGACCTTGATATATATTGACTGCGTGAAATTATAGCCTCATTGCCTAACATATACATGTTGAAACCTGGTTAATACTTACAACGTGACATAATAAATGTGTCCGTTCCGAGAAGAGTTAAGACATAGTATGTAATTTTCATGGTATATGGAATATTGGTAATTATTTCCAAGAAATATAATGTAAAAGTTTTTGAAATTATCAGATTTTGCTTTAAGAGAGCGAGGGAACAAATACAGGAAAACACTAGCTACATCACCACCCAACCCATGGGAAGGGTTCCATAAATGTAGATGTTCCGGGCGAAAAATTGAATCTTCTTTAAAACACACACACACACACACACACACACACACACACACACACACACACACACACACACACACACATACATACATACATACATACATACATACATACATACATACATACATACATACATACATACATACATACATACATACATACATACGGTGACAGTTGGTCCTAATATCACATAAAAACTTTACTTTTCAAGTGCTTGAAGATCTAATTGTAAAGATGGAGAGCTATATCCAAATGTTTGGGGCATCCAACTGGGAAGAGTTTCATATCAAATTTTCCTCCAATACAAAGATTAGTATCTTGATTTGATCACAAGACATTGTCTCAAATTCAACGCGACAAACAAGAAATCTATGATTTTCCAACCGGCCAAACCCTTTTTTTCTTGTAGATGATTGCCTTCATTGCAAACCTGAAGAAACTACAAGTTCCGTTTGCAACTGCAGTTCTGGATTTATCGAAGAAACGTGCAAGGAAGTGTGTCAAATCTGGTGCAGGGATACACAAGGATTTGATTCGACCAAAGGGTGTCTCGGTGGCTGTATAATAGGGTGGTATGGACATCATTGCAACATCAGCTGTTCTGATATGTGCCAGGAGTGCGACCAGGTAACGGGTCAATGTATCACATGTTTATCAAATGGAACTGGGCCATATTGCAACGAAACCTGCGAACCAGGCTTGTATGGGGTCACATGCGAATTATCTTGTCCCACAGTCTGTAACCGATGTTTGAATCAAAGTTACTGCATTGAATGTAAAGACGGGCGATATGGTGAATCATGTCAAAAGATGTGTCATTCAGAGTGTTTGACATGTGTAGATGACCCACAAAAATGCACTCAGTGTAAACCTGGTAAATACTTGCATGGTGGTAACAGATGTTTGGAATGTCCAGAGAACTGCTTGATGTGCACTGAAAGAGACAAATGTCTCCAATGCAAAAGTGGAAAATACGGACAAAAATGTGATATGCTATGTCCAAAGAACTGTGTTTCATGTACAAGCAGCGACCAGTGCAACGTATGTGTCACAGATAGGCATGGCAAAAGATGTCAGTGTAACAGTAACTGTAGAAATTTAACGGGACATTGTGACACGGATGAAGTATGTCAAAAGGGCTGTCCACCGTACAAGATGGGGGTCTATTGCAACCACTCTTGTCCAGCAAACTGCTACGAATGTGATCAGTTGACTGGGGCCTGTCTGGTATGTGATAGTGGATTTTATGGTCCAAAATGTAATCAGCCATGCGGACGTTGCAAAAGAAACAACAAAGGAGCGATACAGTGTGACAGACAAACAGGAAAATGTGAAGATTGCAATAATGGATGGTACGGATGGAGATGTGACAAATCATGCAACACCCAATGCAAAGGTGTATCCTGTGAAAGAGTTTCTGGAAACTGTGACATTTGTGAGACTGGTTACTATGGACTACAATGCACAGAAGGATGCAGCCAAAACTGTCTCAATGTGAACGTAACTGGATGTGACAAGCAAACTGGATTTTGTGACATTTGTGTCGATGGGTTCTTTGATTACCGTTGCAACGGGACTTGTGGTAACTACTGTGGTGCAAATCCATGTGGTAAACTAACCGGTGTCTGTCAACGATGTCCGAGTGGGTTTTATGGAGAAAAATGCGAGAAACGTTGTCATGTGAACTGCGATGCAAGTGATATAACAAAGGACGTTTGTGACAGGGACAGTGGTTACTGTGTCCACGGTTGTAAGAAAAGGTGGTATAATGAATTCTGTCAGAGCCCTTGCAGCGCTACATGTCTGGAAGATCGTTGCCATCAAGACTCCGGAGCGTGTCTGCTGGGGTGTGTCACGGGTTTCACTGGTGACACGTGCAGTCTAAGTATCCACAGTACTGTATCCATTTATACATGTAACAACGTTCTGTATCACACATAATGCCATTCAAAGAAGATACTTATTATTCCATTTTTTAGATGTTGCATTCCCTTTGAAAGTTACGTTGAAAATATTATAACGATCATGTTATGTTGTTTATTTGTTCGAATGGGGTGTATTTTTGATTATTGTTTTTAAAATGTGTCTATTGTGCTTTCTGTTGCACCGACGGCTTAGTTTTGTGAACAAATCGTGATTTTTATACTTTAGGACCTTGAAAGCACATGTCTGACACATTGGTCATTATGGGTGGACTTTTCCACTGCCTGTGTAACATTAATATTTTTTTCGGCGGTTTGCTTAAAAGTGTATTGCGAGCAACAAACTGCAAATAAGCCGTGCTCATTGACGTGTTGTCTTGTATTTGTTACGAGTTTCGTTCCTGGAATACCTATTATCTTTAATCTCGTTGGCGTACCCTGACAGCTTTTCGGTGTGTCATTTCGGAAAGCGACAAGCACGGGCGACCTTTACGTTGTTTGCTCACTCGTGCGTCCGCCAGTTTTGCATGTAGCAGATATTTAAATTAGAAATACGTGACTCATAACCCACCCATTGGACAAAGATGACGTGTCCGTCTTGGTGGTCACGCAGGTTTCTGTAACAGTTCGTGACCTACAAGTTTCAATTAAAGAGGGTCCCACAAAAATCATTTCCTCTCGTTTTTATTATCGATTATTTAATTAAATCTTCACAAGCTCTAGGTTTTTGTGAATTATTTCAGCTAATAGGTTGACACATTGAATTATTTTCATGATCTTTATAATTCATAAAAGTACATACACTCCGTAGATACTTACATTCTTACCCTTTTTGGCGATGGTTAACATCTTTAAGAAAACATAATCATAGACAATGCGACAATATAATTAGTCCTGACATAATCATGGACAATATGACAGTAGACTCAGTCCTGACATTTCAAGAATTAGTCCTGACATAATCATGGACAATATGACAGTAGACTCAGTCCTGACATTTCACATAACCAATACGACAGTAGACTCAGTCCTGACATTTCACATAACCAATACGACAGTAGACTCAATCCTGACATAACACATAACCAGTATGACAGTAGACTTCGTCCTGACATAACAAATTACCAGTATGACAGTAGACTCAGTCACAACACATATACATTGAGACACTTGCCTACGAAAATCCAGACAATAATCATTGACAATATCACATTTGATTCAATCCAGACAAAATTTATAGACAACGCGGCGTTGGGCTTAGTCCTGATATTGTTGTGTGCAGTAGATCCATTAGCATTACTGAATGGTCACAAACGAAGACAGTAAAAACCATTACCTCATTCTGAACGCACAATATTTTAGCAACTTTAATGTACTCGTTCTTTTAATCTATCTTTATTTAAATTAAGTTGACCAGGTGACGACTACGTCATGATCTATTGTTGATTGTAACAACAATATTCAATATGTTAAAGAAATCCATAAATACTGAATATAGATATGAGTACTGGTTTTGGTACCAAAATGAGACACGAAGAAGTTTTCAGCTATATAGGAGTGTCAAAATCAAAATATAATTATATTTTACTATGCTAATACGACCTCTGAGACATGTCTTTCAATTAAAATGTATCCGATTAGGCTTTCGCTTTAAGTTAATTATACTCAAATTGTAATACCTTTTTCTCTATCCGGAAAAAAACATGGAAGGTCTTCGTGTCTCATTAGGTGTGTAAAGTTGTATTCTGACGTTTACTATATAATCGGTACCACGAGGCACAGATATTTATTTATTTTTATCCATTTCAGGAGAGTATTTGATTGCATTGGATGTGAGGCAGATTGGTGCCCAGAAGGTTTTGATTCAGTGGGACAAGCTAAACCTGACAGATATTGAACTCGAGTCAGTAAAGGTAAGGCACATGGGAACAAACGCTATATTTAGATTTCTCTGGAGTTACCTGGATTCAGTGGCTCAAACTTTCATAACAAATAATATTATTTAGATCTTTAGTTTGACATATTTTACACTTGATATCATTATGTAACAATCGAGAAGTAGCTTAAAAGCTGTTCTGGTTTCAGCTTACCTGATATCTTACTAATATTTTTACATGGCGAACATGATATTCAATACCGCTAAAGGACGTTAGAGTTTATTGTATGGTACTGCATTCACCGTTTATGCCATATTCTACAGTAATTTCGTCCGTTAATATTTACTACTATTGATTTCTTCGCCAAAGTCAATACACCGATCCTAATTATATCTTTTTTAAAAAAACGTTGATAGAAGGTTTCCATTGATCATGTTCAGTCATATTGCTCTCAACTAGTTTCTATAGCAGGGTTGTGATTTCCATAGCAACTATTTAGAAACAACTTTTTGACTTATCGACTAGAACGTTTTAGTCACTTTTCATCACACTTGAATAATTTCTTTTTTAACATGCTTTATCTAAATTGTGTCAACATCAAAATGATATATTATCTATTTTCTACCTCCCTCAAACTGCTGGGCCAATTTCCTCAACATTTCCTTAAAAATTTAAAAGACTTCTTGCTTAGGAAATTGTACCCAAACTGATATGGGGTGACTGACGCATGAACTTACAAAATAACCAGGCGGAATATCTACCTACGGTTTCTATAGAACAGTTGAGCTAAATCTGAAATAGAAAGTGAAATTTAATTGGACTGCTACTTTGGCAGCTGTTAGCAGCCATCCTGTCATCATTGCATCTAAATGTGTTCATAACAGTGCCGATGTGACGTCAAATATCACCGACATTAGTGAAAGTAGCAACCAAAACAACAACAACAACAAAAAAGAATGGACCTCTATCTAGTTCGTATTTCACATGAATTTAACGGCGACTAGTCACCCGCGCAAGAATCAGCATTCATTAAACGACATCACTGAAGCCAGTTTTCAACTGTAGGAAATTAGTAGGCATGAAGACATAAAAGCTTATAAGTTTAAAACTGAAACTGAATTTGAATTTGGCATGATAATTGCTAATTGACAATGGCATTCACAAAAGATTTTATTTTTGGAAGGCATTTCTTTGATTGAGAGTAGAACGTCGACCTAAACCTGAGTCTCAGAAATCTTTATTTCTTTCGTTCGCTGCCTAATCGTTTAACAAAACGATTATTTTCATTGTCGCATCTGGCCCGCTGTCGTCGTCGTTGCCAGTAGTAGACGTTTTAGTGATACATTAAGGAGTAAGACGAAAATGAAGAATGACAAAGAACTGTCTTTTTTATGTTATCTTAGAAAATATATGTGTATTGAGGAGTTCATTCAAATATAAATATACCTGTTTTATTGTTTCCAGAGAGTGGTGCTAAACCACAAGATGTCAGGCATCATGGCTGTTGATGTACATGACGTATTGGATTGGAAAACAAAGACACATTTTCTCCTTCGAGATGTAGATCCGAACAACAAACACACTTTTCAACTGGTGGTACTTTTCGAGCTGCGATCGCAATCTCCAATTATATCCAGACCGGCAGATTTCGAACTTGTTCCTCGAGGTGGTTTGATGTTTGTCTATACGAGAAACAGGGAAGACGAAAATGATAAACACTATTTAAAGACAGACATAATTTCGAGCATACGTTCACGTTTATCAAGCTATATATTCTCTGTTACCTCGTAATTGCTAAATTTTACTTCGCCTAACCGCAAGAATATTATACTTCTTGTGGGGCACTGCGTAATTTGTGCATCATTCGATGTGCAGACCGATTTCCTGCGCGTCAACATTTTCTACTTTCAATTTCTGAAAAACCCTAACGCTATGTTTCCAAAATTAAGGCGTATCATTTTGCAGTCAAGACATTTAGATTTTTGTGTAGCTTATTTCATCCTATTTCTGGATTGGCCGACATTTGATAGACATTAAAACCATATTCAACCCATTTCTCAAATTATTATTTAGTCTAATTATATGAAAATTTTGCGGAAAGAATTCCAGGATTAAAACTATTCAATTTTTTTTTACAGATGATGCATATCCGCATTTAGATATGGCCGACATCACTAGACCTATTCTAATCTTTAAATAGTTTATCAAAAGGCCAATAGACCAATTTTCAGTAATTTTAGTGAAAATTCTTTCATAAAAATATCTAATTTATTTCAAAACAAATTGACGGCGGTCCAAAATAGAAAGAATTTCAAAGACTCTCAAAACTTGCTCAACGTTTCTTAAAAGCTATGAAAACGCGTACCGTTATCGAAGTGTTTCGAAATTTATTTTCTCTCAAAAGAAAATCACTGAAATTGATGATTAGTGAAAACATGACAATCTCAAAATGACAGATTTCTCAATGGGCACGCAAGCTTTATTTCCGCCAGATTCGATACAGAATATTCATGTGACAACGTATTTCAAATTTATAAAATTTGTGTCTATCCAAATCTAGCACAAACATGAGCTTATACTCATACGCTGATCAACAAAACTCTCATAAAACATGGTGGACACTACTAAAAAATGAATACAGAAAAGTTTATATTTTATTAAAACAATAATTATAATAGCAATAATAATCACAATTAAACAGCATCTAGTGATACCTAATAAACTCTGGGCGAAAGCTTATTACACATTTCCTTGGCGCACGGCATCGACTGTGTCAAAGGGAGATGTTATTGCAAAAAATATTCCGATGTCACGTCAGATGACCAAATGTGCTAGTGCTCTGTTTAAATATAATTTATTTTCCATTGCCTTACTATCACCGTCATTCTGTTTCATATGATCTTGTACAATTTTTTCATCCTTTATCTTATTTCCTGTTTTTATTTTTTATTTCTTATTAAGCCTCCGACGAACCGATGCTTCACCTTACAGCAGACGTGGAGATCTATGGTAAATAAATCCGTATTCTGTATTTAATGTTCAACAGTATTACATTTTGCATGGTTGATCTGGTGTATCATACAGCTCTTAAATCCGTATTTCACACATCCAGATTCGAACTATTTAGGTTTCTTCGTTGATGTCACCGGGCTGTAAATATTTTTACACGCAGTGAATGGAACTTTTATAAATCCCAATTCATTTTGAAATGTATTCATACATTAAAACTAAAATTATTTAGAAAACGTAAAAGAGGTAGTGTACAAAACATATAAACCACAATAGTGTATTGTTCTGAGTCAGGTGAAAGAATTCGCTTGAAATTACTAATGAATACGTTTGGCCCGAATAGCATCGAAGTTTCCCTATACAATATGAAAATCATTGTTCCGCCATCTCAGAACAAAATATGCATGTACTTTTCAGTATGTATCGTTTCTGACTGAGCAAAGGAGAGAACGCCCTTGTCAAAAATGACATTTACAACTTCAGGCAGTCTTTGCTGCCAACACGAGAGAACAACGTCTGATCATTGATTGATAGTTGTTCAGATTTACAATCATTGAAGGATCTACATATATGCATATTAGCTAGTGCTAATTATTATAAACCGCCATTTAAAAGTAGTTTACTTTTGATCCTAATGAGCCGGACCAGTGAATTGCCGGTTCTTGCAGTAAGAAGCAAGTTTCAGTTCACCTGCGTTTTCCTAATTTGGGAAACAGACTATAGCTTCTGCTTATGGTGATATAAAACAATATTTATTAAAGTGTTTTTATATATTTACATTCGCTCGTCGACATTTTAAATTTGAACTTTATAAATTCCAATTTTTTCAAACTTTATTAACACTACATAGTTAAGCTATTTAGAATACGGGGAAGGGGGTATAATAAATACAAAACCCTCACTTTGTGCTTAGCTTCGATTCGATGAAGAAGAAAAACCTTCTTTGCAAACAGAATACGACCAACCGTCTCATATAGATTCTTTCTGTCAACTCGGAGCAAAACATAATGTAGTTTCATGTATGACATTTAAGCAGACGTTTATTTACCAAATGTTTATTACTTTTTCCGTTACAATTAGACAAGCAGCAGGTCCAAGAGTCCATTAACTACCACTACAGATATACTACAACAGTTACAAGATGCACACGGGCGACAGAAAAAAACATCCTCAACCCAGATCAATACGACAAAATTAAGACCGAGGAAATAAAGTGCAATGTTCACAGCAAAGGCGAAGTCGTAGGTAAATATGGCACATAATGTTTAACTGCGTCTGCGCATGTTTATGTCTTACGCAATTGTGTTTGATATCTTTGTTAAGAATTAAATATTAAACCCAAAATGCTTAATTTTCTCTAACATATTTACAATCTCAGGCTCGCTAACATATTTACAAAACCAGCTGTCTAATTTATTTACAATCCCAGTCTCTCTAACATTTTTACCTTCCCCAGATGTCTTACATATTTATAATCCAAGGCTCTCTAACATATTTTACAATCTCAGGCTCTCTAACATATTTACATTTCCAGGCTCTCTAACATATTTACAATCTCAGGCTCACTAACATACAATCCCAGTCTCTCTAATATATTTGCAATCTCAGGCTCGCTAACATATTTACAATCCCAGCTCTCTAACCTATTTACAATCCCAGCTATCTAACATATTTACAATCCCAGCTATCTAACATATTTACAAATCCCAGCTATCTAAAATATTTACAATCCCAGATCTCTAACATATTTACAATCCCAGCTCTCTAACCTATTTGCAATCCCAGCTATCTAACATATTTACAATCCAAGGCTCGCTAACATATTTATAATCCCAACTCTCTAACACATTTACAATCCCAGCTATCTAACATATTTATATGGCACGCCAAATCGTTCAAAATGGATGAGCTGGAGCAATCGTAGGGTGAGATACGAGCGATCGTAGGGTGAACTGGAGCAATCGTAGGGTGAACTTGGAGCAACCGTAGGGTGAGCATGGAGCAATCGTAGGGTGAAATGGAGCAATCGTAGGGTGAGCTTGAAGCGATCGTAGGCTGAACTGGAGCAATCGTAGGGTTAACTGGAGCAATCGCAGGGTGAGGTTGGAGCGATCATAGAATGAACTTATATATAGATAATTAAACAAAATAAGAACACACTGACACTTAGATTGACATAAACGTTTAAAATAAATAAGGTTAGAAGGTTCAAAAGGTCCTAATTTTGCAATAAGCCTAGCAATCAAACAGTGAAATAAGACTTGAAAAAAAATGTATTCTTGTTAATGTAAACCTGGATGTTTTTAATTCTTGGGGGCCCCGAGTGGCAGAGTGGTCTAAAGCGCTTTCCGTTACGGATCATTGCCGTCTGACCTCCGTCTGCGTGGGTTCGAGTTCAAGATTCGGCAAATGTAGTTATGTGAGAAAGCTTGCCAGTAGCTTCTCTTGGGTCGGTGGTTCTTTCCGGGATTTTTCCCGGGTTCTTCCTCCACCAATAATACTGGCTGCAATGTATAGCCTATCGTGTGCTGAAAATGGCGTTTAACCCTAAAACAACAACAACAGTTTTAATTCTTCTTGCTTTCCTCACGATGTAAAATCAAAGAATTGAAAATACTGAAGGTTAATGAGTTTAAGCGAGACTAAGATATGTCATTCTGATGGAGGACACTAAGCTTTAAATACAGTCTGATGGTAGTCTAATTTCATACATTTTGATGGCAGAGACAAAGTTACATACATTCTTAAGGAATAATACAACTCGAGAGATACTGCTATTTACAGAATCATCAACATCCTGTCCTAAAAAATCTTTGTAATATATTTATTAAATTTTCTTGTCTGAATACGTTATTATAGAATCTGCATTAACAGATTAAACACTATAAGAGAAATTAATGTTATACTATTATTTAAAGTATTACTATAAGTGAAACAATATCCAAGTGGGACACCTACTTGCAGGGATAAGCATTCACTCTTGTCAGTCCAGAATAAGCACCTCGGATGTATGTACCGGAATGATTTGGACATTTTGGGGGAAAACAAATATTAAAACGGCGCATTGTGACTTTCATATTGGATTTGTTTGAACAATGATGGTTTCAGAAAAGTCACAACTAACTTGAATGTCCTTTGAGTCTAGAGTTTCCCATTAGTACCTACTTAAGATCTAATCACTTTTACCTTGGCCATACTGCACCCCTACAATGAATAAAAATTTATTTTTTGTAGTTGCATACTTATTAGTGCCCAATATATGATTGATAATGGAAATTTGAATCAAATAACTCATCCATTTTGATGAGACACACATTAGATTTGAGTACATATTAAATAAAAGCATTTGGGCATTAAGATTACCAATTTAAACTTTATTTATTTAATGTCGGTTTTAGATTTTGATGTGATGACACCAGTATCCTAGAAGCTTTGTTAAAGAAAAAAAAAACTCAAGCTTAACCTCAAAACCCGAAATTGAATATTATTTTGAAAGTGCAAATTCTAAGCGAAATAAATTTAGCCTATAACTGAAGATATCAAAATATAGCAAACCCTTAAAGTTCCATGATCTGATTTTATTTTAGTTTGATATGAACTTGAGTGTCTTCCTCAAATAATTTAGAAAATACGTGACATGATATTGAAGATGTAGAACTGCTAGGAACCCATCAGGTATTGGTTGGTTACTACAAATCAGTAACATGTTAAAACCTTAATCAAACTAACAACTTCAGGTGTGTGTGTGTTTGTGTGTGTGTGTGTGTGTGTGTGTTACCGCAGCCCCATCTGATACCCAATGTGACAAGAAACCCAAAAGTTGTATAAGATTTATATTTTTTTATTTCAAATGAAAAAGATTCTAACTCGATATGAAATCCTTACAAAAATGTAAATAATAAACATCCTATGGGAAGTTCTTGATAAAAAGTCAAAATAACCAGCAAAAAGTCACTGCAAAGCAGTGTCATAAACAGGTAACATAACCGTCAGCTTCCACTTAGGTAATAACTGAACATTTCATGTCTTCACAGACAATGGCTGACAAATGATACAAAAATGTGAAATGACAAAATATACATATTGTTAACCTTGTCTTTTCGGGGGGTGAGGGTGGGGGATAATGGCATCATGATAAATATTCAAAATGGGTAATGTTAATCCTGAAAGGCATAACTGGATAACTTGGTTAACATGATTACCTAAATAGAAACTGTCCAAATACATTCTACACAAAGTGACATTATCTTGTTGATAATTTTTGCATTGATAAAGTTTATTATGGCGAACTACCGCCATTTTCTCAAAAGGTCTCATCATAATAGAATGTAAACTCGTGTCTGATCAGATATTAATTTTGTATATTTTTAAGTCCATAACCACGCCCAATCTTTAAGTACATGTGAATACATTAATATCAATTACCCATAACTGGATTCACGCTCATTTGATAGCTATATTATTTGGTCATTATTTACCCATATGGGTTGTCTATGAAATTCATTTTTAAATTTTGTTATTAAGACAGTACCTTGTTTTAGTCTGCAACATACCACTCAATTTTCACATTTTAAACTGAATTGACAATTCATATTTCTGAACTAAATTAAAAGCAAAAGGCCCAAGTCGGTTGACTGATATTGCTGACTTCACAGGAGAACACTGCACGAAGTGGTCTTATGAGAAAACACAACCTTAAATGACTAGGTTCATGACACTAATGACTAATTTCGTAGCACAAATCGTGCTAAAATCCGGTGGTTTGACGGATTTCGGTGATCGGTCAAGCTAGGTGAACACTCAGAAATTTCATATTATCCTAATTTTACCCACTTTACCATATCTTCATAAAAATGAGTTCTAAAGATAATGACATAATATGCACAGACTCCTGCTTATAATTGAAATCATCCATGTCCTGTTTTATATCACCCCATTTACAGAGTTTTATAGAACTGGATCCCACATATATAGTCTCTGAATCAAGAAAGTCAACAACCGCAGCCAATTAGATGCAAGGTATGTCATTAATATGTGCTGATCTAAGTTACTGTAGAAATGTGTCTGACAAAGATAATATAAGCTAAAGGTGAAACAAACTCCAACCAGAATTTTGTCATTAAAGTCAATCAGATAAATGATTACTTCATTAATATGTATGGTTCTTTATCCTGAACAAACTTGTGTAACATATTGCTAATATTTAATTATCTAATAACCTTAATTAAAATATAACCTAGATTAAAAACTGATCAGAAATGTAACTGCTAGATTGGTAACAAGTTCAGTCAGTCAGATGCAAGGCAATGTCAAACAATACGCATACATTTCACTCATTAAGTAAATCAAGATCTTAATGAAATAGTCATGTTGAACAAGCTTAATCATATGCAAGATCACCTCATTAATATGCAAAAAATCCTGTTTGCCATAAAAATTAAACATCTTGATATCAGTGAAACTGACAACTGATAACCTCATTAATTGTGTGGATTCTGTTCATCATTAAAAATGTCAAACATCTTGATGATATAAGCATATATTCCATGGAATATTTTAATTCTAGTGGACAAGATGGGTAATATCATCAGAACAGTGACACCTATTCCTAGCATGTGCTTTATAAGACAACAGAAAGAAGGGTATTAAATTAACACGATTGCTCCAGTTCACCCTACGATTGTCCAGTTCACCCTACGATTGTTCAAGTTCACCCCACGATCGCTCGAAGCTCACCCTACGATTGCTCCAGTTCATCCTACGATCTCTCCAAGCTCAACCTACGATTGCTCCAGTTCAAACAACCTTCGCTCAAGCTCATCCTACAATCGCTCCATGCTCACTCTACGATGGCTCCAGTTAACCCTACGGTCGCTCCAAGCTCACTCTACGATTGCTCCAGCCCATCCATTTTGAACGATTTGGCGTGCCATATATTTACAACCTCAAGCTCTCTAAAATATTTACAATCCCAGCGATCTAACATATTTACAGTCACAGTCTCTCTAACATATTTAAAATCCCAGGCTCACTAAGATATTTACAATCCCAGGCTAACATATTTACAATCCCAAGGTCTCTAACATCTTTACAATCCCAGGAGTCACCAGTCTTGAGCCTTTAATAAGCATCAAATAAACAGGCCCATACGTAGTTAATAAGCTCTCTGGTTGGGAATAAAATATTTACTGGGGAGGGGGCACTTTACAACTCCTGAATGGTTATTATAGTACATAGTGTATGTACAGCTTATAAGGAAGACACTTTCGTTCGAAAGGACGAAAACTCATGCCATTTTTATCATGACACGTCACAGAATAATATGAAATATACGGGCGTCACAGCAATACTAGAATTTTGTTATGTCGCTACACTGGGAGAAGGGAAAATAAAACAGATGGCTGTCTCTTCGATCCAAAACATTATGCACCGATCGTATACACGAACAAAGTTAAACTTGATCTGCTGCCGAGATTTATGCATTTTATGGACACGGTCTAAGCAAAGAAGAACCAGGTGTAGATAGGGTTGTTAGCAAAAAGAGCACATATTCTGTTTCTGAGATTTAACGAGATTATATAATCACGTGTCGTATTTGTTTGTTTCAAGGTAAATACTTTGATCACGTGTCGATATTGTTACATTTAGGTAACTTTTATGATAAATTGCCTATTTGTTACATTATACTTAAATCGTCGTTGTAACTGTTAAAATGTTGTGTTTTTGGCGTCCAAACTAGTTGATAGACAGTCTTTATGGAACCAGACGACAAGACAATACAAAAAGCTCTAGTACTCAAACTCAGTTTGAACTCACGTTCAGTTGCCTTGCTAATGCTATTGATCATTATTCGGATACAGTGCGATTATACGCAAGAATTTGAGGTAAATTTTGTGTTTTTTTTTTTATAAGCTCATAACATGGGTCCTTATTTTTTTAAACAATTTTCAAACAAACCGGTAGCTCAGGCTCAAAGTTCGAAAATTCAGACATTATGTAACTTGGACTCATAAATATATAATGATCGTCTTAACTTTGACTCCTCATAGATAGACAACGTTTCTTCGAAATAAGTATACTTTAGCTATGCAATATCATTTAAATAAGTATCCTCCACGTATGCAATCTGATTTAAGTAATTATCATATACGTGTGCAATCTCACTGAAGTAATTATCATATACGTATGTAATGTCATTTAAGTAATTATCCTCCACGTATGTAATCTCATTTAAGTAATTATCATATAGGTATGCAATATCATTTAAGTAATTATCCTCCACATATGCAATCTCATTGAAGTAATTATCATA
Organism: Unio pictorum; assembly: GCA_030141615.1. NCBI lineage: Eukaryota > Metazoa > Mollusca > Bivalvia > Unionida > Unionidae > Unio > Unio pictorum. The sequence continues at coordinate 6,361,369 of JARLTB010000219.1, read as the reverse complement.
TACGTATGCAATCTCATTTAAGTAATTATCTTCCATGTATGCAATCTCACTTAATCGTTTTGGAGTTTTGCTAAACAAAAGTTTCAAACTACGAGGCCTCAACACTAACAAAAATCATCAACTTTGCTTAAGTTTCAGATTTAGATTATCAGATTAGCTTATTAAAATCTTGCAGGGACGACTTTACAAGATATCGAGAGTTGGAGCTCAGTAGTTGTTTTTTTTGTGGTGTATTTATTGGCAATTTCTGAAGAAGAAAAAAAAATGTCATTAAACTTGATATCCAAGAACAAGAAATATTAGTATTTGTAACACGTACTTGGCCTATTGAGTCGTTTATCCCGCAGAGGAGATAAATGAATAGATTAAATTATTAATTAATTAATTAATTAATCAAACAGAATATTATTCGTAAAGGCAGATATATTTACTAAATGGGGGTAAAATTGCTTCTTGATATCGCCAAAGTGACAACAATATTTTAATCTTTAATGTCGGGATATACATTTTTCTCAAATTAGTATATTTGAAAATCTCGTTATAGAATATATCACGCTTTCATTTACTGCATGATATAAGTTTCATGCCATATAAAGCTGTCCTTGAGAGCAAATGTCGAGTTTAACAAATCCCATGTCTTCTGATTAAATCAACAGCTTTTCGTAAGAATAAGAAAACTTATCTCCAGTATAAAGTGAAATTTTGTTTCCCTTCCGAGTTGAATTTAGCTGCATGTCTTGGAATCGGTGTACCATAATATAAATAAATCTGTTTACGTTATATTTACAGGTACAGAAATATCGTTCTTTAAGGACAACACCGTACGTAGATCATTCGTTGTCACCGATGACAAGGTAATGTAAACTACGTTTCATTTTGTAGGTACACATATTTGCATCGATGTCAGAAAAGAAGTGACAGACTCGTTAGTCACGTGAAGCAAATCGTTATGTACATTATAATTAATCAATACAGTTTATGCTACTTACATTTGCATATATTTTCACCTGTTATTTTTACATCACTTCGGAATATTTAGTTTAACCATTGGTGAATTTTTGTGAATAAGAACGGCAAATCGTCATTGATTCGTTAGGCCTGTCTGATCGTAAGCCGATTTATCCGTCTGTTTTTATGATGTCTGGTCGTAAGCCGATTTATCCGTCTGTTTTTATGATGTCTGATCGTAAGCCGATTTATCCGTCTGTTTTTGTGATGTCCGATCGTAAGCCGATTTATCCGTCTGTTTTTATAATGCGTATTATACGTTAGAAGATACCAAAAGCAGACTATTTTAACGACAGTGTTTTCCATAATCTTAATATAACCAGGTGACAAATTATATATCAAATGAATAGATAACACTCTATAACGTCCTGTATCACAATATATAATATGCAGAATTTAGTAGAGTACTACACATATAACACTGTGATCATGTCAATTTTTGCCATAAATATTCGTGTAAACTTTAGTACAGTTTTCCACTGACAACACTCTGATGATGTCTTTTTCCACGATAACGTATCCTGTCTAATTCAGTTGGGTATTACACATATACTTAGTGACAAACAAATTTTTCAAAAATGAGGCTCGTAAAATTAGTATCGGTATACTCTAATCATCTAAACTCCATCACTGATGGTTGTTTTGTTGTTTTAGGGTTTAACGCCATTTTTCAGCATACGATAGGCTATACATGGCGGCCAGTATTACTGGTGGAGGAAGAACCCGGGAAAAATCCCGGAAAGAACCACCGGCCCACGAGAAGCTACTGGCAAGCTTTCTCACATAACTACTTTAGCAGAATCTTAGACTCGAACACACGCAGACAGAGGTGAGACGGCAGTGATCCGTAACGGACACTAGGCAATTAGTGGGCCCCTCCATCACTGATCATTCCAAACGTAAAACCAGTATTTCCGTAAAATATAAGAATGTTGAAATCGTATATCCATACCTCAAATGCTTTTCGATTAAAAAAAATTGTTTTAAGTGTTTTAAAGTGAAGTATAAAAAAACTATTGAAATACGATTAAATAAAAGCAGAACATATTAATTATACATTGTCTTGACAATGTTAAAATTGAGTTAAAATTGGTACGACCTGCTCCATATACAGTAGCATTTATAAGTATACTCAATATATTCATACAATTACAAAGTCTACCAAAGCCTATGAGCTGATCATTCCCTCTATTAATATATAATATTAATATTAATATTAATATTAATATAACACGGAAGTTCCTGTAAAGGTAATCTTTTAAATTATTCTCTTTCAGATCCTTACGTGGATTATGGCTCATTTTTGAGGACCAATTTGGCAATACGATGGATGTACATAAATGGATATATTGCATGTGTTTTGCATATTAACAATAGGATCTGTGTGTGGTTTTAAGTTTTAACGTAGCTTTAATATTTTGTTCAGTCATATCGCTATGATGTCTGCAGTGTGACAGATTATAGTGATGTCTAGCACTGGGGCATCAAGCCGCAGACATGTAGCATGATGTCCACCCAGTCACATTATCCTCACACCATGCTGACCAGTCCTAACACTAAATTATTAATGCTCAGCGCAAAGCGAGGCAGCAATTAGTGCCATTTTTTGTAAAAAGAACGCAAAGCGGTTCAACAGTTAGCACCATTTTTTGTAAGTCTTTGGTGGGACTCGGACGGGAAATGAACCCACGACCTCTCGCATCTGATGCGGACGCTCTAACCATCAAGTCCTCCGTAAAACCATTGGTGAGAACGAGAAGGAAAAAAACATCATGTAGAAACAATACTTTGAAAGATGTTGTAAATTCATCATTAGTGGTAATAAAAATATGTATTCTACCACTCAGTTAAGCACAATTAGACGCATATTCATATGTTGATATCATGTACGCTGAATTGAAATCACCACTATAAACTTGCTTGAATAAATTTGTTATTTTTCTTGTCTAAGGGGGCTCGTATTGCATTATTTTATCCTAATAGTCTTGCCCAGTTCTCTCTTGATATTCTATCTTTTCACTCTCACCGGATCATTATATCGAGAGCGGTCATTCCCTAGATAACGTAGCGGAGTCTAATTACATGCCCCTCTTACTAAGAGAGAGAGAGAGAGAGAGAGAGAGAGAGAGAGAGAGAGAGAGAGAGAGAGAGAGAGAGAGAGAGAGAGAGAGAGACGTTACGTAAACATGAAAAGACTCAAGACCAAACTTGTGCAAACCAGATAATCACAGAGGACAAGGCTGATCGACTACCATGGGAGAAGGTACAATGAAGTTTCAGAGATAACTGGATATTCTCTGCCTCTGTCTGCGAAGATTAAAGAATATATTTGAAATGATTTATACCATTTAGAATTTAAGTTATGAAAGTATAAGACATGAGGTTGTTAAGTTATGGTTGTGAATTAGGTAAAGGTAAAGTGTTAACCTTTAAGTGCTGGAGACGGCGAGTATCGCAATGTTCAGAGAACCGCGAGTTAGAAGATTGACGGTGAAGTAGTGAATTAACGATACCGAAGTAATGCACTTATATATCAATTCCTGAGGGAACAATTTTCCTGTTTCTTAATTGCATTAGCTGCCATCTTTTAGAGATCATTGTAAATTTAAGATTTATTTTTTAAAGATTTTTTGTTTTCTCCAAAAGATACAAAGATAATTACAGAGTATGTTGTAGCTTTATGGCAATCAGACGGAATAAAATGATATAAATTTGACTAAAATATCTTCCACTGAAAAGAGGGAGAAAATTAACGGAAATATAATTGTTGCAAATTATGAAGTCTATGATGTTTCCAATATATTTATGTGAGAGATATTCATGATGATGAAGGGTTGTATTGTTAGTAACGAAGACAGCTCGGCTGTTTTTTTGGTCCTTAATTAAGCAATATGGCAGTTTAAAATGTCCCGGATGCATCTATTTTAACCGTTTATCTATCAATATTTAAATCGCATTGAATACATTGTCCATTAAATTTTGTTTTGTTTTATAAGGAAAGTATCTGCATAAAAATCAATGTAAAAAAATGTAATGATAATATCCTACAGCAAATTGTTCGCTTATAAGCTAAGCTGCAAACAAATAGCCTCCATCACCTAATTGCCCAAGGTCCCATTTATTAAACTAAGGCTTCTAACAAAAACAAAAAAATTACACCAATAAATGCCAAACCGAAGCTTCTAACCTTCGAAAGTCTCTCTTGGATTTAGTTATTTTTGTTACTAGTTGGTGTTTTGGTATTTTTTTAAACGTATCTGCGTGATGTTTACTCCGATGACCTCTTATCGAGGTCATACCCTCCCTGCTGCTGTAAATTATATCATTGTTATATCAACCAAAGAGTTTATCAAGACCAATTCTGTCTCTTAATCTGTGGTCATGAAATTTATTGTTAAAAATCCGTGTGGGCTTGGCTGAGCATGACTAAATACATTTCTAAATATATTATAATCCATATCACCGTTACACCAGGTTTGATGAATATTTCTACGTGTATTATTATCAACCTCGTTAAACGCAGCAAAAATATTACAATTGTCTCTGATCACTTTCGGAATATGTGTGTACCGCTGGGTTACATAAATCACGTGTGTTTTTATGCCTACCTCGTGTAAATATTCTATCTGGATTGGACTGTTTGTCCAACATTACATTATCGTACACTACTCAATTTATTAGGTTTCAACAAAGGTCATCTATGGAGGGCGCTTCATTGATGTCAGTGATAAACTCGATAACATCAATATCATCTTCATTTATCGTCGCTGCGTTTTCATAAAAATCCTTAAGTACATCATAGCATCGTTGATCATCCACAGACGAAGCAAATAAATACAACTTGTCCCATTTTAACCACATCATTATCAAATTAAGTAACAGTCGTGTTTTATCACTTCCAGATGGACCTATGATAATCATTCTGATAGAATTTGGTAGCGCTGCATGATTCTTGACCGGTTCTCATTTTCTTGTCGCCAAAAAATCAATTACATCCATGATATATAATAAATAATATGGATTTACATTGTGTTAAGTGCAAGGGGCGTACTTCTACAGGTGAATTAATGACCATCCGAATGAAAAATAATAGACCAGCACTTACCGGTTGGTGTCAACATTGTCGTACAAAAAATTAAATTTACCACAACACAGGTGACAAATCAAATTATAAATAAAACGAGGAGATGATTTTGCAGCAAAATTAACAAAATTACCGAGGACTCAATGGGTCAAATACCCAGGAGAAAAACGTCTTCCATGATATAATTACTGCGGTCCTGGGACCAGATTTGATATCCGACTTGAAAATCAAGATCAACCAAGACCAGGTGAATATCCGATAAATGAAATTGATTGAGTTTGTCACGCTCATGATGTGTCTTACAAAAGTAACAATCTGCAGCATAGACATATCGCAGATGTGAAGTTGATTCACGCGTTAAATTCCGTAAAAAATAAATCTTTCAAGGAATCATTGACTAACTGGTTAAGATCTGCGATGAGAGGTAAACTATTATTAGGGGCTGGTCATTAATATTATGGAGTCCATTTATTATTGTCCAAGAGGATACTGGAGAGGCAAATCAGTGATTAGTAAACTCGTCGAAGCAGCAAATGTTACCCGTGCTACTGCTGAAAAATGGTTATCACGACAGGCATTATGGCAAATGTATCTACCGCCTCCTAAAATAATTGAATGTGCGCATTTTGATATCAATGTTCCTAATGAAGTTAATCAGGCTGATATTTTATTTAACCACATAATTCCATCAAAATACGCAGACGTCAAAAAAAAAAAACAACGTACAAAGACGCGTTAACTGTAGCTGATGTTGCAAGCAGATACAAAATAGCAGAGCCGTTATCAACAAAGACAGCAGCAGAAGTTGATTCTGCGTTTGAACGAATTTATCAACGCAGTGGTCTACGTTAGCCATTGGTTATTACAGGTTGATCCTGGAAATGAATTTTAGGGTATAGTATCATCACTGATGAAGCAACATAATGTCAAAATACGACGAGAACATACTGCAATACAAAGCCCCGGGTGGTGGTGGTCTAATGTATTTTCCCATCGTCCCTAAACAGCCCCCATTAACTACTCTAATATAACGAAAGAATCATCACGTATGGCCTGATGATAACATGAATTACAGTTTGACTAAGTGAATATATTTTAAATTTTTATTTTATACCTTTGCACACTTTAAAGTCAGTTATCGTAAAGCGTTCTCCTGTTACGAGACCGTGCTCTTAAAATAAGTAACGGAAAAGAGTGAAAGACATCAAGCTTTGTAAAATTTAGCAAAATAATGTATTACCCTAGAATTCAAGTGAGAATGAAAAAAAGAACTTAAAATGCGAAATAAATCCAAAATAATCAAAGATGTACAGACACGAACCGTAATAATTTAAAGTCTTGAATAAAATTCAGCACAAATCAGAATAAATCCAAAAACTGACGGTGCTGATGTGTCTGTGGTAGCATGTAAAGCGTTGAAGTGCCAACAGTATTTTGTTGAATCACAGTAAGATAATTCCAGATTGGAATTCACTATAAATTCCAGTGAATGTCTCTATCCAATATATTTATCATAGCACTTTTGTATTTCCAGAAAAAATAATCATTTGAACTCAATAATTTGAAGAAAAAAAAATTCCAGCCAAAAAATCAAATACTGGACATAACATAAATTACAACTTATAAGTGATAAGTCTTTAAAGTACAACTGAAACAAATCTCTCAGTTACAAGACCTTACTTGACCTCAAGTCACAATTAGCATTTTCAATAATTAAAAAAAAAACATTACCTAATGGAAAATAACCTTCTAGAATGATTCTGGCTATAAAATATAAAACATAACCTGGATTATGTAAAATTCACTTAAACAAAGACTAAGATCCAAAAAAGAACATTCACTTCTATTAATAATAATACTGATTAATCCCATACAGAGAGAGAATAATTTAGCTGTGTATTGTTCTTTTACACATATTTAATTTTTAAAATAATTATTTTGAATTTTAAAAAAAAAGCAATTAACTCATTTTTGGACAAGGTCAAGTCCAACATGCAATGTACATTACAATAGCATGTAATGAAATAATAATAAAACTCCACTAACAAACAATTACATTAAATATATATTTTACTTCTAAGATCACAAAATTCTTTTATAGGTACAAACTCCGCTCACCTTTAAAATGCATGGATACCTTTATTTCCTTGTGTTGTGAAAATGAACGCCAAAAATATCATCTTCATATTTACTAGTGTCATGAAACTAAACACCAAAACTATCTTCATATTTACTAGTGTCATGAAACTAAACACCAAAACTATCTTCATATTTACTAGTGTCATGAAACTAAACACCAAAACTATCTTCATAGTCACTTATGTCGTGAAACTTACCACTAAAACTATTTTCATATTTACTTGTGTTGCGAAAATGAACACCAAAAATATCATCATCATATTCACTAGTGTCGTGAAACTAAACACCAAAACTATCTTCATATTTACTAGTGTCGTGAAACTAAACACAAAAACTATCTTCATAGTCATTTGTGTCATGAAACTAAACACCAAAACTATCTTCATATTTACTAGTGTCGTGAAACTAAACACAAAAACTATCTTCATAGTCATTTGTGTCATGAAACATACCACTAAAACTATCTTCATAGTCACTTGTGTCATGAAACTTACCAATAAAACTATCTTCATATTTACTTTTGTTGTGAAACTAAACACCAAAACTATCTTCATAGTCACTTGTGTCATGAAACTTACCAATAAAACTATCTTCATATTTACTTTTGTCGTGAAACTAAACAACAAAAATATCATCTTCATAGTCACTTGTGTCATGTAACTGAACACCACAAATATCAACTTCTTAATTACTTGTGTCGTGAAACTAAACACCAAAATATCATCTTCATAGTCACTTATTTCGTGAAACTTATCACCAAAAATAGCATCTTCATATTTATTTGTTTCATGAAACTGAACACCAAAACTATCTTCATATTTACTTGTGTTGTGAAATGAAACACCGAAAATATCATCTTCATAGACACTTGTTTCGTGAAAATGAACACCAAAATTATCATTTTCAAATTTTCTTGTTGTGAAACTAAACACCAAAACTATCTTCATATTTACCGGTGATGTGAAACGAAATACCAAAAATATCTTCATAATCACCTGTGTTGTCAAACTTAACACCAGAAATATCTTGTTCTTAGTCATTTGTGTTGTGAAACTTAGCAAAAATTATCGCCATCTTTGTAGTCACTTGAGTCATGGAACTGAACCCTTTACTGTATGTTATTATAAAATGCATTCGTTTCTAAACAAATATGTAATGAATCTTCAGCTGTCACTAAAAATTCACTGTACCTCCATATTGGTCGTTATTACGGCAGAAGTGACACATAAGAACCTTACATTACCTATGTCTAGCACAATAAAATCATGATAAATTAGTTTGATTAGTTACATTACCTATGTCTAGCACAATAAAATCATGATAAATTAGTTTGATTAGTTACATTACCTATGTCTAGCACAATAAAATCATGATAAATTAGTTTGATTAGTTACATTACCTATGTCTAGCACAATAAAATCATGATAAAGTAGTTTGATTAGTTACATTACCTATGTCTAGCACAATAAAATCATGATAAATTAGTTTGATTAGTTACATTACCTATGTCTAGCACAATAAAATCTTGATAAATTAGTTTGATTAGTTACATTACCTATGTCTAGCACAATAAAATCATGATAAATTAGTTTGATTAGTTACATTACATATGTCTAGCACAATAAAATCATGATAAAGTAGTTTGATTAGTTACATTACCTATGTCTAGCACAATAAAATCTTGATAAATTAGTTTGATTAGTTACATTACCTATGTCTAGCACAATAAAATCATGATAAATTAGTTTGATTAGTGACATTACCTATGTCTAGCACAATAAAATCATGATAAATTAGTTTGATTAGTTACATTACCTATGTCTAGCACAATAAAATCTTGATAAATTACTTTGATTAGTTACATTACCTATGTCTAGCACAATAAAATCTTGATAAATTAGTTTGATTAGTTTGATTTTATTGTTCTTTAAACTAACACGAGTTCCTGTTTCTTTGATTCTTCCCCTTGCAAATGTAATATTTGTTCAATATTAAACATATTTATTTCCTCAGTACATATTTTTTACAGTCATTGTATACAACTTTTCATTGCTTACCAAACATATTAATATTTATTACTTGAAAGAAATTTTTTCAAAAGCCATTGATTGTTTTACATCTCAATTATATGACTAATTATAATCATGACTCTTAACTGACTAATACTGCTCCATGTATGTAATGAACCCTAGATAAATATAGCACCTCAGATTACAATCGTGGATAACAGTATTCAATTTGTTTTTAAACATGCAGAATAAGTTAGGTACTGAAGTTTTTTTTATCACTTTTTCTTTTGTATCATATTCTTGTAGCAAAGATCCACAGAAATTATGCTCTGGATTTAGCCTGTAATTATTCTTGCATCCATTTTTTTCAACATCTCAAACATTAAACATAACATTTATCTATCTTTCTTTTACATATTGACAATGAAGGTGACTAATTATATTTAAAATGTTTCATGGCGTATCATACACACCAGTATTCTTCTATTAGCACTGGCTTTCATAGCTTTGTTTAAGTGTTTTCAGCTGGTTTGGATTGTAAAAGTGTTTTTAATTGGTTATATGTTTTAGGTGATTGACAGCATTTAATCAATCAAGTACAAGGCAATAATTATTTCTATGGTTTTATTATCAGTTAGATTTTGACAAGTTGCTCAATGATTCATCCATGAACCGACTATAGAAATCTGATTGTTCTTTTTACTTCATGTTTTATCGTAATTTTGATTACATTATTTTTGTATTTTTATGTCTGGTGTATTTAATGTGCATTTATGAGAACAGTTTTTTGTCTAAGTTAAATTTTATTGCTAGTATGGATGATCTCTTGCTGTGCTTATAATATATTTATTCTAACACCGAAACAATCATTTATTACCTTTCTTCTCTTTTACCCATTAAGTAAATTGGTGTATCAACCTCATGTCAACTATCTCTACATACATGTATGGTGCTAGATAATTTACTTTTGCAAAATCAATATATATTGTACGTCCTTGCAACATGATGTGACCTACCGGTACATATCACAATTCTTTTCACTTCACTTTCCATTTCAATCAATGTACTTCATAACATTTTAAAATAATCTTTATTTTTCGTATACTCTTAGCCTGATATATTTACCTGAACATTTAATGAACCATAATTTTTAATTTTCAATTTATTATGTTTCACAATTATGGTCCATTTTTTGTACAAAAGTAAAAACAAATCTTCGTTGAATTCATTATCTTCTGCATCAAGTCTACAGTTGCATAAATGCTTCCTTGAGGAACTCTGTAACCTTCTAGTGATATTTTTAGTACCATTTTCCACACTTGAAGGCAATTATTTTTTGGTTGTATTTACTCACCAGTTTAATTTAATAAAATTTGCATATTCATAAGCTTATGTAGAATGTGCTTAAATGTTCAATCTGGTCAATTAGTCTTGTCTTGCTACAGTTCTAACATGTATTTGTCTCCATTTATTGAATACATTTTTTAGACATAAAAATTATATTCGTTTGTCTCCATTTATTGAATACATTTTTTAGACATGAAAATTATATTTGTTTAGTGACCGTCATCAAGGTTCCAACTATTAAAATAAAAAGTCATTATATTTCTTTCTAGTTTGCTAGAAATTATTTATGACATAATCCAAACATAATCTATTTAATTTGATGTTTCACAAGAATCAGTTGTAAGATAACTAAAACGAGGAATTCTTTATCTTAGAATCAAATCAACTGGCCTGTGGTTGTTATAATAAATTAATTAATTAATCAATTAATAATGTTATGCAATATATCTTTTTCTTCTTGTTTCATTATTAATGAAATATTCTACATTTTGAGTTTTATTCAATATTTTTTCCATGGCAGAATATTGTTTTCAGAAAATTTGAAATACTGTCCACTTGGAGAAAAATTAAAAGTCCAAACATCAAGCCATGTGATTGACTTTCCCATGAAAGTTTAATTGAAAGCTTGAGAATTAAGAAAATAAAGCTTATAATCAATATTCAACTTCCTGTCACACAACAAACAACAGGTAAAAGTTGGTACCTTTCAAAGCCTTTCTTAATAAAAGGTCGCTTTCTTTATTGATAAATTTTATTGGATGAGTACCTAACACATTTGACACAAAATATATTCTTCAGCCAGTTCTATGGGACAGAATACATCAAATTTTAGATGCTTGATTTTCACATCATTGCTGTGGATCAGTGTCACTCCACAAACAACAGGTAAAACTCTTTCAGAGCAATTAAATGTACTCATAAAAAGGGAGTTCCAAAGGATCTGCTTTTGAGCCTTTAGTAACTCAGAAATTATGTTTCACTTAGTCAAACTAGAAACACTGTACAAATGTCCAAATGATAATATTCTTTCTTGTATACATTCAAACAGAAATTACATTAAGGATATACTTCAGTCGGAAACCCTGGAAAATTGAATGAAGGCCAACCCAGATAAGTTCCAGCCCATCTGCATTGCCAAGAATTATGTTTGCACAACTATTTCCACAGGTGTTAATCAGATTGAATGTGATGACACCATCCAGATGCTTAGAGCTTATATATATATATATATATATATATATATATATATATATATATATATATATATATATACACACACACACACACACACAGTGGAACCCTGCTATAATGCGATAATTGGGGTCCAAGAAATTGAATCCTGTTAATAGCGGGGTCGCGTTAATGCATTTGTTTTGGCAAACACAGCATTGGCATATATATGTGTACTCGTGTCTATTGTAAAAATTCGGATTACTATCAGAGGAATATAAAATGAAATGCAGTAATAAGACTTATTCAAAATAATGGACGGATAATATATTTATAGGTTATTACTTTGCGTTAAATTGTTTTACTAACTTTTATTTTTTTATTAACGAAAATACATGTTGATCGATAATACACCAACTAACGTTATATAATGAATAGGGTATAAACATCGTTTACTATTGTGCTGTCGTGGCATGCAGTTCATCCATAATGCATGTAATTCCATTGGAAAATTGCACTGATTTAAAATATTCAATAACTTTGTCTGAATTCAATGTCCAATATATAGCATGAACAGAGTATTAACACCGTTTACTTAGTTACTGTCTGATATAGTACCGTCGTGGCATGCAGCTAATCCATAATACCTGTATTCAATATTTTTGTCACAAATCATTGTGTCTGAATTCGATAGGAAAAATTAACAGAAAATTATATATATATATATATATATATATATATATATATATATATATATATATATATATATATATATATATATATATATATATATATATTATAGTGTATTATTTATAGAAGGTGACTCATTAGTCAAGGACTTTTCTCCCTTGAGGCCCTCTTATGAAGAGTATAATAATTCACATTATATGAAGACAGCAATAATTACTGTTTATTTTGACATGTTTAGTATTAAAATACTAAATTCCATTATCTATTTGAAACATATACATGCTCATGATATCTCATCTTAAATACTCTAAGATTGTACATGTAGTGGAAGATTGTTCCACAGAACTGTACCAGAGTGTTGGAAGCTCTTTTTAAATTGCTCTATTCATGGCTTTGGTGCTAGTTTGTTTCTTTGTTTGTTTGATTAGGATTTTTAACGTAGCTTTAACAAAATTTCAGTCATATCGCTACGATGTCTGCAGTGAGGCAGTTTATAGTGATGTCTAGCACTGAGGCATCATGCCGCAGACATGTAGCATGATGTCCCACCCAGTCACATTATCCTGACACCAGGCCGACCAGTCCCAACACTAACCTCTTAATGCTGAGCGTCAAGCAAGGCAGCTGTTAATACCATTTTTGTAAGTCTTTGGTATGACTCGGCCTGGGATCGAACCCATGACCTCCCGCTTCCGCGGCACGCTCTAACCACTAGCCCACCGGAGCGGTGGCTTTGGTGCTAGAAGATTTCCTTGTGATATTGATCTCAACTGGTATTATGTTGAAAAAGGTCCGAATAACTCCTAAAGATATTCTGGTGCAGTTCCATGTAGACATTTATATAAAAGAACTGCCTTGTGAAAATCTATCCTATCATATATTGTGAACCACTTGAGATGTTCTGTAAACAATCCTTTTGAGGAATGATCAATAGCTGAATCTAAAATTATGCATGATGCTCCCGTTTCTGAAGTTTATAAGTCCTATCAAGCTCAGATTAAACAGTTTCCCCATACATTAGAACAGTAATCCATTGTTGGAAGAATATATAACTTGTATTTATAGATTGTGATTTTCTATAAGTAAATATTTCTTGATTCTGCTGTGTAGGGTAATTTGGGGTTACAGTGTTTTACAAAGCTTATCAATATGGTCATTCCATAATAAATTATTATCTATGGACACACCTATAAGCCTTGTATGCTTGACATTTTGTAATGGATGATTATCTATTGCAAGAGACAGATTTGGGTTCCCTGACTTGTGTAGCTTTTGTGATGTCCCCAAAATCATATTTTACCTTTCAGTAATTACTATCCTATTTTGTTTTGCCCAGTTTGGGACTCTAATAAGGTCTGAGTTTAATCTTGCTTGAAAACCTTCAATATCAGAACTAGATGTGTACAAGGTTGCATCATCTGCAAACAAATCTGTATTTGTGGGATTCATCTTTTAATGGTAGATCATTGATATAGATAAGGATGTGGGGAGGACCAAAAACTGAGCCTTGAGGGACCCCTGAATGATTAGTGTGAGTTTGAGAGCTAATATTGTCAATGCTTACTTGTTGAGACCTTTGGTTTAGGTACAATCTAAATGTCAATATTCTATGTGACATTATCACTATATGGGTCTTAAAATAGCATATAATTTCTGCATAAACTTTTATTTTAAATATGTATGATGTGGATTAATGTATGGTATGTTATGCAACACTTTATGATATGTATCACTGTATGGTATGTTATGTAACACTTTATGATATCTATCACTGTATGGTATGTTATGTAACACTTTATGATGTGTATTACATGTTATGTATCACTGTAATATGTATCACTGTATGGTATGTTCAATATTGCTGTGTGGTATGTAATGTATCACTGTATTCTAAGTAACACTATGATATGCTATGCATAATTGTATGGTATGTTTTGCATCATTGCATGGTTTGTTTTGCATCACTATATGGTATATTATGTATCACTGTAAGGAATGTTATGTATCAGTATGGTATGTCATGTGTCTCTATATGTTATGTAATGCATCAAAATATGGTATGTTATGTGTCACTGTAAGATATGTTATGTATCATAGTTAATTATGTTATATGTTACTATATGGTATGTAATGCATCACTATATGGTATGGTATGTATCATAGTTAAGTATGTTATGTGTTACTATATGGTATGTAATGCATCACTATATGGTATGGTATGTACCAGTATGATATATTATGTGTCACTAAATGGTATGTTATGTATCATAGTTCAGTATGTTATGTATCACTATATGGTATGTAATGCATCACTGAAGGTGTTATGTATCTGTACATGTTATGTGTCACTATATGGTATGTTATGTATCATAGTTCAGTATGTTATGTGTCACTATATGGTATGTTATGTATCACTACATGGTATGGTATGTACCAGTATGATATATTATGTGTCACTAAATGGTACATTATGTATCACTGTAAGGTATGTTATGCATCACAGTTCAGTATGTTATGTGTCACTGTATCACTGTATGGTATGTTATGTATCACTGAAGGTGTTATGTATCAGTATATGTTATGTTTCACTATATGGTATGTTATGTATCATAGTTCAGTATGTTATGTGTCACTATATGGTATGTTATGTATCACTACATGGTATGGCATGTACCAGTATGATATATTATGTGTCACTAAATGGTACGTTATGTATCACTGTAAGGTATGTTATGCATCACAGTTCAGTATGTTATGTGTCACTGTATCACTGTATGGAATGTTATGTATCACTGAAGGTGTTATGTATCAGTATATGTTATGTGTCACTATATGGTATGTTATGTATCATAGTTCAGTATGTTATGTGTCACTATATGGTATGTTATGCATCACTACATGGTATGCTATATATCCATGTATAGTATGTCGTGTGTCATTTTTTGGGGTATGGTGACTGTTCTGGTGGTCTAAGTTTGGTTAGAGCATCTGCCTCTGAGGTGAGAGGTCACTTGTTTTAACTCCAACTGAATCA
This sequence comes from Unio pictorum, assembly GCA_030141615.1. Classification (NCBI taxonomy): domain Eukaryota; kingdom Metazoa; phylum Mollusca; class Bivalvia; order Unionida; family Unionidae; genus Unio; species Unio pictorum. The sequence continues at coordinate 6,345,888 of JARLTB010000219.1, read as the reverse complement.
TACTAATGACTTATAAAAATGGTACTAGCAGCTGTCTTGCTTGGTGTTTAGCATTAAGCGGTTAGTGCTAGGATTGGTTGGTTTGGTGTCATGACAATGTGACTGGGTGGGACATAATACTACATGTCTGTGTCACGAGTAACCAGTGCTAGACATCACTATAAACTGTCACACTGCAGACATCATAGCGATATGACTGAAATTTTTTTAAATCTATGTTCAAAATCCAAATCACACCACATATACTGTATGGTATGTTGTGTATCACTGGCATGTTATGTATCACTATATGGTATGTTATATATTGCTATATTTTTTAATGTATCACAATATATGTTGTGTATCTTTGTATGATGTTATGCATCTCTATACAGTATATTATGTATCATGATATGGTATGTTATGTATCACTGTATGGTATGTTATGTATCACTGTACAGTCGAACCCACTTATCTCGACCTCGGTTAACTCACCAACCCTATTAAGTCGACGTTTTTTAAGTGGAACCGCCAAATTCTCTCTTTGTCTTAGAGCATTTTCTCATCGGTTATGTCGATTCTTTTATGTCGCCGAACTCTAATATCTCGAGCACAAAAGAGGGCCAAATTTGCCACTTAACGTCGGTTATCTCGATCCCCATGACCAATCGCCGGCTTTTGAAAATGTTAATTATCGATGCCACAAATGATCCTTTGTTTGTATCGACAACCCCATCTTAGCAGTGCATTGTTACATCATAATCTGCTTATGCTGACATCTTGGCTGAGTACTGTATGTTGTGACAGTCAATCATGCTACCGTACTATACCTACAACTGACCGACTTCTGAAGACGCGAATAGAACAGATAAAATTAATGGAATGGCTAATCCTTCTGTTTGTTGGCTGAGATATGATAAAAAAGTTAAAACAGATGTTCTATGATGTATGTATCAAGGCAAAGTTTGTCAATTAATTTACAACTGGCTGTGATATTTTGAAGAAAGAGTATGTCACCAAACATAAATCCAGGCGGTGTAAATAATATTTGTGCATTTTACTCATTGATCTTTTCCGTTTGCCATCAATCCCGTGTTACGGGTACAGAGACTTAAACTCCGCAAGAAGAAATAGCAAACAACAAATAAACAATAATTATGTATTTCTCAAAATACAGGAGTGAAAGAATCTCTATATTGGGTGTTAACTTATGATAATATATACGGTCCAATATTGTCAGGTGTTGACACGTGTAAGTTTCAATTGTGGGAATGGAGATCCTATTTTGCTTGTTGATAAAATTTATACAGCATTCAGTGATCATTTTTTGGGGATTTAGGAAGCAATAGAACATTTAATGGAGATTTTGGCGAACTTCGTAATTTGCTCGGAATTTTTATCACGCACGTTTTTGTGATTTTGTGAGCGATCTTTGTGTTTGCAATGTTGGAGAATATAATAAAGGTTTGTATCGAGAATCAATGGTGGTTTGTATTGTATACTGGTAAATCTCTGCCGTTAGTTGGTGCGCATATGCCTTTTGTTGTTAGCAAACATGTAAGTACATTTTTATAGCATGCCGATCGCTTTATCAAACAAATCGCGGCAACACTGTTGTGTAAAAAAAAACTCCAAAAACATGTGCATTATATTCTCATTTATTAACGCACATCATGTACATAAAGAAATTTCAAGTACATGTTAATATATTGCCGCCATATTGGTCTTCGTTTATCTCGATCATCGGTTATCTCGACACTTTTTGGCAAACCCCTAGGCTGGCGACATAACCGGGTTCAACTGTATATCTTATGTTTTTCTGCTGTACATGTTATTTATAACTATATGTTACATACCACTGTATGGTTTTGTATGCATCACTATGCATGTTATGTATCACTGTATGGTATGTTCTGTATCACTGTATATCTTATGTTTTGCTGCTGTACATGTTATTTATAACTATATGTTACATACCACTGTATGGTATGGTATGTATCACTTTGTATGTTATATATCACTGTATGAAAATGTGCTATGCATATTGATGTGTCTATTTAATTTGTATTGTTTTTTAATTTTTTTGTTGATGATTATAGATTGCAAGGGTCTACATGACTAGTGACATTTATTTTCTAAACAACATAATACATAGCTAATATTTGTAGATCATTAGAGATTATATATATATATTAAGATCATTATTAATCGCAACCATGTTCATTTCAGTTTGTGTTACAGATACAGTATCAATCCTGATCTCAGAAGGTTCCAGAAAGATTGACTCTGCAGTTTGGAGTAATTTTTCATAAAGATGACATAGTATTTTCAAAAATGACCAAGACCAAGAAAAGTAATATATAAAATTGATTACTTCAAGATTACTCATTCCAATCGTAAAAAGTATAGTGCAATGGGTCTTTTTATTGGATTCAGTTTTATTTGAGATGATTTATTAAAATTATTCACTGGAATTAAAACGTCTTCATCATTATTACTTTTTGGACTAAATTACTATATTGGAATTATTGTGAATCCATTCATGGACATTCTGGATTATATTAGTCAGCTGGGGTTTAAACCCACAACCTTCCACATCCCAGGCAAAAACTCCAACCCCTAGGACACTGGAGCAGTCCCAATACAAGATGGACCATGACCCATACCATAAGAACACTTGACCCCATGCATAAGTGAGCTATAAAATTACTGAATTCCTGTGAGTTACTTTTAATTCATTGGGTACCTATCTTTGTGCTAATCAAATGCAAACTGGACCACAAATTTAATGTGACACTAAAATATATAAACCAGGCTGACATTCAGAGCACCCCCTAAACTTTGTATTCTATGGAAAAGCATGCACCCCCTACCTTCATATTCTATGGTAAAGCATGCACCCCCTACCTCCGTATTTTATGGTAAAGCATGCAACCCTTACCTACATATTCTATGGTAAAGCATACACCTCCAACCTCAATATTCTATGGTAAAGCATACACCCCCTACCTCCGTATTATATGGTAAAGCATGCACCCCCTACCTACATATTCTATGGTAAAGCATACACCTGGAACCTCCATATTCTATGGTAAAGCATACACCTGGAACCTCCATATTCTATGGTAAAGCATACACCTGGAACCTCCATATTCTATGGTAAAGCATACACCCCCTACCTCCATATTCTATGGTAAAGCATGCACCACCTACCTACATATTCTATGGTAAAGCATGCACCCCCTACCTCCATATTCTATGGTAAAGCATACACCCCCTACCTCCATATTCTATGGTAAAGCATGCACCACCTACCTACATATTCTATGGTAAAGCATGCATCACCTACCTACATATTCTATGGTAAAGCATGCACCACCTACCTACATATTCTATGGTAAAACATGCACCACCTACCTACATATTCTATGGTAAAGCATGCACCCCCTACCTCCGTATTTTATGATAAAGCATGCACCCCCTACCTACATATTCTATGGTAAAGCATACACCTCCAACCTCAATATTCTATGGTAAAGCATACACCCTCTACCTCCGTATTCTATGGTAAAGCATGCACCCCCTACCTACATACTCTATGGTAAAGCATACACCTCGAACCTCCATATTCTATGGTAAAGCATACACCTCGAACCTCCATATTCTATGGTAAAGCATACACCTCGAACCTCCATATTCTATGGTAAAGCATACACCCCTACCTCCATATTCTATGGTAAAGCATGCACCACCTACCTACATATTCTATGGTAAAGCATGCACCCCCTACCTCCATATTCTATGGTAAAGCATACACCCCCTACCTCCATATTCTATGGTAAAGCATGCACCTCCTACCTACATATTCTATGGTAAAGCATGCACCCCCTACCTCCATATTCTATGGTAAAGCATACACCCCCTACCTACATATTCTATGGTAAAGCATGCACCCCCTACCTACATATTCTATGGTAAAGCATGCACCCCTACCTACATATTCTATGGTAAAGCATGCACCCCCTACCTACATATTCTATGGTAAAGCATACACCTCGAACCTCCATATTCTATGGTAAAGCATACACCTCGAACCTCCATATTCTATGGTAAAGCATACACCTCGAACCTCCATATTCTATGGTAAAGCATACACCCCTACCTCCATATTCTATGGTAAAGCATGCACCACCTACCTACATATTCTATGGTAAAGCATGCACCCCCCTACCTCCATATTCTATGGTAAAGCATACACCCCCTACCTCCATATTCTATGGTAAAGCATGCACCTCCTACCTACATATTCTATGGTAAAGCATGCACCCCCTACCTCCATATTCTATGGTAAAGCATACACCCCCTACCTACATATTCTATGGTAAAGCATGCACCCCCTACCTACATATTCTATGGTAAAGCATGCACCCCTACCTACATATTCTATGGTAAAGCATGCACCCCCTACCTACATATTCTATGGTAAAGCATGCACCCCTACCTACATATTCTATGGTAAAGCATGCACCCCCTACCTACATATTCTACGGTAAAGCATGCACCCCCTACCTACATATTCTATGGTAAAGCATCACTTGTTTTGTTTTAAATATTAATACCATTCACAGTATTCAGAAATATATGTATGTCACAATACATTTATGAAAGATGAGGAAGCCTGAAAGTTTATTATGATTTAATTTGCATGCAAATTTTGACTTGAATGATCTATACCAAGGTAATGACTAGAATGCTAACATAAATTATTCAGTTTGCCCTTCTTTACATCACAAAGCACAAATTATATCCATTTATTATAATGAATACTTGATGCAATCGACTGACAATTCGTAAACATCTCTGAAACATGAAAGCATTATTAAAGTTCATGAAACTAAATTGTCAATCACAGCATGCACCATTTGTATGCACACGAATCCTTGAATAACATGGAAATATCCTATATAATGTATGGATAATTAAGGCACTATATTAACTACCAGTAGACAATCTTCCATAGATTAGTGTGAAAGTAATTATTCATTTATTGTGTTTGATTCAAATATTAGTGATTTCAAAGGTTAAAATTTTTTCTCACCATTTTTTATTCTATGTGTTACAAGTACTGTTCATGCTTGTATGAAGCCAAAAGAACACAAAACACAGTTATTATGACTGAATAAACACTCAGTACCATGTTCTCCAATTTCATTCTCATTGTGTCCATTTTAAGTGAGTCTTTATTATTGTGAGGATAATCAACTTTGCATTAATTGGATTAAGAGTAGATATTTTCAGGTTGAATGAAACTTTATCTCATAGTTCATCACCAAAACTTTATCTCATAGTTCATCACCAAAACTTTATCTCATAGTTCATCACCAAAACTTTATCTCATAGTTCATCACCAAAACTTGATCTCATAGTTCATCACCAAAACTTAATCTCATAGTTCATCACCAAACTTTATCTCATAGTTCATCACCAAAACTTTATCTCATAGTTCATCACCAAAGTCCTCAAATCATTTAGCTGAACACCACTCATGATAACATGTTATGAACTCCTCCTTGGAGAATTTGTGTCAGGTAAATATTGGAGCTCCATGCATTTGGCTGGCACAAAAACGTATAATACCATTCTCCTTTAAATGAAACAGCAGCCTCTTTCTGCAATATACTTTCAAACATCAAAAATCCTTCTGTTGACAATGATGCAGCAAGTCATGTACATAATTTACATGTTGTCAGAATCTGGTCAACAAGCAATGGATTACTAATGATAAAGGAAACAGAAAGACATGTTACATAAAGTTTCCTGCTCTCTGAGTCATTGTGTTATCAATATCTTGACAGCCACTGTGTTATCAACATCGCAGCAATCACTGTGTTAACAATATCCTGAAAGCCATTGTGCTATCAAAATTGTGACAACCACTGTGTTATCAATATCTTGAAAGCCACTGTGTTGTCAACATCATGACAAAAACTGTTATCAATATCCTGAAATCCACTGTGTTATCAACATCATAACAACCACTGTGAAATCAACATCATGACAACCACTGTATCAAAATCCTGACAGCCACTGTGTTATCAATATCATGACAACCACTGTAATATCCTGACAGCCACTGTATTATCAATATCCTAACAGCCACTGTGTTATCAATATCCTGACAATTGACAGAGTGAAACTCAACTTCAACAGTACCGTTGAATCATTGAAATATATATATATATATATATATATATATATATATATATATATATATATATATATATATATATATATATATATATATATATATATATATATAAGTTCTGAATTTCAGTTAGCTACCATGAGAGCATAAATAATAATAATAATATATAATGATATATAATGATATGAATACAAAATCCAAAAAATAAACACCACGCAAAACCAATGAGGTTACCTCTAAAACATTCATCTTATCCCGACATGGATTATAAATCATTATTGTATAAGCATTATAAATAATATTCAAATAATGAGTACAAAAGAACTTTACAGCAATTCATACATTAGGTAGAAATATGTAGTCTAGTTTTGCAAGTATAGTAAACTGTATCAGACAAGAGCTCCCATTCTGTTCAGCTAATCTTTATTATAGTGAAAAAGTCTGGTTTAGAATGACATCTGTAACACCATGACCTATTTCTATGAACAGAACATACCTACAGCTGGGATTTTGCCAGAAAGAAAAACTTGTACAATGGGGATAACTTCTGAACATCAGTGAAAGTAAAATAGATAGCTCACTATATCAGATCAAATTTCATCAACAATGATTTCAAATGATGTAAGGAATAATCAAAGATAAAAGAGACAGCATACCTACACCTGGACATTTATGAGCAAGACAAAAATTGTACACTGGGGTGATTCTGTAAACATCATTAGGGAAGAAGTCCTAAAACTACTAGAGTGATAAAGATCTTAAACCACTGGAATGGTTAAAAATAAAGCACCAGGAACATTAAAAACAATTTCCATAACTTACCATATATATAAGGCTGAAATTTGCCAATCAGACAAAACATGTACACTTGTATCAACAGCATTTATTAATGCAAGATACAAAATATAGGTCACTGTGATTTATTATCCCCTGGGTTGTTTAGAATGATGCAAGACACACCCTGTTCACATGCCATGAACATACAATTCCTACCATTTGTACCATTCGTACCATTCATACCATGTATAAAGCTGGAAATTTACCAGAAATACAAAACATTTATACTTTTTACCATAAATGACAAAATCAGATGTGTGAAAAAATAGGTCACTGTTACGTCCCTCAGAATGGTTTAGAAATGACAAGAAACGTCTTAAGTTCCATGAAATTCAATTAATAAAGGTGAACAATAGTGACAGCAGACTTGTTCATGCTTATCTATTCAGATATAGTAGACTAATACTTTAAAATATTGGTCACTGTTATGAATGCTCAAGTTAGTGATGCACCATTAAAATGTAAGTTACTAATAATTAATTTCAAATTATCCCCCCAAAAATTGGGAAGTAATATGCAGCAAACTCCTTTGAGTTTTATCAGAAGATGTGATCACTTCACAAGTTCATATGCGGGCATCAGAAAGTCTTTTGGCACCAACCCAAATTTGCCTTTTAGTTCCCCAACCCACCAGGCCTTCTCATCAAACTCTCTGCTGATGATGTAGATCATGTCCCCTCTCTTAAAAGACAACTCCTGCAGATTGCTTGCCTCACAGTCCCACTTTCCATAATATTTATTCTCAAAATCCTCCTCTGGCTTATGAGAAATTTGTATCTGGACTCTCCGCAGTTTGGGTTTTGCTGGGGAGGGAGGAGGCACCTGTGGGAGAGGAGGCATCTGTGGGAGAGGAATGCTTGGTGGTGCACGTCGATTGGGTAGACTTGGAGCAGCAGGTGTTGTTTCTTTGGCAGCAGGACGGTCTGGTACTGGAGGAGACGAAACCTCTTCTTTTCTTGCTGTGTTTATTGTTGCAACACTGCTGCCATCTTCATACGTGTCATCTTCCTCTGGTGCAATAGACTTGGGTTCCTCTGCATTTTTTACCTCTGGATTAAAATCATCTGTTACTTCATAGATGTTATCCTCCTCCAGCTGTTCATTGACAGTAGTTGCCATGGCTTTTCCTGGACCATCCTCAGGAGCCTCATAAAGGGAATCTAAAACACAGTGCAATACATTAATCAACATTTCAAATGCCATTACTTCATATTTTCACAAAATGAAGAGCTTTTGGCAATTCTAGGTTAGTTTGCATTCATATTTGGGCATATGCCTTATACAATAAAACAGTATTTTTCATTACTGTGTACCATAAAGAGGAGCAAGACTTCATCAACATTTTGTGCATTTCTTTTTGGCCTGATGAAGCTGAATAAACACCTCATCTTGCATGATGTATTTTCACTCTAAATTACACCAAGAATAATAAAACATAACTCATATCTTTTCTTAGAGATGGTACATAATGGCTTATATCTAGTTAAACCTTATACCAATGATCTGTGGGGAAAATATTTTTGTTAACTTAAGAAAAATTGAAGTTAAATAATTTCATTTAAAAAAAAATTGGCTTCTTTCTGAAGTGTCTTGTACAATATGAAGGATTTCTTGTTATCTTTACCTTGGTCTGGTTGAGAGGTTGCACTCTTGATTGCTTGTTTCCATTGCTCAGCATCATCTTTGCTTCCAGCTTGAAACTAATAAATAAATTAGCTTTATAACAGTTCATCTAATGAAAATAGTGCAAATGGGGGTAAGAAAACAGTGCATAAGGGGTATGAGTGCAAAAGGGATATGAATACAGTGCATAAGATGTATGAATCGTCATAAGGTGTATGAATAGTCACAAGATGTATGAATAGTCATAAGGGGTATGAATAAAGTCATATGAGATATGAATAGTCATAAGGGGTATGAATAAAGTCATATGAGATGAATAGTCATAAGGGGTATGAATAAAGTCATATGAGATATGAATAGTCATAAGGGGTATGAATAAAGTCATATGAGATATGAATAGTCATAAGGGGTATGAATAAAGTCATATGAGATATGAATACAGTGCATAAGGTGTATGAATAGTCATAATAGTTTTTAACACTATAAGTTTTTATAAAATCTTTACATTGTAACTTAAAGATTATTTCTTCTTAATTTACTAAACTTGTTGCTTTTGCTTCCTTCTGTTACATCGTTTATGACCTACTGTTGTAGCATAACTATGCGTTGCCTGTAACGAGTGTGGTGTATTATATAATTACAAAAGTTTTATAAATTTAATGTAGAATAACTGTACATTTGAAAGTCATTTTATCAAAAATATATCAAAAAGTTTTAATTACTATGTGACACTGTAAGGTATTATGTAAGAGTGATTAGAATCTAATTTCAGAAATTGAGAAATTATCAGAACGAATCAAGCAGACACTTACTCCCTGTACACTGTATGAAGGCACAAAACTACAATGTTTGCAGTTGCGCACGACTTCTTAACAGTGCCTTCTGAAGTTTATGGTATAGAAAAATCAATGTAGCAGCTTTTCTTGATGTGGTATATGGGCAATGAAGTATTACCTCATTATAATGCTATATACAGTCTGACTGCCTTATAATGAGGTACATGACACACTATAACACTAGTCTTTGAAGTCATAAAGTATAAAGCCTTATAGTAAGATCACCTTGCAATAAAGTGCATAGCACATTATAACACTGTCCTTGGGAGGCATAAAGTATACAATCTTGAGATATTTTACAACAATGTACATGACACAATATAATGCTGATCTTAGGAACCATGAGTATACAACGAGACAATATTATTACAGGTACATGACAATATGATGCTGTCAATAGTCAAAAGTATAGAGCCTTACACTGAGATATAATGAAGTACATGACACAATATAATGCTGTCCAAATGAGCCAAAAGTACAGAGCCTTACAGTGAGATCATGTATAATGAAGTACATGACACAATAAAATGCTGACAATATTAGTCAAAAGTATAAAGCCTTACAACGAGATAATGTGTAATGAAGTACATGACACAATATGATGCTGTCAATACTAGCCAAAAGCATAGAGCCTTACAGTGAGATAATGTATAATGAAGTACATGACACAATATACACCATGTAATGAAATCCATATGAGTCTTGAGTACAGAGCCTTACAGTGAGATAATGTATAATGAAGTACATGACACCAAAAAATGCCATCAATACTATCCAAAAGTATAGAGCCTTACAGTGAGATATGATGAAATACATGACACAATACAAAAATATAATGCTGTCAATAGTAGCCATAATTTCAGAGCCTTACAGTGAGACCACCTTATACATAACACATTATAACACTGTTAATGGGAGTAAATTAAACAGCATTATTATAACACTGTCCATGGGTGTCATAAAATAATCAGCCTTACACTGAGACCATCCTATACATGACACATTATAACACTATGGGAGCTAAAAAGTATACAATAACACAGCCTTATATAAAGATTGCCTGATAATAAAGTGCATTATATGATACGATGCTGTCTATCTATCTATCTATCCCTTAGTCTTGCCGACCGTTGGGGCACCACTGATGACCTGACAACCAGCTTCCTCCATTCCATGCTGTCTATAGGAGCTATAGAAAATACAGCATCTATAGTGAGAAATCTAATAAAGATGTACATGCCAAATTACAACTGTCTGAAGGATCCAGTCCAGAGCCTTACTATGAGATCACCATATAATGAAGTACATTATGGATATAATTTCACAACCACTTAATGAAATGAGATCTATGACAATGCATACCAGGAATAGTGTTTTCTCACCCATGCAACAGAGAAATCTAGCTGTTTTACTAACCTTACTTATCTTATCTCAGTCTGGTTGCCTCGAACCAGTCGACTCAGTAATAGTGTCCAAGCACTACTTTTAAAAAGAAAAAACCTTGTTGTTTTCTGCTGTGCCTGATAGCATTGTTCTAAAATCAAACAACAACAACAGAACAGAACAACAAAAACAACAGATATATAAAACAAAACAATAAGACAGATAGCAACTTAAGGTCTCTCGAACTCGGAGAACACACCATACAAAATATTTTGAGAGAGAAGTTACGAACATGAAGTCGAGCTATATGGTATCATGCTAGAAACTATAACACATTCCACACAGCATGGTGAATTTCATAATACCTGTAAATCAGTAAATTTTCAGGTAATTGCCATTAAATGAAGCTAAAAGTACAATAATTACTTTTATATAATGACGCTGATCTTAAAATTTAATGAACTACAGATAGGATAAAATTTGAGATGCTGTGTGGAATAAACTATAACAAAGCACTGTTCTGGGGACAAAGACTGTACACACACATCACAGACAACAACAAAAAATAAAAATCCAAACTCTCTCAAGAGCTACCACAAAGACCGCAACAACTAGAAATGTGTTATATCCTACCTGCCTTTTTCAAACTTTGTAAAACACTCCCAACTAGTGCCAGTTGAATATAAAAAAAAATGAAAATTCCTGCATTTACCAATCAGAATGGTTCATTCATCAGTCCATTCATTCTTCCACAAGAACATTTTCATGCAGCATTTACTGCACTAGTAATACACTTGCTGTATTTTTTTCCATGATAGAAAATATTATTTTCCAAGAATATCGTGAATTAGAAATCTGATCCACCACTACACACTTAGAACTGTGTGGCAGTCTATACCCAGTATTGTAATGTATCATACATCACTACACACTTAGAACTGTGTGGCAGTCTATACCCAGTATTGTACTGTATCATACATCACTACACACTTAGAACTGTGTGGCAGTCTATACCCAGTATTGTAATGTATCATACCACTGCCTACAATAGAAACGTTTCCAAATTATAACAGATGAAAGTTAAAAGTTATAGATATAAAAGATATGAATTACTTATTGTTATTTTCATTTGATAAACATTATCCCAGGGTTTGTTTAACAGCCAAAAGTGTATCAATGAATTTTAAGCAACCACCCTAATAAACCGGTGACAATTAATAAAAGATTTCTTTCATACACATACAGTATGAATGAGGTTTATTGAAATCTTTAAGTAGAAAATAAACAATTCGAAGTTGACACCGTTTTGCACCGCTTGTGCGTCTGTATGTTATCGTATGTACTGAATATCTTTTATTTGCACGTGGCATACACCAACTTGTATTATAAGAATGTATTTCTTATAATTTCTATGTAGGACAAAAACTGATAATTGGTTTAAAATTGGATTTCTACAAATTATTATCAGTTTGGGGAAAAAAAAAAGATATTAACATCCCTATACCGGATGCCTGCATTCCAGCTGGAATTTAGCAGAAACCAGTAAATACACAGTTTTATAGCAGTTGCTATTTTGCCTCTGTTTACGCAAAAAATATTATGACATGCCATTTACGACTGTACCGGTATTTATTATGAGCAGAAAGGGATAAAGGTGCCGGCATTAAATCACTGGATGGTGAGCGAGAGATGATAAACAGCCTCGTAACGCGTATCAGATGAGGCACCTCTTGCAGGAATGTGTTGGTTACCACACGGTATATGCATGGGCGTGCAATCCAAGATATTTTTTTTTACACAAAGACGGAATTTACGTGCGTTACACACGTAGGCATGTTATATGCACAAAAATACGGTAATTTGTTTACTCCGAGTCAAATGAATACCACATTATCCTCATTAACATATTCATATTAATACACAGTACTGTATTTTGAACAACAATAGCACATGGCTCAAGACACTCATTACACCAGGCTTCCAGTACCTAACAATTATAACTTTTTTTTAATTGAATTTGTTTCCTCTTTTCCATTAACAGGATATATAACTATATTCTACTTAGATAATTATTCTGATTTTCATTTAAAAAGTACAAGACATGATGATGTTTATATAGTGTGAGAAGCAATAATAATACCTTTTGAACCTGATAAATAAATTTATTTGGAAAACATTGGTGAGAAAAAAAAACATTTCAGTGCTTGTATCAAGTGTTTGTATCAAAAAAAGGAAATCCCAGTTGCGGGGTTAGATTTTTTTGGTCTCCCCCTCAGCAGGAGACAATGTAACCTTGTGACTCGAATTCCCTTGTCTTGGTGCAAACCCCAACATATTAATAATGTACAATATAATGATCTCCCTTTAGCCATTGTAGCTCAGATGGTAGAGCACTGGATTCCCAATTCAAGAGTTACAAGTTTGATATTTACCCTTGCCAGCCTGGATGGTTAACTTGGTGTGTCCTTGGGAAAGGCCAATAGCTCCCATTTCCATGGCATGATATAGTCAATAATGTCTTTACGAGTCATTAAAATGCAACAATCAAACATATATGAACATTTCTTAAAATGTCAGTTTATTTTCAAACCCATTACAGATAGAATAAATTCACTGAATATGACATCATACCCTTTATGAGTAAATATGAAACAATTTTGAAAATATTAATTAAATTTCTTACCTCATAAATTCTAGTTTGTCCATTTGATTCTGAAATAGGCACTAGGTTGAAATATGTACCCTTCTTTTGGGATTCTTTGCTTTCAGGTATTTGTAACTTGAATTCTATAAGTATATTCAAACATTTGTCAAAGCAAGAGATGATTTTAAACCCAAAGGTTTGAATTTAAATTCCATGTATCCAAGCAAAATATTCAACTTTTCCATTACTTTAAGTCTTACTGATCATATTTAAATGAAAAAAATACATAAGACTTTCTTATAATGCTGATGTCAATGGAAGATCAAAATAGTTTTACAAGTAAAGTAAAATCTCATTAATGTGGATTCTTATTCAAACCTTTTAGTATGAATAAAGACATGTGGACTCTTTATTCAAATCCTTTAGTATGAATAAAGACATGTGGACTCTTATTCAAATCCTTTAGCATGAGTAAGGACATGTGGATTCCAATTCAAATCCTTTAGTATGAAATAAGACAGAATTCATTAAAAGGTGCGTGCTAATGGGTGACATAGATATTTCACCCAAATACACAGAGAATGTGAAGTTCACTTTGCCTTTTCCAAGACTGGATTCTTCAAAACCATCCAAGCGCTGAAAGTATGATTGAAAAATGTGTCCCAAACCTTATGACTTGAAAACAACAATCTGTCCCAGAAAATGTAGTGCACAAAAAAATTAGTTTAAGAAATGAAGTTATAGTGTCCCAACATATAGTGTCCCCACATACAGTGTCCAAACATCGTGTCTCTACATATAGTCCATAGCTGTCAACCCCCCCAGTACAAAAAATATTGACTACTTGTGACAAAAATACTAATTTTCAGGAACAAATACTGATTTTTTAAATTTTAATGCATATGTATCTTTTTACAACATATAGAACCATCAGTAATGTAGGACAGTGCCCACATAATTATTTAATGTCAAAGATGCAGGTGTTGCACACTTGTACCTTCTGGATGGGCACCATGATCCACTTGGGTGCCCATTCAGAGGGATCAAGGGGGCAACACACTCAGACACAGGCTGTTTATAGGAGCCTTTTCCACACCTATTTTTTTTCTCAATCATCGATTCCAACGTACCAACTTTCAGTGATGATCTCAATTGTATGATTTTCTTATTGAACTGTTTTCATTTCAGCATACAAATTGTCCTTTGCAATTTTATTGTCTGGAAAATGTGTGCAAAACAATTGCCAGCACAGTAATAACTGAAAGCGAAAGGTTTATCGCTGAAAGAAATTTAATAAATCGAATTTTGATCAAATTACATTAAGGTTCTCTCTTGTATTTATATACATCATAAGTTCAGGCTGAGTTGTGTGTGATGAGTCAGGAAGCTGACGTTTATTAGCTTTTTCATGTTCTTGTTTTTCATGGGCACCTCCATGCCCAATAGTGAAATCACATTACACAATTTGCAAAACTTCAAGTTTTCTCCTTCATAATATGGTTTCACAAATCTACACAAGATGGCACAATTATCCTTCCTGTTGTTTTCTTCTCGATTTCCTGGAGAAAATTCTGAATATTCCACTTTCCTATTTAACATAATTAGAAGTTAAATATTACGAAGACGAGATATAGCAACAGTGATAACTATTTGTGAAATCCAATATGGCAAATAACAGCAGGCATGGTAGCCTCAATTTCGAATGAACCAATCGTATTTTAGAACTTTATTCCTATATACATGCAATACATTCTATCAAAATAGAACAGAGTGCCCATTCTAAACTGAAAATTCCAAGGATTTTTTTTAAATTATTTTTTTCAATTGAAAAACATTTTTGCCCAAATAAACGTACATATGTATTCAAGTCTGAAATATGGGACAAATAAGGAAAAACGGGACATTTGGCAGCTATGATAGTGTCCAAACATACAGTGTCCCAACATATGTGGTAAATATGGTATACTGCAAAATACTAAAACTGAAAATATTAAATTTGAAATTACTACAGTATATTTCAATCTGGAATTAAGGATTTCAATAAATAGATAAAAAAAACAACACCATATAAACTCACATTGACTGCACAAAAGACACTCTCTGTGATGCTGTATGTGAAAATTTAAAACCAAGTCATAAAAAAAACTATCTGCTGGAACTTAACTGTTAATGTAAGAATAATGGAAGAAATGAAATCCCTCTTACTTGTTAAACTAAAAGCTCCCTGTTGTTTGCTGCTGTTCTGTTTCTCAAAATAGTAGAATATGTGGCCTTTGATAACACACCACCTTTTCTGAAACTTCTTTAACAGATCTGAAGAAATGAAAAGAACATTTTAAACCCATAAATATATGTTGTCAAATTTAGCTTTTTAATACACCATAAAAGACAAATGCAGACAAATTATTAAATGTACATTCTGGATGGGTCAAACTAATTTTAATCACATCATACTCATCTACTACCATTTTGTTGTTCAATCATTTCTTGGGAATAGTCTCCAGTCCAATATTGGACTAGACTATAGTTCAACACTGGACTAGTCAATATTTGACTAGACTAGATCCCAGTCCAATATTGGACTAGACTATAGTTCGATCTTGGCCTAGACTCCAGTCCAATATTAGACTAGACTCCAGTCCAATATGGGAGGATATGGGAGGATGGGCCTAATGGGCTAAGAGAAGTTGTCAAGTGGATGATGGCTTGACAACTTGTTTGCCTGATACAACTGAATGCCAATACCCTAAATCTGGCCCATCACTGTATGATGGTAAACTGATGAGATAGTTGAGTGAGAATATCAGAAGGAAACTTTCGTAACATCATTGAAGAAGAATAATTCAATAACTTAGAAATGACCTCTCATGCTTTGAATTTCATGAAAGAGAGATCTCTCTCAGATTGATATGCTCTTAATATTATGAACAATCCACATCAAAATGGAGGCTGCCAACTATAAAAACTGTTACTTGCTAAAGGAATCTATCTTGATCATTTCCTGAAAAGATATGAGAGAGACTGGTTATTTCAATATAAACAGAGCTACTGAGGGTATCTGATGCTTGATTATAAACCTAAGTTAGCAAAGAAAAGAGACCAAATTATAGTTAAAACTGAAATGTAAACAATCCTTCTCCACTGATAAAGCATGAATTTCACTTCTTCTCCTTGTCAATGGTAAGGAAAAGAGGAAGACTTCTCTAGGGATTCACATACTGGTTTACAACAACTAATGAAGACTTGAGAGGTTCCACTGCAGCATGGACAAAGCACTGACAAACACAAAGTACCTGACAAATCCTACCCTATAGAATTGTAAAGCCCCTAATGCTTAGCAATTTTTTTAGAGAGACCAGAAAATTCTGCAACTGCAGTTTGAGGGGGACAGACAGGATCAATTCATATCCTAATGCACCAATTACATAAAATTCTCAAATTGACACTCTAGCCTGAGTGCATTTGGTAACCTTGCTCAAAAACGGGTTTGGCAGATGGATCCTCTGTGATCTGATGTCTTCTTGACCAGTTTTTCAGCCCCATATAGATACAATTCAATGATTGTATAAGATACAACTTCTCATTGGTGAGTAGTCCTATTCATTTCTTAATCTCCCACATAAAAATTCATCTCTGAGAATGTCAATTTTAAAGATATTCTGAAGGGGCACCACTAAAGAACATTGCCCCTGGTCCCCTCTAACCTTCACAACTCCAGTGAGCCAACACCGCACACATCAATATTCCCAGAAAGTAGCACTGAAGTGATAACACAAAATCCATACGATTGCATTTTACAGTAATGACTGTAAATCTTAAGTCTGACCATATCAATGCAACTACAATTTGGTATAATCACTTTTGACCTCCCTGTGCATGGATACAGGGGACATGATCAAAGAATAATATACCTCACGCAAATGACTACTACTAACACCAAACTGGCATGAATTTCTAACGTAAGGCTGAGGAGAAAATATAGTAACAGCAAGATAGATAGACAGAGGGTCTCACTATATCACCCACATTGATGCTGAAGTGTTCAGAATATAATTATACTCAAGTTTTCAGATAATAATAATAATAATAATAATAATAATAATAATAATAATAATACATAAATGTTCATTTAATAATTATATTTAAGTCTTCAAATAATAATTATACTTAAATGTTCATAATATATATATATATATATATATATATATATATATATATATATATATATATATATATATATATATATATATATATATATACTTAAGTGCTCAGATAATAATTATACTTAAGTCTTTAAATAATAACTTTACTGCAGTCTTCATGAAACAGCTATCTTCAAATAATAGTTAAACTTAAGTGTTCAGAAAGTAATATACTTATCTAAAATATAAAATATTGTAAAGTCCTTGTGGCTGAAGTGAAAAAATAAACTTACTTCTGGGAGACTTCTTTTCCAGGAACCCTTTAATGATAGGGTCAGTTATGTCATCTGCTGAGATGGCTGGTAATTTTTCATCTTTGAAAAGAAGACCAAACAACATGAGTAATAAAACTTCAACTTATACCAGTAAATGAAATAAAATTCACACATTAAAATAACTTTTAATTTAGTTCCATTCCAAATGTCCCAATAATCTAACCAACCAGATTCCAGTAACTTAAATCCATTGGTCTTTTTATGGGGTCACTTAGTTACAGTCAAACCTGCCATAATGGTCACCTGAAATCAGTAGTCACAAGTTCACAATGGTCATTATAATTTCCCATGGCTAATTTCCTATACAAATGTCATGTAATTAGCAGTCACCCATCTTCTGTGGCCAACATCCAGTTGTTTCATAACTAAGTAGTGGTTTTACCATGCCTTCCACAATCCCTAAAGCTTATCAGCAGTAATTGCTTCAATAATGCAAAATCAAATTTCTTTTGTTTGACAAGCCAGGCATGGTATTTGGACTTTACTAACTATAATCCAGTGAAATTCAAAGAATTCTAACAAAGTCAGATTCGTAAAGCAGAGAGCACATGTCAATGCAGTAGTCACATAATACAACAAACCCATCACTGACACTTGCTCTATTCTTGATAGTTCAGACTTCCTCCAGTTAGTGAAATAGCAAATGGGTTTTCGGTAGTTGTTCTCAGAATAATGGTTAGAATTATTCATCCTTTTGTTCATTTAAACAGTATCTGACTTTTCTTTATTATTTTTTTATTACAAAATACAACATTTGAAAGGGGTTTATTGTTAACATCACATGACTATTGGATCGCTGATGTTATTGACATCTATGCTAAGAGATTTGTGAAGAAATGTGACTAAAATTGCAATTACCAAGTCAAATTTTATCAGTGCTGTAGTTTCATCCTGGCTGTCAGCAGATTAAATAAATGACAAATTATAATATTCACAATTTCTCAGAAAAGTTTGCTAGACCCATTGGTAAGTGGCTACCATATTCTGTTAACAGACGGTGGGGGGCAAATTCCAACTTTTTGATAGGCAATTGACTCTGACCTTATATCTGAACAGAAATGACAAAATATAAAAAATGGTGTGGGAAGAGTCAGATGAAACTTGGACAAGCAGGGTATATACCACTAATAGCTGTAGGAAACTTCTATTCACTATCTAATCATCAAAAGTAATAAACAAAATCTGTTTTTGATCTCGGTGAGTTTCAGTAACTGCTCAGTCCATCAACTGATTGAAATGTGAACAGTGGTTTTCATAACTAATTATAACAAATGCCAACATAAAAAAACACTTATTTTCTAGTAAAATATGCTTCTTTGAGAATACTTACCAAAACATAATACCTTAGGAGAACTAATACCTCTTATATCCAGCCCTCACAGATAACACTTTTAGCTAAAATTAACTAAAAGTTATCTGTTCACCTAGGTGGCACTTGGGCAGTGATCTCCCAACCGCAAATCCAGTGGAATCATGCATGGAGCCAAATCTGTATGAAGGTGTTAAATGATCTGGAAGGGTAACCTTTGTGCCATGGGTAAAAGTTCCTCTTGATTGACTTGAGCCTATTAGGATGAGCAATCTCTAAAATAAAGCTGGAGAAATGTACTGTGAACTACATCCCATGGCATGGATAACGATAGAGAACAGTTTCAATCATACACTGTGATTGAGCTGACTGACCTAACTTTGTGAGTAAAATGTGTAGAGGAAATTCATAGATGCTGGTTTTTGCAGGACAGGATAAAGATGCTCTTGCTGATATATCATCCTTCCCCTCTGATGATAAAATGAGGAATTATCTCCCTTTATGCAAAGGCTTGATATTCATGAAATACAACTTCAGAGATCACACTGGGTAACACTGGGTAACACTGTGCCCTGTGAATTACCTTGAAGAAGTGTCCAAGTTGAAAATGCCATTGTTTATGTATCACCCTTCCCTCTTAAGGTATTGAGGCACGATCTCCTTCAATGTAATGGCTTGATATTCCTGGAAGACCACTTAAGAGCTGGGTCTTGTGAGTGACCTACATGATGTATCCAGAATAGACTTGAATTATTACCAGTATCTAATTCCTCATGAAACAGAAGTCTGTTCTTGGCAATAAAAGCAAGGGCTTCATGGGTGATATTGATCCATCGTGGCATAACTGCAAGTAGATGGGTCCAACAGTAAGAAATGATTGCTGATTTTGCTTGACTACTGCCAAAGTAGTAAGAAAGCATGACTGATAAGATAGGTAAACTAAGAAAGCTTTTGAGAGCAGTTTAAACGATGTCCTGTTCTGACCCATGATAACTTCCACTTGGGCATGAGTCCACCTTCATTAGCCAGGTGGAATCCAAATGACTAGAAGATCAGATAGTTCTTTGTTTTGTCTGATATTCTCTCTTCCATGATAAGCACAGTATTCCTGTGATCATGGAATGGCAGGTCAAATTGTGATTAGTGCTAGCTGTTTCTCATTGAAGAGGCATAGGAAATTAGCTATTGGGGTATGGGTGCCTAAATTTGAATAAATTGAGATTATATAACATTTCCTTTGTATAAGCTGGATAGTCATCTCAGATAAGGATACTTCACCACTTTTTATAAATACTGCTTATTCTGAAAGGCATTTTTCATAAGATCTTTGACTTGCAGATTCAGTTATTCTGGGTTGGGGTGAAATACATGCCATCATGGTTGCTTAACTCAGATGAGGGAATATCTCAATTCAGGAAATCCTGTAGCAATTGATGAGGATGCACTAGTATTTCCCATGTGAGTGTAGTAATCAGGATGAGGAGACACTCAGATTTGCTGATTTCTGTACACCCCTAACAGATCTGAGGTGTGGGAGGAATTTATACCATTGGCCTTTCCAATCTATAGAAAGAGCATCGATTATTCAGGCATTTAGTGACAACGACTTGAAAAACAAAGGTTGAAATATTTTGGCATTCCACCCTGTCACCAATAGGTCCATCATAGGTCAATCCCATCAAGTGTCTATTGAGTGAAAAGAGAGGGTGTCTACCAATTCATTAGTCAGCTTAGTAAATGTTGACCATAAGAATGGACTGTCAATCAGGACACCCTTTAGAAAAACCCAAACAATAATAAAAAGTTCTGATTACTTGTTCTGATTTCCTGTTTCAGTTGAGTCACCATGGTCAAATTATTGGACAAAAAGAAAACTCCATTCGCACATTGTTTCTCCAGCAACAATAAAATGTTTTCATCTTGACAATGTTGACATGTAATAATGATCTTGCGGGGGCCACATTCCTATGGTCTAAGCTTGTAGGAGACTTGCTCCCTCGCCCTTTGTGTATGCATCTGAAGAGATTGTGATTGCTGGAGGTTGTGTTTGCAGATGTATTGCCGATACGAGTCCAAAGTAGTTTCCATGAGATGTGGCAGGTTATGATAGTTGGCCCCAATGGTGACAGGCTTGGTCACCATTTAGACCACATAATCATAGTTATGTGAGCCTAATAAAGCGACCAACATCCACTACTGTAATCGGCTGGCAAAGGAATTCTCTGGTGGGTGGATTGTCTTCTCCTTGTTGGGAACTGATAAATCCCTATACCATGGGGAGATCAGTCTGCCTAACCACCATCTATGTGGGAGGTGTATAACTTTTCGCTTCTTCTGCTGAAAGTGTTATCTGTAATTGTGAGGCAGTAGTAGTTCTCTTAAAATTTAAACTTATATAACAGTTTCTGCTTATTCATTTTTGCATGTAAACTTTTCTGCACTCTTAAAAAGTTTATACTGATACTGTAGTGCTCTATACGTGTAATTAAATAAGTTATTTTTATTATGGATTTTGATGATTTGACAATATTGTCCAAAGCAGACTCTTAGAAAAATTTGAATTCATTCATGATTTAAACATCATTACAACTAAAAAGGGCATCATTTATTTGCCAATCAATTGCAGTTACTTATACACACATTAAAAAGAACTTGAGTTTTTTAAGTATGTTTTTAGAGGCAGTCTTTTCACAAGACAGTCAAATTGATAATGATTAATGGTTAATTAGTCACACTAGTTTCTTGCCTTTTTATTTAAGACTAACCTTGAAATATTGTGCCATTTGGCCACAACTGACCAGAATATGAAACAGGGGTGCATCATAGGTGTAAATGATACACGTGAAAGGGATGCACCACAGGGAAAAATGATACATCCTTTACGAATTTCACATGTATTAGACCCAGAAGTCCAGCATGTCAATAACTGAGCAACCACTTAAGTTCCTGCCTGCATCAGTAACCTCTGATAATATGCAGGAAGGTGGTTTCGGCCTATTCTTGATAACACTAAGTCATCTTCACTCCTGCCTTCATCAGTAACCTCTAATAATAAGTAGGAGTGTGATTTTGACCTAGTCTACATCCCAAAAAGCCACTATGACCCTCCATCAGTCACCTATTATGAAATTCAGGAGGGTGGTTTGAGCCTATCCTACGTCCCACTAAGTCTCCTGCCTCCATCAGTCACCTCATATTAAATTCAGGAGGGTGGTTTGGGTATGGTCTACATCCCACTAATTCTCCAGCCTCCATCAGTTACTTCATATGAAATTCAGTAGGGTGGTTTGAGCCTGGTCTACATTCCACTAAGTCTCCTGCCTCCATCAGTCACCTCATATGAAATTCAGGAGGTTGATTTAGGCCTGGTCTACATCCCAATAATTCTCCAGCCTCCATCAGTCACCTCATATGAAATTCAGGAGGTATGTTTGGGTCTAGTCTACATCCCACTGAGTCACCTGGAATGCTGCCTCCATTAATTACAACTAATAACATGTAGGAGGAGGGTGCACTGGACTTAGTCTACATCTCCAAGACCAGAGCAAGTCCAACAACCAGGGCCAAGATGACAATTTTGCTAGTCAAGTAACATGTTCTATCATTTGTCCAGAAATCTGTACAGAATATGAAATCCATATTATTTTTATGCAATTTTAATAAAATCTTCAAAGCAAGCAAACAATTTTGGGACTTTTGAAAGGCCAGTTAACAAGATTACCGAAAATTCTCAAACAAACTGAGACTCAACTCAAAATTCTGAAATCTGATTAGATAGCATACATTTATTAAAAAAATTATGACTGTAGGATTTTGTTATTTATAAAAGCTAATTTAGCTAATAAATTTTGATAATTTGTGTACCATCTGCATAGGGGCTATCTTCTCCTTCATCTGTTGCAGAACTTCCTCCTGTGTTTCTTGATTCATCTGAAAGTGGAAATTAATTAATTCTAAGTTAGAGAAACATGCAAACATTTACCAATTTTCACATGGATATTTCATTTTCTAAATTCATTATATTTGCTTGTCTATCTGTCTGATCATCCATCACTGTTGTGTCCAAAGACTCCATGTAATATGAAGTCCATTTATATCGACAGAGGAAATGTGGTCATATCTGGATTAACATTTCAGGAGGATGAGTGACTCACAATGAAGGTTTAGGAGCTGGGGCTAAAAAATTACACTATCATATATTAACATGAAATCTTTCTCATACACTGAACTGCATCGATATCAAGCAAAACAGAGTTATCATGTCAGATATTATGTTTCAAAAAGATGAGAGGGAAGGTTCTGAATTCTGAATTCAGCCAGGCGATGAGGGTAAAAAGTCCAGATATTGTGATGATGTGATTAAATTCCACCTGCATGTTTTCTATTTGTTTCCAAAACCATAATTTCAGTTTAGAAACAAGTTGTACAATCCATCAGTCTCAGTACTTTTCAATATAAGGACTGCTATAGGAGACTGTACACATAATTAGAATACATGTATGTCCATTCTGCCTCACAACAAGATCCATTCAAATGGACTGTTGCTCAACATGCAACAATACATTTTCAGGAATTCCAGATGAGACCATTTCTTTTTTTAACTGCTGAGTGTTGAAACCATCTCTGATATTTCTGAGCTATAACAAGAAGCCACCATAGTGAATGTAAGATCAGCACCATTTTAATTTAGGACCAACTTAAATATAATCATACAGTCTGAAGGAACACAATAGTGATAACATGATTTTCAAGTTTGCTGCCTTGGTAACCATGATGAATGCCAGATCTGCACCATTTTAATTTGGAACCAACTAGATTTAATAAGACACATTTTGGTCCAACTCTATGTCAGCATGACTTTCTATGGCTGATTAGAAATTCCAAGATTTCAAAGATAGCAGGTAGGGCAGCCACATAAGATGTCAGTTGGATCCAGTAGGAAATAACAAGAAGACTTTTGGAAAAACTCTATACTAATTTGCCAATCCATCTATGAATAGCAATAATTAGATGTTCAAGATGGCTGCTGCAGTGGCCATACTGGATGTTTGAGCAATACTATTTTCATTTAGGGGCAACTAGACTTAGGGGGCGCTAACCAGTTAGTATGTACTTTTCAGATAGTGACGTATGTGAGGTGAAGTTGTTTGCATTTGTAACATGCACAATGGAGATAATGTTGGCACTTGTGGAAATTGTACATGATCTAAGCACATGGTATAACAAAATGAATGCTCCCATGTGCTTGAAAAATGAGCCAGAATTAATGAAAAGTACACTAACTTTAGCAGTTATTAAACTAGGGAAAACGAATTTTGCTTTAGTAGGCAATAGCAGCTTCTGAAAGTGCAATGAACAAATTACAAAATATCTGAAAAGTAAAAAAAGTTATCGGATCATTTTTCTACAATTTACCTCTGAAGTCCAGGAAGTGAAAATGACCATGCAGAGCTAGCAGTTTTTTTATTCGAGCACATCTTAAGTTAGCCCAAGCTGTATACTCTAGAACCTAAAGTACACCCATCAATCATACATCAAAATAAAGGGAATTGAAAGTTCTTCTCCCAACACCTAAGATATACAAAGTCTTTATTATATTGCCAGTATAACCAGTGAAGAAATCCCAGAAAATTATTTTTCTTTAAAATTCTAACCCTATGCAAAGTACAAAACTGTAGAGCGCCACCTTAGGAGTGAATGTATGTATAAAGTTCCATGGTAATCCTCCAAGTAGCTTAGGAGGAGTTGCAATAACAAATGTGTTGGACAATGGAAAATGGACAACAGGCCATTCCATAAGATTTCCTGGTTTATGACCAGGTATGGTTAAAAATGGTGACAAAGTTGGAAATGTATTTCTGATTATTGTTTTGGAAGGTGGTGGTAAAATTTGCCATCAAATCTTGGACAATACTTACAAAAATAAACAAGTAAAGAAAAAAAAAGGATTTAAATAACTTCTAAAAAGCTGCACAGCACAATTCACTAACATGTGACAGAAAGCGTCCTATCAAAAAAGTATTTTAATTTGGCAATAATTATCCTGATCCACAAATCAGTATGGTCAATACTACTTAACAAACTTCAATGACTTTTTATATATAAAAATAACAAAAACAGAAAAGCTAATTTGCAAAATTTTGCTAAAAGGATCTTGGTATGAGATATTTAAAGTTTCCAAAATGTGCTAGTCTACAATACAATATTACTGCCATTGTTAAAATAAATTTAAAATCATGTAATTAACAAAAAGTACGATATTTACCCATATTTCTGAACCCATCTAGTTTTGAGGCTGGTGTCAGCAAGGCGAGCACATGTGAGACTCTTGCTTTTGAGAGGATCGCAAAATCTGTGCTTAAGCTGATAATTGTCTTTTTCTACCATGTATCAGAAACTAAACAAAATATAATATCAAACTCTTATTACATCATATGCTATTAATACACCCCACCCCAATCTTGACTCTTCACCTTCCCATTTACAGGTTAAATGCGACCGTTCACATTTCCAATGAATGTCTGAAGGATTCATGCACACAAGAATTAAAAACCATTATTATTATGTCTTGACTATTTTCAACCTTATTTAAGGAGAGCTAAAAGCTAAAGATGCCCAGGAAAACCTGTTTTACCTGAATCAACAGTAACTTTTAGCTGTGGGTAGACATTGTAAAGAGACAAAATCTTCTCATGCAGACTCTTCTTGTGTTCTAAGGACTTTGATGACAACTGATCCTTCTTCAAAGTTTCTGTCAAAAATTTCACAACATCTGGAAAAAAATTGCAAGAGTATATAAGTTGTCTTTCCTAACTGAAAACTGATACTAACATATTTTCTTTGTCCTACAATAAAATAATCATCCATTCAAATTTAAATTCTTAAAATAGTAATTTCAGAATATGATAAAGAACAGCCATCATAACAATAGTTGATCTCCCCAAAGACCAACTGTACCTATTACAAATGTAAAATTACCATAACTTGCAAAATTTCATGTCCAAAGATCTTTTTTTTTTTATCTCTTGCTTGCAGACTCAGTAAGGAGCTGCCGTTCTACAACAGTTATGTTGCTTTGAGATTGAATAAACTGGGTTTGAAGGAAGCTGAGAGAAATAGATTTGGCCTGACAAATATAGTTCCTCTGACTTGACCACTGGACTTGAGAATCAATAGGAAGATGTCGCTGTCCAAGTGTAGACTACCTAATAAGTTTAATCAGATACAAAATGGGATAGAGAACAAAACTTATTGATGGGACACGAAAAAACAAATGTATTTACTTAAGAAACCATAACCATTCACCTGAGAAACACTGGGGATTGTCCATGTGTTAGTACAGTTTATATATGAATTTTTATCAAAATTAAACCATTTTAATATCTGAGCTTGAAATTTGTTTTATCTTATATTCTTCTACAATTGCAAGCTTTTGAAGATGGCCTCATTGACCATCTATATCTTGGCCTAAATGGCACTAATGTCACATACGGTAGTCTTAATATTTGCGGCAATAATGAATAGAGAGATGGGCAACAGGCCATCCCATATGATCTCCTGGTCTCTGATGAGTACAGCTATAAACCAGCACACACCAGCTTTACACGACCAGAATCTTGTGGCACCCATGATTTGAACTTCGAAATTTTTGTTGTTGTTTGTTGTGACTGTTGGAACATTGGTTTCTCGCTGCTGGAATATACATGCTTATCATAAATCTACAAAATATACAAAAGCATAAATCAAGGCTGTTTTGCATATTATTTGTATCTGACACTGTTTCTTTCTTCCTGAACCTTAAGCTTCAGCATGCAAAGTCAGTCATCAATGAGGAAGTGAAATTACAGGCTTGCTGGAATCTAACTTTGGAAACTTTCGAGCAGCATGCAGGCTTCTACCACATTCGTTAAATCGTTATATACGCATTTGTTTCATGTTTAGCATGCTTAAAATTACCAGCTAGAATTGTTTTAACTGTTTCGTTGTAGGAAGTCATCTTTATGTCATAGTTGGTACAACCTTGTTTCCTATATCCTAGGATTATAACACTTCCTGGTCATGTTTACATACGGGCTACTGCTTACACCTACTTCCTTGTGGCTGTTATGTAGATCCATTTGATTGGTTCAATCTGTTTGAGGCCTAAAAGGTTGATGGAGTCTTTAAAGGTTCGGACAAACTTTCCGAAGTTACGGTGTTAGTGGCGATGATACAAAAGTGATTATATCTGTTCATTCTATACCACTGAGTCTTCCTAACAACAAAATAAATAGCAATAATATAGCAAACACAGAACTTAGGAGATCCTTGGCAAAGATCACTGAAACATACAGGGAAGAGATTCTGCCTCGGACAATGAAGCAGCTGGTTGGAAAGAAAACCCAATAAGAGTGAGAACAAGTCTGGGTACTTCACACATTAGAGAACATATACCCCATTGGATAATACATGTAAATAATGTTTCAAAAACATTCTTTTTAATAAAAAGCACAACACCACGGACCTTAAGGGGTAAATAACACAAAATCATTTTTTATATTGAACTTTTGGGGGTGATGTTGTGTCTGGTGCGCCAGTCCCCTAAAATCAACTTTAAGCCTTCCAGCACGAGGTTTGTCATCATAAGCAAACGACAAGAAATGAATTGGGTGCATATTTTATAACGGGAGGGGACTGAGATTTCCTATACTAGCGAAAATTCTCATATTCATTATATTTAATGTATTCAGAAAAGGTAAGCTTCGTATCTCGCTTGAGTTTGTCTTTTTATAAATAATGTTTTGTTTTCATCCCACATTATCATATTTTTCTGATTTAATAAGATAAAATGGACTCCCTTTTAGAATACACTCACTAAAAGTGTGACCAGTAGAATCTTTAAAACATTCTTTTCTCAAAATGATCTAATTTTCCAATTTATCTAAAAGATATGCATTTTCATCCAGGAAGTACAATTTCTGCACTTTCTTATAACGTGTGTGTGTGTGTGTGTGTGTGTGTTGTGTGTGTGTGTGTGTGTGTCATAATAAGTACTTCAAGTGCACTGGACCCAGCAAGCTATCGCGGATTGATTAAGATAAATACAATGAACTGACAACGAACAATGCAAAGCTAGTATCTAACTAGCCTAAGCAATTTCGACTCTTTATGAATCTTTTTCAAGGTCAAATACAAAACATAGACAAGAGAAACAAATAAATAAAACACAAGAACCGTTGTGTTTGCAAAACTTTACATCACTTGCATCAACAGCAATTGAAGAAACTTCCGATAGTGTCCAGCCGTACCCAAAAATCGCATCAGTTGTTTTTTACTGATAGGCACAGATAATTCAAAGATAACCTTGACCTTAGCGTATATAAGTTTAAGTTGTCCATGTCCCGGATATGTCCTAGAAATGTTACACAAACACATAAGACTCACTTTTAGGCAAACTGTTTGTCAAACTTGTATCAGTGAATCTGTGAAAGGATTTCTAAATTGTCATTAAATGTTCTTTCCTGGTGTCGTTGTAGATGACATCGTCGATGTCAAGCATCACAATTCTGTAGACCAGATGCAATCATATTCAGTAAATGTTGAAAGGTACTTCAAGAACTATTCATCCCAAATGGCATCACTTTATATCGATAAAGTTCATGTGGAGGCACGAATGCCAAAATTTCCTTTGTCATTTCAGTCAGTGGAATTTGCCAAAATTCTTTCAGATGGTCAAATTTGGTGACATTGCATTTCCATTTTATCAATGCAGTCATTGATGCTTGGTAGTGGAAATGAATCTGTTTTTGTCACACTGTTCACCTTTCTATTATCAATGCACATGCGGCACTATCTGGTTTCAGAACAAGTATACATGATGAACTCCAGTCATGTTTACTAGGCTCAATGAATGAAATCATTCTAACGCAAGTACTGCATCTCTTTTCAAGTATTCATGTTTGAGAGGATTCATCCTGAACAGGTACTGTTTCACATGTGTGACATTTACAATTTCAGCGTCATTGTACAGTTTTTTTTTCTTGTATAAACATCACGAAATAAGTGCACATATTCAAGTAATAACTGTTTAAGTTCATTTCGTTCTTATTGCTGCAAATGTGAACGTTTCTGGTCCAGATTATCCATCATATTTTGTTTTCTCCGCAATCAATTGAGTCCGATTGTATTCCTTCGCTTAAATCCTCATTGAGTGGGACAGGTATAGCTAACTTAATTGCACGAATAACCTGGCTATCTCTTTCAACATACTCCTTTAACATATTTATGTGGGAAAGTTGTTTTTTTTTTTCGCATCCCATGAGGATTTATGACATAATATAAATCATTTACTTTTATGTTTAACTGTGTAAGGACCATAATACTTGGCCTGAAGATGATGTTGTGCTATGGGCAAGAGAGTTAGAACACTATAACCAGGCTTACAACTCCTTTCCTTTGCATTGTTATCATACCTTATTTCATTTTTGTCTGAGTAGAGTGCAGATTAATTCTTGGAATCTAACAAGCCGTTGGCAACTTATACTTAAACTTGGAAACACAATCGAGAAGATTGATTTCTGTATCTTCATTAGAAAGAAGTTTATCTTTGAACAAACTTAATGATCCATGCACATTATGTTCATAAACTAGTACAAAGGGACTGAATCCTAATGATGCTTAAACTGATTCCCTAACAGCAAACAAAAGTAAATGAATGCCTTCGTCCCAATCTTAAACTGTATCAAAACAAAATGATCGAAAATTTTTCAAACTTTGATGCAATCTTTTTAAGTCCCATGGCTCTCAGGGTGATAAGCAGAGGATTTGAATTGTTGTATGCCTAATTCGTACACAACTTGCTTGAATATTATAAATATAAAATGTGACCAATGATCAGACTTAATAGATTAGTGACGGCCAAACTGAGTTAAAAGGATAACGATTTTACTACTGTTTTAGTTTTAATATTCCTCAAAGGAATTGCCTCTAGCTATAGGAATCTTGTTGACGCACACAAAATAGTCTACAAGTATTGGCTACTTAACTTGGTATTAGGTAAGAGACCAACACAATCTACTATTATTCTGCTAAATGGTTCGTCAATTGTAGGAATAGGTTGCAGATGAGTGTTATGTATCTTCCAATTGGGTTTTCCTACCATTTGACCAGTATGACAAAATCTGCAGTTTTTACAAACATCACTTTTAAGTTTTGGTCCATAGACGTGAGCCAAAATCTTGTGATAAGTCTAAATGACCAGATAAAGGAAATTCATGAGCCAGACTAAAGATACCCTGTTTGTACGATTTTGGAACTACAATTTGATGGTTTACAGACCACTCGTCACCAGCAAGTAGCTCGGTTGGTCTCCATTTTCTCATAAGAATCCCATTTTTAATGAAATAACAGACAGTTACTTCATTGGCTTCAGTTTCACTAATATCCCTTTGAAACAAACAAGAGATCTTTTTCCTATTCGACAAGTGATTGTCATTTGTAACCCTGATTAAAATAAAATAAAGAGAATAAGTAGTTAAAAGATCATCAATGTGATCAATACCTTCTGATTCCAAACAAGGAGTGAAAGTGTCCTCGTCAAAAGCCTGACCAATACATATGCCAGATAAAGGAATATTCTCCTGATCGACACATTCGCATAAGTTTTCCTTGCCATAGCTCTGGTAACTGCACAATCTGTGTGGAATTATTTTCCAATAAGATAGACTTTATAATCCAAACAAGGCTTGTCAATTACAAATGGATTAACCAGAATTATATCTTACCTCCAGCTAGGTCATTCGCTTGTAATAAATGAATGCCCCTAATGGGTAAAGAAAACACTATTCTCACTGTCACGGGTCCTAATACTAAGTCTGATTACATATTTACACAATGGAGAGGAATATTTACAAGGCTGGACTCCTCTCTCTGAATAAGAACACTCTCATTAGAAGAAGACTTCTCAGAAAAAGACATTGTACCTGATACTCAAAGACACGGGACAAGATATTCCCGTTCTTCTTTTTCTCTTTACATTTGCATTAGCATATATTTTCATCTTTCTCCAATTGTATTTGCATTTGTTGCTCTCTCTCTCTCTCTCTCTCTCTCTCTCTCTCTCTCTCTCTCTCTCTCTCTCTCTCTCTCTCCAAACGCATTTTCCTCTCTTTTCTCCTAATCTAATTTCATTTGTTTCTCCTCCTTTTCCAGTTGCGTTTCTTTTTCATCTTTATCTGTCTGAACTTCAAGCTTTCTTAACTATAAATTCTTCTTGTATTTTAATTTTAATTCCTTTATTTTTATGGTAGAGTCTGATACAAACTTACTAATATAAACCAAAGCAACTTTTATCCAAAACATTCTTTCCCACCAAATATCGGGCCAAAATATATCTTACTTCTTGCTTCGTTCAAAACGCTTTCCCCTTAAAAAGATCATACTTTCTGGTAGATTGCAGCAATTCATCTTTATTTCAAGAAGTCTAACTGTTTCTGGGTAGGATTGGAAATAAAGTTCACTATTTTTATGACATTGTAAAAAGCTTGCTGATTTCACTAATGATTTTTAAAATGTGAATATACTTTGGAATTTAAAATTCCTAAACTAGGGGAATGTAAATTTCATATGCAAAATTTTCTGAAATATTTTAACCAGAATTCATATATCTGACGAGCTCTTAATTTTCTGTTACGAGGACATGCTCGTAAAATAAGTAACAGAAATGAGTGAAGAAAACAAACCTGGTAAAATTTAACAATTATTTTCCAAATACAAAGTGAAAAATAAGAATTAAAAAAACTTACGTTATTCCGACTTAAATCCAAAAAAAATCCAGGAATTAAAAGCACAAGTCCTACCCATGAAAAGTCCTAAGTGAATCTCAGTTCAAATCCCAATGAAATTCAAGATGGAAGACGATGACGTCTGTAATAGAATACAAACCGCAGACGTGTCAACAGTCTCTTGTTGAATCAATTAACATATTATTCCAGTTTTGAATTCAGTACAAAATCTAGTGAATGTCTTTGTACAAGAATTATATTAGAACATTTTTCTATTTCCAGGAAAAAATAGTCACTTGAATCCAATAATTGAAAGAAAATCAGCCCAAACTGGTCACAACATACTACAGCTTGACGTGTCAAGTGTTTTAAGCTCAACTGACAATCCTTCATTTACAAAAATTCTAACTAAAACGCAAAACAAATTCCCGGATGATGGTCAAAAGTTCATTTTTCTGGGTTTTAACCAACTGTCACATATATGACCTTGACTAACCATAATGATGCTTACTTTGAAAAAAGAAAATAAATTAAACTTTAACTGGTTTTGTAACCATGTCAAGTCCAGTAAACAATGTTACATTATAATAATGTCATGAATATATTTTAACAACTAAGACAAGAACAACTCTATGAGGCAAACCTAAAGTTATTGCTTATTTGATAACTGGTGGCGGGGTGGAGGTAGGTGACAGTATATCTGTTACATAGATATGGAATCCACCGTATATACAAACGTGGTTACAATGTTAACTTACAGAAGTAAATAAATTCACCTCTGTTCACGGAAGAATTTGGACATAAATGGGTCTCCTAACTGACAAAACTTGATCCAACCACATCATGCTTACGCAGTATATATGGGATGCAAATCCGACTCGGAAAGAAATTTGTTTTCAACTTCTGAACAGTTTTTAGTTCCAAATCAAATATTGCAAATATCTAGTCACAGATGCATTGCAATATGTGTGCTAATTTCCGCATCCAGTAATCCTATTTCACATGAAAATGGAAACAATGTAATGTTTAGTTCTGACAGTGACATTTTAGGGTAAACATTTACTCAAGGCCTACTGTTTACCTATCAAACAATGTAGTATCAGATTGCATTGATCATTCTGTTTTGAAAAAAATATTTTGTCGCTATAAAATGTTCTGTTTATTCGGGTGGAAGATTTTTCTCTGATTTATGGTTTATAAAATGGCATAATCTACTTTTACTCGTTCAACCTTGTTTGGAACTATATTTTATGCACAACAAATGAAAGATGCACCGACTGTCAGAATGAACAAAAATATTCGTTCTTCTTTCTATCTTAATAATTTTCACCAAAATAAAAACTGATAAAAGAATCTCAAATGGGTAATGATTTAATAAAACTCGTTGAATAATGCCAAGGCTCGCAAAAAATGGACATTATTCAACTTGTTTCATAAATTCATTATAAATCATTACACATTTGAGATCCTCTACATTTCTTGTTATTAGCCAAAGTATTTGCTTGACCAAGCGGTTGTCAGTCCTATCGCGATTTTCGCTTGAAGTCATAAGTTTACCCCAAAGTTCCAAAGACTTCC
This sequence comes from Unio pictorum, assembly GCA_030141615.1. Classification (NCBI taxonomy): domain Eukaryota; kingdom Metazoa; phylum Mollusca; class Bivalvia; order Unionida; family Unionidae; genus Unio; species Unio pictorum. The sequence continues at coordinate 6,312,256 of JARLTB010000219.1, read as the reverse complement.
ATACAACTGCACTTCTAAATTAGAAAGCCCGACGTGTCCGTTCTATACAGAAACTTTAATCAATACAATAATAGAGATTTCAAACCTGTCAAATATACAAACATCTGCATGTTTTCTTTTCATCAGGTTTTTTTTTTATACCTCCAGCCATTTACGCCGTAGAAACTATATGAGAACTAACACTGGAAACTATTTTAGCGCCGCCACATTAGGCCAGTCGATGTATGCTTTCCAGGCACATTTCACCAATATAACTAAACCAAATTTGCCCCCAATGCGACATAAACGGTATATGCCGAGTCCCTTCATATTTATTTTGTTGTGTAATTTACTGGTGTGATTTACTGGTTATCTGCCGCAAATATTGCCACCACCAGTGTACACCACTAGATTCTAGTATGGACATTGTTTCACCAGGCAAGGACATTCATTCATTTTGACCTGAATTCACTACTAGTGAACCATGGCATCATGAAAACTCATTATCGCTTCACTAAGTGACGTTTGCTCCTAGTAATTGACTAATTATTTCGGCTGAGAATATTTCTTTTCGACCGAATTCCAATAATCACACAAATCTAAGCATTCCTTAAAACCGGGCACTATCAACTGCACATAATCCAAATTTATTACATTACCGCTATCTTTAAAAGGATCACTAGCCCTCGAGTGACACAAACGTCATACGTCTGTGGTCTAATCAAAATTGATGACTTTCCCCAAAATCAACCACCAACCCGATTAATGATTCTTAACACGATTATTTAAGACAAAACTATGAATCAGTGGACATGTTTCTAATAGCCCGTCACTCAACACCGCAACTAAACTTTCTTTTCTGAATCACTGATTGCTTATAAGCAACCTAAATGTCAAAAACAATAAACAAATTAACCAAGCTGAATCCAACATGAAAATGTTCCAACAAGTTATTCGGGTTCAAACTCTCTCATAACAATCCTCGAAATTCGCTGCAGGAAAGATTTCTCTACACATAGATCTCTAACAACAAGACAACAAATGTAACAGAACCATTCCAGTTTACCGGAAAAAAAACTCAGATCGGGAGTTTGCGTTTCCACATCCTAATAAACCATAGAGCACCTACGCACAGTACATTTTTCGACTCAGTCTGTGACAGCCGATCCTATCTTCCTAAAACTAACTCACTACTAATGGATCAATGCTTCAGCGACAAAGCAAAGCCATAAGAAAACCTCCCAAAAGCAAAAGGTTGGAACACCATCACATAAACGAATGAACTATAATGTGGTGTGCAATACCATTACTTCATGCTGATAATTAATTATAAAGTGCTATGAATTGTTTTCGGAACTTCCCAAAATGGATAATATTCCATTCAAGTAGGCCAACCAAAATATGCATGATGAAAAAAGTATACTGGACCATAATGATTGTAAAGATGGTAACAAAAAATTATTAAAATACACTCTACAAAGCAATCTCCAATGACAAGGTAACAACGAGGTTAGAGAAAGCAATCTTCAGAGAATAGCACGTCTCTTACGAACCTCAACATGACTTCAACGCCCAACTTGTGCGATATACATTGTCATCCACAGACCATATTAGACTCGACACTGCCTCAAATAGCTGTTCACCACAAGTACGTACTCTACAGGGACAGAAAAACAGTCCACTAACCTCCAAACAATCATACATAAACCACCACTTTCCCTTCTCAATATAGCTCTGCTTCACTCAAAACCAAACCATAACAAATATGTATAATTTACAAAACTCTAGATTCAAGCAGCTAACAACGTTTACAAACTGTTCTGATATATCACTGCACACAATCAATCTATACAACTTATCCATAAAACAATTATACATGTCATCGCATTATTAATTCATTAGAATCACAATATCTACACAGCCAATGGGCCCATGGCAATTTGATTTTAACTGCGCGGCTTTTGTATCTCAACTCATTGGACGCTTTGTCATATGTACAACCAATTGATAGTCACGTGGAAACGATTATTACTCACCCATTTAATTTATTTTCATCACCGGTCAGTGCTACAAGCGCATGAAATAACTGAACTCCGTTTCAAATAATCTGTGTAATTTAATACAAAACAGTGGCGTGTCTTCTCCGCGCCCTTCTTCGTTCCATTAAATTTGTCGTTTGAACTGTAATGGGATATGGTGATATGTCTTCCCTCTCGGTTTCATCACCACTATCGTGTATTTCTTCCTTGCTTTCTGTGTGTTTGTGTTCAATCTCAGGTCTCATCAAGCATGGTTTTAGTCGGTTGAATTGAACAATCTGAGTTTCCTTACGGTTGTTCCTTGCGATTAGGTAATTAAAATCCGTTACTTTCTTCACAATCCGCCATGGTCAAGTCCATTTGACATGTAGTTTTGGCGATTTCCCTTTATTACTTAGAGTATGGTGCAACCACACCAGGTCACCACCACTGAAAGACTGCCCATGAACCATGAGATCGTAAGTGACTTTCTGATGCCAAATAGCAGTACCTATTTTATCCCGTGCTTCCTCGTTGGCCTCCCAAACAGCTTTTCTATTTTCCGACACAAATCGAGACATATTCTTTGGGCCTCGTCTGGTGTTTTGCCAACTAGAAGATCCGTAGAGACAATTACTTCTCGACCCAGCATCAGCTTGTTCGGGGTGAATCCGGAGGAAGTGTGCTCAAATGCACGATACGGCCAAACTTGCACAAGCATTTCATTTCGGCTGACTTCTCTAATAATTCGTATGCCCATCCACACACACCCATAACGCCTTAACGTCTACGCTATTCCGAGATACTTCTTCCCAATCAGGGCGTTCTCTATCTCTCCAAAATGTATCCCACTGTCTAGACGTATAGCAGAGAACTCCACTGTATGTTTGCTACAGTAATTACAACCGTTGCAGGGTAAACGGTTTAACATTTTCATTACATATCGGAGTAATATTGTTCATTACTATCACGGTAAGATTTGATAACTCGTTTAATTTTGTATTGGACGACAAATATCCTCATATTCTTGTCAATTTCAATGAATTTAAAATAGGATGAATGACTTTTGTTTTATATCTCCTTTTTGTCGTTTTCGTAATGATCCGTTGTTTCATTTTAGATCTTGATCCATTGTAAAGAATTTCTTTTTATTTTATTAAACTAATTTATAAACCTCGTTGATGACTTGGATAATGCAAGAAATTGATGATTACTTTTGGACCATGGTAAGGGTTGATTACAGTAATTTTACGGAGTGATCTATTTGACTGATCATTAAATCTTTTAATCTTTGAATCTATTCCAAAGAAAACAAACAGGGACATAATTTCATTTTTTTGTCGAGGGCAGTGGTGGTCAAAATTTGATTGGGAGAGGGGGATTTGATTGGGATGGGTGGGTAATGTATACAGGCTACAGCAATTTAACAGCACATGCAAATTCAGGAGAGGGAGTAAATGCCACAACCCCCTGCCTCTCCCCAAATTACGTCTCTGAAGACAAACATCAGATATCATTCAATAACATCAGGGCTTTGTTTATACTGTTCACTGATATTTAGGAGATAGATATATTAACAAATTGGGAAAGGAAAGGATGATTCGAAGGAAGGTAGTTAAGGAGGGGGGGGGGTCTATTCTAGTGACCTTTCTCGGACAATTGGAATTAACATTATGAAAGCTATCTTGAAAGTATGAGATTCTAGGGATAATCGGGATGCCATGTAAAAATTTACATAGGACTAAATATTACCGCTATTCATACTTACTAAAAACAAGCCGTCTAACTGGCCAGCATTCATACTTACTGACCAACACCCACACCTATTGAACAACACACAGGCTTACTAACCAATACACCATGTTTCTGATTAGCACCCACACAATAGATATGGGCAATGCTTTATGTATAAATCATGGATATGTGCAGGTCGACACTAGGCGGCATTTTGTTTGGTTTGTAAACGGGTGAGTGCTGCATTGTGATTGCGAGCGATTTTTGCATAAGATAACGTTTTAAGTCTAATTACTTTGCACCTATATTTAATCCTACCATTAAACTGCTAGTTGTAGGTGTATTGCTGGTTAGTAATATTGTGCATTGGTTTTTATTTAATGTGTGCAGATCAGTTTGATTATGTATTGATTCGTAGACGTAAGTGCGGGTTAGTAAATGTGTGTTGCTCAGTTAAACGGCTTGTTGGTTAGTCGGTATATGTTTGGTGTCATGGAAAATGAGGGAGTCTCAGGTTGCTTGAACAGTCTTTATTAACACACCTTCACAGTACACATCCATAACTTTCTATATTGTATCGCGGCGCCCTCTATCCAGGGAGCAGTCCCTATCTAATGTTGCAACTACTAAGGGGAGCAGTTATTAATTAGAACTAACAAATAAACTACAATATGTCACATTTGGTAAGTAGGTATGGTTCATGGTCAGTAAGTAGAAGTGCTGATCAACCAGATAGCCAGTTCCTTAGCAAGTGTGGTTGTTGGTTAGTAGATAGGGTGTGAGTCAGTCATACGAGGTGTCGTTGAGTAAGTCCAGGTATTGGTCGGTAAATGTGCCGTATGAGTCAGAAAAATGACGTATGCTATTAACATTACATCTCACACATCGCAAATAGTCAGTCTTCTTCGATTCTTCGATCCGTATCAGTCATCAAATGGAAAATGGTAGTATTTTAATTATGTCTCAAGCACACATGCACACCATTCAACAAATACTTATATTTCAATGACATGTTCAAATACAAATTATCCATCATAACTAAACCGCGTCCTGTTTGATTTTTGTTTGTCGGTGGTTAAATCCAGCATTGTGAGGATCGTCAACTTCTGTCTAATATGTGCATTTGAAGATACCCAAAGTGTTAAGTTTAAAAAATGAAGTCATCAAGATGTTTATTCATTGCCTTTTCCGTACATGAAAATATGTTTCATGTACGCTTGGTAAGAGTCCATGCTGCTGCTGACAAGTTTGTCATTAAAGTATAAATCCACTTTGCAAAATAAAGAATACATGAAATTATTGTCGCGACCTACTCTGGCGTCTTTCCATTGATTAGTGTTGCCGTTTATGAGAACTTTAACTTTCAGGTACAAGTAACTGTTAGTCAGTTCGATATAATCTTCGGTTTGTCCTTTTGCTGAAGAGGTCAAAGATGACATTAGATGAACTTTTACCCATTGGGACTCTTGCATCGTCATCATTGTATGTTTCAGGGCAAACAGATTGATTTCTGACTTAGAACAATATCAAGAATCTCGTGCGTCATTTTCATTTCTTCAGTTAGTAACAAAACACTTCAAATTATGAGACAGCTATTTGTTTGTTATGTTTTTGTCTGCATGTTTCCAATACATTATGTTGGTGACGTTTTCGATGGTTCTTTCTGAAAAGTCTTTGTTTTGTGGCGTAGTGGAGAGGCTTGAAGTGAAATTATATGGTTGTCTCGGCGCCCTAACAGATCTTTCCAGTGTGAAGCAAGATTTTGTTTCATGATTTCATGAGGACATCTTTAAGGTTTTGCTAAGCGATGAGTTCGGTTTGGATAAATTCATTTCCGTGCATTACAACTGCATCTTTTAAAGCACACAAGTGACCATTGTTTTTAAAATGGGTGTTACCAAATGAAAAGATGATTGTAATATATCTCCTAAATCACGTCCTCGTTATTGATCGACTGATTGGTACCCAGAATATATCTGTTACAGTTATTGATCGACTGATTGGTACCCAGAATATATATGTTACAGTTATTGATCGACTCATTGGTAGCCAGAATATATCTGTTACAGTTCACTTGAAATTCGTTTTCGAAAATGTAGTTTCCGCGTGACTTTCCTTTGGAAATTAGTATATATTGTCCAAGATCTCCTTTTACACTAATATTGACACCTTCGAAAAACAATTTACTGACATAATGAAGAACAGGATTCACTATGAAGGTGTTATGTATTTTCTCCTTCATCGTAAACACTGTGGCAGAATCCACTTCGAAAGATGTAAGACAGCAAAGGAGGAACTTTTCTCAAGGCGTTTCATTCGACGACATCTTAGTACGCAACCAGCAAATTAGTCCGTCGTTCAATTATTGAATACGTGTTATATAATATGAAGTAAAAATACAGCAAGATTAATTTGTGACCTGTAAAATACTCCAGAATGTGCCTTTTGAATCACATGGGTGATTTCAATAAAAGCTCTTTATGGAGAAGTTACAAAAAGTGTCATCAATCTATAAGCAGTACTCAACATGCTTTACTTACTAATATCATAAGCACATTATACCTGAATTATGAAATAGTAATGCATGTATTAAACAATGAAAAGGAAAAGTAACTTTAGATGTATTCATCATGTAATTACGTTCAATTAATGATCTATGAATATCATTTCCAAGATTCTAATCAGTAGTTTTAATGGAATTGAGTAATTTTATTAAGTTCAACATACGTGGACCTCTCCAAAAATAAGCGTTTCTTTCTTAGCGGCAGATAATATTGGCCTTCTTAAACAAAGTAGAATTTATCGTCTAGCACGTTGCAATAATTGCAAAATCTTTGAGCTAATGAAATGCTATCTGGTATCTTCCATTTCCCTGAATGAACATATACAATATGATCAGACGTCCTTAAATTTGAAAGGGATTTTCTAAATTTTGTCACTATTTATCTAAAGCCAACATTATTTTTTTAAAATCTCCAGCTCTCGTGAAGATTATGTGATTTTTTGTGTGCAAAGTTTTAATAAAATTGGCACATAGCAGTTGTTTAACTAATGATAAGAAAACCTTTATGTTCCCAAAAGTGTATTTATCCACACCTCAGCTTAACACAAATATAAATAAATATATTTATCACGTTCTAACAAATCTAATGATCACAACAAACAGATAGTGAAGACAATTATGGAATAAAAAAAAACACCATGTAAAAGGCAGAAAATAAACAAACAAATAACAACAAATAGTTTTAAAAAAAAAACAAAACACAAAATAAGTATAGGAACCTACCCTCACTCCTCTTACCTTCTCTAACTTTCCTCTCAATACGTCCTCATTGACAGCAAATAATAATTACCAATATGTATCAAATTCGAAAGTCAGAAGGCCAAAAATTAAATATAAGTAGATGGTCTGGGACCAGACTATCATAAAATTCTGTCAAGATATTATGGTCCCAATTTAGACATTATGAGGTAATCTAAAAGCCCAAGACTACCATGCCCCGCAGCACAAGGCTGCAATTCAATTTTATCTAACTTTAGGCATTCAGACCCCTAACTCAACACTATAAGGGCTGGGGCGTATGGGGCTGTATACTCTATTAACTCACAACAGCACAGAGTTCATCCAATTTAGGAGAAAAAAGTTTGGATAATGGGACATCACCGCTGGACCAAAACCGGAAAAAAACATCAGGAGTGACACAACTTTAAAGAACCCAGGACAAAGGAAAATGATGGCTGGTCCGAGGGAACAACCATATGCTGGGTCACCATAAGAACAAGATGGCAGCCTGACATTATGAGCTATTTAAACAGACAAGTGAAAGCAACACAGAAAAGCATCCGATTGCTTTCCTTGCCTGGTTAATAGGGTCCTCATTTGGTACGAGAGCCCTTTTCAAACAATCTATTTAACGAAACCTAACTTGATCATTTTTGCACACCGTTCAAAATTAACAAGCTATTTTTTTACCAAACAGTGACTATACTTATTTATGTCGCACAGACATCTTAGTATTCAAACTTGTTTGGGACTTAATACATAAACACTTTGTACTAGAAATATTGGAAAGTTAAGATAGTTAAACAAATTATACGACTTCATGGATTTGATTTAATTGCATAGGTGGCTCACACATTATTGGTATTTTCATGTCCATTAGTAATAACTGGACCCTATTTGAACAAAGGACGGAATCACAACGTTGCGAGCTGTACGACATCCTTGGACTTAATGATACCTCTCTTTTCTTGCCACAACTAGTAAAGCTCCAAATGGCGGAGATGTGAAACTAATTTCCACTACCTCCGCTTGTGCCATTGCACACAATTAACACACATAATTGGCTGTTAGGGTTGGTTGAGTGTGTGTTGGGTCTATTCCCATTCACCCATGGTCCTCCATTCAGGTCGATGGTTACTTACTAGCAACCCCGACCTGACGACCAAATTAAGTACTCCTTTAGTACATAAATGCCTGGGGGAAGCGGCACCATTCCTCCCCCAAGGAGTAATTAAATATCCAGCTTTGCTGGAAACTTAAAACAGTGCTACATGCCCCTAGTGGGCGATACAGCACTATAATTCAACTTCATCATCATCAAATAAAATCTTTGTGCTCAGCACATATTAATCATCAAAATCGGAATAAATTAATATTTTACCTTCTACAATCGAATTTCATGTAGTAAAATAGAAATAATCCAAAATACCCTTCTCTAACTTCTCTCTTTCAACTTGGTGCTATGCATTTAAAATGTGCAACAGGTAAGTCGAAAAGATCCTTTGTCCATGTCTCCATAACAAGAATCATATCATTATTTTGAAACAATAGTTTACATTCTTCGGGTTCTAATTTGTTTATTGATTTACTTAAAAGTCCTTGTACGTTCGACTGTGCTTCTCTTCTCATTAACGGTATTGCGGTTATTTGGTACATTCTGACTTGGTACCGTCTGTGATGACATACGCTATTTAAAACATCCGATTTGATTGCCCAAATTCTGAGTGGGTTGAGTTTTCTCATCCCTTTTCACTGTTTTATACACATAATGTTCATTTTTGTACATATTCCATCACTCCCGGAGTCACAAAGTTATTATTGCTGATTGTTTTCTGTTTCACTTTTTGAGGCTTTGACAAAGCAGGCCACTCTAAGTCATTGGGAGTCTCAGAATATGTTAAATTCTCATCGTCCTGGTCTGGTCCAATAGGTGTGTCAAGATAATGATAGAAACCCAGCAAAACGATTGGCATAATTTCTGAGAACACGGTCAGGGTTCGCATATTTCTAAGTAGAGACAACTAGATCTTAGACCTTTGCTAAACAATCATGCAAACCAGCTTGTGACAGTGAGTGCAAAACACTCTCTGTCTCTTCCTTATCAATAGCATCATTCCCGAGATCAAAACCGCCAAAAACAGTGACTACACTTCATCGCTTCGTTCAGCCTAGGAACGTGTCATGCTCTAGCTTTCCGTTAACATTATGTTTCGCTGGGAATCTAATAGAGGCAATAATACTGTTCGGTTACCGGTAATGTCAGGGGAAAAAGAGATGTACTTGTTGGTTTATGCTATATTATATATCATATGAAGTTTTTCAGAGAAAACTGCGTGTTGGTATGACAAAACATTCAGGAGGAATAACCATAACAAGATGTTCAAGATGTCATTGTTGTGTATATTCTATCTACAAGAAGTATCATTTATTATTTTATAGACCGTTTAATTTTCAAAGGAAGAGCGTCTTGGATAATTATTCCAACCAGGGTACTTTTCTTTCTTTTGAAAGATCGATATTTTTGTCAACTAATAACGTTATAATGGTTATACTTATTTTTATCTTCTTTAAATCAGACAAATGGATTTTATATTCAATATATCTGGGATTCAGAAATATTTTTTACAAAATAATCCCGGGTTCACCCTTTGATCTAGAAAATTAAATGGGAGGTCCATAACCTACTACATTTTGAAATTAATGTTTGATTATTTTTGTGGCAATTCTTCAACCAGTTTACGATATGCAACAACAAACTTGTGCTTACGGACGGATGGGCAGCAGGGAAGCACATAAACTCATACGGTGTTTGACCAGTCAAACTAATTAAAAAGCACAACAACAACTACAACAAATCCACACAACAAAAACTTACAAAGCGCATCGCAATGGTATCAACTGTTTAATACACGGTATAAGTCTCCATTTTATCTTTCTCATGTTTATAAACAAACAATAGCGCCATCTGGGGAGTGTCACGTGATTAAATCCTTTGCCTTAGCTATCATGGCCGACATTGATGCAGGTAAAGCGCCAAGATGAAATATACAAATTGAATTTACTCCAGTGTATTGTCTTATTTATCGATAAAACGAAGGTGATTGAAGAAATATGAAGTCTACCTGAAAATCATTTGCCATGAGCCAAATTTTCCTGCCACAGTGCTAAATACAAGTTTTCTTATCCTGATTAATGACGGAAAAGGGGGAGGGGGGAAGGGAATTCGTACGGCTAATGAGACGCAAAATCTATGACTCACCTGAAGCTGTCTCTATTAGAGAAATATCTGGTCTTTGTTATGAGGGAGAAATCTTGAAAAGTGACTGATGAAATCATGGTTTGATCAATCCTATAATACACGAATAACCCAATCGCAATAGTTACACGTGTTTTCACATCCATACATTTAATAAAGAGAAACGGTTTTAGTTTTCTCTGAAGCACTTAAGACTTGTGTCCTTACTGATTTTTTTTAAAAATAAAAGCATACATTTACTAACGATTTAGTGAACATTATTTGCCTATTAGATCTTTACAGAAAATGTTCATCTCGATGTGAACTGTTTAAGTTTCCATTTGAATTGCTTGGCGTTCATAATATTAACCTTGCGTCTTTATTGTTGTAGGATATAGTTGTTTCTTAATAATAAAAAAAAAATTGTATTGACAAATTATATTTGAGCTTGTAAGCCAGCTTTCTACAAAGTGATCTTTTCAAAAACGATTTTTTTCCCCATGTATCATATTTTTAAAATAGACTAGTGCCCCAACATCCATTGGATGAAGCTGGTATTAGGATTCAAACCTAATGGTATGGACTAATAATATGAAAGCCTATCACTTATGATTGAAACTGCATTGTTTGCATTGAGATATGAATGGGTGGTATTGGAAGATATGGATAAACCACTGATTAGTATTATATGCTAATTTATGTATCCTACATATTAACATTTATAATAGTGTGTAACTGATTAATTTAAATGAGTTTACCTGACACTATCATTGCTGCTTGCTCTTATGTGGTAGGATTTACATTCCTTTTAACTTTGTTCTTAATTATTCCACACCCTTTTTTTGATTTTATACAAAAGACATAATCGCCTGCAAATCGGAGATCAAAAACAAAGTCGGCAATTATGTTCTATTCTAGCAATGCTTGTGGACATAGCTGTAAGGGTAGAGTGACATGTTTCACCTTAATATTGAAAATGTTGTTAAGGAGAAGAAAAAAAATTAACAAAATATATGACGTACTAAAAGTTAATGGTTCTGCCATAAAAATTCACAGATTGTCACTTTGGTTTGTATGTTTTGGGGGAAATTTTTTATTGAAAATCAGTATCATTGAGGTGGCATTGTTTCTTCCAATAATGAGGTACTCTTTCCCTCAATTGGTTGATTATCTTGATATTTTGTTCACTGTTATTCATTATTCAATATTCAATTATCTGGCTTTATATTTTGTGTGGTTATGCAGTTTCAATTAAGAACTGATTTTGCATTTCTTATATGTATTTCAGCTGTAAAATCTGAAGAAAAGCTAGATACAGGGCAGCCTGATTGCAGTGGTGAGGTAATATCCCTAATACATCTCACAACATACAGAACTTATTGTGTATACTAATGACAAATTATTTTGATGTGACAAATAATCACTCAGTACAATCGTACTAGAACAAGTGTTGTTCTGTCAGAATGTTCAATTCACTTTTAGGATCTTTATTGTTTGGACTGGTTTTAAAGTACATAGCCATAAAAGTTTCTCTTATATAAGGTTTAAAGCATATTTTTTATGTCTTCATCTTTATTCTTTATTACCACATACTGACATATATTTGGAAGGGTTTATCTTCCTAATTTAGTTTGGAGTCTTTTATCTTTGCATTTTATAGTTTTCAGTTTATATTGTATAACATGTAATGATGTGCCATTAAATGCTATACATAATACATGCATACGTATATAGTCATGGTGATCTTTTTGTATCAGAAAAAAATGTAAAAGTATAAAGTATTAGAACAATACTTATTTTTAATTATTTTTTACTTTTTATTTAGTACTGATGTCAGTAAAGATGGAAAGTTAGTGAAAAAATAACGACCTGTGTTAACTGATCTTAACAGATTAATGTCTGTGTCTATTATTTATTGTATCAAATCTTAAAGTAATTGTAAGTGACAATTGTTACTTTTAACCAAGAGATATTATAGGTTGAAATAATTCCTAAACACATGAACAGATATTTGTAATATGCAGATTCCTGTTTCTGGTATTTCATGTACCTAATGCTCTTTAAGGATTCTTTCAAGATCTGCCTTGGAGCACCTTTTTACACTTGGTTTAACATTCCCAGTATGATTCACATACCTACCAGTTGTTTTTTTAACTTCTGCCATATTCTTCACATTTTAAATCAAGAAAGAAAATGGTCGTTTTCCTGTTCTTCAATTTTTTTTCTTATATACATTTGAAAGGTTATGTAAATGTAGATATATTTTGATATTTCAGCAGGCAGAAAGTTCAAAGACTCCTTCCTCAGGTAAGATTGTACAGGTGACAAGTTTATACAAATGTCATATAGCCTTTAGAGGGCTTGTGCTTTGATGAGTTCAATCACACTCAAATGGCTTTTTAATGCAAATATTCACAGACTAGTAAATTGGAGCAAAAAAGGGAGAAGTTATGGATAAAAAACATCATGATAGTGCAAAATGGTTGTCACTTCCCGAGAAAATGAATCAAAATTTATATTAAAAAATGAGAAGCATGAAAATTAAATATTTTGATTTTTTTCAAACAAATATTTGAATTTATAGCAGTTTTAAATCATAATATTATGCCATAAGAACAGTAGAATCACTTTTGGGGTTTCAAAATGTTATGATCCATAGAATATGCTGATCAGCAAGTAGAAACAAAAAATGTCTGTGTCCCAAGATTTTTTTGTTGTTGTAGGGTTTAATGCCATTTTTCAGCACAAGATAGGCTATTCATGGCGGCCAGTATTAATGATGGAGGAAGAACCTGAAAAACGCTGGAAAGAACAGTGACCCATGAGAAGCTAATGGCAAGCGTTCTCACATAATCACATTGGCTGAGCCCAAGCCTCGAACCCATGAAGACTGAGGTGAGATAGCAGTGATCCATAACGGTGAGCACTTTATATGATTCATCCACTTCGGGTCTCCCTCCTCCAAGACATTGTTGAACATGACAAAATGTGATTCCATGTCATTTAAACTCTAATCTGCATATACCTAAAGATCAATAAACAATACAGTCCCAGACGAAGGTGTGAGCAGCACATCATGTACAAGTTAATAGGTTGATAGACTTTTTAATCACTATTACCACTTGAAATTAACACATTATTGGCAACAAAAATACAAAACAAATCTTGTTGTTGGCTTCAGTTTAAAATTTATCTTAAAAAAGTGTATGTGTGAGCTTGTATTTATCTAGGATGATATTGTGGTCAATTGTGATTTTTAAAATAAAAACACTACATATTGACCCTGCTTTAGCATGCTCTGTTATAACATCGATTCAAATATACACTGTCGTGGCATGGTTCCTGAAATTTTATATACATGTATTTTGGTTTGGAATGGAGAAATTGAGAGGCCCTTTGATAGTATCCGCAATCTTGATATAAAATGCACTAAAATTTATCTATTGTTATATAAACAATTTCTTTGTCCATGTTGAAAAACAATTTTAACAGTGCAATGTTATATCATCTTCTTATGTTGACATCGAGCATGAGTACTGTATGATGTGAGATGTTTGCTTTTTTGTTGTTGGCATTTTTGGTAGCAGAGATCAGTCGAAAGAGGCATTATCTCATAATCTTTCATCGGATTTTCGCCCGTTCGCTAGTAATTAATATTTCTTCATAGACTGACATTTATGTTAGGGTTCTTTGAAGGTCTTTAAGAGTTTGGGAAAAATGAGGTAGCATTTTCAAGGCCTTGAAAGTTTGGGAAAATCGAGCATATTACCCTGATGTCTTTAAAAGTATTTGAAAATTGAAATAAACCCAAAAATTTTAATTTCTTTCCAGAATCACAAATAAAATTATCCAAGGTTGATTCGGATGTAATCTAGTTATCCTGGTTTCTTTCTTTTGATGACCCGTTCAGTTTCATTGCCGCCGCAACAACAAAAGAGGCTTTGTTTGGCCAACCAAAGTTGGCCTCGGTGGCGACTTCAATAACACATGCACTCTTCATCAAAGCAAGACGGCTACACACTTCATCAAAGGAAGTCAGAAATAAAATTGCCTAAGGTCGTTAGCTTTGGATGTAACTGGTTTTCCTGGCTTCTTTCTTTTGATGAATCGTTCAATTTGATTGGACGAGTCCATCATTGGCCAATCAAAATATTCTTTACACTAATTCACTCTACATAGAAAGTGCGCGAAAGTAACACGATCGCGGATTCAAAATTTGTTCACTCGATTTACATCTTCATTGTTTAAAAATGCCAGGTCTTTGGTCTTTAAATGATATCTGGCTTGAACAAGAGAAATACAAGGAATGGCTGCAAAAGGATAAATTATGTAAATGAAAGACGTTTTGTACATTGTGTAAAAAGACGAGCAACTTGGCTTCAATAGGAGAAGGAGTCCTTGCAAATTAGTAACTACATACTGTTCATTTAGTGGAACGAAGATGCAGAAGTATAAACTATTGGTAATTTTGGGCAAAATAATGTTAACTCATTACTCTTCGGGTATAAAATAAGATATTGTTTAATGTGATCATTTGGGAGATATGGCAAAAGAGGGCCCGTTTAAATTTACTTATACCGTCGGTTTATTTAACACGTTTGAGGGACAAAAATCATTTTCGAAAATTTTGTTCTACATATTGGCTAAAACACGGTATTGGTGCTGAGAGTAGTCTCACTCACTTAAAAAATTGAAATGTTTGATAGAACATTTCAATGAAGCTCATTATATATCCTAGGGTGTCCCCTAGTCAGATCAAGTTAGATTTAGCTTGAACATGCATGCGATTTTGTTTAACCATTATTTCAATTCTGTGGTATAACAACAGTTACAGACACTACACTTGGTGTATAACATGCAAGAAAAACAGCATGAAAACTTTAAAACTTTATTTTTTTTCACAGTAACATCAGTAACAGGATATCAACATTTAAAGTAAACAACATAACTGGAAGTGGTAAACAACTTAATAACAAAATCAAAACATCTATGACAAAGGTATCACTTAGAAAAAAACCTAACCATGAAACTTTTGCATAACAAACATAAAAGACATAGAATAATCTTATTTAGGCATTTATCTAACACCAAGAAGAATATTTAAACAAACAAAATCATTAATACTGGCCAAAAGTATTGCAAACTTCCATAAGAGTCAGAAGTACATTGTCCATAAAATTGGTTACAGACACTACAAAACTATAGCATTTCAATACAGCTGCAGAACCATACATATCTCCATAAAATTCACTTCAAAAATAATTCAACATGAACACATTGACTAGAATTATTCATTAAATGAATGTTGATTGCATGTTTCTTTGCACCCCCTTTCCTTGTTTTCACTTCTGAAATGCTCTCTGACACAGATTGTATAACAGTATCTGTCAATTCAAGTTTTTTTCTGCAATCTGGTGTCATTATCATTTTATTCCTATTTAGAAACTTTGATGTTGATGGAGATTCAATTAATTTACTTATGATGACTGCTTTTCTCTTTGGGGTATTTGGTAATACTTCCTTTACCTTTTTTAATTGTCTGTACAGAGTTGCTTTAGGTAACACTTTATTCATTGGTGAATCTCTGGCTGACCCAGTATTTCCTATTTCACAATCAGTCTGAATACACTCTTGCTGTATACTTTCATTCAGTTTGATACGCATTCTCCATGCTTGGGTTCTTTTCACAGCTTCTTTCTTCTTTCTACTTAATTCAGCAGTTTTCGGACTTCTTAAATCAACACTCTTATTAACCGATAATGCCAGGGCTGCTTTTTCTTTCTTTTTCTGGCGATACCTTTTCATTTCTTCACGTTTTTTCCTTCTTAATTCTTGTTGAAGATTTGAATCGGAAAGTGATTGCTGTTTTTTTAGTAGTCTTGCATCTTTTCTTCTTTCTCTATCAACCCTTTTTAGCTCCTCATGTTTTGTCTTATTTTCCCTCTGTTTTTTTCTCCAGGCTTGTACCTTTAGCCTCGTCTTCTCCCTTCTAGCTTTAATCTTCTGTCCATCTTCTTCTGGCTTATCTTTGCTTCCTAAAAACAAACAACTTCATTCTCATTTTTGTTCCTCTATGTATACGGATGAAATTTAGACTTTACAAAACATACTTGTAATGAGTACGCAATATGCTTTCATACATAAGCAAACTGGAATAACCTGTAGATTCTTAAATAAAAGTATCTGATTGAAAAAGAAATAGCATAAAACCTGATGATTATTCAATGTTCTAGCATTTACAATGATTGCACACTTTCCTTAATAATGTAAACAACAGTCGGGTCAATTCACATGTCTAGTAGTGTCTGTAACCATTTGACAATATCAGCAATGTATCCAATACTAAGTCTGAGCTCATTGAATTCTCATAATATTTCTGTTTGAATTTACTAGTCTAATGATATGGAATGCAAAAATACTCAGTTTCAATTGCATATTATAAGAAATCACTGAAAATGTTGCCTGTTATCAGAAATCTAGATGAAAGAAACTATAAATATACCAAAATATTACAAATTGCAGACAGACAATATGTCAAAATTTAGCCTTACACATCAATACTGTAATAGGAAACATAATTTGGCTTCATTTTTTAAAAAAAACAGGGATAAAGTCATAGACAGTATAAAAAGGGGATATTGGTTACAGACACTACAATTTAAGAGTGTGGTTTACCAATTCAATACAAACTTACCAGAGTTGTTCCCAGAGGTTTGCTTTTGTCGTCTTCCCATGTCTTAGGGATGTACCATGGAAAAGAACAGAAAAAGTAATTAGGCAGCTTCTTCTAGGATAAGAAATTCAGGTTACATTGTCTTGTAGTAAATTACTCAAACAGACAGTGCTGCAAGAATGATGCAATATTCAATCAAGAGAGTTATTGCATCACTTTTTTGCTCTTGGCTGCAGAGGTAAATAGATAATGCAACATTACATCACATAAGATGGAACTTTCTATTGAGAAAAACAATGTTTTAATGACAAGTAGAACAATACTTTTATCTTTCATTTTTATACCTGTTTGTGTAGTGTCTGTGACTTTTTTTATTGAGTTGCTGTTTTTTAATGGTACAATACAGCACCACCAATTTTGGCCAACTTGGACATCACATGGATACACATGAGCCTTTGTAGGATTTATACTTTTCCATAATGAAACAACAAAATTATTGCCATATAAACTTGTAAAGGTTACAGACACTACAAAATTTAGAACTGGAAAGTTTGACAAAGAACAAGCTCTCATTCGAATATCTTGGCTAGCCATGTGATTTAAATGGTTTTACTACTTATTATAATATAAAGTCGAGTTCTAGATGTCAATAAAAGTTATAATGAATGTTATTTTGTACAAAATGTTGGCATATAACAACAGATTAGTGTTTGAATTTCAGTGTTGAAACAAAACTTCTACTGACGGTATTTTGCTTATAAAATCCATAATATTTTACCGATTTTTTTAATTCAAGAAGCAATATTTGCAGGATAGAATTCTGCATAAAACCAGACCAATAAATGCATAATTTCAGTATGATATTTAGAGAATTCTCTATTTTATATTCAAGCTTTTTTTGAGTGAGACTACATAACGCTCAAAAATGGCCATTTTTAGAGCTTGTTTCCATGCATATCTCAACAATGGGTTACACTAACCTCTTGAAATTTTCAGGAAAGTAAGAGAGGTATATGCCAGGCTTACCAATCTTTAAAATTGGTTCATATCTTGTTTAATTTTTCTATTTCATGCATATAACATGAAAATTCCTTTATCAGCACCAATACCGTGTTTTAGCCGTAATAATGTTCCTTGGTTTAATATAAAAACATACATTGTAATAAATTCAATTCACGGATATACAGTTTCAAAGTGCGCATGCGTACACTGTAGTAGAGTTAAGCAAGAGTTGTTGTTCTTGAATTGTGAGTATATAAAAAAGTGTGCTGTGAAGCTTTAACTATAAGAAGTCAAGTCATTTGATTAGGTAAATAAATAAAAGAATTAAAAAAATGTATTTCCAGTTGACGGAATATCCCCGTTTCTCATTGCCGACCCTCGACTTTTTCCCCAATGGTATTTTAAAAAAAACAATAATTAAAATCACATTGCCAAAATTGATTTGTGTATCTATAGTCTGACTATACATCCCCGTTTGTTTGTATCCCTATCGATTTCAATAACGAAAATAATAAAATGATAAAAAGTGCACTGAACTAAGTCAACTGAATTGTTGATTTATAATTTCAAACCTGAATATGACCAGAATGGCACAAATACTGCCATCTCCTGCACATTTCATGATTAACGGACTTTCCAAAGAAACAAACGGGTTGGTATAGTTAGACTATAATTGAGCCCGTTTTGCCCAGTACTTTGAAGTGCTTGAAATATTACTAGATTTATAGATAATGTTTTAAAAAAATGGAGAAAAAAAACACACCCAACCTTGATGAAGTGTTTTATTCTGTCCTTTCCAAAAGAAAGGAATATGTCGAACTTTGGAATGGTCTCCAGAAAATGTTGTTGTCACACGGGCAGGCAACAGTGGAGAGAGGATTTTCTGTCAACAAACAGGTATCTGTTGAGAACCTCAGCAGAGAAAGCCTCAGAGCTCAAGGGCTAATCATTGACACAATGAGAAAAACAGGTAGACCTTTGGAAATCATCATTAGCAATGAAATGATGACACATGGCTCCTCTGCAAGACATAAGTACCATGCTTATCTGGATAAGAAGAAAGCAGATAAGGATGAGAAAAACCCTAAAAGGAAAGAAATGGGAGTTAGCCTTGGATGAAGTGGAAGAACTTAAAGCCAAAAAGCTGCCTCTTGAAGCTAACATTGCCAGCTTACATGCTTCCTCTGTACATAAAGCAGAAGAGGCAGAGTTAAAAGGACCCATTGTGCTTGTCACAGTCAAATGCTCTTAGGAGAAAAGCAGAGGAAGAGATGATAGTGGTGGCGTCTCTTTCCAAATTGATTGAAGAGAAAAAAAGCAAATATAATAATGCATCTGAAAGAACAACGAATGTTAACCTATCTTCCAGATAATTATAATACAATTTTAGGAAATTAATTATAGTTTGACTTTAATCGGTAATCACTATTGTAGTATTTGGCATTCATTGTTTTCTCATATGACCTGTATACACAATATTAGCACAAATAGGTCTTGGAAATCTCTGTGTGTGGTCTTTGAAAGTTTGGGAAAAGTCTTTGAATTTATCATCCATTGTTCAGTATGAACCCTGTACATGTGCATGATAAGTAAAATTCCTCTTCTTTCCATTCAGAATTAAATCCTTAAGAACCCTTACATTTTCGGTACTAATCCTCGTCATCAGACCAGAACACCTGCATCTGTATCGTCTTTTGACCCTTTGCTAAATTTCTGATGCATGAGTGGAAGGCATCATCACTCCACTACCACAAATGTAAAAAAAAAAAAATGTTGGTTTGTTCAATAGGCAGTAGTAACTAACGACAAGTGACCAAGCGACGGCCAATTCATTTTTAAAAACATACCCAGATAATTAGTTTGCTGAAATTTCAAAGAAAACACCTTTGAAGCACAAACTGTTGTGAAAATGTACTAAGCAAATCCCAAAAACTCAGTCTTAATCATGCAATACAGTTATTTGATTTTGCTGCCATAATAAGAAATGGGTATTTGTTTGGTTCTTCAAAACTGGTCTTTAGCACTGACTTCATTAACACATGCACCTTTCATCAAAGAAATCTAACTACAATCTTCAGTAACAACAAAGAACTTTTCTTCAAAGAAGTCAGTACCAAACTTAAATAAAAGCAATGGAATCAGATGGATTTTTTTTCATTTTCCAGAATGACTAAAACATGTTAAGTGTGCTGTAAAAGTTCCTTTTTGCAGGGAAAAAGTTTGTGCTTATGAACACTACCAACAGAAGCTTAAAATGCAAACTAACTTTTACCGACTTGAGGTGTACTGAAAAGTAAATGTGCTTCATCATTTCTTGCGTGATTGTGCTATGTTTATCCACTGAATTCAGACCTATATGGCCTGTGACAAAATTATTGAATATTTTAAATCTCTGTGTGTGTGTGCGTGCATTTGTTTGACGGAATCACTTGTAGTGTAGATTCAATGTATGTGATGAAATTCACAGGTGAGAACAGCGTTGATACTCTATTCATGCTATACATAAGACATGTATATATAAACAGTATATGTTTATGTACCAATCTGTGGCTCTCTAAATAAAGTAAAATATTATATATGCCTTCTCTGTATTTTCCATTTACTATGCATCAGTTTAAGATGGTAACTGTGCCAATGAAGCACCTGTTTTACTGCCAGCATTTATTACCTACCCTCCTTCCCCCGCAATTTTGTTTGGAGTACATGAATCATTTTCTTGAGCTAACAGACCAGATGGGAGCGATCCATAACGGGCACTCAGTGCCCCCAAAGCCTCTTTAAATCAGTGTTAGACTTTGTGATGTGTATTATTTTCAATAGATAAATCAACAGATTTAAAAATGTTATGTGTGTCACATCCATCAGATTGTTCTTTGTTATAGTATAGTTTCCAAAGCAGATAACATGTCACTTGAAATATCTATAAAAAAAAGTTGTCAGATTTTGTATCTTTTGATAAATCGATAGATCTGCTTGGGGATGGAGTGAATGATGTGGGGATTAGGATATTACCTCACCTTAATGTATGCTAGACTTAAATGCAATTAATTGGTTCATTTGCTTGTTACAGAACACGGCACATCTTCAAATGGAGTTACTAGTGCAATGAAGACATCTCCTTTCCAGCCAGTAAAGCCAACTATATTCATGCCAGGCATGAACAGTAAGTCCGACTAATATTTATTCCACACAACTTCAGTTTCAGATATTTTTCCAGGTCCATCTTCATGTAGTTCCATTTATTTTCCAATCCTTAAATCCAAAGGCTCCTTCAGAGAAATCGAAATTCATTGACAGTAAATAGTACCACTACTCTTTGCTGCGATCAATAGCAGGGCCAGTAGCTGTTGTCTGGCATGGAATCATTGCTCCTCAGCACATAATGCTGTTTTTTGTTAGAGCACAGACTGGCAAAATCCCCCCCCCCCAAAAAAAATACTTAAATGCAGGCATAGTAAATATGACTTTGGATAGCTAATAATATTAGAAAATTTCAATATTTTTTAAATGGGATTATTTTTTAGCTTGTTGTAAAGACAAGTGAGCTTAAGGTATGGTTCTGCATCTGTCATCAATTGCTGTTTTAAACTGCTTAAAATCCACCTGAACCAATTTGAGTAATTGACATAGCATCCTGGCAATGAAGCGATTTCAAATTGTGTATATGGTGCTGATGTGCTTTCAGATATGGTTACTGTTGTTAAAATAGAAAAGCTGCTGTGTTGTTTTAAAAAAGGAGAGGGTAAAATGCAGATGATTTCTTCTGAATAGAATTTTAGCCAACCCCTTCCAAAATGATCCTGGCACTAGGATCTTTCAAGTTTGAAGGCACAATCCAGAACCAAATATGGCCACCATTATTACAGTAGATAAACCTTTAAATGCCTTCTCCAAAATATATTCTAACTAGAGTTTGAGAGAAAGGTTTCTGCATGAAGACCTGTCAGATATGTACAAATGATGCAGGTCTGTCATTAAATATTGCAACTGTTACTAAACTTGGAAAATCTTGAAATGACTTACATTTTATATGTTACTCAAAATACCATGATTTGAAACACCCTGAACGTACTTGTAGAAATGGTAAAAATATTTAATCACTTATGTATTATGTTAACATGAATGATTATCCAACACAATAATTCCAAATTTAACTTCGGATGGTTCGAATTTAAACTAAGATGGCTTGGATTCATGGAGGTCTAATTGTACGTGTTTGCACAGTACAGCGAAGCTTAAAAACTGGTGACACCTAGTGTGTGGCAAGGGGAGGTAAGGGGCAAGAGTTATTGCCCTTTGTCTATATGATGTAGAAAAGACGAATTTTCGTCTTTTGGTTGGGCTGGATTTGTGAGGTAGCAGGCTTATATCCTAAAGTAATGTGATCAGTTAAGTATTCTCGGAGAAACATAATTTACTAAAAACTTTGCTTTTTTTTTAAAGAATTAGAACATTGGAGTACCCAGTATGGTTTTAATTTCATTTATAATAGGCCATGGATGATAAATGGTAAGACTAAAGAGTTTTCTGTCAGTGGAAATTGTAGGAAATTTAAACAGAAATAAGAAAGTATTTGAGTCAAGACTTCATTGATTGTTACTTTTATGCTGCCTCTGCTAATTGATTTTATCCTGAAGATTTGTCAGCACATCATACTTTTATTAGTTAGATTTAGGCCAAATATGCTATATCTGTCTTTAAACATACATGGTTATATGTATGTTAATGTAAAGATTTTTATCTTTATTTGCAGTTGTTGGAAATAACCCCTTTGCTCCAAAACCAGTATTGAAAACCGATGTAGTGTCTACTTCTTCAAATATGATGTATTCATCTCCAGGTAGGTCACATGTTCTTAAATTCATATGTGATACTTTATGTTCTGTCGAAGGATCGCAATTTTTTTCAGAAATGTGATTAGTGCAGTCATGGTGGTATACATAGTTTTGACAAGCTAGAAATTTTGTCTGTTCATAGGTATGAGGAGGTTGTGTTACTTTTTTTGTTCAAGTGTAGGTTAACAACAAACCCTGTGTGACAATAAAATTTGATATTCAAATACAGTGGAACCCCACTATAATGCGATAATCGGGGTCCAAGAAATTGGATCACGTTAAAAGCAGGGTTGCGTTATTGCTGGGTTTTACAGTTATTTTTTTTTCCCAGCAAACGCTGCATTGGCGTATATACGTGTACTCGTGTCTAATGTAAAAAATCGGAGTATTATCAGACGAATATTAAATAGAATGCAGTAATAAGACTTATTCAAAATAAGTGGATGGATAATATATTTATAGGTATTTACTTTGCGTTACTAATTTTTATTGTTTTCCCCCTGAAAATACATGTTGATCGATAACACCCCGACTGATGTTATATAATGAATAGGGAGGGTATTAACATCGTTTACTATTGTGCTGTCATGGCACGCAGTTCATCCATAATTCATGCAATTCCATTGGAAGATTGCACAGATTTAAAATATTCAATAATTTTGTCCAAGATCGTTGTGTCTGACTTTAATGTCCAATATATAGCATGAACAGAGTATCAACACCGTTTGCTTACCATCAGATATAGTACCGTCATATCATGCAGCTGATCCATAATACTTGTACCTAATTCCATTGCAAAAATTGCAAACATACTTAAACTATTCAATATTTTTTTCACAAATCATTATGTCTGAATTCACTGAGATAAATGAACAGAAAATAGGTTACGAAAGACGAAGCAAGTGTACATTCATTACGTTCCAGGGTCTATGAACGGTGTCTATACAAATTGTAAACTTGATTTTCCATAGCGGTAAAGTATTGTTTTTTTATATACAAAAAATAGGAAAGTAATGACAAGTTCATTAACAAACACCATACACATAAAATCCGAGAACTAAATCATAACATGCAGTCTGTAATGGTCACGCGCCACTGATATAAAGTGTTGTTTTTTTTCCAGCTGTACGCATGTACAATTTCCACCTAACAAAGCCGACACTGTTTACTGGTCAAATGATTCCCTCTAATAAAACCACCAAGCCCAGAAAACATATTGGTGGCTTTTGTTTTTTGATGTTTATTAAATTGTGAGAATCTTGTATCAACCACCACATTGTCTGCTGCTTGGTTGTTAATGCAGTTCAAAAACACGTGTCTTTACTCTTGGATTAATAATAAGTTATATTTCAGATGTTTATTTAGGCATAACAATTCAAGGACCTGGTGAAATTAATACATTTCAGAAGCCGCATTTGACACACTATTTCACGTACTTTATCGTATTATATATTGTATTACATTAGAATTCATACATGATCTCTTCCCCAAAATCATAATGAACGTTTTTTGCGCAAAGTGCATTGAACGACTTCAGTGAACTTGCTTTTCCGTTGCGGTAAAATATTTATTAGAAAAAAAGAAGGGGGATATTAATAACAATTTCATAAGCAAACCCCATACACATGTAAAACCCGAGAACTAAGTGCAGTAGGCATGCAATGGTCACAAGTCACTTTTATAATTGTTTTTAAAGCTGAACGCATGTCAATTTTATACCCTCTCAATTTCCATCTAGTGAAGCAAACATTGTTTACTGGTCAACTGATTGCGTCTAATAACACTGCCAATCCCAGAAAACATGTTGGCGGCTTTTGTTTTTTTATGTTTATTAAACTGTGAGAAGCTTTTATCAACCACCTCATTGTCTGTTGCATGGTTGTGTGTGCAGTTAAAGAAGAAACACACATCGGATACTGTTTGAGCAATTTGTATACAGAATTAATTGAAGACGACCACAAAGACCACATCATGTTTATTTTGGCATAACACTTCAAGAAGAAGAAAAAATAATTTGCGTATAAATATACGAAATTTTGGGAGCCATGCCGCAATCGTGTTATGGCAGGGCACGTTATAGCGGGGTTCCACTGTACTGTACATTTTAGGAACCGCTCAAATACAGTAATATTGGTAATACATTAATACTTCTCCTGTAACAACACTCCTTTACCAACAAAAGCAGTCTCTCAGGACAGGTGGTCTCTCATAACATATTTGTGCAAGATTACATGTTTTCAAGGACAAAATGCAACCGGTATAAAAAGGGAGAATATCCATAGTTGCTGTATGTGCATTTTATTTGCTATAGTTCTTGTTAAAATGTTGCAATAATTTCATCTCAGATAAAAAAAAAAAACATTACAGCAGTAAATATGTACATTTCTGATTAAACATTTACAAATATATTTAAAGATTGTGTACATGTAGGTTAGCATATGAATTGCAAAAATAACTAAGGCATTATTTGTTATTGTTATAGGGTTTAATGCCATTTTTCAACACAAGACGATACATGGCGGCCAGTATTAGTGGTAGAGGAAGAACCCAGGAAAAGCCATAATTTTCAGACCTACTTCATATGTAACATAAGAATAGCACATTTAGAATTTATAACTCTTCCTCAAGTTGTATAAGAAGTGCACTGTAGTGGTTTTGATATTTCAGACAGATCGAAACTAACCTATCCATAAACAAACTTATTTGAAGACAAAACCAATTTGCTTGATTTATTGATGACATAAAGAAATAAACTCAAAAAACGATCGGTGTAACAGGCTGCACCTGAGCTTGGTGTGTGGGTTTTAATAGTGGTGGCATGAAGAAGAAAAGAAAAAAAAAAGTCTAATCAGGAAAATGATAATCACATCTTAAAGATGAGGGGCAAATACTTCATTTACCCCAGGCAATAGAAATTGACTCCAAAGACAAATGACACGATTGAATGCTACATTGACGCCCTTTCAAAGAAGTTCTAGGGCATTATTGCAGTTTTGCATATTTTCACAAAATTAAATAATGCAAACCATTGAATAGACTATGTACATCTGTAATCATAATAGAGATTTACAGTGTTGCATACAATGGCTACCTGCATCACCAGTAGATTTTAGGAACCAGTAAAAAAAATTGCCTACTTAACCTAATTTTATAACCAGTGCAATAGGCAACATATATCTTTTAGCCTCATATCAGAGGCTGCTCAATGCAGGTTTTACTGTTGTAGATATGGTGGTCATTTCTTTATTCTGATTTAGATTAATGGAGAGGAACTGGTAAGCCCTTCATCTTGTTTCGTGTCCTGATGCAAATATACTAATTTCTTGGGTAGATATTCCAAAACAATATACCAAGTCCCTTTAGCATCATTCAGCTTTTTTCAGTGTTCTAGCCATTATCTTTCTTTCACGTGAGGTATATTCCTGACAGGCAAATTTTTAGTTACAGAAGATCTGCTCTATACAAGATTTTCATATATTTCATTATCTGTCAGCAGATAAAATTACAGATGCAGATATGCAAAAAATAGATACAAATCCTGCTCAAAAAATTGAATTTAATGCACCAGAATTTGCCTTACATTAGATACAGATGTACCAACCAGTCGTTAACTGTGAAACTTGCATAATTTTTGTTTTTATGAAAATAAAGGTTTTTTTTTTTCTCCACTGTTTGCTGTGCTCTCTACATTTCTGTCCATTTTTTAATTCCATATATGGCAAAGTTAAGGATCATCTGGTATCCATAGCATATCCCATAATATTTCTTGGTTGAGAACCTAAGAATGTTTGGGTCACAACTGAATAGTCTCAATACAAATATGAAACAAATTCACTTAGAATATTCAGGTAACTTCCATTCCAGTGATTCTTGTAACTTGATTTAGCATTTGTGGCAAAGTTTTATTAAGAGTTTGATATGAATGATAGATAACTTATTTCTGCATCCCGGTATTATGCTTCAGTGCTTAAAATGATAACAATTACATCAGACATTGTGACTCTTGGTGACTTGCAGGTAGAAACTACAAAATAAAACTGATACAAATGTCAAACAGAAAATGAACTTTCAACTTGGACTTGGATTTAAAAGTGGCAGAAAAAAGAAAGAAAAATTAGTGATGGGAATCGCTTAGAAGTTCATAATCGATCATCGGTTGCACACAACTTACTGATAATCGATTATAATCGGTTGCTAAGTTACTACAAGTAAATTTTAATTTTTGTTTGTTAAAGAGTTAAATCTGTGTTCAAAAGTTTTAAATGTAAATAAATGTACAGGAGTAATATATATATATATATATATATATATATATATATATATATATATATATATATATATATATATACTTTAACCTCATATGAATAACATTTTTAAAAAATTAGATTGTTATTTTTGTTCTACAAAAGCAACTTTCTTTGGCTTATCAGTTTTATGCAGCTGAAAGACTGTTACAATCCCCCAGAACACTTTTATTCATCATGTAATTTTTCAATTGTTTAAAGTATAGAAAGAAATGTTTTTCTTGCTTGTCATTATTTACTAATACTACAATGAAAGCAGTTTAAACAAAACAAAAAAAATACCAATTACAAAAACTTTCAAATTAACTTAACTATTTATCAGCAAAATCATGTAATTATGTAAAGACAACATCTAAAGTTAAAATTCTTAAAACTTAAATGAAATGTCATCCATATTAAACAAAATCAAAGGTTTGACTAGTACAGATCATGTCATTTTTCAGAATTCTGATTATTGCAATAACAATGTACCAATAATCTACATTTTACATTTAAACTGAAACGATACACCAAAAACTGCTTACATTTATTTACCTAACAGTTTTACAGCAAAGTCCCATAATGATTTACAAAATCTATGACTAGAATTCTTAAATGATCAAATGTTATCCATATTACAAGTTAAACAGAAGGTACAATAAAATACAAATCAAATGTTTAAGCAATACTGAACACAAAAATCATTTTTCAGAATACTGTTTCTTATTGTGCTTGTTACACCGACACTACCAATAGTTAATGTTTTTGTTTAAGAATATTATCAGGTCCACATTGTCACAATTTAAATGAGCCCGTTTCTTGCTGACAAGATGTCCTGCCAGACTAAATACCCTCTCACTGGATACAGATGATGCCAGAATACTTGGGTACTTCTGAGCTAATAAGCTAAGATGGGGGTAGAACTGGCAGTTTTGTTTCCACCACTGTAACATTTTGAGATTGATATCATATGGAGCAGCAACTAGATATCTAGAAACCTCCTGGTGGATGACATCTGTTATTGGCTGTTGACTTTCACCAAGGCAAACAACATCTTGCAACCAATCATCCATGTCAACATTGACCTTTGCTTTCTTGTTTGGTGGACTAGGTGCAACCACATTTTTATTGTTGTCATTTCTGACATTTAGTAGTGATGGTGCAATTGGTAGAGGTGGCAATGAGTCTGAAGGCTGTTCATCACTATTCCCTGGTTCCACTTGGTCATTCACTTTAACATCAACCATATCAAGAGAAAACTCAAAAGCAGAGCATGTCCATATGCTTGCTCACTGTCAGGTAGAAACTCCAGATCCTTCATAGTATGATTCAATAAACAGCCCAACAGAGCTAGATCTTTGTCCTGTATTCTAATGTCAAGTTCTTGTCTCATTACATCTTTAAGTTTGGCAATTGAAGGTAGATCATTAACATTTGTTTCTATACATTTGGTAAGTTTAAGAAGTATTGGGATAACTTTATGAAGAGTTGGTGATTTGTGTCTGCAAACACTGTTTGTTGCATTCAGGAACGGTGATAGAACTTCCACAAGTTTTTCAACCAATGCTTGTTCGTCAAATGTATAGATATAATTTTTCAATGTTGTGGCTGCTGACTTGCTTATGTTTGGGTCACTGATAACCGCCATAATAGCAGGTGTTTGCTCAAGCAATCATTCAAGCATGTCATGAGTGCTATTCCATCTAGTCGGAACATCCATTTTGAGCTTGTGTCCTCTAGCACCTATGTCAAGTAGAAACTGCTGCTTTCTCATTAACAAATCATTTATGCTCGTGCTTTGATGGAAAAAGGTCACTAGTTTGCTCCCCTTTGCAATGATTCGTGACAGTTCTGGTATAGCTAAAGCTGTTTTCACAATAAGGTTGAATCTGTGACCATAACAACCAAATCGAGTCCATTGAAGTAAATCAAAAGCCTTGATCTCATTGGCTGCATTATCAGTTACTCCAGTTGGTGTTGGAAGATTCCATCGCCTGTGAGTCGCCAACAGGCTTTATTTTATATTTTCCCCAGTGTGACTGCCTTCAACTTTTCCTGCTTCTAAGACAGCATTTTTCAATTCCCAATCTTTGGAAATAAAATGTGCAGTCACTGTACTATAACTTTCTGTATTTAATGAAGTCCATGCATCGTGAGTAACAGCTATATCAAGAACATCATGTAGTTCCTCTTTCACTTTTTTCTCAGCCTGGTCTTTCTTCTCAGCTAGTTTGGAGGACACTAATTTACGACCTGGAATTTCCTACCGGAAAATGTTAAGTTTGAAACATTTAGTCATGGTAGTCAAATAAGACATGTATTTGGAATATTTATTGCATCTAAATATAGTGAAAACAATGAATTTATTTAATGTTTATTTAGACAGGAGCATAATATTTAATTAAACATTGCTTAAATTGGGTATGAAAATTCAAAATTCAACAGTGTTGACATCTAGAATCAAATGGATTAACACTTTTTTTTTGTTTTCTCACTGTCAGTTTAAATAAATATTAATAATTTTTAATGTTATTCAAAACTTACCTTGGATTAAGAAGCATCACAAAGTTTCTAAAATATGTATGGTCAACAAGGCTTACCGGAAGAACTTTGCCAACAGTAAGTTTCAAGAGTGCATCATCAATTTATTTCTGCTTTGTAGCTGACATCCTGTTGGATTCTTAAATTGTTCATCAATCTTAGTATGTTTGTGTGGATGAGGGGAAACATCAGACCTCTTGTTGATCCCATTTCCTTATGGTCATGATCAAGATGAAAGGCCAGATTTGTAGTATTGTCTGGAATGTATTTGAAATAAATGTTTTTATATTGAGCAAAAAATAAAGCAAACAACAACATCTTTATGAACAAGTATTTTATATGAATGGAATCAGATTATTTAAAGAAAATGAGACAAGAAAAGGAGGATTTAAATTAATATTAAATTTGTACATATATTTTAAATTTAATCTGCAACATTTTAAAAAGTTATTTTATGTTTTTAAATAGTCACATGTCTCAGGGAATATCTGTAACAAACCTCAGAGATCACTTGTCCATCATTATCATATATGCCTAAATAGCAGGATAATCTTGTGATCATTTATGTATTTCAAGCATAATTATGTCATGGAGCTTTATTATGAAAAGAAATTTGAAGTATTTTAACAACAACACATGCTATATTAGAGGAAAGCACAAAGTACACAAATGATTTAATGAAAATAAAACTCTTAATTTAAAATTTTTGACACTAGAATGCCATATAACGTTTTTCCGTGTGCGTGCGTGCCGCTCATTTATTTTATACGAGGGTGTTCTGTCTTATAATAATTGCATTCGTCGTTGACGACATTATTTGTTTCTAAATTATCCTAAAAACTTATAACTATGGAGTATGTTTAACTGTTATGTATTTGGAAGTTATGAAGGGAATAAATAATTCAGCTCTACTGTTGTGGATCGGAAGGCTTATATCATGATGTTTCCAATTCTAAATTGTAAGGAGTATCACATGATAATTTTGTTTTCGTGTAGCACCAAAATTGTTTTTAGAATACTGTTCATTTTTTGCAGTATGTATTGGAGAATGTGTTTGCCAAAAATAAATGTATCCC
The DNA here is from genome assembly GCA_030141615.1 of Unio pictorum. NCBI lineage: Eukaryota > Metazoa > Mollusca > Bivalvia > Unionida > Unionidae > Unio > Unio pictorum. Next base: position 6,281,597 of record JARLTB010000219.1, on the reverse strand, counting down.
CACATTGATTTCAATGAGAATAGCTGGACCTACCTTTGGTTGCATATTCCTTTCTGCAGAGTTTCCATATGACCTTCGTCATATCTAAATTCTCCTTTGTCGGTGGACCCTCCTGTATTTTGTAAAATCCAAAATATGTCCATACACGAGAACGAGCTTTACCTCCAAGATATGGATATATTATTTTGTGATTATTTTCATCCATGACACGTGTATGATATTTAGCGGGGTTTTAACATTTTGTTCGGAATCCTCGGTTTTCTTCCAAACAAGCAAAGGGATTGAACCGAGTGCTTCACATTTGTCTCCCTTACCGTGCAATCGATTATGGCGTTTCACAATCGATTGGCGAATTGGTTCACTCAACCAACTGATTATCGATTATAATCGATAATCAGAACAACACTAAGAAAAATAGTGTTATACATTAAAGAAATTTCCTTAGCTTCACAAAGATTGATTATAATGTTTGACAGGCATATTAATATGACTCTAATTTGCCTGCAATGTTAAAGTCTGGTTGGCGGCATCAGGGAGGAGAATTCTAAGTTTAAGGTGGCTATTACTTTGGTTTTCCTCACAAATAAAATAATATAAACTGTATCAGTGAAAATATTGTTTTATTTTTGTTGGCCAATTTTTCACATGAAGGGTGCCAATGGGCCTCTTTTTTGGACAAACCTGACTGAAGAGTTGTAGTGGTGTGAATTTCTCAAAAATAATTTCATTAATGTGACCATATTGGTGGAGTAACATGGCTTCCGATAATGCACAAATGTTCGTCCCTGATGCAATAAAATTAAAGATGATGCATTAAAATTCCAGGCAACAAGTCCCTTTATAATGCATAAAAGATTGCTAACCAAGTCGATTACTAGCTTACTGAAAATGCTGAGGTTTCACAAAACAGGTCTCAAGGATTTTCTGCGCCATCTGTTGAGGTCGTGCTGATTAATTGTGCATTGTGTTCATTTCGTATTGTAGCCAAATATGTATAGTGCACTTGAACTTGAAAGGATGACGTGCTAAGGATTCAAATTACATTAGAAGATAAACTCTGTGATAATATTTAATACTACCATTGTTGCTTTCATGTCAAGGCTTGAAAAAAATGCAGTTTGCAAATCTGGATAAGTATTGGGGGATTAAATGCATACATGCCAGCCATTATTCTTTTTTGTAATCATTACACCTTTTTCAACAAATTACGTTTTTTCCTGTCCAGTATATGGATTATGCTGTTTTGGTAAATTAAAAATTAAATAAAAATCAGTCAAAAGTTCATCATTTTAGTGTGATCACTTGAAATCCACTTTCATAAATTTGTGGTTAACAAAATTTCTATTTATAGCAAACGTTTTCAACCCATTTTATTTACAAGAAAACAGATAGGTTTCATCCATTTGAACTTAATAAAATTAGGTAGCGGACCAGTCTATGGTTTTATAGAAAATGGTGCCAGATTATAAGCAAGACACTTTACAGTGGATGATATACGACAAAAAATGTTATGGATCTTTGCAGACTTCAAAACATGTCAGATCAGAAAAAGGACAATTCAACAGTTTCACAAATGTTTAAAGATTCAGAAGAATATGAGAATAATGAAATACAGAGCTTGGAGTTAAATACATGAACGCTCATTGAAAACTTTAAAATTCATGATCATTCAGTTATGTAATTTAGATGCCTCAGCATTAAGAAGTTAGTCTTAGGATTGGTTGGCCTGGTGTCAGGATAATGTGACTGGGTGAGACATCATGCTACATGTCTGCATCATGATGCCCCAGTGCTAGACATCACTATAAACTGCCTCACTGCAGACATCGTAGCAATATGACTGACAAATTATTAAAGCTGTGTTAAAAATCCTAATTTCTCTCACTCTCACTGTGACATCTTGTAAGGACTGTATACAGTTTAAATGTGGAGGTCCTCAGGACTCCAGTAAATGTCAATTTAATGAATGCATACTGAGTAAGCACACTGCATTGAGTGATTTACCCAGACCTGTGAGGAAAAAAGACCCAATATGGTAATGTTTCCATCTCATGCAGCTGATTGTATATATTGTATTGTTACTATATGATTTTATTTAATCATACATATTTTAAGCAATAACTGTGTGTTTCTTGAAAAACAGCTTGAAGCAGTATCATCTTTCACAACTCTGCTATTTTGCACTCTTCACTCTCCTCATACAAAGATTCTATTAAAAAAATTTCTTGTCATAAATATGCTTAATACGGAAAAGTTTTAAAACAAGTATTCATTATGCCTTAATCATTTGAAATATAAATCAGTTGTTGTTGTTGTTGTAGGGTTTAATGCCATTTTTTCAGCACAAGATAAGCTATACATGGCAGCAAGTATGGATGGTGGAGGAAGAAACTGGGAAAACCTCGGAAAGAACCACCGACCCACGAGAAGCTATTGGCAAGCTTTCTCACATACCAACATTGGCCGAATCCTAGACTCGAACCCTGCAGGCAGAGGTGAGATGGTAGTGATCCGTAATGGAGACCGCTTTGGACCACTCTGCCACTTGGAGCCCCCAAATATGAATCTGTAATGACTGACTTACTATAGATGTTTGAACCGTTGCTTTAGTTCGAAACAGCCTGTTGGGAAAGGGCACAAATTTAGTTTTAATAATGTTCAGTTAAAAGGTGCTTTCTTCCCGAAAAGAGTTTTGCTTTAATGAGACTATTTGTATGACCAGGCAGTTAATCCTGACAATATATTTATTTGTTCTATTTTATTCTACATTAACAAACTATTTTTGTTCTGAGATCTATATAATGTAAATGTTAAAATATTTAATTTTTTTTTATGCAGGTGCAGCATCTAGTCCCACAAAATTTGTCTTGAGACCATCAGCATTATCAACTCATCTTCACAATCTGACAGAAAAAGGTAAATAAAATATATTCGTTCTTAATAAATCAAAATAAAACTCAAATACTTCTTCAAGTTCCAGAAAATGTCTTGAAAAATAATTACAAAAAGTTGACAATAAGTGGAATTTTGATAAAAACGATATTGTGGGTGAATACAATTGGAATTTATTACATTTTACCATCCAGTTTTTTTATGATAATGCTCCTTAAAGTTCTCAGTATAAAATTCTTTCTAGAATTATTTACATAAAGCATAAGTTGTTTATGCAAACATTCAGAGTCCCCTCTGTTCTTTGAGTCGTGTATGTTATGGTATTTTTATTTTACTTGATATACTACTACTAATGTTAATAATAATGAGGACTTTGTATAGTGCCTAATCTTTAAACGCGCTAAGCACTTTACAACATCTATCATGATATGACTACAAAAAACAAAAACAAAACAAACACCATGAAATTAGAAAACAAAAAATGCTGAAACTATTTAAGGTAGGAAACATTATTAGGTCTTGAAGTTTGTTTTTGCAGTCCAAATAAGTGAGTTTTAAGAGCACTCTTGAAATGGATGTTAAAAGGGATCTTTATGTCTAAGTTCATTTGGCAATTTGTTCCACGTTGCTGGGCCTTGGTATGTAAAAGAATGTCCATATGACTTTATTTTCATAGTGGGAATAATGAGTATGCAGTGCAAGTCAGAAGTGCAGGTATCTTGCTGGTTTATACACATGGGTCAGGTCAGATAGGTATGTTGGACTGGAGCCCGTCAGTGAAATGTAACGCATAGAACAAATTTTGTGTTTGATTCTGGATTGAATAGATAGCCAGTGTAGGGTACAGATCAGTGGGGAGGTGTTCTGTGATCGTGGTACTCTAAAGTTTATCTGAGCAGCTGTGTTTTGAAGTTTCTGGAGTAATTGATACGAACCAGAGTGAATAGAGTTACAAGAGTCCAGTCTTGAAAGAACTAATGAACACACAAGTGTTTTAGTGGCATCATGTGAAAGATATTTGTGAATGGAGCTGATGCGTCTCAGCTCAAGATATGCAGCCTTGCATATATTCATGACATGTTGATGATATGTGAGAGTACTGTCCAGAGTAACACCTAAGTTTTGTACTTTGTGAATTTAATGTTGGTGTTGCTGATATTTATTGTTTGAGGTATTGGATGTGAATGAGAATATCTTTGTGTTTTGATTAGAATAGCTTCAGTTTTATCATCATTCATCTGCAATTTGTTACATGTCGTCCATTATTTCACATCAGACATGCAAAATGCACCTCTCTCCTTGGATGGTATCATCAACTTCAGTTGGGTGACTATATCTGTATATTTGGGTGTCGTCAGCATACAATTGGTTTGGACTAGTTAAAACAGTGTGTGGTAGAAATTGAAGGTTGTGGTGTGCTTAAGACATTTGACCATGGAGTTCTTTGTGATGACACAAATTTAGCCTCCACAAGAGTGGTGGGGGAACAACTTGATAGAGTATAATCTTAAGCGTCTTACTGAAAGGAAAACGTGGAATAGAAATATTACTTGTTTGAAGTATTCCTGATCATGATATAATAATTTATCTATTGTGGGGTGGGGGATATTTGCAAAATTAAAAATTTATAAACAAAATTTAGGGCATGAATTATTTGAAGATATATAAATATTGACTTGTGTTCATCAAATCTATATTCTCTGACAAAAACTACTAAAATAAAGGAAAAATGGGCTAAAATAAACCAGCTTTTTTAGTTAAGACAAAAAGACTATATTCCTTAAACTTGATGATTGTGTATATGTGAGTTAAATTTTTTTTTTACTGTTCATGCATAAAGGCTGAATAAAAAAAGTTTCATTTTTAATATTGCCATATTAAAGTTCCTTCAATATTCATTATTTTATAGCATTCAAATATCCAGTGCCATTACTCACTAATTATTTTAAATGTATATTTTGTATTAGTTTCTGATGAACAGAAATATAATAATGCAATATACTTTCCTTATGAAATATTTCCACATTTACTTACTACTACCAAAATAAGACCAAAGAAACCAAAAATTCTTGAGCAATTTGGTAATCAATCCAGACTGAATGGATTGTGGGACTTGTAACTACAACCTTCACCTTCAGTCATCACCTTAACCGCCACAGCTCCTTTTTGGGAAAATATCTTCTGTTTTCAACTCATCAACTGGACATCACTGGATTATTTTAATGTAATTTACATTGATCTGTAAAGGAGACTAGAAATGAAAATTTTTATTTTATAAATGTAATTCTTTACAAATTCTAATTTGAATACAGTGGGACCCCGCTATAACCCGCCCCGCTATAACCCGAATTCGGATATAACCCGGTCGTGGCATGGCTCCCGAAATTTCGGGTAATTTATTACAGGTATTTTTCTCAAAGACCAAAAAAAAAAAAAAAAAAAATTTCTTTTTTTAAGTATGAAAAAAAAAATACGTCAAGAGTTTAATTATCATTCTCATATTCGTCTAAACAGTGCGAAAAAGAACGTGTAGAAAATGTATTATCAAATTTCTTCTAGTTTTGTGCCAAAATAAACGTCGGAAATATGAACCAATTGCTGGGCCTACTGAGAACTTTGATCTTTGTTTATTGTTGAAAAATTACAGCTCATAAGAGTCAATATTATAATTACTGATTCCTGAGTAATGAAGCCATCGTGTCTACTTTGTGTTTGTCTTGAATGCATTCTGAATACAATCGTTGCTCTAATAATCTCCGATATATGTTCTCCTAATTTCATACACAACTAAGCAATAGCCAATGCGGGGGTTGATAAAAGATTCTCACCAGAATGTATAAATCAATTAATTTAAGTACATTATTTATCATCAAAGTGAACTGCCGAGCTAAACAGTGACATAATTCAGTGGTTAAAATACTGCCAGTTCGACTGCTGTATTCAAGTACATCAAAAGAACATGACGCAATAGCTGGGCGGCAAGTTCAAAGGACTTTGACTAGCAGCTTGGGTGGGAAAGTGTGCTTTAGCTTCCATTATTTAATCTACGGACATGTACTATTTCATCATTCATTACGTACACCCATTACGTAATTTTTGTTATTTTCTTTTCATTGAATTTAGTCACATAATGATCTGTGACAAAATTATTGAATATTTACATCCTTGTGTGGATATTTTCGATGGAAATATTTGTATTATGGATTCAGTGCATGTTACAAGATTCGCTGGTGAGTACACGGTGTTGATACTCTTTTCATGCAATAGATTATACATGTATATATAAATTAGACACGTGTATGTACCAATGCATGGTTCTCTGAATAAAGTAATATATTAAATCTGCAATTTCTGTTACCACAGCAAATGTTTTTCTCATTTAATATATATATTGATCAAAAATGGTAATTGTGCCATGCATTTTCGCACCCGTATCCCCCCCCCCCCCAATTAAATCCAAAAATGTGTTGGTATTGTACATGGTTGCTTATAACACGGTTCGGTTCATAGCCCGGTCGGATTCTATGGCTCCCAACTACCGTGTTATAGCGGGGTCCCACTGTATAATGTTTAAAAATATAATATCGTGTGCTGATATTGATTATATTGCGAAGAAGATACAATGATTCCTTTAATTGCCAAGTATTTCCGAGTTTTAATGAGGTGACATCACGTGGTCTCGTGACGTCATACTAGCCAGTCCTCGTATACAAACAGAAACATGGCAGGCGAGAGAGGCCATTGATAACGGTTTTCATCGGAAGTAATTTTTCACACACAAAAAAAAACAACACCCCACAAATAAATCTGTGAGGAGGAAATCATACGTAATTAATTTCAACATTAAGAAGCTTCCTTTCTATGATTCAATTACAGTGTATTTTACATGCATGCTACAGTTAGTGTATTGACAAATCTGTAAGTATATACATGCTTCGTTAAAATAGAGTACATACTGTACTGGTCAGTGCTGAAAGAAATGTTTTAAGCACAGGCCCCGGGCTGATGACTTAAATAAACTTACTAGCCCTGACTGAAATTCCACAAACCCGAACAGTTCATATATGTTAACTTTCAAGCCGGGAGAAGAAAGGAAGAAAATAAATTCCAATTTTGGAGGTATTTCCTCCCTATCTCGTAATATCTCTCTTGATTTTTCGCAGTTAACTCCCGATTATTTCAGTATGTCTCTCAATTTTCATTTCTCAGAAGAAGAAAATCCATATATAATTTTTTTATCAAGTGTTCAGTCCACAAATGTCATATTCTATTTTATCACTTGTGAATATTGTAGTGAAGAAATAATTAATATCACAGGACAGTTTTTGTCTTCAGTAAATAGATTAAGATTAAACATTATTCACGTAAATTTCAGATCATTTAACTACTACAGAAGTACTTCTTGTAAAAAAAAATTGTCACCAATTAGTTTAAAACCCATGAATTATCACAATGAAGGATGCGTAATTTTCTCTGCAAATAAAATCTCCATTTCCGCCCTAAAAAAACTCGGCCAGTTAACACCTGACATTCCTCTACCATCTATGTAAAGTTTCATTACCATGATTAAATTAAAAGAAGGAATAAAAAAAATACGATGCAGTATATGTGCCCCTAAAAAACTAATTCAAAATAAATATTTAATTCAGTAAAAAGTGTTACATATCTTAACACTTAAACTAAAGGAAATAGGATGGGATATAAAATGTGGGAAAACAATGGCCACATACATGTACGGTAACGTTTGACTGCAGATTTGAACTCTTAAAATGAAGTCTTTGGCCTCGAAGTTACAACAAAATTCGGCATCGCTTATTTGCCAATGACTTTCTGGTGCTTACATACACACTCTGTAGCACATGGTTTCTTTGAATTATGTCAGAGGGCCAGTCCTTTTCACAACATAAGTGCAATGATAAGGAATAATTGTTAATTTATTAAACTGCCATTTTGTTTGTGTACTTAATTCTAACCTCTAACTATTATGCAGACCAGAATATGAAAAAAAGGTCTTGTCCTGGGGTATAATAAGGCGTATCACGGGGAGAAATTGCACATCGGGACAAATAGGTGGGGTCAATAGTCGCCTCCCCCCAATTTCTATTGTCAGCCAGTTAATGTGAAACTTTGATTTTATATCGGATCTCATTTCTTTTAATCGCTGCTATTTAAACTGCCCAAGGGACAGTTTTATATCAGTTCCAATCATTACAGATTTCCGTTTATACATTTTACGAGTAATAGGCATAGACTGAAAGGTTGTGTTTTTTTAAATAATTTTTTTAATATTTTTTTAAAAATTAAATTGTTTTTCTCAAAACATGACCATGTCAAGGGTTGATAATCTTATTATTATTATTTTTTTTAAGCAAAACTTCCATTTGATTAAAGTCAGATCTCAATTATACATAGGACAGTGGTGACTTTATTTAGATTGTAATCTTGAAGATGAAAAAAACATTTACTCATTTCATCAGCATGATCAGGTGTCGGGCTGTCATATTTGTTATTAGCACTTACTCGGCCTTCTGCCTATTTTCGTAATTCGTACGTTTGACACTCAACCAGGATTTAAAATATACAATGGTATGTCTGGAAACAGTTTCAACTTTTAGTCTAGGCTTAGCATTCGTGTATCCTAGAGGTTCTATGTTTTTAGGATCCCTCTGGTAACATTCCTTTGAGAAATGTAATGAGCACAGATTGCTGTATGGTGTTGCATTGAAATCGACTCGCTTGTAATAATGTATCCAGACTTTCTTTATCCCTTTATCATTTGGAAAAGAAAAAAAATGAACTCCACAGCCTTTTCTATGTATGCTATTACACCCGTAAGCAACGCAAAACGGCATGGTACTCTATATGAAATGAACCTTGCAACTGTAGGTCTGGATGCTGGAGTCGCTAGTATGACCACTTTCCGAAAGTAACCGAATAGGCGCGGAAAATATGCATACAAGGTCACGGAAACTCAGCGCCTAGAAGATATGCCAATGGCAGTACAGTCGCACACGACGCTTCAGAATCATGTTTTTCTCTGCAGTGTATTTAATATTATTGTATATTTCCACTGGTTTCTAGTCTCCTTAAGCAATAAAGAAGAAGAAATCTTATTTATCTTCATTGCATTGTATGCAGTCATTGTTTACCACAATGTAAACAGTGGACCCCTAAAGATTGCTTATTCAAGCAGCACACACACACACTAGTGACCAAACATTGCCTATCTTGAAATAAGTGTATCCCTCAAGTTCATAAATTAATTTGTGACATTAAGAGATAATTAACTTTATGGCTTGGAATGAAATGCACTGTTCCTAATAAAGGCCTCAGTTATCAATTATTGACTTTTACTAGATTTATTAATTTGTAAGATTTACTGTTAAATAGAAATGTTTAGGTTTTTTTCTGATTAATAAATTTCTAGGCACATATCATTGAATCTGAACAATGTAGTTTAGGTTTGCAATTAAATGCTTGCCATTCTATTTTGAAAGTGCTTAATAAATAGCACCAACTTCTGGTTTTTCTAAAGGGGAAAATAGAGTATTTTGCATTACTAAAGGCCAGCCAGAATTGACATTTGAGAATCTTTGAAATTTGTATCACAGCTGTGTTCATTGATGCAATGTTATATACAAACTCTGTTGTGTCTGCCTAAGATATGGAAGGTTGCAGGTTCAAGCCCCTTTGCTAGTCATATCAAAGACTTATAAAAATGGTACTAGCAGCTGCTTTGCTTGGAGCTCAGCATTATAAGGTTAGTGTTAGGAATGGTCGGTCTGATATCAGGATAATGTGACTGGGTCGAACATAATGCTACATGCCTGCAGCATTATGCCCTAGTACTGGACAACACTATATACTGCCACACTGCAGACATTGTAGCAATATGACTGAAAAGCTTTTAAGGCTGTGTTAAAATTCCAAATCACATGCATGTACACACACACGCATACACACACACACACACACAGTACATGTATATGTTTAGCAGATGCACATTCAGCAGAATACAAAAATGTTTCCTTTTCCCAGTTGATTTGGGTTCAGTTTGGCTAATTACAAGTAACTTTATTTCCTCATTGGAAATAATGTACATTCTTTTGTTGCTGTTACAGAGGAAGTTAAACCCGCAGTGAGCAGTATTTCTTCAATTTTGAAGCCAGCCAAACTTCCAGACCCTACTAAAGGTTTTGGTCACAAAGTTGAACACACAGGTAAGATGACCCTGAACACAGAGGTAAGATAACTACCCTGTTCTGTATATAATCCATATAATTGTGAACTCCAGTGATCCAGGTCAGCCATAAATTCCGCATTTAAAGAAAAAAATAAAAAACATATCTTGACAATGTTGCCAGTTTCATTTTCAGCCCAGTAATTTGAGATGTCCACCATTGACAGTTAACACACAATAACAGTAGTTCCTGATCACATATATACAAAAAAAAGTGTAATGATTACACCAAAAGCGTAATGGTTGGCATATATGCATATGACAGGCATCAATAGCTTTTCTTTTGTCCTTGGAGCAAGTAAATATAACGTGTTATATTCCATGGACAAAAGAAAAAGCAATTGAAATAATGGCCTATCCGTGAAGAATATTTACTTGCTCCATGTAACATTTAAACCCTTGAGTCATGTCAGATCCCATGAGGTTTTGAGTTTATAATATAGACTGCTCATCTTGTTTGGCAGGCAGACGGGTAAGCCATGTTTTTTTTTGTTTTTTTTTACAAAACACATTTTTTGCTAACTCATGGATGTAAGTAATTTACTTACAGCTACAATGAAATATTCAATAATTCTTAACATCAGTCACTTGAATACTGGGCATCAGTATTTAGTCCAGGTCTAATGCATTCACTTGTCAACAACCTCAAAAAACTATTTACAACAATAAACTTGAAAATTAACATAAGGCCCACAGTATTTCATGTATTAAATTTGCTGCTGTACATGATTTTCTCTTTGTTTTTCTTTCCAGACACGAGTAAAAAAAGTGAGAAGGAAAATCAGGCTGATCCTTCAGCTAAAGAAAGACCCAGGGAAGCATCTTCAGATATTAGTTCAAGCAGGCCAGATGATTATTTTTTAGTAGCTCTCAAAGAACAAGAAAGGTACCCAGAAATTTATTTGTTCTGTATAACACACTATCCTGTTAAGAAATATATTGCCCTGTATAGCTACATAGTATCCTGTTAAGTCATATATTGCCTTGTATAGCTACATAGTATCCTATTACACTATATATTGCCCTGTTTAGCTGCATAGTATCCTCTTTAGCCATATATTGCCCTATATAGCTACATAGTATCCTGTTAAGTCATATATTGCCTTGTATAGCTACATAGTATCCTATTACACTATATATTGCATTGTTTAGCTGCATAGTATCCTCTTTAGCCATATATTGCCCTATATAGCTACATAGTATTTTCTTTAGCCATATATTGCCCTATATAGCTACATAGTATTTTCTTAAGCCATATATTGCCCTATATGGCTACATAGTATCCTCTTAAGCCATTTATTGCTATGTATAGCTACATAGTATCCTATTAAAGGAATATGGAACATATTGTTCGTTTTTTTAATTATTATTGCTTGTCGTACAAAATTATTTTTTATCTTATTCCCATACATCATTCTCATGCCCTTTAGTTACTGCAAGGAAATATTTAGGTTGTCCACGCAAGTGCCTTGAGAGATAATTAGATATGTATCACGTGGCCGGTATTGATGTCATAGGATCTATAGCTACCACACAACCGAGCTATCAACAAAGGTGTGATTGGATAATTTTTTTTGCCTTTTGCATCATGGAAAATTGCGAGAACAACTTCTCCTTAAGTGTGAACATAAGATCCTGATGAGGGGATGTCAGATTTCTGGATGTTGGATGTGTATTTATTGGAAATGATTGTGTTACTTTTAGAATTTGGTTACTTCTCTTCTGCCTTCATATGTATTTCAATGCGTTTTCATACACAAGATAAAAAAACAATAGATAATACCATTTGTCCAGTGTTATCTTAACCTTAATGGGAGATGCAGTTGCTCAGTTAGTTGGTGGATTGTCAAACTTGTAATCCCAAGTCCACAGGCTTGATACTTCCCAAACCAACCCGAGTCAGCTGCCTTTGTGTATCCTTCAAAAAGGCACTTAGCTACCATATCCTTGGTGTGCTATGGCCTGAGCTGTGTTGAAAATGTCATTAAAACCAATAGAAAGAAAATAACAAAAATTAACCATAACAGTCTTTTATTTTCTTGTTTTGGGGTGCATTATTATCAATTTACTTTTAAATGATTGATCTTGCAAATATAAAGATTTAATTTAAATGTATGCTTAAAAATCTGTTCACATGTTCTAGCAATTCAGCTTCTTTGTTTTGTCCACAAAACTTTGAAGGTGTGATAGTAAACAGTTTTGTAAGTAATGAATATTTAATTTTAACAAGATTATTCACAATAGTACTAATAAGATTTTATAAAAGGGAACATTGTCCAGGTGTAAATTGCTCTTTGAAAAATGTCACATTACGTATAAAAACTAAAGCTAGTGATGGGATAGAACCGCTATGTAAGGGCATCACAGACCATGTTCATGATAGGACAACCATCAATAACAGTGTAGTATGGCTAAGAAGGTGTAGAATAACTGCATTGGACAGAAAGCTGCAAAATTCACAACAGCTTACTGGCCTGGAAAGAACCCATAAAGTGTTTCATTGGTACCATTAAAAGAAAACAAAATAACTTTGTTGCAGTAGCCCTAATGAAAGTAATGTAAATAAAAATCTTTTTTTAAACATTTTATTGGCACAATGATTTTATATTGCAGGGTGCCTGATAGCAGTAGCCCTAATGAAAGTAATGTAAATAAAAATCTTTTTTTAAACATTTTATTGGCACAATGATTTTACATTGCAGGGTGCCTGATAGCAGTAGCCCTAATGAAAGTAATGTAAATAAAAATCTTTTTTTTAAACATTTTATTGGCACAATGATTTTACATTGCAGGGTGCCTGATAGCAGTAGTCCTAATGAAAGTGATGTAAATACTAGTAATGGTGCTCCCATATTTGGGCAAAACCTCACCGAAAAAGTTACAGTAAGTATAATACTGTATTAATGTGAACTATTATTATTTATTTATTTTATATTATTATTATTATTATTATTATTATTATTATTATTATTATTATTATTATTATTATTTTACCTCACTTACAAAGTCGAGATAAATATTTATTACCACTTCTCGTCTTAGCATTGGGGTGTACATTGATAAAAGTGCGTGTTGATCAACTGTTGACTTTTGACATCATAATGTTTCCATAATATCACATATAAAGAAAGTTCAGTAATAGTATATGAAAAGTAGGATAGAGGTATTCCTGCATTATCTTTGTGCTTGTTGCAAAAGCACACAACTTCACCTGATAACTGTACTTATTTTAGTATGAAATGAAAAGCAAAAGCAATCCCATCATTCATCAGATTTGATGAAGGGTTTGTCTTGATGAGTATTATGTTCTTGTCACAAAAGTTGGTCAACATGGTTTTGATCTGATATCCAATATTGATACCAAATTGGCCATCTGTTCATGCTTATACTAGATGATTGTATACATCTTTATTAGATCATTATGGTGGCCTAGTGGTTAGAGCGTCTGCCGACGGGTGCGAGAGGTCATGGGTTTGATCCCAAGCCGAGTCATACCAAAGACTTACAAAAATGGTACTAACAGCTGCCTCGCTTGGCGCTCATCAGTAAGAGTAACGTTAGTGCTAGGACTGGTCAGCCTGGTGTCAGGATAATGTGCTGGGTGGGACATGATGCTACATGTCAGCGGCATGATGCCCCAGTGCTAGACCTCACAATAAACTGCCACGTTAAATGTCCAAATCACACATTCATCTTTCTTACTATTTCACTCCCTTAAAAAAAAGAATGTAGTTATGACCTATATTTCACATTTTACTGGCTTAAGTTTATGTATTTAGGCTATGACTACATTGGTTTTTGACACACCATATGCATATAGTCCTATTTAGACTTTTTAAACATGGGACGCATTTTGATGAGCACTATGCCCTTATTTCAGTACTAGGTCAGTATAACCCATAATTTACACTTCTCTGACATGGGTTACATTTTATGTTGCTCTTTGTTTCTCAAACTGTACATGCTAGAATCAAGACATGATGAAACACACATCTCTATTACTACCATACCCGTAAAAATGTTGAGGTTGTATTTAATCTTTAATGGCTATGTTTACATTAGCTTATGCGACACAAGTTTTTGGAAAGTAACACTATCTTGCCTAACATCATAAAACTTTGTGATTGGATGCACAAGATCTACATCCCTCTGCACCAAAACAAGTTTTGCTGACAAATTTCATGCATCTGTTCCTTTGTTTAAAGTTTTTGTTAAACCTTTATTTCTTTATTGCTGTGTATTATGCAGTAATAAAACTTGATAGTTGTTTGTTTTTTTTTGTTGTTGTTGTTATTACCACTACTACCTTAACCAACGAAGGTCTCTTTGACCTAAATTTGATGCTTTATTAATGCGAGTTGAGTATTTGTGTTCATTATCCTATTTCATCAATGCTAACTAATCCTAGGTGCATCCTAGCTTACTCAGAAGGCCCATTCTGATCAGTGCTTTTGGAAGTTGGAATAAATAAATGTCATTCAGTGATTAACTTTCTATATTAATGACTGTACATTGTATATTAAGATATGTTGAACTCAGCTGGTTAACTGTTAATTGTACATGTGAATATAGCAAGTTATGAAATTCGCCCTATTACTATAAATAGACTTTACCTACATGACCTGACAGGCACTGCTATATCGCTTAGGGACAAACAGAACAAAACTGGAGTGTACACATGATGATGCTTAGACTGAATAATTTTACTCTGTTCTTATCAATTTGTACAAAAAACGTGTAAGGTAATTTTACCCTGAGAACATCATCCTTCGTTAGCTCTACCTTTAAATTAACCATGTTGCAGTGTTTGTCCCTAGGATTTAAGACACTGCACACACTGGGCTATTTTTAAGTATGAGGTCATTATGCGTGGCATCACATCCACCTAAACCATATCCTGCGCAAATAGAAATTAGATAAGTGTACTGCATGTTGCATTCATTGCAAATGAGGCCTCACCTGTAGCAGTCAAGGTAATTATTGATGCATTACTCAAAGTTATGACTTTGACCCAGTAAAATCTGGCATCTAGGTATGGATGATAATAGTTTGTCAAGCAAGTTTTCTAAACAATAATTAATACAAAAAAATGTTTATCTCTTTTCATCATCAAATCAGTATGGCAACTTTACTTTCTTTGATGTCATAGAAAAGAATTTTTTGTTTTAATTTATATTATGCCCTATTTAGGTAAATAGGTAGCATGACGGTAGTAGGTTGGGTGGTGTAAGTAGGTCGGTAGTTTCACAGTATGTCATTATAATATTTGTTATTTAGTGTCATTCTAAATTCAAATTTTAAATGATTAAAAAGTTGTAAAGATGAAAGATTGTATAGTTAGAAAATAGGTCAAAAACATGTTGGTCTAAAGTCATTGTCTGCATGATAATGTTTATAATGGGTACTGGATACTAGTGAAAGTAGAGAACTCTGCAAAAGTTGGTTACTTTTTTAGGTGAAGCCAAATAAGTTCCATTGTCCTCCATGTACCTAATACCAGTTTTGCTTCTAACCAGTATAAACATATACCAAACTTTGTACATGCTTGCACTTGGCTTAAGGAAAACATTTTGATTTCAGGGTAAAAGGTCAAAGGACATACTCATTGTGATTGAAAGAAGAAAAACTGGTTTCTGTACTTTAACTTGAGATGGTATGTCTACCATCTCCCCATTTACCAAACATTGGTTTCCACATGGAATAACCTTGCCATCTTTTAGGTCAGGGTCACTGTAACTGAAAGAAACAAAATGGCTTCTGTAATACATGTATAGCATCGTAATCTACATTTGCCAAACACTGACTGGTTTTGCACTTGGGTTATAGTTATTGTGACTATTAAAAAAAACTTGTTTCTGCACAAAAAAACATTTATTCTGAATGAAATCCATGAACCAAACTTAATGGATAGTTTATAATGTGGACAGTGCACAAACTTACTGATTTTATTGTACAGAGACCAAAGGTTAAGTTCACTGCAGCTGAAAGAAGCAAAGTGGTTTCCATTCCATCACATCAGTTCCATATCATGGATCAGGACCAAACTTTATTGATGGCGTTAGTAAAGAATGAGGTATTTGATTTTGGTATGAAACATAACAGGTCATAGTGACTGGAACTTTTTTAGCTCATACATTTCAGTTATCAGCCATTAACTTTAACCATGTTAAGAAAGAAGTCTTTTGAGTTGTGGGTTAAAAGATCAAAAATCAAGGTCGTTGACAAGGAGATAAAAGGTCTTTGCATAATAACTTAAACCTTGTAATTTGATCCAAGTTCATGTTTGGTTAAGTGCCCAAGGTATAGAAGAAGTTTATTAAAATATGGGTCAAAAAGGTCAAACATTTGGGTCATTATAGCTGAAAGAAAAATAGATTTTGCAAAATAATTTTGTGACTGGCTTTCATTAGGATAATAAAGAATCCTAATAGATTCATTGATCTAAAAGGTCATGGTCATGGTCAGTCTGACTCAATAATTTTAGCAACATTGACAAAGCATTCAACCTTTATTGGATAAATGTTGCTGATGTGCCATCATTGTAAAGAAGGAACATTCTTTGTTGGGTCCTTAAATTCATTATCTGTAGCAACCAAGACATAAATGAAAGTTGTCATCCCATGAAAATTGGTGAAGCCACAGTGTTAATGGATCAAAAATTCTGATGAGGTAAAAACACATTGTATATGCTGGACACCATGGACTATCTCTTGAATTGATGCCCATGTGTTCATTAAATTATTTCACTATATACAGTTTATTATCGGATCTATACCACACTTTTTTAATTGAAAACACCAGAACCATTCTATACAAGATTTGCATAATGCTACAAGTACAGTTTGAGTTACTTGCATACATTTTATCTACATCAGTGGTTGATTGATGTCTTTTTATATGCGCATATTCTTTTTAAAGAATTTATGCATACATTTGTGTCTTGTATACTGCTTGTATTGAAATCATGTTTAGGTGATAAACAAATCTGTAAATCTTTAAATTTCTGTGCGGGTTAAAATAGAACATTGCATGGTGTCTTAGATTTGACAAATATGTACTTTTGTTCTTAAAGGGAGTCTATACCTCTTCTAATGGTGCTGTCAGCAGCACAGGGTTTGTGTTTGGAGAAAACCTGGCAGAGAGGGTTATTCGAGATGCAAATGCTTTCGCAGCATCCACTTCACCAAGCAAAGCTGAAGAAAGCAGTCAGTCTCCAGACTCAACAGAACTTACAATCACAGGTACACATCATGGACTTGGATCATCTTCCTGTAGAAGATATTGGAATGGGAAAAAATCCAGATTTAGGATATTTAGTGGTCTCTCACTCTAGGGCATCTCAGTGTTGAATAGTTCCTCCTGAAGCATGGATCTGGCCATGAAAGTAGTTTTGAGCCTACCTCAGTATAAAGTAACAACAAAGATCCAAATCTGCAGATGCATAATTTGCCTGCAGGGTCTGTCATGTTCTACTGATTATTCCTGACAAATTGCACAGACTCAGATTTACCAGCACATTATGTGACAGGAGATCTGAGTCTGTGCAGTTGGATTCCTCTTTTATGTGAGTATATATGGTAAAAGGCAGAACAGTTTATTGTTTCCCTGAATAAAATTACATTGAAGCATCATTACATTGTGTTTTATAGAGAATTCGGGAGTGGGGGGGAATTGAAGGTTACATGCTTTTGACCATCTCTTCCTGAAGCAGGCAGTATATTGCAGTTGCCTAATTCTTTTCTGCATCTATACATGTATATGTCCAGTGTTTCATTCTCCCTGTTTAGGTGGAAATTTTTATTTAATTTTCCCAGCTGAGACCACATTTGCAGTTGGGATTGTATGGGCATAGAGATGTCTTTTGAAACGATCACTAACCTAGTTTCCATGCTTTTTGCAGCATGGCCTAATTGTAATGAAAGTATCAAATTTCAGTACCATTTAACATGTTTCCACCAAAATCACAGCATGGATGCCTCTTGTTATTGATACGTGTCACACAACACAAATGGGTCACTATAACCTTATTTCAAGGATTTATTCAACATTTATAATTGATAATGACTTTTGTTTAAATATTAGGTAATTTTGTGATCTTGTTCCCGTTAGGAGATAATTGATATATAGGTTATAAGATTAACATTTTTTTTTTATGAATTTCGATTTACTATTCTATCAAAATGAAGATATAGTGAGGGTTAGTTCACCTTACCAACCCTGCATTTGGAAAATTTGAAGGCTTAGCATACATGTAGAATGCTGGCATTAAATTTTATTATTGAAAGCTGTTTTTTTTTTTATTTGGCATGATGCTGTGACTAACACTTGTCTGTTTTAGGAGGAAAAAAAACTTAATTATTTACTGTTTAAACTTTACGCAAGCTTAAACGTGTTGCAAATTTTAAAAAAAAATTCATTGATAATAGCTATATCAACAGTACATGTCATCAAGCACAATTTATCCCAAGTGTTCTGAATTTGCAGAAGTTTGGGTTTAAAATCAAATGTAGAGGTAATATCTTTCCCATTTTATTACCAATTGGCAATTAGAATTTGTCTTGCTACCGGTTATTATTGTTATTATTTCATACTTTTAAACTAAAGTGCACAGATTTTGTGATTGTCTCTATGTATGTATGCATGCATGTATGTATGTATGTATG
This sequence comes from Unio pictorum, assembly GCA_030141615.1. Lineage (NCBI taxonomy): Eukaryota > Metazoa > Mollusca > Bivalvia > Unionida > Unionidae > Unio > Unio pictorum. The sequence goes on along the minus strand of JARLTB010000219.1, from coordinate 6,262,802 downwards.
TATGTATGTATGTATGTATGTATGTGCATATGTAATGTAATGTCAAGAATTCTTACAACACTGCTAAAGCTAGACATGACACCTGGGTCAGAGATAATCAGTGGGCGGAGATTGTGCTTTTTACACACAAAGTTTGGCAGTCATCAGCGATATACAGACTTATCAAAATGACTTAAGTTGAATACATGTTACTATACTAGGTTTGCATGGTAACCAGGTAACCTCTGAGTCTGCAAATTATTAGTATAATTATTTCTCTTATATCCTAATCTAATTATGCATGTATTAGTTTAGACTTAATTATGCATGTATTAGTTTAGACTTAAAATTTGTTAATCCAGGTTTGCTGTTGACATCTATACCACATAGCACAAGTACACTTGATGTAGGTTAAACCATTGTAAACCAGGCATTCACCTGGTGTCAGCTAGGGGTTGTCTTTTAAACACATCAGCAGTCGGTCGTCCTATAACAGATTAGTAAAAAACAATAAAAAGAAGAAAACAACATTTCTCATAGTTAATTTTGACAAAGTAAAGATTCACCTGTATAACGCTTTTGATAATTTACCAGGTATCAACATGAATTTTAACTCATTAACCCCAGACGCCCAATTTACCTATCATGAGGTAGTACCCTTCTTTTGAATTTTGTAGCATCAAGGTCATTTAAAATGCACAAAAAAAATCACCAAATTACAAAAAGGTAGACAGATGTAACATAACTGCCAACTGTCCCATTTTTTCTGTATTTGTCCCATATTTTGGACCTGAATACGGGTGTACATTTTTGTGTGTAAACAATACGTTTTTAATAATAAAATTTATTTGGAATTGTCAGTTTACAATGGGCACTCAGTTCTATTTTGATAGAATGTCTCACATGTATATACAAATACAGTTTTACAATATGATTGGTTCATTCGAAATCGAGGCTACCATGCCTGTCATTATTCGCTGTATTGGATTTTGCAATAGTTACCGCTGTTGCATGTCTCATCTTCATAATATTCAGCTTCTAATCATGTTAAATAAGAAAGCTTAATATTCAGAATTTTCTCCAGGAAAAATAGAAGGAAACAACTGGAAGGACATTTGTGCCATATTGTATAGATTTGTGAAACCATATAGTAAAGGAGAAAACTTGACGTTTTGCAAATTGTTTAACATGATTTCGCTATTGGGCATGGAGGCTCCCATGAAATACAAGAGCACAAAAAAGCTGATAAACATCAGCTTCCTACTAAATCACACACACCTCGGCCTGAACTTACGACATAGATAAATGCCACAGAGAACTTTAATGGATATCGAATGAAATTTGATTTATTAAATTTCTTTTTTAAATAAACCTTCCTTTTTCAGTTAATAGTGTTGCTGGCGATCTATTTGGCACATGTTTTCCAGACATAAAAATCGCAAAGGATAACTCTTATGCTTGAACAAAAACATTTCAGTAAGAAAATCTCAGAATTAAGATAATAAATGAAAGTTGGTACATTTGAATCAAGGATTGAAAAAGAAACAAGGTGTGGAAAAGGCTCCTGTATATTGTGTTTGAGTGTGCTGCACTCTTGAGCCTTCTGAATGGGCACCTGAATGGAACATGGTGCAACTCCAGAAGGTACAAGTGTGCAATATGTGCATCTTTGGCATTAAATAATTATGTAAGGCACCGTCTTACTTTACTGATGGTTGTATATGTTGTAAATAGTTACATATGCATTGAAATTTTAAAAATCAGTATTTGTTCCTGAAAATCAGTATTTTTGTGCGGGGGTTGGGGGTTGACAGCTATGGATGTAGCTCTGCAATAGTACCAAATAATTTGAACTTTCTAGTCACATTACAAAATACAGAGGGAATAACATAAATTTTGAGATGTGGTTTTATTTACATTCAAAATATTGCTTATGGTTTGGAATCTAAATTTATGTCTGGCTTTTAGACATTTTGGCCTCAGATCTATGGCAAACTGGTCTGAACTGTACACAAAAAAAGGGATAAGATTGGTATCAGGACACAAAAATGATGGATCCAATAAGCAAAAGGAAAGAAAGAAAAAAATAAGAACTCCAACTTTTTCCCTTGCACATGCACAAGTGAAATAGCCAGTGAAAAATGACATTTTTAATACAGCTAGGCACAGGCTAAAAAATCTCTTGCAAGTCTATTTATTTGGATGTATTCAGAAGTAACCCCCAAAATGTGTTTCCTACTTGCTTGCAAAAGTGACAAATATCTCCAGGGCTTAATGAGATAAGAAATAGAACAAAGGGTTCAGCTTGGTGTAGACAGTTTTGAAACCTTCCACCTCAGCTGTGTAGAGGTGTTTCAGGTAACACTCTCACATCATGACTAGTTGAGTACACTTTTGCTATCTAGTTTTTACACTTAAGAAAGTAAAGGAGTTTTGAAGCTAAATTAATTGTTGAATGAGTATCCACTGTGAACCAGTTGGCATGGCCATAAGCTGGTACTACCATGTAAATGATTTAACTCCATTTCACAATGGTTGCATTTCATGTTCTTTGTCCCACTGTTTCTACGTTTGTGAAATATTACCAAACATTAGATTGCTTTTCTTTCTTTTGTCATCCATTTTGATGTTACCAGCATTTTTGTTTGTGTTTCAGAGAAGGCCCAGACTCTAGAGGAGTCAGCACGGGAGTATCAAGCAATGCATGACAGAAAGAGGAAATTAAAGGAGGTAGAGATATTGACAGGGGAGGAAGATGAGTCCAATGTTCTTCAGGTATTGTAGTGAAATTTAATTCACATTTTCCCTGTCTGTATGGATAAAGACTTTCCAAGCGGAATGTTTGTGCAGAAAATCCTTAACTTAACCTTATGTGTGTGTTGTCCTGAGATGAGGTGGGGGGAAAAGCGTTTTGATTAGCATGTCACTCTCTAACAGTTGTCAATAATGTCATCAAATAACATCACATCTGTTTTCTATTTCTTTTCTTTTAGTTAATTTCAGTGTAAATCAAAGCTTAAAATTTCTTTTTAAAGATAAAATAAATTTTCTGTGGATACTTTGTTCTTTAAATGCTCTCATTGTACCAGTTAGACAACATTTTGTTAAAAACCCACTTTTTCAAAACCTTTAGATGTGAAAAAAATATTCTTCTATGTGTATTAGTATGAAAAAAGAAAATCAGGGTCATCACGTGAGGAACTCCACACAGCCTCATTACTCCCAGAACTCCATACAGCCTCATTACTCCCAGAACTCCACACAGCCTCATTACTCCCAGAACTCCACACAGCCTCATTACTCCCAGAACTCCACACAGCCTCATTACTCCCAGAACTCCACACAGCCTCATTACTCCCAGAACTCCACACAGCCTCATTACTCCCAGAACTCCACACAGCCTCATTACTGCCCATGAATTTTGCCTCCATTGGATAGGTTTTCACTATCGCAGACCAGTTTATAGATTGATTTTTCTAATTCTTGCATCGATAAATGCATGTTAATGTGAGAAAGTTATGTGGGATATTTCTGTCCCTTAATATTGTCCTCTTGTCCATAGCTGCCAGGCATGCGATTTTTCCATCATGGTTTAGATCAACTGCATCATAGAAATTTAGGATTAAAAGGACAGATTTTGTCAGCTTATAAACAGAGTTGTTTATAATGATTTTAAAGCTAGGTCACAATACTTCACATTTCTAAAGCTATATTGATGTTATAGGGTTTAATGCCATATTTCAGCACGAGATAAGCTATACATGGCAGACAGTATAAATTTTCGAGGAAAAACCTGGGAAACCCCCAGAAAGAACCACTGGCAAGCTTTCTCACATACCAACATTGGCCGAGCCCGAGACTCAAACCCACACAGACAGAGGTGAGATGGCAGTGATCCATAACGGTGAGCGCTTTAGACCACTCAGCCACTGAGGGTCCTCCAAAGCTATATTGATACTGATGTCATTAAGATCATGTATTTGTTCAGTGAGTTCCACTTGTATTAATGAGGTAATCTTTCATCTGTTTAACAGACTTTGGTACCATTCTGGAAGCCTCATGTCTTGTGAGTTTTTGATCAAATTGGAATCTTTGTTTATGTCATAAAGATCTCAAATAAATTGAATAATGAGGAAAGATCCACACAGACCATTGAGGTGATCTTGAATCTGATTATTCTGAATCCAATTTTGAACAGTTTTGGAATACATGCCTATATCATCAAAGATCTTGGACAAGTTTGATAATTAGTAAAATGCATATATATTAGTGAGGTGATCTTGTATTTGATCAGCTGAGCTTGTTACCACTCTGCAAACTTTTTTTCTTATCCAATTTTTATCAGACCTGAGATGTGGGGTTATATTGTCAAGATCTTGAATGGGTTCGAGAGTGAGTGAGATATTATTGATGTTTCATCAGATTGGCAGAGCTTGTGACCACTCCAAAAGCTGTTTTTGTGATCAAGATTTGATCTGATCTGCAATATATGCTTATGCTGTAAAGATTTGGTATGACCTGCAATATATGCCATCAAGATTTGATCGTACACGCAATATATGCTTATGCCATCAAGATTTGATTGGACGCACAATATATGCTTATGCCATCAAGATTTGATCGTACACGCAATATATGCTTATGCCATCAAAATTTGATCTGACATGCAGTATATGCTTATGCCATCAAGATTCTAGACAGATTGATAATGAGCAAGAGCCATTTATATTAAAAGGTGATTTTGCATCTGATTACCACTCTGGAAGCTGTAAGTTTGATCTGACTTTGGCTTTTTATATCAAGACTTTGTTTATTATGAGTGATACTGCACAGAATAATGTGGTTATCTTGCATATGAATGAATGGTCTTCTCATCCACTTGACTGACTATATGACCTGAAAATGCGCTAATCTCATCAAGACTGGTTGATTTTTATTATGATTGAGACTTATATATACATTTATGAGATGCATCTGATATGGAGCATTTTTTTTTTTCCTTTAGGGATAGTGATTTTTATACAATTTTCATAAAACCTGGTATACATGTCTGTGTCAAGATCTTGCTTGATTATGAGTGAAATTTATGCATATTGTTTTATGTGAACTTGCATCTGATTGACTGAGCATGTCAACAGTCTTACAATTATATTTGTTATCAGACTTTGATCAGTTCTATGAAATAGTCTTATATTATCAAGATATTGGATGAGCAAGATCTGTGCATATCAAGTCATATTGTATCTGCTTTGCAGGTCTTGTTACCAGTCAACCGATATGGGATGAGCAAGATCTGTGCATATCGAGTCATATTGTATCTGCTTTACAGGTCTTGTTACCAGTCAACAGACAGAATTCCAGTTAGCGTTTGCTTCACCCTGTGCTTATATTATCATGGTTGTATGCAGTCTCTAAGTAAGACCAGTGCATATTAATTAAATACCTTGGACTGGATTTCTTAACCTCCCTAGATCTTGAGAGTGTGTTTCTCATCAAGTTTCTATAAAACTGGTCAGTGAGCTGATAGCAAAATCTTTAATGACTTTGAATATGAAGAAGAGACTGTACATAGTGCATGACATTATTAACAAAATAAGCCAAAATACAAGCCGGACAAGAAGATTTGCAATTTGAACAATGCGTCACATATAGATGATCCATACTGACCATACCAAAACATGTGGTCTTATTGCAAAGCATGTATTGGTACACTGTTCCAAGTACTGACAATCTGATCCAGCCATATGAATGATGTATGATTACAGTGATTAGACCAGACTGCAAGACATATACCATCCTTGGTATGTAATTCTGATTGCTGCTGATTAACTTGTCCAGCAGTATGAACAAGCTTTTCCTTTACAGTCATCAGGCAAAGTGATGTGCATAATGAATTGAAGATAGAGGAAATCATTTGGATTTAGTCTCCATCAGAATGTCATCCTCCACATTCAAACAATTCTACGTACAGGGTCAGTGTCTTTGTAGATATAGATTTACAATGATTTAAAAAATTAACAGGTATCTATCAAAGCATTCACAATCTCAATAAGGCAAGATCTTTATTGAGTCTGCTACATGAAGCTTTCTGGCATCATTGTTGAAAGTCATGTTCAAGGGTTCAAGGATATTTTCTCTACACATAGCTTGTCTGAATGGTGATAAAGTGCACATAACCAATAAAAAATACACCAAAGATCCTTGCACATTGAGTTTACTATTGGATCTGTGGTGGTCATTGGCATACAGATTCTTCAAGAGAAGGCTTTTCATATCAACAACTTGAAAATGAAGCCATTCTGATTGCCACTCTTGAATGGAAAATATCTATGAAACATGGTACTGATAATGGCGGACAGTTCTTTTGTAATGACATACCTCTGCAATGCAGTGGTACAAACTATCAGACCTTTTCTCTAAAGTAGGGTAAACCTGGAAAGCCCATTATCAAGGGAGGATAAATGCTTGATACAGAGTTGTTCCTTCATATGCCTCTTCCATAAAGTCTGCACCATTTGGAGCCATCCAATGCTTTACATGTCTTGTATACATTTTGATTATCCCTGAAGCATGGGTCATACCTGCTTTTTTAATCACCAGGGAGGTAAAGTGGACAACGCACCTTTCCTCCCCCCAGTTTTGTTAGCGAAAACTGTAAAAAATGAGGGGCACAGCTTGGATCAGTGATTTTCTCGATTTAGCAACTGACATACTCAGACAAGTCATAGTGACCTTCACTCTGCTCAGGCAGTCGAGATCACCACTGATCCATCGTTATTTAAATAAACTCCTCCTTCACTCTTGGCTCCTTTCAGGAATATCCTGATTGAAATGGAGTTTGGAGCTATAATCATGGAGAGAAGATTGTCCACACTAAGGGGAAATCGTGTCATCAAGGACTGATGTTACATTAATGAAGTCGAATTCTCGAGTGCCTGAGTGGACTGAAACGCTCTCTGTTATGGACCACTGTCATCTCACCTCTGTCTGCATGGGTTTGAGTCTTAGATTCGGCCAATGTGTGTACGTGAGAAAGCTTGCCAGTAGCTTCTTGTGGGTTGGTGGTTATTTCTATGGGTTTTCCTGGGTTTCTTTTTCCACCATTAATACTGACTGCCATGTATAGCCTATTGTGTGCTGAAAAATGGTGTTAAACCCTACAACAACATCAATGAAGTCACATAACTCTCAGTGCTTTTTTACCCAATGGTGAACATCTTTCTCTTTGAAGATAAAAAGTTAGCCCTATCACAATGAAGGCACACTGTTACATGATCACAGTCATGTACAATCTTCATGGATTAGATAAGTTTGTTTGCAACAATGTCATCGCAGATTTGTGGTCCAGTTCTGACATAACCAGTGCAAGGCTTTCTTGAGTTGTTTAACTTCAACATGCAGAATGAGTGAGCTACATAAGATATCTGTTATCTAAACTATTTGTGGTTCTTTTCGGTTGGTTCAGTCATTCTAATGACACAATCTGGTTCCTTCCTAACTAGTCAACCATTAATATCTACTTAATCCCTCTCCTTAATCAGTCTGTTGATGAGAAGCAAATATTCAGGACTTGTGTAACCTTGGATATTACCTGCAATCCATGGATGTATCCATATGAACTGTAAAAGACTATTCCTACAGCGAATGGCATGAATGCAAGACACAACCCTACAAATGCTGGCCACATGGTGAATGATAAATTTTAAATCAACTGTTACGTGCTTAGGCTCGAATAAGCAGCAACACAGAAAGAGTGAAAACTAACAAGCTTGTAAAACTTTAACAATGAATTCATAAAAGAAAATATTTAAACTTTCGGTTTTAGAGAATCAAATCCAACATGAATCCAATATAGAGTTCACAAAAATAATCCACTAATGGAATTGCAAGAGTCCTGATAAATAAATGTTCTAATAGTTCCAGGTTCGAATCTTGACGATGTAATCCAAAATGGCTGACGATGTCACGTGATACAGTTCTTGTTTTTATAATAATCCAAATGAAAATTATAAGCACATATTCCTTTTCCAGATAAATAAAATAATTTCTCTTGCTCCAATGAATTGACACAATTTCCAGTACAAGGTAATTAAAATTATAACTCAAACAGAAGACACAACTTAATATCATAAAAGCCCAACATCTACTGACTTTTCTCTCACAGTACAATAATTTAAATGCCCATTTATCTATGTAAACAAGGGATCGTGTGATTTTCTGGAAGTTCATAGAAGGTCATAGAACAAACGTACGATCATTTTAACATGTACACAAAGAAAGATTCAGATAAGAAAGATCATCCACTGTTCACCACCCCACCCCACCCCAGAACTAAAAATAAAAAGATGTCCTTGGATTTTAGCCAATTGTTTCCAAGGCTTGTTTATCACTCTGAAGGAAGGCCAGAAATGAGGTTAACAAGTCAAGGTCAACCTGTGTTTACAGATAGAGTCTAGGTCAGTCTGAATTTTCCAGAATAGATATCTCCCAATGAATTTTAAACCCAAAATGACAAATTTGGATCTGACAATTAAAAATAGATAATTTAAATCAAATAGACGTAACACAACACACTCTGAACTCAAACAGAATCAGGTATACTAATGAAGATTTTAGCTCACAAAATACGAGTCACTTCCATTAGCATGTCCATGAATATAATTATAGTCTAGATCTAGATGTAGTTGATACAGTTGACTCGCACGTCCACTCTGCTTTTTCCAGTTTTTATAGCATGGCCTCCAGTTTCCATTTGCATGGTATTGTCTTGCCAAGGTGAAAACTATAAACTGGTGAAACAAAATCATGTGCAGAATCCCACGGAGATCTCCCATACATGTGCATGAACAAATTGTGTATTGTTGTGTTAAACCAACATTAGGAAAGTTCATCCTTTTTAACAGTGAACATAGTCCTGCTGGGTGACACAGGTAGAGGTAGGATACTCAGCATTTCCTCATCTCTTTACCTATTCACCCAATGTATTGTGATAAGGTAATATATTTGCCAGAGCAAACAATTATACTTAGTAAGTTCTATTTTAAACTGGTTTAAATTACAAATGGTAGCCACCAAGTAATTAGAAAGGGGAGTTAAGCTGTTATCAACATGGGGGTTTTAACCAGAAGACTTCCATTGATATCTAGCTGATCCTAAATAAAAATGGTGCCAATGTGACATCCATTATGGCCACAATAGCAGGAATCCTGAAAATCTTAATATTGATGCTCCTCAACAGAAAGTTGTATTTGTCATGTTATTTTCACTAACTTGAAAATCTAGTTAAAACTTGTCTGCAAGGGAAGTTTGTTTCTGCCATGGATTTTTTTTTCGCCATATTGAAAAGTTTGTTATAGTTATTCCTGAACGGATGGTCAATATAATGTTTTCACCAAATGACATCAAAAGCTGTCTAACTGGTCCTAAAATACTGAGATATGACATCCAACATGGTCACTATAGTGATCATATTGAAAATCTTATTTGATGCTAAAAAATATCAGAGCTGGATTCACCCCAGGGCAAAAAAGAAGTCATATTTTGGATTCAGCTAAATTATTTTTGTCCTGTAAATTGATATTCCCTTCAAGGGACTTGTGCTGGTTTGTAGACTTATCTCCATTATGGGGTAGAGGGGTAACCGGACAATTCGGCGCAGGACAATTCGGCGCAGGACAATTCGGGACCAAAAAACGGGTAATTCGGAGCGGACAATTCGGAGCAGACAATTTGCAATGTATTCATTTTTTATATTTTAAACGCAGTATAAACATGCTTTCAATTATTGAGTACATAGTTTTGAAACCTAGACGCTTTCAATTAACCAAGACATTTAATTACACAATAAGTGAGTACATAGTTTTGAAACCTAGACGCTTTCAATTAACCAAGACATTTAATTACACAATAAGTGAGTACATAGTAGCTAGGGGGACCAGTGTATATAAGCATGACTGAAAAGGTCAGTGGACAGACACCTTTGGAACTTTAAACTTGCAAGTCCAGTTGTAGTTAGTTATTTCGATAGTTTTAGTTTTAGTTTTTGTTTTCTATTTAAATTTTAACTATCCTATGCATAAATAAGTAAAGAGACTCATAGAAATGGCTTTAGAATTTGTAGAATCAGAGAAAGGAAAACGAATGCTGGTTTACGAAGGTTATCTTTATCACATGGAAAGAAAAACTGAACAGAAAGAGATATGGAGATGCTGTGATCGTTCCTGCAAAGGTCGCTGTCATACAGCGAATGGAGTGATAATGAAACCGCCATCTCAACATTCGCACGCAGCATCTACTGGTCAACTTGAAACAACTCGAGTCCAATCAACCGTTAAACGACATGCAGAAGAAACAGAAGAACCAGCATGAGTGATTGTCCAGGCAGCAATGGAACTTTTGAGTCTCTGGCTTATGTTCCAAACAACGATAAAGTTCGTGTTTATGAAGAACTGATAGAGCTCGATTCATTTCCAGAAGTTGACCAACTACTCAATTACTTCGAAGACACTTTCATTGGAAGACAACGACGACGACAACGAGCTGTTGCTCTGTATTCATGCGACATCTGGGATTGCTACCAAGCTGTGCGTGACGATACTCCTCAAGCTAACAACGCAGTGGAAGGATGGCACAGTGCATTTGCACGGTCAGTACAAATTGCTCACCCAACTCTGCCGAGGTTGATAGTAAAACTTCAGAAGGAACAGAACACAAATCAACTGGTCGTCGAACGTCTACTTGCTGGTGAAGATCCTCCTCTGAGGAAAAAGAAATATCGAGACCTGGATCGTTGATTGTGCACGGTTGTGTTAGATTACAAAAATTGTTTATCAATTGATTACTTGCACGGATGTAGTCACAACATTAATGGATTAACATTTAGTATACTGGTAACATTTTAAAAACGTGATTTTGTGCAAGAGTTGCTGGTATTTGCTATGACTTTTTTTGTAGTAAGCTAAATAAACTTTACTTTATACAGTATTATAGTTCTATTAAACATGTTTAATAAAAAAATTTGTTTAAATTTCAAATAGATATGTTTTAAATATCCTGCTCCGAATTGTCCGCTCCGAAATGTCCGCTCTGAATTATCCGCGACGAATTGTCCGCTCCGAATTGTCCTGAGCCGAATTGCCCTAGAACTGGTAGAGGTGAGGTGAATATATTTATGCTTTCCATTTCTGTAGTATATTTTTGGCATGCAAATGTCATGAATAGGATTCTTTGCTTATGCTTATCTTCTATCTTTTGCAGGCCAATGCTAAATTGTTTGTGTTTGACAGTTTGCAACAGACCTGGATAGAGCGAGGAAGAGGATTAATAAGGCTAAATGACATGAAAACTTACGACAGTATATCCTTCCAGTCTAGACTAGGTAAGGGCATTTTGAATAAGTAAATTGGATGCTGGTTATTATTGTCACTAGTTGTGTCTATCAGTCTGTTTATGTCAAAACTAACATAAGACACCATCTAAATTGTTTGAGGGAGTCCATTCATGATTCAGTTTTCCTCACAACCTGACTTCATATGAACTTTAGAGGCAGTTTATCTGTCATTACTTCTCTTGTCATAACTACATTTAAACTGTTTGAGAGTGAGAGATCCTAATTGTTGTAATTGTTTAAGGTGGTCAAAGGTCATATTTTTGTTGGTTATCTAGATTCAGCCTTATAACTGGGACTCCATCTACACAAATGAAGAGGGAGACCATATTTGATGTTGTCAAGATGGAGAGGGGTTTTGTATCCTGGATGCAGTCAGATTTGATATGATGTTTGACAAGATGGAGAGGGGTTTTGTATCCTGGATGCAGTCAGATTTGATATGATGTTTGACAAGATGGAGAGTGGTTTTGTATCCTGGATGCAGTCAGATTTGATATGATGTTTGACAAGATGGAGAGGGGTTTTGTATCCTGGATGCAGTCAGAAATGGGTGACAAAAATATGTTGATATTTGCAGTGGTTTAAATTTCCTACATTCACTTTTGCCAGTGTTGCTTTTATCATTGTACATGAGTGAATCACGACGAGCCAAAATACATTTTGTGAATAAGTGGCCTTATTTTTATTATGGTCATATAAACAAAATATGTACGGAGTAAAAATCAAAAGAAATGTTAAAAATAAGCTTCAGTAAAGTATTGCTGGACTTGTTTGTGTTTGAATGTCTCTAATATTTTTAAAATCTCAAAACACCGAAAGGAATGGAGGGTATTATTTTGGTTATTAAGACCAGTAACAAAATTTGACTTCATATTTGTTCATGATTATTTAATGCCAAATAATTTTAATCCTGTCTGCTGCAACAACTCCTACTTGTTTATTTCTTCAATTATGCTTGAATTGTATATTTATGTGTATTAATGTTTTTTATGTGTATTCAGTATGCTCAGGGCTATTATCCCAATACAAAATGATGCTGTGGTCATAGTGTTATGTGTATTTAGTTATGAATGCTCAGGGCTACTATCCCAATACAAAATTATGCTGTGGTCATGGTGTTATGTGTATTTAGTTATGAATGCTCAGGGCTACTATCCCAATACAAAATGATGCTGTGGTCATGGTGTTATGTGTATTTAGTTATGAATGCTCAGGGCTGCTATCCCAATACAAAATTATGCTGTGGTCATGGTGTTATGTGTATTTAGTTATGAATGCTCAGGGCTACTATCCCAATACAAAATTATGCTGTGGTCATAGTGTTATGTGTATTTAGTTATGAATGCTCAGGGCTACTATCCCAATACAAAATTATGCTGTGGTCATGGTGTTATGTGTATTTAGTTATGAATGCTCAGGGCTACTATCCCAATACAAAATGATGCTGTGGTCATGGTGTTATGTGTATTTAGTTATGAATGCTCAGGGCTACTATCACAATACAAAATGATGCTGTGGTCACAATTTAAATGGATAAATCTATCTTTCATTATTTCTGCCTCTAATGAAAACAAAATGGCATGTAGCTGGGTGAGTGTGGGGGAATAGCTTCTGTCTTATCAACATAAAAGATCATCATAGAAGACAATAAAGTACATACACAAATTGCATAAGACTACATATTAAGTCACATCACATAGTTCAGTTGTATTGTGAGCTCTCTACCTTGGAATGCCTTCTCTCTTGTCACAGAATTAGTTCAGTTGTATTGGGAAGTGCAATATGGTCATGCCATACAAAATATAAAATGCTTAGTTGAGAGTTTCAAGAAAAACTGCTTTCCTTCCATGAGGCATGATGGAATTAAGAAATGTTTTGAGTAATGGGTTTATTGAAAGAACTTGTGACAAACAGGATTGGTGTATTCTTCTTTTCATATATTTGTTTTTTTGCTCAAACACAGTTATGGCTTGAAAGGATACTATAAAGGCCAGTGGTATTTATCTCTGCTTATGCAATGCAGTTATACACTTTGCAGACACTCTTAAGTAATTGTGGGAGACAGTAGACAATGATTGCAATAGATAATATAAATGTCAGCTATGATAATTTGTTTCTGTGAAACTGATCTTTCATAGCAGAATAAAAAAAATGTGGTCACTGGTCATGCGTTGCAGGTAATACTGTTAACAGTGCATTTATATACTGAAATCAATCTACATGACAATGGTTGTCTTTAATTACTCAATGTAAAGGACGCTGAATACAGGTTTTACTGTAATAATAATAATAATAATAATAATAATAATAATAATACCTATATTTATGTGCATGATAATTTGTTCAAAAACCAATTTGTACAGAAGTCACCTGTGTACAAAGGCCAGTTTTTCATTTTCCCATTATACGCCATACACAACAGCTTGGAATGACATGTCTGTTGCCAGTACTTAGGTATCCATTAAGTCCATAAAATAAACTGCCTATTTATAGATTTGACTATCTTTTTGTTTTATATCTCCCATATATTGTAGACATATACCTGAAATGCTTGTATTTTTTCTTACAGTGATGAGAACACATGGAAGCCTGAGGGTGATTCTCAATACAAAAATTTGGCCAGGGATGATGGTGGAGAGGGCAAGCCAAAAGAGTATAAGACTTACAGGAACAGATGGGGAAGAGGGAGTAAAAGTTTTCCTTCTCGTGGTAAATGCTGAGTACACTCGTATAAGGGTTTTTTTTCTGGTGGAATTTACCACATAACTTTTCCACTGTGCCGGTACTTAAGTAGTTTCTGTCAGGAAGGAATGTTCGGAAATTCCTGAGTAATTTTGTTATGAATTAAATGATATTAAAAGCCTGTTTTCAATTTTAACAGTTCCAAATTTTAATTAATGTTTTAGAAAATAATTGTAGTTATCACAAATGAATGTCTAATATTACAAGCATGATTTTATTTATGAACCTTTGCTCATAAGGCTAATCATGTCTTTTTTAGAACAAATTTGCAAGTCTGTTTAAGTTAAAAATTTAAAAAGTATACTTAAAGTATATGGAGTCCTGCAAATTTTCAGGTATATATTTTTTTTATTGTTGTATTCTTTTTCTTCGTTAAATTTCACTTAAGTGAGGTTTGGGTACAGCTCATTCTTGCAACTGAACAATTTCTTCACTACTTTTTATTAGCTTGCATGTATAAAGTGCATAGAGCTTATGCTGTGATGATGGTGATCATGTATCTGTGAAATTAGGCACAAAGGTACAGTAATCCCTTTCAAAAGTGCTCTTAAAACACCTTTTTTGACAGCAAGAACAAACTTAAAGACCTAATAATATTTTCTACCTTAAATATATTCAGTTTTTTTTTGTTTTCTAATTTGATGGTGTTTGTTTTTTGTGTTTTTTTTTGGTAGTCATATCATTATAGATGTCGTAAAGTGCTTAGAACTTCTAAAGGTTAAGTGCTATACAAAGTCCTCATGATTATTATTATTATTATTATTATTATTATTATTATTATTATTATTATAGACAGCAGGTTAAAATTTGAGAATAGGGTTTTCATCATTGCTCATATAAAGGAACTGTGCAGTTTAATTTTCTTTCCAAGAACTTTACCGAATGATAATGCATTATTGACTTCTTTGCAAATCCAGACATTCCAAGTGGAAAAGATGTTAGCCAGACATTAACTTTAGCAAGTAGATGTTTTAATGCTTTTATTGCTAAAACAAGCCAAAAGATAGGGTTGAAATCTTGTTTTGCTGGCGGGCTGGATTTATATCATAGTGATTGATTGAAAAAGTATTAAAGGTGAATATTAAATATGTCTGACATTACTTAATACATTTTTTAACTAAATTTTACCAATTTTTAGATCACTTACTGTAAAGCCATGTGAGTTTAAGGTAAAGCCCTAGGTCTATAATCCATTTTACATTCATCTTCCTTTGCTGTTTTCAGCGTTAAAAATAAAAACATCTGACCAATTTTGTCTTAACTTGGTAGAGAGCTTTGTTTCAGGTTTGCTAAATCTGCCATCACATATGGAACCCATTACAGCAAATATAAAACATTAACAGGTTTGTATCAAAAGCAGGTGAACAGAATTTGTCCAAATTTGACAGCAAGCATCTTTACATTGTGGTCTTTTAAGTTGTACAGTTGGTAAGAATCTGGCATTAAATATGGCCAGCAATACTAGCATTAGAAAGTCCTTTAAATGACTACCAAACAACTCAGCAGAATTTGTCAAAATTTGACAGAAAGGATCCATACATAAAGAGCTTTCAGGGTTTTTTTTAAAAAAAATGAAGATTAGCTGTCCAAAAATGGCCATCATTACCAAAATGGAAATTCATTCAGTTACTTCTTCACAAATAAAAATGCATAGAATTAAAACGGAATTTTTAAAAAGCATCCTAACTTGATGGGCTTCTAAATTTGTACAGATGATGCTAATCCACTGTCAAATATGGCTGCTGTTACTAAAAAGAGACATCTTCCTACAAAGTTATGACCCATGTTGGTCACACTCACCTACTTTCTTTTCACTATAACAATTCCCTGGATCCTATTGGATTCAATAAAATTTGGAATGCAACTTTATATTGGTGACACATTGGCAGAGGGGAATCATTTTTGTCTTGTAGAGTCTTGTAATTAAATATTAGGTAACGTATATCTGTTTATTTATCATGATGTTTACTAATTATGTAAATCCCCAATTAGAGAAAAAATATTTTTTAACAATGCATTAACCTGGTTACCATTGTGTGAAATTACAAGACAAAAAGTAAGGTATTATGCTGATAAAACTTTTTCATATAAAACTTGAAAAGCTTAGTAAGATTTGCTTATGGTTTCATCAGATGTTATGTTCGCATTGTGTACAGGTGAACTTAGACCAGCTAACTTGGTCTCTGAGCCTTTTTTTTTATATTTTGAATTGATGGCTCAGAGACCAGTCGTGCTCTACATTAACAATGCTGGATCGTTTGTGAACCATAACTGCCAACGATCAGACTGCACGCTATTAATTAATAAATTTATTTACACTAACCTTTGTACCCAGACGGTAAGTATAATCCCTCTTCTAATGATCCACTGCGTTAAATCCTTAGAACACAAACTATTTTTAGTATAAATCCCTGTCAGAACAGAACATCTGCATATTTATATTATTATTGTTCTTATTGTGTAGCATATTTTCACATCTGAATACAGTTTGGTCTTTATACAATTTATTTATCATTCACTCTATTTCTGATATGCCGTAACGACACAGCTCCCACTCAAGCATTAGTCGGTTCCCAATGATATATGCCTCGCTGGACGGTTTTATCGCGTTACTCTTGCCATCTGGTGATGCTGCTTTACACACATGCGTCGGTAATTTAAATCTGAGGTCGACAGTCGATAAATATGCAGGTGTTCTGTTCTGACAGAAAGAAAAGACATTCTAAAGACAGTTAAATGGAAATCCAAGACAGATAAAAAGAGATAGAAGCATATCTACTTATAATAATAATTGCACCACTGTATTTCATTGTTGTTGTTAATAATTGTCCAATGTATATAGGTCCTTTATTTAAGGGCTTTTCAAGGTCAAGATGAAATTCCATTATTTCCCAAGGTATTACCCTCAGATTTAAAGGCATACAACCTAAGATTTTTGACTTTTTTGTTCTTGCAAATGCATGATATTATGAAAAGTATAGTAGAAATAATGAGTAATTACAGGTCATTCAGTTTCAAAAAATGTATAACTGTAAGTTTAATCAATGAAAATATAATGATTTTTTGCATGTATTGCTAATTAATTATGCAGAAACGGAATTTACCGATATTCTCCGAAGTCGCAGTGTCACGTGACGCACGTCAACTAAGAGGTAAGCATGTTTCACTTTTGATGTAATTATTACCTTATTCTTCATATTTCTTCGTGTATCCTTCTCCTTAGTTCTTGATAGTCACCCACAATATATGTATTGCTCATAGATTTCTCATTATATATGATAAATTACAAGAAGTAGGCAGAAAGGTCAATAAGATGGAAAATCCTGACAATAAGAGGTTCCTTTAAGGAGCCATTCTTGAAAGTGTTTACTTGTCGTGTTTGTGTTACGTTGTAAGATAAACCAACTAAAAATATGATAATTTGTATCATTGTAATCAGAACCGCTATTAAAAGGTCTCGCTAAAGCCGCTTCTTAGACTCAGAATAAAGTTAATTTTCTTGTGCATTTGCATTACCACCTCACGCTCACGTATCCAGTAGTCGATGTGATTTGTGCATTTGTTTGTATATTTACAGTTTGCTTCATTGCATAACACAAAAATTAATATTTTCCCACATAACATTTAATGCATTTATTTTATTTGCAATTTTTTTTACTGACAATTTTTAAAAAATTTCTGCAGGACTTCGACCTGGTTGTTTTAGATGAAGTTGTGCTCCTTGTTGCACATGATGTCTTGGCAGCAGAAGAAGATAATGATTACAACCCGGGGGAAAAGAATACTGCTAATAGGCAGTTTATTTTATGGACTTAATGGATACCTAAGTACTGGCAACAGACATGTCATTCCAAGCTGTTGTGTATGGCGTATAATGGATAAATAATTTTAGCCAGTACCATGACTTTACTCAAGGAAGACTTGGGTGATCTAGCCAATGATATGTTGTGTGAATAATATAACTTGTGTTGATTTTAAGTTGTATAAAGCATTTCTTTTGTAGTATGCAATTTTTTTTTGTTGCATGAACAAGTTTTGTTAAACATTTTTTCAGCTACCTACCCACTAAACAATGATTATATGTATGGCTATGTTTTGAAATCAACTGTGAGGAGACTATTTATTAAAAACATAGGATGAATTGAAGTTGACTAGCATTGTCTTGGGATGCAAAGGATGTAATGAACAAAAGTATGCATGATTTTAATCGTGCATATACAGTAACACTTTAAGTTAAATGATAAATAACGCATATTCATATTGAGTTGAGAAAGCAAAACTTGTTGCAGTGTTTCATGAATACAGATTGGCTTGTAAATATCAACAGAACTACAGACACTAGGATACTATTCTATCCAGCTACTGCTCATTAATTTCAATTACATGTAAAACAAAATGGCTATGGAAACAGAATAAGGTTTAAGACTAAAATACTAGTTCATCAAAAGCAGCCTTGAATGCTTATATCACATATGTGCATCATCAGCTGTCTAATTACAACTAAATCAAATATACTTGACACCAATTAAAAGCATCAAATTTTCAGTTTTTCTAAATGTGTTCATTTACCATAGAAAACATTATACCCTTTTACATGAATACCCAGATGAATGTACACAACTGCATACACTGTAAAACTAACTGTTATATATTACGAAATGTACTAAACTTATACAAGTACAAATGTGCATGTACAGACATAACTTTAATTCAAGAGTACAGTCAGGCATAAAAAACAGAAGGATATCATCTAAGAATAATTATGGCATATATAGAGGTTTTCCATGTTATTTAGGTTGGGTGGGTTGCTCCAAATATTATTTAAATTATTACAAGCCACCCCACCCCTGGCTTATTTTTGTGAGGAATTGAAGTAGTGATAGAGAGATGCAATGCTCAGAGCCCCTAGTCAGTGGTGCCAACAGTTAAATTAATGAAGACACAAAATGTGAAAGTCAAATAAACAACAGTTTAATATCATTAACAGTCATCTCAATGAAATTCAAATTAAAACCCTATCACTCGTCTTTAAAAAATCGACCAAGTTATGGCCTATTTTATCATCTTATTAGTGTAATAGATTTTCCTCCTGTCCTGTGTTCCTACTCGTCTGTATGACCTTTATCTGGACTGGTAGTCCAATTCCCTCCAGTCTGTCTAACTTCTGCCTCCGTTCTTCCTTTTTCTTTGTCTCCCAGAGACTTTTATATGAGAAACTAGTGTACCATTACTATAAAAGATTGATTACAGACATCCCATTCCAAAATACTAGACAGTTTTATAGAAATTACATTGATTTTTTAGTATCCTGTGCTTGATTTCTATGCTTTTGGCACAAGTGATTACCATTTACTCAATGCCAAACTTTAGTACATCACCTAAACAAACTACTGCAGAGAAACAAATATTGAAATTAATCCCACCCCCACCCCCATGTATGTTTCCTATTGCATTTCTTTTAAAATTAGGGTAGCTAGGTACTCTCACACACACACACACATATATACTGAATAGTATATATAATGTACAAAGTACAATGCAAAACTGGCTCAGATTAACATATCAAATGCAGGGGTCATGCTACCAGGCGAAGAGACTTTGCCCTCTTGATTTTTCAGACTTAAAATGACTGGTTGTACTTTATACCAGTCCATACACTAACCTCTTAATGCAGAGCACCAAATGAGGCAGCTGTTAATACCATTTTTATGTATTTGGTATGACTTGGCCATGGATCAAGGCCTCCCCAACCTCTTGCATCTGAGGTGGATGCTCTTACCACTAGGCGACTGGAACGGTCAACACCAGTATGTAAATAGTAATTTGTTAACAAATATAATCGATGAAGATCATTTCTAATTTATTTCTTTTTTTTAAAAAAAAACCAGAAGTTAACAGCATTATTTTCTTTATAAAATCAGTTTGAAACTATGTGAACCTGTTATGGCAGACAACGCTGCACCTGTGATAAACCACTTCATTACATTGTATTCTTAAAAAATTGGGCAAATAAATTCAGCAAAATATATAATTTAATTAAAACAAAGTCTAAATATTTTGTGATAGACGATTTAGCCTAAATATTTAATAATGTAGACATAAATATGGGACAATACTATGTTGTGAAATTTGAAACAATGTTGTTAAGCTCAATGCTGTTTTCTGATGTAATTCATTTTCATGAAAAAACATTCATACATACATATATATATAGTAGTGAAGCAAAAACTTTTTTAAGCAATGCATATTGTATCTATTAGTATTTAGGCAAATAATAAAACCATAAATATGCAGTCCTAATACTGGATGTTTGTAAAAAGTGTGTAGCTCAATTAAGATGCACAACACATGTTCTTTGATGGGTTTTGTTGGGAAAAAAGGGTCCAGTTCAGTTACATGTCAATTTTAATACTTCAGTGTGTTGTCTATTGATAGGTACAGAAATGTTTAGCAGGAGCAATGAAATCAAGATGAAGAGTATGGATTGAAGTCATTTGCTCCAATGTACATTTTTTCTTCTTCAGAGTATGCTGGAAATCTTTCTGACTGCAATTTTACACAAAATATTTAGAAAATAAAATTATTAAAAGGTACTTTATTATGCAATAATACCGACTTGGAATTACATGGTTTTATTCTTGTTACTCCTATAAGATTAAATGATTTACAATGTATAGTCGCTGCTGTGCTTTTTTTTTACACATCATATGGCCAAAATACACTGCATTTACCTCAATCTAAATATACATATAAGACAAATATAAATGCAATGGGTATGAAAAGTTGGAAAAGGTCTTACATCTTTTTGTTCAAATGCATGTTTTTAAAAGCTTTAAGAACATAATCAACTGTGGTCTGAAGATAAACTGCTACTTGGAAATCAAACAGATGCTGGACTTTGGCTCATGGTAGGCACTTCAAGAAAGACTTAGTCAAAGTCTATATGGGTCCATGGTAGGGATCATTTCTTACCATACAATTACTAAAATAGTCTCTCCATAACAATTTGATACCAATAGGTGTTACCTGACTGAAAGGCCTAAATCATTTTAACTTAAAATGAGATTTCTGCTTTGTAACAATCTCTTCTGTAGGTGGTGGTGGTATTGGAGCAAGTACATCAGATATTCACAACTGGCTTGTTCATGCCAACTCTATCATCTAACCTCATTTTCAATATTTTCATAATTATTTCCAGAATATACAGGTACTGTTGATCAGCTTTCTTTGGGTTTGCAGACCATCTCTCACTTTTTTGTTGAACGACATTTGGTATCTGACAAGAAAATGCAAACATTTCACTGACAATGTCATTTTATATTTGTTTAATTCTCAAAAGCCCAAATAAAAACTGCATACAATTACATGTAACAAATCAGTTTGCTACAGATGAAAATGTCAAAATAGCAAATCTGTATCTTACCCATATATCATACAAATGTTTAGATTCTTTACAGAATTTTCTAATTAAATTAGACTAATTCTAACCAAAATTGGTTTGTGAAATTTATTTTAAAAAATTTCTTATGTAAAAGATTAAATTGTACCACAAACATTGTTTATCAACTTTCAGGTAAAGCATTAATATTTTAACAAAAATGAATTATTACATTAACAAACAAGAATAAAGTTTATTACCTTATTGTTCCATCTGTATTTACAATCATGTCTATGTCAATATGATTGTTATGATCAAGAGCTGCCAACAGATTCCTAGCTCTGAAAGCTGATGGCTTATATGAATGTCTTTTGGAGGCATACAATAAAATCAAACTTCTGGAAATTCTCCAGTTCTGCTGTACTTCTGAAACAAAGTAAAATGACTAAATGAATAAATTTATTCAGATGCAGAGAACTATTTAACATTTATAAATCCCCATAAATCTGTTTTGATGAAAATGCCAATGTACAGTAGCATTATACAGGCAGGGAATAATCAACTCATTCCACCCCTACAATTTGTTTCCCTTGTCGCCTGAAATGGGGGTAGGGAGCGCATTTGTGGGCTAATTTTGAATACATCGAAATACATCTGCTTCCAAGAATTGTTTGCTTAGATATATGCCTAGGTGTGCTAGAAACATCATTCGGCATCTACATAAGGGTAAAAGTTGGATTTCTTTCTTCTTCTGACCCATCATTTTCCTCCTGGTCACTTTTTACTTCCAATCCCCAATTTATCCTACTTTTGCAAATGTTCACCTGTCTGTGTATAGCTCAGACTGGTGTGAATTAGATTGCAAGCAAAAAAGTTAAAAATCCAGAAACAAAATCTGATTCCAACTAAGCTTGACCCCTCCCTCCCTGTACACATGCATACTTTTTTTTTTACCCACACCCCATCTGCGTACATGTGATTGCCCTCCCCATTCTGTAGAACAGCCTATATTTAATCCACACAGAAAAGATCAAGGATTAATAATATTATGTATTTAATATAACAGATAGTCCACCAGTGTTGAATGTCTGGCTGCATCAAAGAAATAAGCTGCATAACTTTAAAAAGTTTGTCTATTGCCCACTAAAACTCAAACACCAACTGAACCCAGTCAAGCAGGTTACATATTAGACAAATTACTATTGAGGTATATGTGTACATACATTATCAGTAGACCCCCCCCCCCCATACACAAGCATATGCATTTGGGTAAACCCTGCTTGCCCTCTCCATGTGTACTAAACGGACAAACCATAACTATGGCCTTAGCGTGGTTTGTATTTATAATACAATGTATTCATTTTCTTTCTGTGATAACCAGTATATCTTCATTATTTGAATTATGCATTGATACTATATTTAAGATAAATTGTAATTACACAATTTTTACTTTTTTGATAATACACAGAAAAGAAAGCTTTTGTGGGAGCAACTTTCTGGTTCATACACAAATACCATCCACAAATACCAATACAATACTACACATTACTTTTAGTTTAGTTACATATATCATGCATGTATCATAATGGTTGTTTTTTAGTATACTTAACACAAATATTCCCCTTTTATGTATGTATCACAATTTTTTTTGTTAGTATACTTTCTCAAATGGGTTGATAAAACTTTTCGACTTTTCCATCATAACACTTTCCTTCTCCTTAAGTTTTTCAACTTCAGACAAGACTGAATCCCTTAAAATAAAATTTTGAAATATGTAAATACTAATGTTGAACTTGGGAATTTTTTAGTTTTGTATCAAATGAAAGCATTATTGTTTATCTTGGTTAGTTTGATGGGAATGATAATGCTTCAAGAAATAATAATAATAATAACTTATTTAAAGGGGTGACTAATTTAGTCAAAGACTATTTTCCCTTGCGGCCCTTTAACTAAAATACAAACAGCATGATGAGGAACATATCAATAACAAAAAAAGACGTATGCCAACAAACAATTTACAACAAAAATATTATTCTAAATAAAACAAACCAGATTTTAACAAAATACACAATCTTTACCAACTGCAAAATATTAAACTAATATAGAATGATACATTTCCAGGTAATTCCTTAGATGTGCATCTACCAAAATATTTGTAAACAAGTAAATATACATAAAATTTAATTAAATGTAGTAATATACTTACACAGATGCCATATCTGATTTTGATGTGGTTATATCAGACAGAGCTGAAATTTGTATCCTATGAATTGTTGGCCCAGGTGTAGAAGTTGTGGCCATGTCTTCTGTGACATTCCTCCCTGTTTCTGATGTTTTCCTTGCACTGTCATTCAATTCATAACTAATATAGCAAGGGAAAATAAATTTGACACAATAATTTTATATACTTTACAAATAATAGTATGCATAAAATATACTTAACTGTATTGCATTACTTTCATTTACAGTCATCACCATTTACATTATATATAATTTTATTAAAAAAACAGTAGTGACTGCTTGCCTCTAAATAAAGTCTTATGGTTGCGTGCGAAAATGAAGATGATCATTAAATCTCCTTTGGTAGCCTCAAAAATAGCAGTAGTGGTGTACATGCGGGTTTCAGCGATATTGTTGCAGGGCTGTGACATTTTATTTCAAGCTAAATGGAATAATGCCAGTTTATATAAAATATGTTATTTTAAGAGTTTTGATAAAGAGTTAACAATACAGAAATAAAATAGCGGTATAAAAACTTGACTGTTCATTGCAAAATTGAAACTCACCAGTACCCAGCAAGAATTTGGCGACCTCTGGATTAGTTTTCAGGCTCAAAGTGGACTTCTTTTTATTCCATCATTCATGCAGGTCACCAATACATATGCGTGTGCTGCCATAATTTGCCCAGAGAGCTTTTTTTTCCCTCCTTTCAGAATCAAAGTTTTGGTTTTCGATCTAGTTGCAGACATGCCATAAATTTTGTAAACAAGCGTTTGTGCATGGCTAAAATTCTTAATCTTCAGGAGAGGTCAACTTAGAGGTTACATGAATATAGGCATGGCAAATAGTGAATTTTTGTCTGCCAGACAATAATGAAAAATCACGAATTTTATCACAAAATTTCCGATACTAGTCTGATTTCGGAATCAGTAACAGCCTGAATCGTAATTTTTCAACTAAATAAGTAATCACGAACTGAAAAAAGAAATATATAATTTCGTTCGTTTTTACTTAGGTTGTATGCCTTTAAGACTTTGTGAACAATAAATAAGACATTCTTCTCTTCAAGAATCTGACTTCCTCTCAAACCTCAGTATGTTAAAACATATTTTTTGAAAGGGGAAATGTGGTTAGAGCTGAAAATCTCCTGCATATATCATAAGTAGGTCAGGAGATGATTTATCTCAAAGTTTGGAGTGAATTCCATCTCTACCTTTGGAGTTGCGTGAATTTATGTTCTAACTAAGATTTTAACTCGACAGACAAATCTGAAGGACAATGAGACTATTTTGCGGGCACTGGACTGGCGGATACAGCAATTAAGGGTGGATGAAGAAAAAAGTAAGCATGAGCACACAGCAAAGGCAGACAAGCGGAAAGCTGAACCAGAATCTCCTATTGAAGAATTTGAGCCAAAGAAAATAAAGTAAGAAATTGAAAAACTTTGTTTCATTGGTCCTTGTGCACCAAAGAAGTGCTGAAGTTGAAAGTATATTAGATATTTGACTCAACCAAGTCAGTTTTGTTCTATTATATTTGTTATAGACTTTACTTTTATGTAATTTAGTTAATCAGAATAGGTATTTCAAACACTATCCCTAAACTAAGGGTTGTTACATTGAAAAATACTTGGAGAGGGGGAAATGCGTCCTCATTTTGTAGGGTTACCACAACCTGAAAGTACAGAAGGAAATAAAAAAAATTCCTCCACCCATCCAGAGACATTTAAATGAGATACCTATGAGACAAGAAAGATGAGTCAATTTTTGGAATTGTATACTGTGATGGAAACTATTCCATTGAATACATGAAAACTGAAATGATTTTAAGTTATAAACTATGTTATCCTCTATTCATTTGTAAAGCTTTGATGAGAACATTAGTTCTAAATAAATTCTGTTTCCAGTGTATTTTTGGTTTAGTCCAAAATTTATTTTGCAGTAGATAATATTTTATAGACTACAAATCAATATTCTGTTTTCCAGAAAAACAGATGATGATATCTCAGTGAGTCTTCGGAGAGAAGAGTCTGATAGTAGCGTCTTAGACCCAGAAACAGAAGGTAAATTGTATTTGGTTAAATATGACACTTAATTATTAATGACCTACATCAATATGTGGTAGCAAAGTAGTAATCATTTCTCTGATGCAGTTAGACATAGACATTGAGTTTTGTCTTGTCAGCTCCATTTTGGGTAGAGTTAGGGCCCTTGACAATTAACTTTCATACATATAACTTAATATGAGTTGTTGCTTGTTACTGGCATAGCCTAAGAATGACTCAGTTTGGTATGAACATTGGCTTGTAGACTTGAATGTGCATTTCATGGGTTATCTGTGTTCAGGTATAGAGCCATATTTTCACATTTTGTTTTAATTTGGGGCCGTATGTGACCTTGTCATTCCTTTAAATGTAAATCATACACATTCTGTGAAAGGACTAGACTGAGGGAAATTTTATCACACAAGACACGTAAAGGTCATTTGGTATGCACCTTACTAATTAGCCAGTTGAATTTATGAATATGCTGCATTAACATTAACATATTGTGTTAGAAATATTAGCCTGCTACTTCACAAATCCAGCCCTACTAAAAGTCACAAATCATATTATTTAATTTTAAATAGAGAAAAAAGGCAGTAAGCCGTGCCCATTACCTCCCCTTGGCACTGCTAGGTGTAGCTAGTTTTTAGCTTTGCTGCTGGAGAGAGAACACATATCGTGCAGTTCATCCTCCAACAATCCAGTCCAGCCAATTTTGTGTTCCTGTAAGTCCATCCATCATTAATTTAGGATTTATTTTGTGGATATATCAATCTACTGCAGGTTGTTTGCATTGAGCTTTGCCATTTTTTGAGTGATTTTTTTTTTCTCACCTTTCAGGACTTCGTCATTTAAGACCACTGGTCTTTCCATGCTTTCTTTGACCTATACAAGGTTATTATGAGTTGATGTGACTTTTAAATTTTTTTGTTTACTCTGTCCATGACAGAGTTCTTTTTAGCTTAATTAATTAGTGCTGCTTGATATTTATGCTTAATTTATTTGTATTGCATGCTGTTTTGATTGACTTATTAAATTAGCATTGTGCATGAGTTCATAACAGGGCCATCAGTTTCTGATTCAACACTTTCACTACTATTTTGGTTATGACAGTGTTTTAGTTACTTATTCATTTCAAATACATTACTGGTTTCAGCTTTAATTTCTTTTACTGTCATTTCATTTGAATATCTTCCAAATTTCTGAAATGCAAGAAATTCAAGGCAAGGGAGGCTGCTCATGACCCCTGTATTATATGCACGAAGTGTACTTTGATGTCACCTTGTCAAATTTGCAACACATGGTCTGAGAACATTTGGACATCAGTGGTCCAAAAGGCAGCCATAGGGAAAGAAAGGTCAAAATCAAGAAAGGATATCATTGACATCCTCAGCCTTCACCCCAAATGAACTTCTCTGGCAAGCCTTGTAAGGGATGCTGCCCCCTCCCCCTTCCAAAGTTCCTCAGGAGCAAAATATGACCACAGCTACTTCAGGAGAAAGGATACAGGAAAGATTCAGTCATTGTTAGAATAAATGCATCATCTGGTACAGGAGACAATGATGCAACTCCGTACATCTGGGCAAATTTTGCCCCTTTTCCTTTGCTTACATCTCCAGACACATTGACCACTCTGGTGGCCTAGTGTCCACTTCAGATGCGGGAAGTCATGGGTTCGATCCCCCGGTTGAGTCATACCAAAGACTTGTAAAAATGGTTCTAACAGCTGCCTTGCTGGGTGCTCAGCATTAAGAGGTTAGTGTTAGGACTGGTCAACCTGTTGTCAGGATAATGTTACTGGGTGGAACATGAAGCTACAGGCCTGCAGCATGCTGCCCCAGTGCTAGACATCAAAATAAACTGCCATACTGCAGACATCGTATCAATATGACTGATTTTTTTATAAAGCTACATTAAAAATCCAAATCACACAGTAAACCCCCAATTTCAGGCAGTCCAGTGGGTGCAATTCTGCCTACATGCCTGAGCATGGCCTTCAAGCCTGTAAATCAGGGTGCATGGGTTCTTGCTGGACCCATTGGATCCGACTCTTAATATTGCTGCAGCATCACTAGCCATTCTGACAGCACCAGCTGTCCAGTTAATACTGGCAGTCCAGCCATCTTGCATGGGGACCTTTTCATTGAAATCATCCAGCCATATAGTTTTTACAGGGATCTTAGTGATAGATTCATCCATCTAGCCTTGCTGTCAGAGTCTTGTCACTGCTATACCAGAGATTTCAATGAGCATTCTGTCTGTTCAGAGCTGCCAGTACAGTGATTGTTAAACTATCTTACCAGCCAGCTATGCAAGACAGTTGATTACTCACTGCCCACTTAACAAGGGAGAGCTATTGACATTGCCAGTTATAACAGGTCAGAGTCATTAATGCCCTCCGGTGAATGTGATGAGAAACCGGCAAATCCATCTTATAAAGATCCGACTATGGAGTGGACTAAGTTCAGCTTTCAAGCTGCCATCGAGGGAATCTATCAAGTGTTGGTAATTTTGGAATGCCCTCCACCCCATTTGAGTATACTGTGCTTTTTGGAGTATCAGAGCAGTTCAGAGGCAGGCAGCCCGTCCCTCCAACTCACCAATAGCGTTCGGACCCTCTCAGCCCCTGCCAGTACGAAGGGATTCTCAGCGGCCTTGAGACAAGGGATAGCCTCAGTCAGATTTACACTAACACCAATCCCAACCCAATACCAGGAGACCTCAGTCTAACCATCATAGGAGGCGATCATACAGAGATGGGAAGAAACCGACTTAAAGCCTTAAAGCCTCCAAATTGGTATACCCTCCTCATTGCCTGCAGGCTGCCTAACTGGGAGTGGCTGACTGGTATTTTTGGGTGCACCAGATCTCCCTCTTCCCTCAAAATCGGTGGGTGTTTCAGGTCATTTCAGATGAGCTTCAGGATCCATTAGTCCTCCCCTCTTCACAGAAGTCCCATCATGTCAGGAAAACGATGCCTTTCTCCAATAGGAGATGCAGTGGCTCATCTCAAAACAGGCCCTCAAGATCCTGCAAAAGTTACAATCGCTGGGGTTTTATTCATAGCTGTTTCTAATTTGGAAAGCAAATGGCAAGTTGTGGGCCATCATCGACTTGAGTCGCTCCAACTAATTCATTGCACCTCCAACGTTCAAGATAGAGGTGTGGTCATGCATACTTTCATGTCCCTATCCAACCAGTCTCTTGCAAGTTTCTCTGCCTCACTTGAATGAATAAATGTTAAATTAAAATGAACCGGCCACGAAGGGTCATTATTCACTGTTTTATCTTTCAAAAGAAAGTTATTTAATTTTTCCCATGGGGTAAGGAATGGTGCCACATCTCCATGGGTCTGCCTCACTTACTGCAACACCATTTATCAAGTCACTATTCTTCCCATTAGCTTCAACACCAGCCCCTTGGCTTTTACCCAGATTATGGATTGTGTCTTCTCCCTGTTCCAAGCAACATCAATACGACAGCTGTATACCTGGACGACATCTCCCAGAAACACATAATAAGTTTGATCCAGCTTCAAGGCAAGAATGATCTCCATTCTCTTTTAGATCATCTTGGCTTTTTAGTGAACTGGAAAATGTCAGGCCTCTGTCCATCTGAGATGTTTTTCTGTCTTGTTATGGAGTTCTTAACAATATGAATCTGATGCAGCTTCCTCATGTTTGTTTCCAGAATCATCAAACTCATCAAGTCTGTTTCCAACAAGACTTTGATTTCATCAAGAGAATTCTTGCAAATTCCTTGATCTGTTCAATGTAGCAACTGAACTGATCGCACTCAGCCATCTTTTTATGTGCTCCTTGCAGATGATGTTGTGGCACAATGGTGCCCATTTTCAGGTCCCCTCAATCAGGTTGACTGACCATAGGAATCCTTCTGGAGTAGCCCCAAGTGGAAATAAGAGTATGCATCAATACCAGTGTGTATGGTTGTTGTGCCAACCTGTTACCAGACTTCACTACTGTCAACAAATTCAAAATTCTTGAGTTTCTATCTTGGAGATTTAGCATTGCAGAGGCAAACATTGGATATGGTTGGGCTTGCAGAAGCAGTACAGATGGTCTCCAGATCCAACTAAATTGATCAACACAGCCTGTTATCTTCGCTTTATTCACCAGTCAAATTTTGTAGGTTAGAAGATTTCTTCATTTCTTAACTGTAATTAAAAGTCAAAGGACAACAGACTATGCTGCTTATGTAATTAGCAGAGCAGGTTATCATTCACAGCTATTCTTCCCCAGTTTGATACCTGCGGTAGTGGTTAGATGCTAAACATCCCCTTCTCCTAAAGTAATGTGATTGGGGAATGTTTTCAAAGGAGAATGCATATTTTTAAGTAAATTGTGTTACTACAAGAATACTTACCCAATAACATTACTTAAAACCCTTCCAACCACCCCGCCATGCAAGCATCCTCATTAGCCTTTCACTCGGCTGAAAACTGGGTGGTGCTGATTGGAGGAAATGGGCATGGCATGAGATATATTTTCATTGACAGTAATATTTGACAGTCCGGTACAAATTATTTAATTGGAACTTGCTAACTATTTTGGAGTAATTCTTTAGTGTCTGGACATATCCTTTACTTGTTATTAGAGCCTTTGTTTTTTGTTTTAATGGCCCATATCAGTGCTTGGGGGTGGGTGGGCTTGACATGCAGACCATCTCCTGATTCTTGTTGTAATGGCTCATATTATCGGTGCTATGGGTGGGCTTTACTTGCAGACCATAGCCTGGTTCTTGTTGTAATGGCTTATATTATCGATGTTAGGGTGTGGGCTTGACTTGCAGACCATAGCCTGGTTCTTGTTGTAATGGCTTATATTATTGATGTTAGGGTGTGGGCTTGACATGCAGACCATAGCCTGGTTCTTGTTGTAATGGCTTATATTATTGATATTAGGGTGTGGGCTTGACATGCAGACCATGGCCTGGTTCTTGTTGTAATGGCTTATATTATTGATATTAGGGTGTGGGCTTGACATGCAGACCATAGCCTGGTTCTTGTTGTAATGGCTTATATTATTGATGTTAGGGTGTGGGCTTGACATGCAGACCATAGCCTGGTTCTTGTTGTAATGGCTTATATTATCGATGTTAGGGGGTGGGCTTTACTTGCAGACCATGTCCTGGTTCTTTTGTAATAGCTTATATTATCAATGTTACGAGGTGGGCTTGACATGCAGACCATGGCCTGGTTCTTTTTGTAATGACCCATATTATCGATGCTTGGGTAGTGGACATGGCATGCAGACCATGGCCTGGTTCTTGTTGTAATGGCTTATATTATTAATGTTAAGGGGTGGGCATGAAATGCAGACCATAGCCTGGTTCTTGCTGTAATGGCTTATATTATCAATGTTAGGGGGTGGGCTTGGCATGCAGGTCATGGTCTGGTTCTTGTTGTAATGGCCCATATTATTGATGCTTGGGTAGTGGACTGGGCATGCAGGTCATGGTCTGGTTCTTGTTGTAATGGCCCATATTATTGATGCTTGGGTAGTGGACTGGGCATGCAGGTCATGGTCTGGTTCTTGTTGTAATGGCCCATATTATTGATGCTTGAGGAGTGGGCTTGGCATGCTGACCCTGTCCATTTTCATTTTGTGATTTTTCCACAAAATCAAAGCTTAGGGTGACAGTTCAACATTTAGACCCTGGCCAGCTTGTCATATTGGCCCACATTGTCAAAGATTTTGCGTAGGTTTAATATGCATGCTATGTTTTATCAAATATATCTTGAAATGTTGAATTTAACCAGTTATGTGAGATACTCTTTGTTTTCAAATGTCTTATTAAATTTTATCACACGACTTTTGTGTTATTTAGGTTCATAGATAAGTTGTCTATTTGTAAAGAGTATAGCAACACATCATGACACCATAGATGATGATGTCATGGCTTTGTGTTAGGCAAAGTTGCAATGTCCAAGATAACACAATGTTTTTCAACTTCACTTTACTATGATCAAATTAAATAAGTGATTTTTTTTTGTCTTGTTATAATAAAAGTCTTATATTTGTGACCTTTGTAAATAAAATTTATTGAATTGACTACTGTGTTATTTATGGCTTGCAAAAGACTTTTAAGACTCAGTTCATAAAATTATTTGAAATGGTCACTCCTTTGAAAATTTCTGTTTTATTCTTTTAGCATCCTCAGAAAGCCATGCTTCATCGTTTACCTTAAGAACAGACTCAGACTGAAGTGTTTTGGAGAATAAAGACTAACTTAAGTCCCAAATAAACATGGGCAAGGAGGTCTCGGAGACAACCATTTCCACGTTAGATATGTTGAGCATAAGTTCATTATTATGCTGTTGGCGCAAAGATAAAGTCAGCTTTCTCTGTCATTGGAACGGCATTCAGACTCCAAAATTCTGGATTTTGAGGATTTTGCAGTTATCACTGAGACCTTTTATGGCATGCAGAGATTCATATGCATCCTTGCATCTACCTATGTACATAATGGATGTATTGCATACTGTGTTACATTTATATTGATGAAGTGATCATGGTAATTTTTACCTGTATCATTATGGTATGGTACAGGTGGTTGTTTACTTTTGCAGTTTGTACAAAAATCACTAACTGAACTATTCCATGTAAAATGGGTTACAACATTTTCTGTATGGTTATCATGATGCATTATGAAAACTTTTCATGTGTACTGTATGAGTTTAGAGCCAATAAAGGTGTAATTTTCAATGCCAACTGCATTGTTATTAGTCTTTAGATTCTGTGCAAAAATTCTTGGATCTAGATAACTTTAGTGGTTTCAAATAAATTAACTATGCGTAAATTCTATAAGCTGATACAATGCAATTTCCATCTGTTACATTAGTAATTAGAGATGTCATGACATTAACATTGTCAAGCAAAGTTGTAGTATTCTGTGAACCTATGTGAAGTGTGGGTTATTCCTTTCAGTATCAGTCAGTTTATGCTTTGTTTTTCATTATCCTATGCATACCATAGGTCTCCCTTGATTTGCCCTTGCATGATGATCAACCCTTCCACCAAATTTTTCAGGTTTGTTTCGTTCTTCTTTGGGATGATTTTTTTTTGTATTTTAAGCCAACCCTTAATTATCATTAAAAGTTACAAGGCACTTTCCCTGGACTTGTGATACTTGTAGTTCATTTATGTGTGAAATTGAACTCTATATATTTTGTTTGTTTAAAGGGAAGAGGAATAGTAGTACTTGATTTTAACACTTTCTGAATGTCGTCAATGTTTGGCAACGGATGAAAAATTATGATTTAAATTTATTAAAATCTCTTCTTAATATTCAGACTTCATTCATTTTCTTACTGTTCCCCCACCTTTTCGAATAAAGTTAAGGACATAGTAACTATGTCTATCTGTTCACCTGTCATAATCATTTCCACTCTGTGACTAAAGCAGTTTGTATTAAAGAATGAAACTTGGCCTATCTATACATCATCAGGGTAATATTGAACAGTAGTTAACAAAATGTCTAGACATAATGGTCATCAATTAATTGCATAGCACAATGATCAACAAGCTGTCCCAATCAAAATGGTTATTCACTTGTTAATATTACAATCTGATATCTGCATAGCACAATGATTAGCAAGCTGTCTCAAGCAAAATGGCTGTACTGACAGGACAGCATACCATATTTTCATATTTACTAAACAAGAAATGAATAACAAATAAAAGACAATAATTTAACTATTAATGAATGTTGCCTTGTTTATCATTTATCTCCAATTCTGTATTTAGAAAATATTTAAAATTTTGCCGAATTTGCAATACACAACATTCAATGAAATGTACTGTGTATACTGTAATATAAAACAAGATTCTCCTTTTATACCCACAGAAGATATAATGGCTGGATGGCAGTCATACCAGGGTATGAACACAACATAATCATACATAACAGACAACTTGAATTTTCCATTTTAAAATATTAAATCTACATTTGTTAGTGACTACTACAATTATTTATCAGTTTATTCTCTAAAGAGGTAATGTGGGCACCTAAAAACACCTTTTGTCCTCGGCACACCGGTTTTAAGTATGGTGAGACCACCACATCAGCTATTTGCAGCTACTAAAACTTTTGGAATGTTAACTTTCAACTCGCTCTGCTCATAGACACTGCTGTTGTGTTTGTCATAAGACATCTGCTGTTCTATTGATATTTTTAAAAATATTTTCCGTTTCTTTTGTTTTTTTATTTATTATCAACATAAAGTGCCTCACCTCTTCGCAAATTGTGTCATCTTCAGTTCATTGTATGCTTGATGGTGATACTTGCCCATCTTTTATGTACATGATATTAAAGGAATAGATTCTGATTCTGTACTTTCTAATTTCTAAAGTCAGCTATGAAATTTTATGGAAACAATGCTCTTCCATTTTCATTCCTCTAGTCCCTCTTTGTTTATTACATAAACTGCCTATTATGTATTAATGAGATTTACTTGTAATAACATGATTAACTTGCATATCACTAAGCAATAGCTGAAGTCATTTCAAGATTCAGGACAATGTCAAGCTTTCAGTACAATGACCCTTATTGCCTACCATGTTTTTCACAAGGAGCGATATATACATAAGGTCAGTCTTGTGACTGCTTGTATCAGTGTTAACCAGCATCAAGTGACTATTCAGAGAAGCAGGACAATTTTTCATCTTTCGGTATCAGATATAGGACATTTGGATAGGGGATAAAGGGATAGTAGATTTCATTATATGTTTCTTGAATACATTAGGTGGGCCAATAATTGCAAAAGGTTTCTTCAAATATAAACATAGAAGAAATATATAAGCATTAGCTACAGCCTTATCATAATGATGGGTTTATTGTTGGAGAAATATGGTAAAACAGTCACCGATAATAAGGCTTCATGCAGAGTTCCATACACACACACGCACACTCAAACTAGCCACCAATGGGAAAAGGCAGGACAGCCTTAGCAAACACAGGGCATGATTTATATTATTTTGGTGAGGCCCTCTGTGAGCACAGCATTTGGAAATAAATGTTTGAGCAAGTTTTATATGATACTGAACTTAAAATTGTCTCTTATTGCTTTAAAATTACTCTCTCTCTCTCTCTCTCTCTCTCTCTCTCTCATACCATGCACTAAATATCAATATTGTTATTATCCAGTTATCAATGTTTTTTGTTTAACAAAATCATAAAATATGCATATTTCTTCTCTCAAATTTATGTTCCACACAAGATTACTCAATCATCACTTTATTCCATATAAATTAAATCATCAGGTTAAAATAGTCACTGACCTTAGTTTTGTTTTGTCCACCATGAGAAAATAATTTAAATACTGACTGATAGCTTACATATGATTGTAAAACAGGATTTACTCTTTTGTCAGCCAAATTTTATGAGTTTCAGTTGAAAATTGCTGTTCAAGCTTTAAAAATAGTATCTAAATAAGCCAGTTGCTCAGCTCAGCCCATATTACAAGAGAGTCTGCTTATGTGAGAAGCTTGTGATGAATAGAAAATCCAAAGTAGCCATCTTTGGCTATTCTTTGTATCCGGACCCATGAACCAAAACTTTGCCTGACTTTACAGACAAGTTTTAAATATTGAATGACCCTTGACCCTAATGAAAAGGGATGTAACTGATGTTCTCAAAGATGAACTTTTCTTAAGAGATAGCTTTAATTCACATATAGATAACCTATGCCGATCACACTGGCAGATAGATGAAGATAACATCCTATACATGTTCACACACAAATTTCAGTTGTGACAGCACAGCTTTTGTCACCATCCAGCAAACACAATTACTGCAGTCCTCTACCACCAATGATTAAAACTGCCTCATTTAAAATTTAATATATTGACATCTTTAAGCTGTACAGTCAACTTAACTGGAGTTACAAGTAAGTGTGATATAATAAATGATTGCACATCGACTTACATGATATTCCTTTAAATAATGCATTCCTTTTGAAGAAAAAAGTTGGTTTGCATAGAGCGGTCACTGTAAATATGCTCCATTGACTGCTTAAGCCAGGGAGAAACCACTAAAGAAGCACCTGGCCACTGATCACAGAAGGCAGGTGACTGTTATATACACGACCTTTATATACTGGAAATGTATATAATTTTAGAGGTACCCAGTATCCATATAATGGATCAAAAGGAAAATTGCTATAAATATGTCCAAAGTTCTTAGAAACTAAAACTCCTTATGAATACCAGTCTGATTAAACTCTTGATCTGCTTTATACTAAGTTAATCATACTGATTACATTCTGGTACTGTTAACATTTTAATTAACCAATTGGATCACAGCTTTCATATTCCTGAAAATGGAAATGTCATTCAAAACATATTGTTACTAACATCAACTCACGCCAACACAAAATTGAAACATTTTATCAGACAGGAAACTAATCATAAATTGCCTGTGAATTAAAATGTCACAACTAACTTCTATTGGTACCTGTCAGATTTCTTATGTTAGTGATCTAAGTTTTATCCAGTTGTATGAATACATACTGGTACTTTAGTCAGTGCTGTGTTCTGGGTGTATTTGAAAAAGACTACTGTGTTATCAGCAAATTAAAAATAGAATTCATTTCACATGACAAGTCCATGGGAAGCTCATAGCAAAAGAATTTGATGCTCCCCAGCCAAAATTCACACCTGTGTTTTTCATGTTCAAAGGTAATTGTTGACTCAAAGTGATGCTCCCAATGCAAATGCAAAGTCCTTCTCTCTGTGGTAGTTTTGAAAATACTGTGTACTAAACAGCTTGAGATATTCTACTTGACTTGGAGCCACATGACATGTCCACTGCTATGCATTGCTAGTATTCACTTTAAAACAAGTGTCTCACCAGATGGTAGCAGACAAACCAGAAGTTTATCCCTAAGATTACTGGTAGCAACAGATTTACCCAGAACAGTTATTGAGTGTGTATAGGGTTGTCATTTAACAAAACATGTACCTAATGCTGCTATCGTAATCATGACGTCATCACATTTGCACCATGGTAAATCCACTCACTTAAACTGCATTAATTTGGCAAAAGCAAATTTGATTTCTTTTCCACTTTATGACTGTCAGCACAGGATCAAAGTCTTTAATATCAACACTGCCCCTTATTTATATCAAATTCTGACACAAAATCCTGCACTCATACTCCACACTTGACACTGGAATTATCTGTGAACTCTATCTACATCAAGTTAATCACATTTGGGTAGGATCCATTCACTGAAATTAGTTTTGTCAGTAATTTAGCCAATAGACCCTTATATATTTTAGTTGAGAATCATCCCCCTGACTCCTTTACTTATCAGCACTGATGACTCATCTCTTGACTGGTTGAGTGTTTTAAGTGATCATTACCTAATTGTGATCATTACCTAATTGTGACATGTCACTAATATTTTCAGGCAAAGAGTTAGGCTCAAGCACAGTAAATGCATTCAAAATCTCATGGTCAGGGAATCTGTCATATAAGCCTGCATAAATAATCCATACATACTGTACTGCTTTGACTGACAAGTCATTATGAGATGATCAGTTATGCACATGTATACAAAAGCCTCATTGCAGAGGGTACTGATACGGGGTAAACCATGTAAATACACCGCTCCCTCGATAACTTGTGAATACGCTTATACGGTGTCTGGCATGGATCCTGATTTTTCCCCAAAGATAAAATATATTTTTTAAATATTTCAAAATATGCTGAAAAATGTGAAAAAATTACGATTAGAATTGTTAAATTAAACCTTAATACATTTCTCGTTTTATCATAAAAAAGGTAATTAATGCCCATAAAGATCAGTTCCATATTGTGAAATTTGCAAATTCTAAATAAGATATCACATTATATTTGGGTTTATTTGTTGATACACCATCATCAATACACCATAAAAAAAACAGTCTGGTGAAATAGCGATCAATGGAAACGTCCGGTAAATGCTAACAGGTGGCAACAGATAGTGAAATAAACAGCAATTAAATATCTTGCTGTGTGAAAACCACATTATAATCCTTTATTTCTGTTTCAATGTAAACATTATAATTGCAATATGTTCTTTTGTATGAAAACATGAAAAGAGTCAATCAACCATCACTTCAAAACCCGTGAGTACTTCCGTGAGAACCTAATTACCTGCTGGCTTTGTTTTTGATCAACAAACTTGGCAAAGTGTTTGTTGCACTAAAATAAAAAGAGACTTGTGTTGTTTTATCACTTATGTCTGGTGCATGGAATCAACTCGACGGCAGCGAAATCAGGGAGTAACACAAAATTAACTGATTTTTTTAAAAATGTCTAGTCATTTGTCCAGCATATCACAGCTGGCAATTGTATTATCGTGTTCTAATTTACATTGTTTCAAATTTTTCATTTTACTTCTGCCGCAATCAAATATATACACTGTATATGAATCAATCGGTCGTCATTGTTTCTCGAAATGAGAGTCAATCTTTTGTATTGGATCAAACAATAAAACAAGAATGTATCACATTCAGCACAAAAATTAGTGACATAATACACAATGTGTGAATCGGAACACATGTTAATCGAACCACAAGAGTCTAACGTTTTATCAATAAAATACAGCGAAATCTCTGACAACATGAATTCCCCATATTGGTAATATTTTTTTTATATATATATTACTGATAAGGGGAATTATGTTGTCAGAGATTTCGCCATACTTTATTGATAAAATGTCAGACTCCTGTGCTCACAATCTATAAACATGTTTATTCATGATAATGTATGTCAAATCTCATCTGCAGTATCAGGCTAAAGTTTTTTTCTTCTTCCAAATAGGTCAGAAAGTACATGCAATAAAAGCATGAATTTGTAAAATGTCATGTTTTGGTGACTTTGCCAAAGTGTGTGTGTGTGTGTCTCTCTCTCTCTCTCTCATGGTATGAAAAGTTAAGGATGCTTTATCTAACAATGTCACCAGCTTGTTCTTGGTCCAGGTGATACGACAAATCACTGAGACTACTGTCAAGGAAATATTTCTGTCCACTTTCTATTAAAAGCTCTTACAGTTATGCTTACACTGACATGGTGAGTAGTGTTGTTACAAACAGTAATACATGTATTATTTTTCACATCCAGCATACATATATATAGCCTACCAATATAAAAATTTAATAATTTATAATAACCAAAAACTTTACTGAACAGCCAAAATTTAAGTTTAGTCGTAATCACCAATATTAATTGTCTTTCAGACAAGCAATGTGTAAACTAGACATATTGACCTTAAATTTTACTTCATTAGGATGTTTATTTGACAATTTTAAGAAACAAACAATTGAAAACAATTTGACAGAATATTTTTTAAGATGTTATTTTTGATTAGTTGTTCAAAACTGCTGGACATGTCTGACAAATACAAGGGTTTCTGGAAGCCTGATACATAAAGGTATGTAAGATTGTAGATCTAAATTCTGTGCAAGTATTATTAAGGATACTTTTCATAATGTGATACACAAGTAAACCTTAGGGAACTAAAAATAAAAACACATTGGAAACAGTTTTTATTCAACGATCTTGTAATTTTTATTCGTCTAAATGTTAATAACAAAGTCACATGAATACAGTAGATACAGATCAGCTGAGCTGCAAACATTTTAACTTGAGGTACATCTTTCATGCTTTAATGGACACGTCTAGGGAATTGCACTGTTCACAAAACCCCTTGATTTGGGTGCACATTCAAAGTCAAATATTGTTTCTCTGGATTTTATTATATTCATTTAATTTGTATAAATAAACAACATCTAGCAATATTGCTAGAACAAGTTTCAGCTTTTAAGACTAATATTTGAATAACTGATTATAAAATCTGTAGCTTGAGCTGTGAAATTTCATGAATACAATAACATAACCTAATATACATGTAGCTTACTCTAATAAACTCGTAGACCTGACACCCTACATCCATACATTTGTTATCTTTGATAACTAAACTAATGGAATTCTACTTAAAATTCCTGTAATTCTCACCTGATAAATGTAAACTTAGTAAAATTTGCTTTTGAAAGCAAAATATTATCTCCAGCCTCTTCAAAATCATGGCTAATACTGACATCATTAATTTAAAACCCTGTGACACTGAAAATAAGGTACCAGAATCTGATATGATCTTTGGACCCACTCAAGGTATCTAAAGTCACAATTTGATTATATTTGACTTTATAGATTTGGAGAAATTTTAATTACAAAATAAGGATGGATGCATGACTAGACTGATATGCACTGTAGTCAGTGTCCTGAAAAAATTCTAAGCAATGGACAAGACAGAATTATTAATTGCTGATTAATTCATTTTTAAGTACTAATGATGGGCTTGGATAAACAAGGTTCCAGTATAGAAGGGTCTAAATTATACATCAACAAAGTAATGTAGGCAACATAACTAGTCTTAAATAATAGTTCTAAAATTTAATACCCAAGTAGTTTTGCCTAAGTACTTCCAACCACTCCGGTGGCCTAGTGGTTAAAGCATCTGCCTCAGCTGTGATGTAAAAAATATTCCGTATTAACTTAATCAAAGAAATATTAATGTAAAAATACTCCTTATTAACCTAATCAAAGAAATATGAATGCAAAAATATTCCTTATTAACCTAATCAAAGAAATATCAAAAAAATGTACTAAAATACTTCTTTTATTTAAATCAGCAAAACTTTCAAGTTACAACAAAAAAAGCTACTAAGTTTATGTTGTTACTAACCTTGGGCATTAAAAAATGACCTGCAAATATTAAAATGTGTGCAAGTAATATTCATGCTCATAAAATCTGACAGCAAATTCAGGGGTAAAAAGACTATTGTCCAGACTGTTTGGAAATAAATTGCATTTATAAAAGTGAGACCTGAAAATTTTGATAATCTAGAACTATTACAAATGCTGTTGCAAATGGGAATCAAACTGATGAGAACAGGTGCCCCTGCCTCATGAAGGGTAAATGCAGATAATATCACACCAAAGATAAACAGGCCTGCCTACATATTAGTTAAAATAAAATGCATATGTCTAAAAAATACTCCAGTGTGGTACTTTATTCATTAATTTACACTACTGCCTGAAATTAAAACAAAACAATTACAATATTATATACAATGTCACAATTAAACAAATAATAGAAGGATGATTTTGGCATAATTAATAATACTCCATATTCAAACAGTTCTAACAAAGAAATAATTATATTTTTTTTAATCTCCCTTGGACCAAGTATAATCATTCAAATCAATCAATGTACCAATGGTAACATTATTCATAAACAATTCTGCAAGATATATGCATAAAATAAAATTCCACAGGAATTGAGACCTTATAACACTCCCATTTTCTGATGCCATCACCTTTCCAGGATCTCTGTAATGTCTTTGAAACAACATTTTAAAACAATCTCATTTGTTAATCCAATCATCTTTTCAGGATTTCTCTTTAGTGTCTTTGAGAAAACATGTTAACACAAACCCATTTGCTGATCCCATCATCTGTTCATGATTTCTCTGTACTGTCTCTGATGTTGACACATCATCAAGAACACTTCATACTTTTTACTGTGGTAGCTATTAAGGAAAAAGTAATAGATACTTAAGTTTACATCATAAAACAATGCAAAACTTAACTTACAAATCATGCTTCTCTTAAATGTTCATTGATCAAACTAATTCCCTATCATTCAAATAAAAAATGGCATACAGCAACGAGGTGGTGCTGCTATTCTCAAGTATATCTACCGATAACTATTCTATACTCGTACAAGTTTCCAGTGAAGGCTGCATGAAGAAGGGAATATATGGTGAAGATCAAAGACCAGCAAAGTGACCATACACTGGTCCCTCATTATAATCCTTAAGGGAAGTCATCAAAGTGTATCACTTTTACAGGGACACATTATACATACATACAAAGTACAGTTACAGTGGTCCCTTACTGTAACATAATGGAACCATGAAGGTGTGCTATGATATAGGCATGTTTGCATTTTACAGGAACACATTATACATTGTACAGTGGTCCTTTGTTATAACAGGTAATGGAACTAGGAAGGTGTGCTATGATATAGGCATGGCTGCATTTTACAGGGACACATTAAAAATAGTACACTGGTCCTTTATTATACCATGTAATGGAACCATGAAAGTGTACTATGATATAGACATGGTCGCCATTTAGGCCTAAAAAATAAATAAATGTGTTTTGAATCAGCTGACCATACCTGTGTTTTAGAGCCAACCCTAGCACTTTATTTCACCCAAGTTTAATGGAGGTTTCTTAAGAAGAAGAAAATTCAGAAATTTATTTGTGCATCTAACGAAGCAGGTTTTGCAAAGTACACCGCACCCTCAATAACTCGCGCCCTGATAACTCGCGAACCTGCTTATAACACGGTGTCCGGCGTGGATCCCGTTTTTTTCAAAGAATTTTTTTTTAACAAATGAAGAAAATCATGATCAGAACTGGTGAATGAAACCTTAATATATCGCCCGTTTTATTGTAAATGGCGGTTAGTGTCCGAAAAGTTAGAATCAACATCGTGAAATTTTCAGGTTTTAATAAGGAATCATATATCTTGTTACATTTTATCAGAAAAAATGTTCTCAGTTCACTGTAAATAATAATAATGTATATGTATACGGCGAAACAGCGATCAATGAATTATAGTAAATGCTAACAGGTGGCAACACAATGAAATGAATACTAATTAAATATGTCTTGCCAGGGGAAATTAGTATTTCAATCTTTTCATTGTGTTGCAGTGTAAGCAATATAATCGTTGCATGTTCTCTTATATTCAAACATGAAAAGTTTTAATTGACCGTCACATCGATGTCCACAAGCACATCTGTGAAAACCTAATTAAGTGCGGCTGCGTTTTGATCGACGACTTGGGGAAGTGTTTGTTGCATTGTAAAAATCAATTAAAATAAACCTGCTCTGTTTTATCACGTTAAGTCGGTCTTTTGTATCAAATCAGGTAAAAGACGTTTATTACAAAAGTTCAAAGGAATGCAAATCATACATGCATAAACTCTTGTGGTCAATATCTTGTTTTAACATCAATGAAACTAATTGGACCAATCGAACATGGTTTCAAATAGTATATACTTATTGTCATTAAAGTATATATTAATCAGTAATTTATCCTAATCATTTGTAAATGTGATCATAGAGAGCAAGGGAATCCAGCAAAAGTTGTACTTGGTGAATGAAAAGCTTACTGTCATACAGAGGGTTCGTAATATTGACTCAAGATCAAAAGTTTGTAGTGAACTTAAACTTGCCGAGTCAACACTCAGAGGTTGGCTCAAGGATGAGCAGAAATTTCGGGATTATTTGCATGTTGTTGATTCTGATGATGGATTTAAATGGAAATGGGCACGCACTGCAAACGACACAGATTTAGATGATGCTGTGTACACCTGGTTGTGTTCCAATTTCAGGAACAATTCTCAAGGCCCAGGCAGAGAAAATGGCCCAAATTATGGATACTGATTCAGATTTCATGGCAAGCCATGGATGGATTTGGAGATTCCAGTGCCGACATGGAATAAAACAAAATTCATTGTCGGGAGAGATACGCTCAGCAATCAGGCAGCCGCATCTAGTTATCCCAACCAACTCCGAGAGATACTGACCCGTGATTGATATACAGACGACCAAGTTTATCATTGTGATGAGGCTGGTCTATTCTATCGGATGATTTATTTATTTATTTTATTTTATTTTTTTTACATGTCTGACGTTTAGACCCATTAAATTCATAGTTGGTAATGGTTTATTTTTGTGAATTGATTTTTTTACATTTTACTCTATCTATCTGTCTGTCTATCTAGTCTGTCTATCTATCTATCTATCTATCTATCTATCTATCTAGTGATAGTTGTCGTTTTTCGATATGAATGTTATCTTTTTTGATAATAGAAATCTCATTCATTTTGAACAAACAATAAATTTAGAATGAATCCAAATCAACACAAAAAGCAGTGATGTAATACACAATGTGTTTAGCGATACACATGTTAAGAGTACCGATACCTAGTGGAATAATGTTTGTTTTTATGATCTTTTCAAGATAATTTATCCAGAAATTAAAGGTAATTTATAAAGAAAAATGAACAACACCTTTATAAAGAAATATTTATTCAGTTATTTTCAGCACGATTATAAAACAAGTATTCAACAATTCCCCCCCCCCTTTCGCCTCTCTCTGTCGATCTCCCATCTCTTTATTAGTTGTTTTTTTTATAGGTCCCTCGATAGTGCGGTAGATGTTTTTGGACCCCACTGTGCACAAGTTATCGAGGGAGTGGTGTACTTGAAATGCTTAATATATTATTAATAACTATATAAAATGTTTTAAAATTTTTGTAAAACAAATTCCCAAAGGTGTTATTGTGCATTTAAATTAACTGGATTAGCCCAGTACTTGAAGCGCGTAGTACATATATTAAAATGCTTTTTAAAAAACCTACCTACCTACCCTTATTTTTAAACTCCTGAAATAGGAAACATTTTTGATGCTATACGTGTACTTAGTATAGTGGTCCTTTGTTATAACAGCCATCATGATATACCATAATAAAGGTATGGATGCCTTTTTTTCTAATACATTTTACATCGGAGAGTGGTCTCTTATTATAATAAATAATGGAACCATGAAGGTGTACCATGATAATGGAATGGCTGCCTTTTTTTCTAATACATTTTACATAGGAGAGTGGTCTCTTACTATAATAAATAATGGAACCATGAAGGTGTACCATGATAATGGAATGGCTGCCTTTTTTTCTAATACATTTTACATAGGAGAGTGGTCTCTTACTATAATAAATAATGGAACCATGAAGGTGTACCA
This sequence comes from Unio pictorum, assembly GCA_030141615.1. Lineage (NCBI taxonomy): Eukaryota > Metazoa > Mollusca > Bivalvia > Unionida > Unionidae > Unio > Unio pictorum. The sequence goes on along the minus strand of JARLTB010000219.1, from coordinate 6,218,158 downwards.
TGATAATGGAATGGCTGCCTTTTTCTGGAATACATTAATAATGGCATTTTACAGTACCTAATGCCAAGAAGTTCAAGTTAGTTGAGACTGACAAAAATATTTTGGACAGAATGTTTAATGAGTTTTCAGATGAAGCCAGTAACATTATTGACTTTGACTACAATTTAGAAGAATTATGTTCTGTTACTATGACTATGTTACTGGCACTTTGTCATAACTGGGGCACAGGCAGGAAATTGCAGTTCTTTTCACATTTAAAGTTCTTGTGACTTCTTAAGTAGAAAAACAAAAGAAAACAGAACAAAAAGTTGCTTCAAATTTTCTTGCTAATCCAGTTTTCAAGAGCTCCAAGTTTAGTGATTTTGTCCTTTTCACTCTTCCTCAAATTGTTTTGATGTCATGATAAAGGAAATTCTCCTATGGATCTTTGCTTTCAATGCATAGACAGCAGCAGCAGCTGTCATCATCTCAATGTCTTGTTCAGTACTTTACTTTCTTCTTCACTCATCCCCATAAACAAAAAATAAAGATATTTTTTTGATATTACTGCTTATTTAAAACCAGCGAGTTTTAAACTATTTCATATTAGATATATTAATATTTCTCTCAGCTTTGCTGTATTCTATATTTTTAGATTTATCATATTCATTGCAATTATCATCTGTTCTATTTCCACTCCATCCAAAATAGAACCAGATTGAACTAATTTCATAACAAAGACTGTACAGTTTCTATTTTAAACTTGAATCTCTGTGTTCACTGGCATACCTCGCGTCAAAAATGATTTTATGCTGAAGGCTTCTTGTTTTGATTGTATTAAGCACCATTACAAGAGCTTGTTTTTTTTTAAAGCTGCATGTGACCGTGGAGCACTCTCTCCCATTGCACGCAAATCAATATCCTTCTGGCATAATTTCCAAACTTGACATTTTTTTTCATTTAGTCACTGAAGTTGGAACTGGCAGCCAGCCATGTCAAAGTGAATGATTAAAACTTAAACCACTGCTACATCTGGGTTTCGTACAATCAAAGTTCAAAATGTATGACTGAACAGCGACCAGTTGTGGAAAGCATTCTGTTCCAGCACAAACTTAACAAGAGATGTATTTTAAAATTGTTTTTTCCCCTTTTTTAAATTTAATTCTGTTAAACAAAAACTATTTATTTATTCCTTTTGGTTTCAAGAAAATCAAGGTTTTTCAAGGTACCCAGTCAATATTTTGAATTTTCAAGATGTTTTCAAGGCACTGAAGGACAAATTCATTTTTCAAGGCTTTTCAAGATTTTCAAGGTTCCCAACGGACCCTAAAATAATAGTAAAGAAGAGTTTTGTGCTATGTCTAGAAAATCTCATTTCCATACAAGCAGAAAATCTCAATTTCATACAGGCACTTCAATCACAACTAGATATTAAATCTCAATCACACATAGGCAAGTAGAAGTTTTGTGTCATGTCTATAAGTAGGAATTTTCCACCACATCTAGATAATCTCCAGAACATACAGACAGAGAATCTTGATCATATATAGGCATGTACTATTTTCATACATTATGGTGATACACATACCTCTCTTCCTCTAGGTTTGGAAATATGACCTGTCCTCTCCCACCCATGTGCTGCATAGCTTCCTGAATCAAAACATAAGCAATAAATATAATTTGTTTGTTTTACTGATTAGGATTTTTAACGTAGCTTTAAAAAACAATTTTAGTCGTAGCGCCAAGATGTATGCAGTGAGGCAGTTTTTAGTGATGTCTAGCACTGGGGCATCATGCCGCAGACATGTAGGATGATATCCCACCCAGTCACATTATTCTGACACAAGGCTGACCAGTCCTAACACTAACTTTTTAATGCTGAGCATCAAGCAAGGCAGCTGTTAGTGCCATTGTTGTAAGTCTTTGGTATGACTCGGCCGAGGATCGAACCCATGACCTTCCACTTCCATGGCGGATGCTCTAACCACTAGAGCACTGGAGTGGTTAATATTTACAATAATTACATCCTGGTACTGCACAACATAAATCTATACATTATATAAGAAATTTAAGCAAATCACACAAGTACCAATTTAAAAGAAATGTGTACATAATAACAACAATTGGGTACAATGTTAGTGTAAGCATGCTAATACAATACTGATGTCATACAAGACTGTTGATAATGTCAAAAGCTTCTTCCAAATCTTATCAAGTGCACTATTCACTTTTGTAAGAAAGAAAAAAAAAATACATGACTGTAATCAGACTCAGTACCCTTAAAACATTCTGAGCATGAAACCCCAAAATCAAATGAGGAAAATATAACCATCTGAAACATCCCAGAACCAGAAATTTAGTCCTGAAAATCCCAAAAGAAAATTATTCTCAGTAAAGTTCCAGCATGTTGGCCAATATGAAGACCTCCTCACCACCATCAAAAACAGAAAGTTGATATAGTATGGTCATGTCACTAGAGCCAACAGTCTATCCACAACAGTACTGAAGGGCAGTGTCCAAGGTGGCAGAAGGAGAGGTAGACAAAGAAAAAAGTTGACTGACAACATCACATAATGGACTAGGAAATGTTCTGCGGATACACAGGCAATGGCACATATTGAGGCAAGTGGAAGGAACTGGTCAGATGTTCAGCAGTACAGTGCCTTGATGACCACACTAGGTCAAGAGACTGATGATGATGATGATGATGATGATGATGATGATGATGATGATGCATTTAAAGGTAAAAATTGACATGTTTACCATAAAATGAGCAAAACTTTAAAATTTCAAAGCAAATTCAAATTTCTTTTCTGAGTGCTTCACTACAAATTTGAATGACTGAAAGTCTTGCATAATCAATGATCCAATAAAAAAAAAAAATCAGTCCACAAAAAATTTATCCAATCAGCATGCAATATGCCAACAGCTGATTCATCACCAGCCTGATTTTATATGCATAAAAATATTATAAAATGTGCCATAAATATGCAATGAATTTGTTCTAATGTCAATATTTAAGAAATAACAGTTAAAAAAAAGTATATCACTTCATTTTTTCAAAGTCGATGTTTTCATGAAAAGACTAGACCATAATAAGAAGCACCTATGAAGTATCTGTTATTTGGTAGCTTTTATTTCATAGTTAAAGAAGTCACTATACCTGTATAGAGCTGTACGTCCCTGAAGCTGTGGCCCCTAAAATGGCTGCCCCCAAAAGAACAGATTCTGGTTCATCAGGCAAGATTACTGGGAATCCTGGTTTAATAACAAATACACATGTATGAGTTACATCTGTACTTCAACCTATACAAATAAATCAAATTTCAACTTAATTATTTAAACAACCTTTCCGTGTAATGTTTTTATATCCCATCCTATGCATCCAGTATGGTAAGTTTTGCTTCTTGAACCTAAATGCAATTATACAGTCTTCCTATGTTCATCTGACTTTCTGACAGTAATGAGCTTAAACAAATTGTAGGAACAGGTTTTTTTTCAATGTCTTTTTGTTACCTTAAAGGTATTTTAATTAGATCAAGTTCATGACCAATATATATAACTTAATTGAATTTAAGCATTAAATGATTCATTTGCATTGCATACTAAATGCAAACACTGTACCAACAAAATACATTGATCTGCATGTGATACTAAGAGTTAACAAAACAAGATTTGTTTGAGTGATACTAAAATCTTGCTAACCTATAACATCTACTAAAATCTTGCTAACCTATAACATCTGCATGGGTCTGTATGTACAGTGTGTTCTTCCGCAAGCCCCCACAGACATAAAGAACAGTGATCTCCTGTCCTGCCTTCCTCATCTCACTTAGAATGTGTTTAGAGCTGTACTGAAAAGAATCACTCTAGTATTATTTATACATAACAGAACACAAAAGTACCAGTCCAATATAATACAAACTAATCTATGATAAGAATAATCAGGCTATTCCATTTCAATTTACTTGGATATAGGGAAACCATACACTTTTGTGTGGGTATATTCCATTTCAATCTACAGGAACTGGGGAACCATACATTTTTGTAGGGGAATATTCCATTTCAATCTACCTGGATAAGGGGGTAACATATATGTTGGTATGGATAACTAAACTGGAAAATAATTTAAACCTGACTGTAATTAACAATTACATACCTTAGGCTTGGACTTTATTTAATGTTATATGGACCATGATTTTATATAATATAAGGTAATATATGCCTGGACTTCATGTAGTATAATATGGACCCATGATTATATATAATATAAGGTAATACAGGCCTGGACTTCAATAAAGAATGTAATATGGACCCAGACTTTTACAAATTAATTTCAAGAGTACTTACTGCTAGAGCTTGAACTGTGGCAAGATACAGTACTGCCAAGCTCAACACATCTGACCTCAGGGTCAGGCCACTAACCTGAAGAAATCAGTAAATACTATTGATATTGCATTGCTAACTTGTTTAACAAAACATAACAAGGTTTTTGCATATATACAAGAAGTAAGAACTGTGAGGGGAAAAAATTCACAGACCAATCTAGAAAAAAATAATAAATATAATATACAAACAAACCCTGACTTCATCAGGAACCTAAATAATAAAAAGATATTTAAATTTTAAAAGCCAATTACAAATTTGACACAATACAGAAAAATGTTAAAGGACAGAAAAAATTACCTAATAAACTGTAAACCAATGGTTTTTTGGGAGAAAAATGTTGTGAATTAAGCAAAGATGGTGAATTTATGAGAAATGTTCATCACAGTCAAGAATTAGATGCAAAATTATATACAAGCATATTCAGTCCATCTGCATTTTAAGAGATTTTCTGTTTCTACAATTCTATGGTAATAAACCAAATACAAATGGACATGAGCTTGGTTACCTGTGAACATGTGTCTCACAGTCAAATACATGAGCAGTTTATTTAAAAAGTAAATTTGTTTTGAAAAGTATGTTTCTCAAAGAATACTTACCCAAATACATTAACATTAGGAAACAAACTCTGCTACCATCCAAATCCAGCAACCTGCAAGACAATAATTCCATGTTTTCCCCATCACTAAATCATATCAGGGGAAATAACTCCTGGCCAGATGTTTAGCAGGATCCACACATTTTCACAGATAGGTGGGAGGGTTTAATAGCAATGGGATAGAGTAAGTATTGTCAGAGAAATATAAATTATTAAAAAAGTTACATTCTATGTCAAATAAATTATATGATCACATGAACATTATTAAAGGAGAAAAGGAAATGCATAAGCATTCTACCTTTACCATGGCCACCCTTTCAAGGGAAGAATGGCTTGATTCCCCACACAAAGAATAAACCACTATGACCTAAAATAAAGGCAGAATAATCAACAGTAACATAACCTGTGGTGCTGATATGCAGGTAAGGGAAAATAGCAACTTTTCCTTACTAAGCGAAATCCTCTGAGTGAATCTAGCATGAAATCACATGGCTGTACTGACACCAACTGGTTCGGTGGTTGTCTGTGTTGCAGCCACTAGACACAAAGGATTAAATTAATATGATCTCTGTCAAGCCAGATCATGCAGATGAAAGAAGGATGACAGCATATGTCAGTCAATGGCTTTCAAATATGAGTCATATTGAAACACAAGGTTTGCAAAGATCACTTTGATTTTAAAAGACATGATCTTCAATGAGGCATTATCATCTTTTGACATTTTAGTACAACCCACTTAAGCCATAATGCAAGGCTTGAGGGACTTTTTTCTCATCTTTCCTTGCCTTCAAAGAGACACTGTTTGGCTCCTGAGCATTCTCTGTACACTTCAAATTCTGACTTAGAGCACATACCAGGTCTTGCATCACCAATTTCGTTTGATATATCAACTGAGGAGATGAAGTCAATTTGTGTCATTTGGGCCTTAGAACATTCTGATATCTGTATATTTAACTCACCCACCTGCATGATAAAGCTAGGGCTATCAGAAAACAGGTTTTGTATTATAGCAGCTTCAGTGAAGTCCTAGCTAATGGCTAAAACTGATCTAGTTCAGCTGTGTTAGAACCAAAGATGGATTCCACATAGGAAACAGAAAGTTTGACTTAATTAAAAAAATGGTTTGCAATTCTAACAGATCTTTTCATGCCAATATGCCCTCTACCATGATGCAGAATGTAGTGGTGATCATATAGTGGTAGTCTTAATCCATGATGAAAGAAGGATGACAGCATATGTCAGTCAATGGCTTTCACTTTATGCCACTTTAACTCTGAAGCCTTTAAAATTGATGTGAGACATTCTACATGATAGAAGATTCAAACTTTTTTGATGCAAGTTTATTCTGACAAGAACAAGGCATGAAGGAAAATCCAATCTGAGTAAGGATGAAACGCATATGATGATCATGGCTGTTGGAGGTGGTTCTCCATTTTGAACCTCCTTGTACTTGTCAAACATGCTAATGTCAGACTTGGTCTGATCATCCCATTAGCTTTGGGCACTAGAAATAACCTGTATTATAGTCCCAGGAGAGTTCAGCTGTCAAAGTCTCATCATTTATCAGAAAGAACCAGATCTCCTCCTACCTTCCCGAAATTGGATGGCAAGTCCATCAAGAAAGATGAAGATATGAGGATGGGGCTAGATAGATGAAATCCAAATCCCTCGACAACTTGAATCATCCATTCCTTTTGTAACAAAACATCAATCCAAGGCTACCAGAAATGAAGGAGTCAGGTGCCTTCCAGCAGGCTGCCCACAGGCAGGTAGGGTCAAGTGGGAAGTCATCAGTGATTATTACAAGGTTTGATGAAGAAGAAACCTTGCTTCCTGTCCCTATTGTTAAATTACCTCCTTAATTTTTTGAGCTGTCTGAAATCTGAGGTTGAAACTGCTCATGTTGTTAAATGTTTGGGATCTTATAATTTTTACTCTGATCATCCATTGATGGTGGATGGGACTGAATCAGCCTGAAGGTGGATGTCAGTAGCAAGGTAGGCTAGAGAAGAACTTCTGGTGCTTTTTTACTTCATACCTCATTTATTCTACCACTAAGGAGTAACAGCACATGGAGGTAAGGAATTATGCAGCTTCAGTGTAAAAGAAGACAACTCATGGCACAAGGTATCAATTAGCCATCAGCATTGTGTTGTTTGTCCATCGATTTGACGAGGGCCTCTATAGTCATCTGAGGGTTGGAGGGGCTGGTTCTGTTTTGTGTACACAGGTGGCTGATGAGGCCAACCCTTGCATGGAATGTTCGTTTGCATATGGGACAGGGGATGAGTGGAACATCTCTAGGAGGGTTGATGTCATGTGCTTTTTGGCTTGCCTCTTCAGCTGCTGTCCCGCTAGAATCACACAACTTGGAGCCTTTGTGCACAAAGGAACCTCAAGTGATTTGATTGCTTGCTGTCTGCTTGCTGGAATCAAGGTTTATGTTTAACGCTTTCAATGCAGCATTCATATTGTCTTTGAAGCGTTTCTTCTGACCTCCATGGGATCGCTGTCCTTGCTGTAGCTTGCCATAGAAGAATCTCTTTGGCAGCCAGTGGTCTAGCATGCGTACAACATGTCCTGCTAAGCGTAGATGGCACTGCATCCGGATGGTGTGGATGTTGGGGAGACCTGCTTGGGCCTCGCAGCAAACACCACGTTGATGGTCCCATGTTCATTTCAGAATCCACACTGGCTTTCTGGCAGTAGTCCCTGGTCAAAAGTGCATAGTGAGGTGGTTCAGTAGGATTCTGGCGAGTATCTTTCCTGCAATTGAGAGTAATGATATACCCTGGTGGTTGTCGCAAGCCTGGCGGTTACCTTTATGATTATACAGGTGGATTATTGAAGTGTCTTTGAATTCCTGGGGGATCGTCTGTTGCTGCCACATCAGAAAAAATAGTTTGTGGAGCCTTTCTATCAGTGCTGTGCCCCCTTCCTTGTAGACTTCAGTTGGGACAGAGTCCGAACTAGGTGCTTTGCCACTGGAGAGCAGACATATCGCTTACTGGGTCACCAGCAAGGTTGGAGGGACATTCAGTGCTTCGTTGATGGGTAATTGGGGGAGACGACTGATGGCTTCATCATTGATGGATGAAGGGAGATTCAAGATACTGTCAAAGTGTTAAACCCATTGTTGAAGAATCTTCTTTGTGTCAGTAATTAATGTGTTCCCATCTGCGCTGAGAAGTGGGGATGATCCAGAGGATGTAGGTCCACACTCCTTTTCCTTCATGTCATGCTGGTCTGCATAGCACTGGATCTCATCAACTTTGTTGCTCAGCCTTGTGTCTTTCATCTGACAGAGCTTCTGGTGTGCAGTTCTACATAAGTTGTTGTACATGAGGTAGACTTGGGGTTGTTGAGGTAGATTTGAAGGAGGCAATGTTTCTCATCCAGCAACTGCTTGTCTCATTGCAGTTCTCATCAACCAGTCTTGACACTTTCTGGATGAGGGACCTAAGGATTTCCAAAGTTGCACTGTAGACCAGCTCTCAGAATGCTGCCCAGTTGGAACCACATTCTGATTGTCAAGAGGGCTGGATTTCAGACGTTTATCCAGGGCATCATTGAGAGACTTATTGGTAGTTGTGCATTTCATCATGGTGAGGTTCAGTCGTTTAGGAGCCTTCTTGCCTTGTGGGATTTTGTATCTTCTCGCCATCTAGCCATCGGCATTAACTACTGCATGGAGTAGTCCTGTTAATAACCATGCAAATCTAGGATGTAGATTTAGCAAATCTCTTTTTACACAATATTATACCAACTTTTTTGATGGATCATTGAAAATCACAAAGACAATCCTAAATTATGGGAGGTGTAAAATGAGGATCATACCAAGTTAAAGTATAAAGTGACAAACTTCCAGCCAATGGACAGTCACTAAGCAGTGATATGGGTTATTTTCTCATCAACTACATGTTATATAGGCAGGAAATACTGAACTTTTGCCATTTCTAGATTGCTACATTCTGGAGGTAGTGAAATTTATTCCCTACTGTTAAGGTGATCAGGGAATGTATTGCAATGGAGAAATCTGGATCATTAGGATGCTTTTTGTAGAACTTTCTTTTAATGATGTTTATCACTTTTCTTATGGTGCAACTGCTCCAAGTCTTTTTTATCTTCATCCATATTTGGATGGAACACACACATTATGTGTTAAAATTAAAAGAATTTACATCATACTTTGTCATGTTTGGTTTTCATTTTTCAATGATTTTGAGAAGCTGAAATTTGGAAAATGTTGAGGGACGCATGACTGAAGACATACACTAGAGTACTCACAACAGATGCTGAGTCATATCATAAGCTCATGTGGCCATATGGCCAAGTGAGTCTGTTTATGCTCAGAGAGTATAATTTACAATATACTGTGCAAGGCTAAATATGTGTGGTTGAAAGTTTAAAAAATGCCTCACCATTCCCTTCATGGTATGATCAGCCAAGGGAGACCGGTTGCCATGATAATCAGGCCACACATGGAGATCCTTGGTCAACTGAGACACTGACTTGAGATTTTCCTTGGCTGCCGCCTCAATCAACTTCTCATATAAATAGTCATGGAGATGCAGATTTCTGTTTAAAAAATAATAAAATAACAAAACAAGCAGACTTTTTAAAAATGTCAAGTGTCTCACAAATATTATTTAGATCAACTGAATGATTGAAAGAATCATAAAAATGGCAGGAAAACAGTGATGGTTAAATGCACTGACCTTCACACTAGGTCCATTATCAATACCACAGCAATGATTCAAAATTATGACCTTCACACTAGGTTCATTTTTAAAAAGTACCACAGCAATGATTCAAAACTATGACCTTCACACTAGGTCCATTATCAATACCAACGCAATGATTCAAAATTATGACCTTCACACTAGGTCCATTTTAGTACCACAGCAACAATTCAAAACTATGACCTTCACACTAGGTCCATTATCAATACCACAGCAATGATTCAAAATTATGACCTTCACACAAGGTCCATTTTAGTACCACAGCAACAATTCAAAACTATAACCTTCACACTAGGTCCATTTTTAGTACCACAGCAACGATTCAAAACTATGACCTTTACACTAGGTCCATTTTTAGTACCACAGTGATGATTCAAAAATATGACCTTTACACTAGGTCTATTTTTAGTACCACAGCAATGATTCAAAACTATGACCTTCACACTAGGTCCATTTTTAGTACCACAGCAACGATTAAAAACTATGACCCTCACGCTAGGTCCATTTTTAGTACCACAGCAATGATTCAAAACTATGACCTTCACACTAGGTCCATTTTTTGTACCACAGCAACAATTCAAAACTATGACCTTCACACTAGGTCCATTTTTAGTACCACAGCAATGATTCAAAACTATGACCTTCACACTAGGTCCATTTTTAGTACCACAGCAACCATTCAAAACTATGATCTTCACACTAGGTCCATTTTTAGTACCACAGCAATGATTCAAAAATATGACCTTTACACTAGGTCCATTTTTAGTACCACAGCAATGATTCAAAACTATGACCTTCACGCTAGGTCCATTTTTAGTACCACAGAAATGATTAAAAATTATGACCTTCACGCTAGGTCCATTTTTAGTACCACAGCAATGATTAAAAAATATGACCTTTACACTAGGTCCATTTTTAGTACCACAGCAACGATTCAAAACTATGACCTTCACACTAGGTCCATTTTTAGTACCACAGCAATGATTCAAAACTATGACCTACACACTAGGTCCATTTTTAGTACCACAGAAATGATTCAAAAATATGACCTTTACACTAGGTCCATTTTTAGTACCACAGCAATGATTCAAAACTATGACCTTCACGCTAGATCCATTTTTAGTACCACAGCAATGATTCAAAACTATGACCTTCACACTAGGTCCATTTTTAGTACCACAGCAATGATTCAAAACTATGACCTTCACACTAGGTCCATTTTTAGTACCACAGCAATGATTCAAAACTATGACCTTCACACTAGGTCCATTTTTAGTACCAGAGCAATGATTAAAAACTATGACCTAGTCCCATTCAAAAGGCTTTATGATGGATGGATGGACAGATGAACACAAGGAATCTTATACAACCCATCTCATATGAATAGAGGTACAACTACAATAAGAATCTCATTTATCTTATCTGAATTCATATTGGCTTTTCAAAATCAAAACAATATCTTCTAAATCTGTTGATTGGGAACAACCCAGTCAATCTCGTTGATGTAATGTGAATAAAGCACATTTCCCTGAGGTGGGCCACACCCAGACTGTGTGAGGAAGGATATGCAACTCAGACAGTATGGGGAAGGATATGCAACCTAGACTGTCTGAGGAAGGATATGCAACCCAGACTGTTTGGGGAAACATATGCAACCCAGAATATATGGGGAAGGATATGTAACCCAGACTGTTGGGGGAAGTATATGCAACCCAGACTGTATACAGAAGTATATACAACTCAGAATGTATGGGGAATGATATGCAACCCATACTGTTGGGGTAAGGATATACAACCAATACTGTTGGGTAAGGATATACAACCCATACTGTTGGGGTAAGGATATACAACCCATACTGTTGGGGTAAGGATATACAACCCATACTGTTGGGGTAAGGATATACAACCCATACTGTTGGGGTAAGGATATACAACCCATACTGTTGGGGTAAGGATATACAACCCATACTGTTGGGGTAAGGATATACAACCCATACTGTTGGGGTAAGGATATACAACCAATACTGTTGGGGAAGGATATGCAACCTAGACTGTATGAGGAAGAAAATGCAACCCAGGCTGTTTGGGGAAGGATTTGCAACCCATGCTGTTTGGGCTAGGAGATACATCCCGGACTGGTGAGGGAAAATCAAAACTAATTTTCTAATCTGAAGCCTCATAGCAAATTTGATTACAACAAACTTCCTTTGATGTTTATTTTGTAGAAAAAAAATTATCATATTGATGGACAAGACAGATGGACATGGTAAAAGTATATGCCCTCTCCAAAAAACAGGGGTCTCAAACATGAAGCTCACATGTTGAATGAGGCCCGCCAAGCTGTATCCTTTGGCCCGCAAAATTTTAAGAAAGGCAACCCTTGTGTCATCGAACATGCCCTCATACAGCCCTCAGCGTGGTTTGAGTTTTAAGACATAATTTTCTAAACCTAATTTAATATTATAACTATGATAGGCTAATCAATTGAGTGAAAATGTACCATCTTTTATTAATAAATGAATGACAGCTCTAGATAACTAAACAAACGAGATAAGCTTTAATGCGTTGCTTGGATGCCCTGAATATGGAACAACTTTCACTTGCCTGACTTTTGCTTCCTGCAGTGCCTCGTTGTATGCAACATGATTCTCCAGCACATGATCTATCTGCAAGTAAACTAAGATGAATTGTATAAAACTGAAAATATGTTTTGATCCATGAAAATGAATAAGTTTGATATAGCATAGAACTAGGTTGAGGTTGATAGGCCCAGAAATATTCATATGCCAATTCAAACAAATTATTTCTCCCAGCCTGAAATAGAACACATTTGGTTAATTACATACTTCTACATTTTTTAAATAATAGTGTACCTACCTAGTCTGAACAAAGTTCAAAACAATTTAGATTTGTGTAGGTTCAAGGTTTAATTTGGCACATCTGAAAGTAAACACCAGTAAACAAAAATTTGGGAGTAAAATATGTCTTTCCAATAATACTTAACATTTCATAATATTTTAAAAGTAAATCCACTGCTTGCAAATCCAGCCAACTCCAGAAAAACTTGCATTCAAAGAAGTGCATGATGTCAGTAACTCAAGCAGACTGTGGAAGTTGTTTTTTTTCTTCTGTTTTCATCTGATCAAGGAAAGATTTGGTACATGTGAAAGTCTTTGAAGGTCTTGTAAAGGCTGTGTGTACTTAGCTGGCAAAGAGGGTTTTTGGGGACAGCAAACAGTCAGAAGTCCATTAATGCTGGGTCAAAGTGAATTTGAGGCATTCACTCAGGTTGTTGTTGTAGTGGGTACTGGATAACAATGGGGCCAGGACTGGTGATGGACCTGTTTGGTGCTGGTCAATGAAAATTCCATGGGTCTAATACTGGGTAGATGTGGATGAATGGTTTACCAAATCTAGTGTCTGCTGACATCTGGTATTTAAGTTCAGTATTGGCTATTGAGGGAATGGTCACCATTGCCAGTACCAGAATCTAAATGGAATGTCCAGAATTGGTCAATATGGGCAACTGTACTGTGATGGTACTGGCTTAGTAGTCGATACCATGATGCATTGCTTTTGTTGTGGCAATGTGGGAAATGACAGGGCTGTAACTAGGTGGGGAACCCATGACAGAATATTGCTTCCAGTGACTTTGTCATGAGTAGTTTGATAACAGAGGCATCTGGTTGAGCAGCAGAGAGGGTGAACCTCACAACTTTCCGAGCGTCGATTCGATGATCTAAGGCTTCCACCAAATAGTAAAAAAAATGGCGTCTATTCGATAAAATAAGATTTCCTTATATACGCCATTGTCGTTGTCATTCACCCTCTCTGCTGCTGGAATTTTCAGTTCTGGGTTAATAATTCTTTTACGAGTTCAACCAAATATTTGATCGAGTCCTTAGGACGAAAATCCTTTGAAATTGCAAAGCAATTTAGGACTTTATAAACAAACTAATCGCTAACACCTCTTCTTGTAAATCAATCAGATTATTTGACTGGTCGGTGAGTTTGAAATTAATTCTCGTTAACGAATTATTATGGCATCGCATGTAGACAGGATTAATTGGGTTTTCAATAATTAGGAATCCTGGAGGAGCTGTTGGTGCAAATGAATAAAGAATATATCCCTGCTGAGCTTGATTTGATTGTTCTAGATTAATCTGAAAGCTTCCTTCGATAACATCACATACTAAATTAAGCGCAATCACTGAGGATATATTCACGTTGAACGGAGCGATATGCCTACCACCGCCATCTGGGTCATTATTATATTTGAGGAGGACAGATGGATCTTGTTTTTGTAGCGCCTTGATATCGGTTTTAACAATTCTTGCTAGTTCATCAGCTTTGTACCCGGGAAACTTGAAATTACGCAGATTGTCCTCTGTGATATTGTAATCGGTTAGGAATCGTTGTTTATTGTCGCTGTTGTCATTAATTATTGTTTGAATAATTAGTTCATAGATATATTCCATGTCCGATATAAGTTGATTTATTATTTCAACATGTTTTTGCGATTTTGTTTTCCGTAGTTGTTCTAGTTGTGTTTCATATAATTGTTTAATTTCATTAAAATAACCACGGACGTCAGTTAGCGTAAATGAAATAGTAACAGATGAGTCGGTTGTTCTTTTAATGATAAAATCCCATTGCAATGTGTCTTTGATGGTAAATATAAATCTATCGGCGATTCTTCCTTTTCTTATATCAGATAAATTATCTCGATAACTGGGATTGATTTCATGATATGATTGTACGTCCGTGGTTAAGTCGGTGGCGGATTTTTCCGGTGGTTTTTCAGGCCATCCTAACACTGTTCTTAACGAGCTGTTATATATATCTACAATGTATCCCTCTGTGCTTATTTCGATCGACGACGAGAGCGTCGGTTGATGAAGATTAATAGCTATTTTTGATTCTTTTCCAGTGATTGATTTTATTCTACGCTGAATTTCAGCATTGATTTGCTTAATTTGGTACGACCCAGTTGGTAACGAAACAGTTTCCCACTCTGGAGTACCATCGGGTTTATTCTTATACGAGAACACCAGTGCGTTATTGGGTTGCTGACCGCCAAATGCAACCGATCTGATATTAGGCCAGCTATGATATACTCGTAATTTTGCCAGCGCGATCTCACGCACTGGAATCGGAGAAGGGAAGTTCACACTAAATTCAGGACTCGTTGATGTTATTGATATCATGCTTGTTTGTACTGGGTTCGTGTTCTCCACTATTTGTTGAAGTAATTCCATCGGTGTTGTCATTGTTATTATACTCATGATTTATTTCTAATTTTGGTATCGAGGAATCATAAATACTGACCATCACTGAGAACTCACAATCTGGTATGGTTGAGATTATTGAGATCATTCTGGTTTTTTTTGGGTTTGTGTTTTCCAATTCCATCGGTGTTGTCATTGTTATTATATTCATGTTGTTGCTCTAATTTTGATATCGCTGAATCAAAAATACTGACCATCGCTGAGAATTCACTATCTGATATAATTGTATTATCGAGTGACGATGATATCATCAATGATAATTGCGAATATGCGGTTGATGCAATATGAAATTGAAGTAAGTAATTCTGCAGTTTACTCTGGCTGCATGATGATATCTTTTTTGCTATCCCGGTTGATATACCCCCGATTGTAGCCACCGCAGAAATGCAAATTGGAACTACGACCGGGGCAATCATTATAACCGATGCAAGTATTATTCCGGCGCCAGCGAGAACGCTTGACACCGAGTACATAGTAATATCAATTGCGGTGATTCTTCGTCGGTATTTTTTTATTTTTATTTGATACTCCTCGGCGAGGGTTTTGAGTCTAGTCTGAAATTCTCTGACCTGATCATAGCGACATTGCGTTGATGAAATCATTTTTATTTTAAAAACACTAGTGTTTTCAATTATTTGTCATCGTTAGCGGGAATTGCTAGTACTTCAGCCGGAAAAATGATCTACGAGTTCTAAACACCAGTGTATTGTTGATCTAATTGTACTATCAACCGCGACAATCTCAAATTCTTCTTTACCATTGATAATTACTGTCGCGGTGCCACCAAAGTAGGTTTTACCTTTCACGATGATATCAAATTGCTTGGTAGAGACTAACGTTATCCTGTAGATACCACTGGACCCCTCCCCGATATCGATTGGCAATCTAACACTAGATTCTTTTACCCAATCAAAGGTCCCATAATCGACCGTATACACGATATTTTCAATGCTTCCGTGTGGATGCGGAATCTTTACCTTTTCAAAGGTTTCTTTTAGTTTAAGAATATCATTATACATTTCGAGGTAATTTGTCTTGATTTCGTTAGTATTTATCGTCCTCAACCTCTCTTTGTTAAAAAAGAACGAAATCAGAAGATATTTAAATTCATTGAGAGTTTTTAGGTGAAGAATATCATTGTAAATCTCGAGATAATTTACCTTGACTTCGGTAGAAACCATCATCCTCCCATCCCTCTTGCTAAAAAAGAATGAAATCAGAAGGTTTGTGAGTCCAAGCTGTGTTTGGTTTTCAATATACCAGTCGATGTTCGAAAATTTTGTCGTGATATCCTTGGGTTTACTACCCTCAAAGAACTTATTAACAAACTCGTTGGTGAGTTTTTGTTCGTCAATAGCGCTTTTAACTTCAGCGAGAGTCATGCCTGTCAACGATGTGGTTTCAGATTCATCACGTGTTCTCCCCAAAAATTTATCAACGATGGTATTAAGTGTTGTTTGTCTCACCATAAACCTAATAATATCGTTGAGAGTCATCGTAGATGTAGCCGGGACACCAAAGAAATTATTAGCGACGTAGGCATTGTGAGTATGCCTGATAATAAACTCGCTGATTTCAGCGAGAGTCGAGTCTGCCACAGGTGGGGATCCAAAAAACCTAACAATGACGTCGTTAATGGGTTTTTGATCTTCTTTTAGTTTAAAAATCTCGAGATAATTTGCCTTGATTTCTGAAGCAGTCATCATCCTTCCAGCTTCCTTGTTAGCGAAGAATGAATTCAACAAGTCTTTAATTTCAGCGAGAGTCATGCCAACCACAAGCGGGGTTCCAAAGAATTTATGTACGACATTTTTGCGAAAATTATTATAACCTCGTATAAGATCATTCAGCTCACGTTCGTTGGTAGCAATCGCGTCGGTGATCGTAGAAATAAGATTACCAGGTTTAAGTTGTCCACCGTTGGAATAAAGCGCAATAGAGTTTTCAGCGGCATCGCTCTGCCGTATCAAAATGTCATTCACGGATATATTACTGCTTTTCAATTTACCCTGTTTGTCTTGAAATACAACTAATTCGTTCGGGTCAACATCTATTAAATTTAACATCTCAGCGATTTCATCTTCAATTATTTTTTTTACATCCTCGATAGAACCCGCAGACGTTTCCTCGGTGGGTTCCAACATTGACAGAGATTGTCCCCAAATATCAATCATTATTGTTAGCGTAACTTGTGTTTTCAATTTATTGATCCTTGTAATTTCCCACTCGTGTATTCGTTTACAACAACATGAGGTGGTTTCCACGGAGATCCAAAGGATTTTAATGAAATCTCTGCGAGGACATTTAATACTTCACGGCCGCATATCGGTGGATCATTTAATTGTTGTGTTGGCAGCGTGGAATAAAAAATCGGAAACTCTTTGAGTTTCGTCGAAGAATTTATATACCGCATAAACTCTTTCGGTGGGGCTAGCCCATATGAATCGAAATAGACAATTCCACGTGGATCAATCGCGTATGCAACCCAGTGAGTTCCCGATCCGCTGCTGTTATCAAGATTGATGATACCGGTTTCAACGTTATTTGGTTTTCTTGGTAATTGATCTCTCATAAAAACCCCTCTGAAGTTTTTATCGCCAGTTTTTTAGCAGCATCAATTAAATCAAAATTGGACATAGGAACCATAGGTTCCTCAACAATTGGGTTGGAAATCGAAGATTTGTAAATCGAAGATTTTTCAATTAATAAACCGTTCCTGGTATTCTTCTTAGACCCGATCCGTTCACGGATTTCCCGCTGTACCATGAATACGGGGTTCCTGGTAGGTACAACCCCTTTCCCCTTTTTTTATATCCTTTCCCAGTTGCCTTTTTCAACGCCATCCCTGCCGCGGTACCAACGGCTCCCAACGCTGCCGCTTTCGCCACCGCTGGGGCAGCCGCTGCAATCAATGCTGGTATTGCGGCTAACAATGGAAATATACCACCTGATTTTATCATGTTCGCGACTGCGGCTTTTGAAAATTCTATTTGAACTCCTCGCTTATTTTTCATTGCATCATTAAAATGTTTTATTTGACGATCCGTTAATGATATTTTATGTGTACCGCCGGACATCTGCGCTGGTTTTAACGTTATTGTGGTTCCACATTCTTTAGCGGATTTTGATTTTAATTTCTTGACCTGACCATCAGTCAGCTTGACACTAACAACACTATATGGCATTTTATTGTAAAACACATTTATGCTTTCAATTGATCTAATTGGAAACTCTTCAAGTTTCATTTACAGATTTTCCACTGGTGCATCAACGATTCTCATTCGTCCGCCAGCCCCTTCTAACAACATTGATTTGTCGCTGAGAATAACAGCAACCGCTCTATAATCAACACCACCAGGATCTATACGAGCCCTAAAATGTATGTCAACGACGGATTGTCTCATTAAATCAAGATGTTCCAGCGAAAAGTAATAAATCGGATACAAGTTCTTAAAATCGAGTTGCGATATTTGCAAACCGGTATCAACGTTTTGATCACGACCCATATATGACAGCATCCGATGATACACACGTGCTATTTGGTTGTTTCCGTAATTAAGCTGTATATCCTCAGATGGTTCTTGTTGTCCGTTTATTCTCAGTGAAACCTCACTTACCCCTAATCGATCAAATATCATATGACTGCGTTCTTGGGAGCGTAATCGATTCCGATTCTGCAGCGCTATAAATATATGACGTGGAGCTGAAACGCCTTGTTTTGATGCCAAATGCCATGTAAATGTACCATCAACATCATCCTCTTTGGTATCAGTTGTTGTTGTTAGCCAACTTAGCAATGATTTGCCGCCTGTGTCCATAAATGAGAGTAGTCGCTCTTCTGTGGTAATTGATGGGGTCATTACTGGCATCCACAATGCTAATTTAGTTAAAACAACTTTACCATCAGCGGCACCAGTACGCCAAATTGCATCATTGTCATTGCCTTTTCGCACTAACGCGATTGTGTGTTTGGCTCCATAGATGACTTTTCTTACATTTCTGCAGAATCCAAATATATGATGGAGTGGAATTGCACACGAAAACTTTTTCTCTTGTTCTTGCAATGCTAATTTTCGTGTTGCAAATCCTAAATTGAAATTATCATTAACGCCTCCAAGAATATCAAACGCAGCTCCTGGTCTAGCTCGACGTTCTGGATTAGTTGCTTCTCGTTGATTATCAACTGAAGTGTCTTGCGGTGTTAACACTTTAATGTATTGAAGGTGGTCAGCGTTATCAGAGGTATCCTTTGCAAACATCATAGATGGACCAGCCGATCTTGTATAATCATCGGAGTATCTTGCTAGTCCGATTATTGTTGTTGCAACATCAACCTCGCGGTCTATTGATTCAATTTCTTTTCCATCAATGAGATATCTTGCACTTTCAAATAACGCCATTATACCATTGTTGACGAAACCAACTCGGATATTTGGATCATTTGCATATGGTGGATCATTATGAGCAGCATCGTTTGTTACGAGTTTTCCTTCTACTTCGATAAATGCTTCACATGGCAAAAAGTATTTACTGGTATCTTGA
The DNA here is from genome assembly GCA_030141615.1 of Unio pictorum. Taxonomy (NCBI): domain Eukaryota; kingdom Metazoa; phylum Mollusca; class Bivalvia; order Unionida; family Unionidae; genus Unio; species Unio pictorum. Next base: position 6,198,623 of record JARLTB010000219.1, on the reverse strand, counting down.
ACTTGAAGTTCAATTCGCGATCGTAGGTCGGGTTGTATTGCATGATAGGAATAGTATTGATAATCGCGGACGGAATCATCTTTGCGCACTGGGGCTTCCATATCTAACGCGGGATCAGCTGTTCGTTTAAACATTTATAACATTACTAGCGTTTTCAATTGGTGAATTGCAAAGCAATTTCATCTTTATAATCATCGTCGTTGAAAATTCTTCGAATTTCTTTTTTGTTTCAAACCACTTCCTGCTATCGCGTTCATGATAGCGCTATCTGTTACCGGTGGTGACGAAGTCAATTGCGCTAGTTTTTCTTCCACTGCGTTATTTATTGCTTTGCTGATTTTTGCAGGCATCACTGTAGTTGATGGCAGCACCACTGACGAAGTCATTCCTGGTTTCTTTCGTACCAATGATGCTATTTTATCTTTCGCGGCAGAAAATGCCTTTCCGGCAAGATTTCCAACGAAATTGATTCCCTTATCACGGATAGCATCAATGGCTTTCATTGATAATTGTTTAGCTAACGGCGCCACCTTGGGAGCCATTCTTGTAAATAACCCCGCAATGGTATTGCCGAAACCATCTCCGTAATATGCTCTATAAACAGGCAATCGTGAGTTCACCACGTAGACGCTTACTGGTTTATCATGATTGTAGTGTATAATCATCTTGTTATAAAACTAGTAGTTTTTCAATTAATGATCAATCGCTTACATCCATAAGATTTTCATCATAACGTAGGGCGTCTCTGTGATTTTCAACTAATTCAGCAATAAGTTCTCGATATACATCAATGTCCATGATACCGCCGGCAAATAATCGTCTACAGATATCAGCTGCTTCATTAATTACTTCCGGTGAATTATTTCCGGCTCGTTTCCCTCCGATGAGAACCTCTAACCTTGATATATCACTGAGAATGTTACCAGGGCATGTCACGGTAGAGTCAAAGACTCCAGCGTTGAAATCCTTTAGATTTCCAATCGAATATCCTTTTCCGCTTGTTTTCTCAGTTGTACCAGTTTCATCATACTCTTCAATTCCCTTTCTAAATTCTTTATATCCCAATTCTCTTTTATTTAAACGGCCAACCCCCCTATTCGTTTTATACAACCAATCAGCCCATTCATCTCGGCTTATTCTACTGTTCTTATACTCGTCTTTTAAAAAGTTTTTTTCTGGAATGAAAGCTTTGGGCGGCAAAATTACCAAAAATCTTATAATGTTCGGGTTTTATTAATTGAGGTCGTTTGATTTCTGCTATAGCTCCTTCGGTGAGTTTGTCTATAAAGGAAACACCTCTTGGGGTGACGACATCAACAGGTTGAGTTTCAGGTGCAGAATCATCAATATCAGCTAATCGTTCATATTCGCGCTGAGTTTTTATATCACTGGATAACTGTTGTATCCCTGCGCGTGTTTGTCCGGTCTCTGCTGCTATCTTTTCAAGCACACCAAGAACAGGCACTTCTCGTCGCTTGCCTTCCTTAGGAATATCTCCGTATATTGCTCGTTCAGTTGCTGTTTTCACATCTTTGGTCGCACTTGTTATCGGAGTAAACAGTTGTTCACTTGACACAGAAAAGTCAGTCTGCGCTTGTTGTCGTTGTTGAAGTTTCTCGCGAAGTCTGTCTCGAACCGGTATAAACTTTTTAATTGCTGCTAGCCGCTCTCGGGCTAATTTAGTTGTAAGTGATTCACCTACCATATATTGTTTGTGAACTAAATTTTCAAATGTAAAACCCTTTGGGTTTCTATCACAATTAAAAGCTTAGTTATTAAATAACTTAGTTATTAAATAATGTACCATCAAGCTAACGTATTCATCTTCGACAGGGTTAAACTGTACGACGCTATCCGCGAATGTTTCAGAAATAACATCGCTGGGGGTTTCAGAATTGTAATATCTGAGAACGGCAATGAACGATTTGTGTTAACGACGCGGCAACAAGAACAACTACGTGAAAATGGAGGCGTCGCGGTGATAACTTGCTACTACAACCAGATCATCCATTATGCACATAACTGCATGGGCAAGTCCAGACTGCTGAGTATCCTTTCAGGAGAAAATCCCATGTAAGTGTTACAAAAAACGCTAAAAAAAAATAAATAAATTATTTACATTATTTACGAAAGCCTATTTTTTTTTTTTTTAGTAACACCCACGTGGTTAAGATACGGGTTTTTCCTCGTTTAACATTTTTCTAAGATCACGAACCTTAGAACTAATTTCAGCTCGTTTTTGATACTCTTGGCCGAGCTTTTGACGTATTGCTTCAACGGTGCTAAATAGCGTTATGAATACATTAATGTCGTTACCGTACAAACAAGCATTGATGGATTTTTGAATTCCTTTCACGAGCCTGTACATCCTAGGTAAAACATAACGACCCTTACTAGACTGATATTCAATATCTTCATATTCCGAGGTAATCCTGTCACAGTCGAGACTTTCAGATAATAATACCCCTTTATTATTTAAATTTGAGATTTACATCATTGATATCCATTATTTATAGTTATAAATAATTATATAAATATAAATTATATATAATTATATAAATATAGTATACTGTATCTCTAATTATTAAAAAAAAACAAAACAAAAAACACTCATTTGGCAATCTCGCTGGCGCCCTATGACGTCAGAGAGACCCAGAGGTTTACGACAACACATCTTTGGAACTCCTTGGTTGCCTTCGCATCCAAGTAAGCCCAAGGGGACCCGAAACATACATCTCCGGCGGGAGGCCTAAGGTGGCAAACGCCATCTTAGACCGCCCAGAAGATATGCTTGGGGTGACGTCACAACATGTACTTAATTAAGGATGGATATATTCAATGAAACGATGATGGAATTTGTGATGTAATGATGTGGGCGTGGTAAACCAAACCAACATGGCAACCCATGAAATCGAATTCATGGTTGCATGAGTTGGAAAAAAACACCAACCCACGCTACCGAGAATGCGATAGCATGAGTTACAATGTTGGTTTGGCTGAGGGGGATCGCCCCTCCCCCCCAATTAATAGAAAAAACATCTTCCGTTTCGCCATCAAATAATGTATCTGCTATGGGGACCGAACACGTAGTTGATAGATCTATGTTTACAAGACAAACACGATACCATTACACCACGGAATAGTCATACAGAATAAAGATTTTTTACTATATATATCTTCTGATATACTTAACAATAAGAGATTTTTAAAATAGACAATTTTATGCTGCAACAATGAGAAATATTTTAAACAAAATAATACAGTTGTTAAATAAAACAGCGTTTTTACTCTGTTATAATCCTCTAGATAAAATACATTCACAAAGAGCTGTATACAAGGAATTTTAACCACGCCCACCTACTTCAATGAATAGAAAACACTCGCGTTCCGGCTGAGCGAACATAGGTAATGCGTTAGATTATAAAGAATTTTTGTACTGAAAAGAACGAGTTAGCTGTCTGCTTTACTGCTAGTCCACCCCCCCACACACATGAGATATGTAGATAAATAAAAAATTTTGTACTGAAAAGAACGAGTTAGCTTAAATAAATAATACAGTTTTAGCCCACAAGCGACAATAAAAAGTTTTATTCTCTATCGATCTCCATTACAGTCACGTGGGCACGCCTAGTCAAGTACAGGTAATATAGCAGGCGACAAATTCCTTTGACGTCATAATACAAGGGAACTTAGTAGGTAGAGTGTTTTGAGTGGTTGGATTTGTCCATGGGGATTTATCTCCCTTGAATCGTTTCAGGTGTATACGAATCTTACTTTATGACCATTTTTTTTAGACAGAGATGTTTTAATTAAATTTTGTGCAACAAATCGAATTGAAGGCACGCAAATGTCAAAGTATCTACTGGCTTCGTTTATCGAATGAAAGATTCTCTCCTCGCTGGTTTCTAAATCAAACGATTTAACTCCCCTAGGACGTTTTGCATATTTGCCTGTTCCACCTAATTTTGCATTCAGACTTTGTGAGACGGCTTGAAGATTCTCAAGACAATTATCAGTCTTCACGCCATTTATGTGATCAATCACAAATCCGTCTTCGATTAATCCGTTATGACATTCAAAAATAATTCTGTGACAAAGATATGTTTTATTTCTAGCACTAAACAACAAATAACCCATATTATTCAGATATCCAACCGTTTTTTTTAGTCTGCGGTGCCTGACAACACCATCACTGGAGGCTTCGTAATTAACAAGCACTGGATGAGGTCTGAAATCTTGGCTCATTTGTATAATAATACTATTTGTCTAATTTATTATAAACCTCTTGATATAATCTTGCGGGGTTTTGATGATTTTGTCCTTGATTTTATCAAGGACGGAGTCATTGATTCGTTTGTCATAATAGCGTTTTAGTTCCCTGTATCGTTTACCCCCACAAGCAAGACACAACTGCGATTTTCCCCTTACCCCAACCCCACATTGGAGGCATGGGAGAGGACCTTTTGAACCGTTTCTCACACTTTGCATATGATACCCACAGAATTCGCTTCTGCATGATTTGTTACACGGGGTTGTTGATCCAATCATAAGCCACTTGCAGTGATTCATTATACTATATTTTTCTATTTAAATACTTGTTTTAATTATAACATGGAGGAGTTCCAAAGATTATCGAAAATTAAGCCCTGGAAAAATACTAAATTCAATCTTGCTAGGGAGTTCCAAAGATTATCGAAAATTAAGCCCTGGAAAAATACTAAATTCAATCTTGCTAGGGAGTTCCAAAGATTATCGAAAATTAAGCCCTGGAAAAATGTTAAATTCAATCTCGATAGAGTCTCTGATACACCAAAACGTCTAATCGGTGATAGAACTATACTGGGTAAAATCAGGGAGTGTTTTAATGAATTCTACCGAGACGGTGCAGCATACTGTTGGTCGACATTTCGAATTATCAATGATGATGTCAATGTACCCAACATCGATGCTACCATGAACGATGAAAGAGCAGCTGAGATAATTTCACACCTTGGCCCGCCAAGGAGCTGGAAATCCAAAGGGGAAATTCAAAGATGGAAATCCAAAGGATTTCAAACAAGGAAAATCAAAGATGGAAATCTAAAGGTAAATTGCAAAGCAATTCCCAAACAAAGCAATTCCCAACAAAAGTATTTTTTCAGAATAAAATTCATTATCGAAGTCGAAGGCAAATGGATTATCAGGGATAAATTTGAACCAATCCTCAAGGATAAAAAAACTGTCATTGTAAGTAGAGATTCCAAACCAGGAATTCTGACTGGAATTGACAAACCATACTACGAGAGATCTTATCCCGTAACAGCAATCGTTTATGGGATATATCCGTTAAATGATAAACCCGATATTGCAAAACTAGCTCCTATGAAATATTCACCATTGACTTCGTTAAGGTTCAATTGTGTAGCAACACGGGTAATGGAACACTTCACAAATGCATCCCGAGGAAATAAACTAACTGATCTGCGACGTAGGAAAATAACAGAATGGGAACTGACAGTGAAACAGCACGGTGCAAAGATTTCTGATATAGCTAAATTAGAAACATCATTAAGATTCCCAATATCAGTAACGACAATAACCGGGGAAGTATTACACGAACCGAAATATAGATTACAAGGAGCGCCAATACAAATTATTGATCATAACGAACACGCGTGGACACCTGCGGTAACAATATTTCCACGAGAACGAATCGTGAGATATATCCCCCCGGAATTTTCCGGGGATGTTTTCTATGAAGAGAAATTATTTGATGCTATTCATGCGTTGTGTAAAGAGGACCCTGTGTCAGTGTGGTTACTTAGCAGTGCTGGTTCCGAATCAGGATTCGATCAATTTGTAAGACCAAATGGTGAATTATATCGCGTTGAAGAATTAGATAACAGAATGAGAAAAATCGCTAATGATTTTTCACCAGAGAGTTTCCATGAAAAACTACTCACGGATAGTTTTACTATTTCTTCAGTGGTAGCTCACTTCGCAAGAGAAAAAAACTCCTGGCGTCCAACACGAAGTGATTTTCTCGAGGACGTTAAATTGAGTTGCATCGAATTTGGTCATGGAGGACTGTGGAATACAAAATACCATCGTGACGGTATGATTTCAATTGATATATCCGCGTGTTATCCTGGAAGTTTTCTCGGGTATGGAGAATGTAGTAACTATTTTAAACGATTTGGACACCCCACGCATGAAATGACTCGTGTTGCGATTAATGGACCATTACCTGATTTTGATTTAACCGGATTCGCTCGTGTGATATCATTTGAACTCGCTACAGGGTTACATCCGTGTAGTTATGTTTGGCTCGGTAGACACCTATCTGAAAAGGCCTGGATGCCAATAGTGTTACTACGATATATGATTGATTGTGGCATGCTGATATCGTTGATTGTTTCCGAAGCTATTATATGCTATCGAGCTCAGAAAGAAGTTTGGCTACCACAACCCGATCTAGATCGTATAATCAGCGAACTACGAAAACAGTGTCCAGATGGAAATTCGAAGAATTTCAATGAAGAAGAAATCATAAATTGGTCTAAGAAGTTATTTGAAAGTAAAAAAGAACAAGCAAAGGATTTTGGACAAAGAATAATCGGTAAATTTACCCAGGGTGGAAGATACGACAATGCAAAATTTTCCTCGCGGTTGATCATAGACGTCGCTGAATACGATTTTCTTGTAACGGATTTAACGAAACAGGGAAAACTTGTATCCCGTAAGGATGCTTTTCTATCCAATGGTGAGAAATTGGGTACGGTTGTTACCTACTGTGATGGATATAATTCCCAGTACACACATTTGAGAAGTTCTATGCTAGCTTATGCTTCTATCAATTTATTTTCGATGATAAATAGATTTCCTAATACCGCGGTTAGAGTAGCTACTGATTCGATGTATATACACAATAAATACAAATCAGATGTAGCTAAATTCACATCCCAGGAGGAAGCGTGGGGGTGTTGGAGATTTAAAAAGGAGACGCTACATGAGTATTGTGAATCGGCAGATGTTACCATGGATGAAAAGTACTTAAAATGTGATGAGATTCAATCAGAATTTTCTAATGTACCACCGGTATCTGATCCAATATGTAGATACAAGACAGTTTATTTAAACGGTTGTGGTGGGTCAGGAAAGACAACTCGTGCAATTGAATTATATCGTCGGAAAAATCCTACGGATTTCACAAACATGATTGTGTTAACACCGACTCACAGACTCGCCAGAGAGATGATACAGCGAGGGGTAAATGCCTGTACTTATCATAGTTTCTTTCGATGGAAAGGCGATGAATGGACCCCTGATCGAATGGGTGATAAATTCATTCCTGAAATCATAATTTGGGATGAAATATGCACGGTATCGTTGAGAGTATTACAAACATTTCTCGAGTGGTTGTTAAACAAAAACACAAAAGTCGTCATGTGCGGTGATCACGGCCAACCACCACCATTTGTCGGTGGATCTCCACATGAATGGCTAAAGGGTTCTGTAGACTATTATGAAGAAATTAATACCGACCATAGATCACTTGATGAACAATTACGCGAGTTCAAAGCACTGATTAGATTACAACCGGATAAAATCCAATGCGAAATAGCGCGTGAAATAATTTCAGAAACTCCCATGAATGATTTCTGGGAAACGTGGAGACCAAATGATTTGATAGTAGCAAGTAGAAAAATAGTCAGAGACACACTTCAGATGAAGTTATTTGAAACGCATAAAGAAAAATTTGCAACACTTCCAGTACCGTTGTGTTATAGGCCTTCGGATACACGAAAGCAGAATATTGAAGTTGATATTCCAGGGAAGAGTGAAAAGCAGATTCTCGTGTTAAATGATATTGTGCTGGTTGATATCAGCGTCGTCGAAAATGCATTGCGTGCTAATAAATCCCCATGGACGCTAGGATACGCAGCGACGATACATTCTTCACAGGGATTAACTATATCAGATACAATTGTTTGGATGGTAGACAATCGCATCGAATGGTCGAATTTAGTCTATCTCGCAGTATCCAGAGTACGAAGAATAAATCAGCTTCGAAGAGTTGTCGTTGGCGAAGCCAGTGGCGATGATGAAATCATTTGTGGCGATGATGACACCACAATCAACGCCGACAACGTCAAGGATATAATCAGAAAAAAACTCTCTGGTTATAAACAACAGGATAAAAAAAATAATAGAAAATTTGACATTGATGCTGAATTAATAACTACGCTGAAGCAACAACAGAATAATCACTGCGCGAGTTGCAATTGTATAATGCGTTGGCAGTATTCGGATAAAGATCCTCGCCAATTTACCGTAGACAGAAAGAATAGCAGCATTGGTCATATCAAAGATAACGTTATGCTGACTTGTCTTGAGTGCAACAGACGCAGAGGTGCAAGCACAATGCCTCTGGCATCGGGTGCTAGTTAAGACCACGCGGTGGTAATTGAGTATCCTCGGGGATTACCTGTAGTTGTTGTCGAGTAAATCCTCGCTGAGGAGCAGTTGAATCCAGTTTATAGACTGGAGGTCTACCAGTTGATCGTGTTATAGTAGATATCTTGTGTGCAGTAACACTCCAAATAGGATCGGTAGCTCTTTTTTTACCACCCTCAAGCTCTCCTGGTTCGTATAAGTACCTTACAGTGACATTACTACCAAGAATTGGTTCTTTGAAATCTTTTTGTGAAATTCCTTGGATTTCCATTTTTGGTATAGACGCTTTCTTAATCGCGTTGACAGGTTTCATGTTAATTGTTCGAGTAATCTCGTTATTGAGCGCGGTAATCACAGCTGGTAATCTCTTAACCCATTCACGGGATCTTTTATCTTGAATAAACTCCTTCGCGTATTGATATCCAAATAACCGTTCAGCAAGAGTCCGATTAAATCGTTCAACAATTGCCTGATCGCGATGTAGTGCAGTATGTCCTTGTCTGATGGTGACATTGTGATGTTTCATCGCTGATAAAACAGCGCCTTGAAATTCCTTGCCAGGATCAACTTGTAACAGATTTGGCCAACGTAGAGGGCCTCGTCGATAAATCTTTTCAAATGCAGAAGCAACTTCAGGTGATGATTTTGTTTTTAGCGGTTCTGCTTGTTTGTATCGACTAGCAACGTCAACTACGGTTAGCGCGTATTTGTAACCGTTGTCATGTGGTAAAAACAATAAATCAGCCTGATGAACTTCATTAGGGACAGTCACATCAAAATGCGAGAAATTGATTTGTTTAGGACGCGGTAGATAAATTTGCCATATAGCCTGTTTGGATAACCAATTAGCCGCAGTAGCCTTTTTCACTTTTGCGGCGTTGGCGAGTTTATTGATTGCAGCGTTACCCCTCCAGTATCCTCTTGGGGAATAATAAATTGATTCCATATTATTAATTACCAGCACCCATCATCAATTTGCCTTTCATAGCTGATTTTACCAACCACGAAGCCAACTTTTCTTTAAAAGATTTATCAGGAATAGCATTTAACGCATGAATTAATTTCACATCCGCGAGATGCCTGTTTTGCAGATTGCTGCTTTTATATGCAACATCATGAGCATGACACGCCTTATCAATAGCGTTTATCGGATACTCGCCGGATCGGGGTTGATTTTGATCATCAAGTCTGATATCTAATCGTGTTCCGGGACCACAGTAGCTATATCCTGGAAGGTGCTTTTCTCCCGGGTACTTTGCCCATGGGGTTCCAGGGAGCTTTGCCAATTTGGCTGCGATATCACCTCCTCGTTTTTTTTTAAAACATCTCCGGATTGTAAAATCTTTGATTTTGTAGAAATAAATCTAAACTTTTTTATACCACATGTTGCACATCTACCAGTTAGTGCTGATCTGTTATTTTTAGTTGTAACCGTCGTCACATCATTTGTGCTAGTACGCGTTTTACACTTCACACAATATAGATCCATAATTTATGTATAGAGATATGAATATAATTGATTTTTCAGCGACTAAAATAAGAGAACCAGTTAAGCATCATGCAGCGCTACCAAACTCTATCCGTGCAATTATAATCGGGCCATCTGGATCCGGCAAGACTCAATTGTTGCTCAATTTAATAATGAGATGGATGAAGTGGGATAAGTTGTATTTAATTGCTCCTAGCGTAGATGATCAATGATGCTATGAAGTGTTAAAGGATTTTAACGAGAATGCATCAGAAATTAAAGGTGAGAATACCATTGATTTTATAACTGATATTGACGAGGCGCCATCCGTGGATGACCTTGATGGGAGCATTAACAATTTAGTCGTATACGACGATGTGATGTTAGACAATCAAAAAAACCCAGCTAGAATATTTTCCAGAGGCAGGCATAAAAACACTGACGTGATATATGTCACTCAACGATACACTCAGATTCCAAAAGTGATTAGAGACAACTGTAACTTACTGTGTGTATTTAACGGCGTTGATATTCATACGCTTCGAAATATTTGGCAGACATGGTGCTCTGATATGGACTTCAATCAATTTAAAAATTTCTTTAGTAACGCTCAGTCGACTCCACACGGATTTATAACAATAAATTTACATGATCCTCGGACACGATATCGTATCGGACTCAATCAAATATTTGGTTGAACTCGTAAAAGAATTATTAACCCAGAACTGAAAATTCCAGCAGCAGAGAGGGTGAATGACAACGACAATGGCGTATATAAGGAAATCTTATTTTATCGAATAGACGCCATTTTTTTTACTATTTGGTGGAAGCCTTAGATCATCGAATCGACGCTCGGAAAGTTGTGAGGTTCACCCTCTCTGCTGCTGGTTGGTAAAATTGATGATGTCCTATTGTGTGCATGTCTTTAGCCAATGTCAACTGTCCAGATATCATATATATATATATATATATATATATATATATATATATATATATATATATATATATATATATATATATATATATATATCTGGACCAGTGATAGCAAACATCATATGTATGTATGATTCTGAACTGTTTTCCATACAATTATTAATACTAATAGGGTTATTATCCTCAGCCTCACCTGTATATTCCCACATTCAATCCTGGTAACTGTTGTTGATATCTGCTATCAGAGAAAGCAAACAATGGCATATACCAATGAAATCCATCAGGCATCACATTAGTCTGCAGTGATGACAAATTAAGATAAACCAAGACAACAAGAAAGAAATATGACACATTGCTTAAACAGCCTGCAATAAGCTTGGTAGTGAGATGAAATGTAAAGTCTTACAGATCACTGATCTGGAAAATCAAGATGTAAGAACCAGATCTGGTCAGAAAACAGATGAAGTGCACTTCCCCGCAGTGAGAAAACTCCAATGAATCACTTAACCTGGTGAAGAGGGGTTAAATGAATGGTATTTGTGACATCTCTTGTAACATTATGCAGCCAGGAATAATCAAAAATAGTAACTGCACCAATACTTCTATCCAAGGGAAGACCATTTTATCTTACTTCAGTCTTGACAAGCCGATGTTTTAGAAATGTTGCTGGTAAAAAATTCCAAAATGAAATGACAGTCTTTTTTAGCTTCCAAGGACTGGATTTGCAAGCTAATTGATTAGTACTTCTAATGTATTATTATTTAGTAATTTATCTAAAGAAGAAACACTTAAAAAGTTCCAGTCATGGTATGCAATTTAGAATGATAGACTGAACTCAAATCATGGTATGCAATTTAGAATGATAGAATGAACTCAGTCATGGAATGGAATTTAGAATGATAGACTGAACTCAAAGTCACGTTGTGCAATTTAAAATGTTAGACTGAACTTAAAATATGCAAGACCAGATCAACCAAATGAGTTTAAATGGTATTTAATGAATACATAAAACAAGACACGGAAGAATAATGTGACATATCCATAAATGAAGGCCAGTAAAAGCATTTCCCTACAACTCCGAAAAAAACATGTGGTCTGTATTTATTACATTCCCCTCTTTTATGCATTCTAAATATTTAAAAATGTACAAAGTGAATGGAATTGAAAACAAATTGGATTTATAAAACTCTGATTTTGGTACATCTAAAAATATATGGATATGCAGTTGTCAAGCAAAATACCTAACAGTTCCAGTTTGTGTGTCAAATACTAAAACATGGACTAAGTATCCATCTCATGCAACAGACCAATCATGTAATATTAAATGAGTATCTAATAAAAGCCTTAGATTATATTGTCTCTGCACCAGTCCTCCAAAACTCACCACTTCCCTTGTATGCCTTCAAAGAAGAGGGCTTCCTTGCTCATGAGATTCTCTCCTGATTAAAGGTTAGAACTCTTTTCCATGCAAGACTCTATCAACAAGTGACAAGCATGAAAAAGTCTGTCCAGATAGGGATGAAACACCTGTGAACATGGAAGTATGAGCAGGCTGAATTTTGTCAGAATTCTTCTGGGGACATCTATTGCTATGTTGAGTAGACTTTTTACCCATGACTTGTCAGATCTAAAACAGGCTACTTTACAAGTCTGGTCCTCAATTTTCTGATAGTTGGTGGTGGGAAGGTGTAGTCGCAACTCCTCATGGCCATGGCCTCTGGATCCAAGACGGGAGAAACAACGGTGGTAAGCTTATGATACCACCTTGTTGCAATATCTGTCATCAGATATATACAGAGTGCATAAATCCAAGAATGAAGTGACCACAGAGTCTTATCCTTCTTGACAGGAAACTGGCCAGAACATCAAGTCTAACAGGAATATATCTGATGTGCCATCATGTGTCAGGAATATAATCACAGAAACCCCCGGATCAGGAAAATTTAGTCAGGTGATTTTGCCCTATTCAAACCGGTTTGAGAATGTGGATGACATACATTACAAAGATCACTTTCTTTCACAGTTGGTCTCTCTAACAATAAAAAGTGTTTGTAACAGTTTTCATTTTGAGAAGATCTATATGAAGTGCTGGATCCAGTTGCCACTTACCTCAGTGACATGAAGCAACACGCGAGCCATTCAGCAAAGGGTAACATCAGGTATGGGGTTATCAAGAGAAAGCCACTGTTCGTCTTACTAGTGACACAGTTATCATTTTATCTTGGTTGAGATCATAACATGCCTATCTAGACAACTGGAAAAGGGCAAGATCAGTGAGTATGTAGAGCCATTTGCAAAGGGCACTTATAAAGGCAGTCCAAAGAAATCAAATCGAATGATGCCTTAAGTTGAAGAAACTCTCTTGCAGAAACCCACTTCTTGCTTGAGATTGCATCTGAGAATCTATAAAAGATGTATGAGATTGAGATAAAATGGAAAGGCGCACAGAAAAAGTTAATTTTATCAATAATCAGAATATCAATGTTTTTTTCCCTGGCAGAAACATGGCTAAATAACATCAGGCAATGAGCCCAAGTGCATGGATCTAACTCCCACCAGTTTCTCCTCCATGAAGTCATTTCCCCTGCACTCTCACAGTGGTGGAATTGCTGTCATTGCAAAGAACTCCATGATAATCATCTTAACCACAATACAACATTTGATTTCTACCAAAAATCATTTGAACTAGTCTAAACCACGCTCACGCTGGAACAAAGGGCAGTCCATTTTTTCTGCCTTTACCGCCCTCCTCCTAGTAGAAAAAACTAGCTGACTAAATATCACTTTTTGGAGCATTTTCTGAATCTTCTGGAGTATGAAAATTTGAAAAGTAGCAACCTGATTATTCTTGGAGATTTCAACTTTCTCTTTGACTGTCCATGAAACCCATATGCATCAAAACTCCTAGATTCCATTCGTATTGTTTTTACAGTAAACTGTTATTTGCTAGGACCTACCAACTTCCCGGTAGCACTCTGTCCACCCTCATTTCCCCATAGTCCCGGGATTATGATGGAGTATAGTGGACCCCAGACTCCTGATACAAAGTGTGGCTCCTCACTCATCTGTGAAAAAAATGCATGGAATGTAAAATCACCTTTTTTAATCACACTGTACGTTTTTTAATAACATGAATTTTATTATTTTTCTTCACTTAATGTGAATAAATGTAGTCTATATGTATAATACAATGATACATGTAGTACAGTATATACAGTGGAACCTCTCCATACTGACATCCCATGAAAGCAAACAAAAAATTAGGCTCTGAGTGGTTGTCTGTTTATTTCCTCTCAGATTTAATCTAAACAGAAGTGCAATCAGTTATGTCCCCTTAGTTATGACAATGTTTATTCCATAATGGCCCAACTTGATTCGATAACCCGTTCTAGCCCGGATTGTACGCACCGCCCGTTCTGTACTTGATTCATAGTAAGTAGATACCCCTGTGCGACCGTTTGTCACCCGTACTAAACACTGCGGCCTATTTTAAACCAAGATGGCGACAGCAGAAGAAGACACGTGACATAAACATTGCTATCTCCGCCATTTTCGCCGTATTTTTCTTCCTTGATTGGATCACCCGGTCAATACGCCGAATCACGTGATAGTATCATCACGGTCCTCCGGTCGGGCGATAGAATCAAGTTGGGCCAATGATTACTGCCCTCTTCATGCTTTATTAGTAAAATAATGATTTTACTTTGTGTGAATTTTATGCTGTAAGTGTTTATATAAATTTAAATGATTTGATAAAATGTTACAAACCATTAGGGACCTTGTTTTGAGGCTTAATACCATTTCTCAGTGCAAGAAAGGCTATATATAGTGGCCAACATAACTAGTGAAGAAGGAACCTGAGAAAACTCAGGTAAGAACACCGACCCACAAGAAACTAGTGGCAGTTTTCTCTTATACCCACACTGGCCTAGCCTAAGAGTCAAACCCACACAGACAGAGGTGAGATAGGAGTGATCGGCAAAGGCAAGTGTTCTAGGCCACTCAGCTGCCTATGGACCCACAGTAAAGATGAGTGAATATTGTTCCAAAATTGTTCTTTTTGGTGAGTCTTTGTATGCAAAAATGTCAAATTTGATAGCACAACCCTCTTTTTCAAGTTCAAAAGAAAGGTGACTGAGGATTATTTACAGGTATATTACATAATGTAAATGATTACCAAGTAAAATATAATCTCCTTTGCTTTGCACAGCCACTAGCATCACATTATAAAGAAATAAATTTGAAAGCCGTTACTTCAGCCAGATGTAAATGCCACTTATTATTCAACTGTTTATACTGGTTGTATTTTTTGCCAGGTGTAAATGCAACTTATGATACTACTGTTTACACTTTTATCTTTGCCAGTACAGGTCATTGCTTAATTTCAAGTTTGCCCAAAACTATTTTCTGATTGCTGGACAACAACAATGTTTAGAGTAAATCTGAGATTTATTAGATAAATTTCAAGGTAAAATTTAAATTTGCAGAAGAAATTTTTTCTTCAATTTTCAGAGTAATGGGGTTTTGGCTTAAAAATGATTTTATTCTGAAGTTATAAAAGCAAACCTTCTGGACCAGAACAATGCCTCTATCTCAGGAGTATTTTAGTTTAGTGAGGTTTCATTCTTGAGAGATTTCCCTATATATGATACATATATTCTATATACATTCACTAATACATCTGTTGCAATTCAACTTAATCCATGTGATGTGCTTTCAGTTTTTAAAAAAGCTGACTGTTCAAGAAGATATTGTGCCTTGGCTATGTACCGAGTTACAAACTTCTTAAAACGTTTCATAAACTTTATGAAAACTACAATTAATTAGACCCACAAAGCAGAAGACAATCGGATGCAATATAAAATGCCGATTTAAAAAAAAGACCAAATACTCTACTATAAAGCAATGAAAACTTGAAAATGTCTGTCAATTTTAAATTAGAAATAATAAAAGTGAAACCATAACTATTAGAGCTTTATAAAAAGCGCCGGACATTTAATTGTCTTATTGTGAGATTCAGTGTAGTAACAGTGATAAAATTATCAAAAGGTATTGGTCTGTTAAACTTTCTCGAATAGAAAAAAGTGATTGTTGAACACAGGTACAAGGTATCAATGCTATATGCATCCTATAATTAACAACACTGAGTGTAGGCTTTACTAACAGAGGTACGAGGTCTTTCAATGATTATGGTAAAAAAATTACATATTTTTGGACCATCTTACTGTCACTGGACATAAAAAATTAGAAATAAGAAATATCTGTGTAGCATCTTCTCACTTACAGACATATGGCAAGTTGATGTTCCACAAATCAGTGCCATTCTGAAGGTCATAGGAGGTAACTCAAGCACAGATTTTTCTGGCATACAACCAAGGCAACCTAATAGTATAAACTATAGTGAAAAATAATTTCCATAATAAATTGATCCTTTCATTAAAAAGTGTTGATAACATGAATAAAGCACAGACACTTTGAAGAAAACTACATAAAACACCTGAAACACCTAGAAATAAGTTTTTATTGCATTTATTTGCATATAAAATGCTAAAAGTAACTAATTCTACCTAACGAAGACATGACTATTATATACAATGCTAAAAGTAACTAATTCTACCTAATTAAGGCATGACTATTATATAAAATGCTAAGCGTAACTAATTCTACTTAATTAAGACATGACTATTATATAAAATGCTTAAAGTAACTAATTCTACCTAATTAAGACATGACTATTATATAAAATGCTAAAAGTAACTAATTCTACCTAATTAAGACATGACTATTATATACAATGCTTAAAGTAACTAATTCTACTTAATTAAGACATAACTATTATATAAAATGCTAAAAGTAACTAATTCTACCTAATTAAGACATGACTATTATATACAATGCTTAAAGTAACTAATTCTACCTAATTAAGACATGACTATTATATAAAATGCTAAACGTAACTAATTCTACCTAATTACAACATGACTATCATAAAAATAGCTAAAAGTAACTTATTCTACCTAATTAAGACATAACTATTATATAAAATGCTAAAAGTAACTAATTCTACCTAATTAAGACATAACTATTATATAAAATGCTAAAAGTAACTAATTCTACCTAATTAAGACATGACTATTATATAAAATGCTAAACGTAACTAATTCTACCTAATTAAGACATAACTATTATATAAAATGCTAAAAGTAACTAATTCTACCTAATTAAGACATAACTATTATATAAAATGCTAAACGTAACTAATTCTACCTAATTAAGACATGACTATTATATACAATGCTTAAAGTAACTAATTCTACCTAATTAAGACATGACTATTATATAAAATGCTAAACGTAACTAATTCTACCTAATTAAGACATGACTATTATATACAATGCTTAAAGTAACTAATTCTACCTAATTAAGACATGACTATTATATAAAATGCTAAACGTAACTAATTCTACCTAATTACAACATGACTATCATAAAAATAGCTAACAGTAACTTATTCTACCTAATTAAGTCACAGCTATTAGAAAAAATGCTAAAGGTAACTAATTCTACCTAATTAAGACATCCATATTATATAAAATGCTAAAAGAAACTAATTCTACCTAATTAAGACATGACTATTATATACAATGCTAAAAGAAACTAATTCTACCTAATTAAGACATGACTATTATATAAAATGCTAAATTATCTGATCCTGCTATACAATAATTACCCAGGGTGCCACAGTGGGCATCTACCATGGAAACAGCAACTGATGTTCCTGGGCATAAACCCATCTCAGCTGCCACTTCTTTACATATTCCTAACCCACACTCCTCACCCTGGGACTTTATGTCCTGACCTAGAAAGCATGCATAGGAAATAATCAAGTCTGATGCTGCAAAGTGACAATATTTCCTAAGCGATCTCTGTTGAAATCATATACGATGTGACTTTTTGATCCACTCTTTACAGTAAAAGGTCCATTAAATATAAAACAAAAAATGAACAACAGAACAATAAACTATGTACAATATTTAAGCAGAAACAATAATAATGCAAAGTAGTTGTCCAAAAGTGCCTATGTTATATGCAAAATATGAAATATTAGTCTATTACAATAATTTCACCAATAATGATCTTATAACAGTTACAATAATGAAAATGTCAAAATAATTTAAAACAATATAGGTGCTGCTTTATTTATGCCAATTATATCAATGCAAATTTAATTTTAATGCCATTTCTAATGAAGAAATAATATTCACTTTGCTCCACTGTGGTAGTTTTTATACTATCACTAGTGCCATGAGTAATGCAACAGATGATGTACAAGCATTTACATTATTTTCACTTATGGCATAGTCACAGGAATGCATCTATGGTGTAAATTGAGTGTCACCTAATTTAGCATATAATCTGGTAATGTACTGAATTTTGCATTTATCACAATAACCTCTCTCTCTCTCTCTCTCTCTCTCTCTCTCTCATATCAACCAATGAATTCTAAAAATTCAACTCACTTTATGTAAAACAACTAAGAATTCTCAAGCAAATAAATTGCTTTTTATTTCACTTCAAATAAGTGGAATTTTCTATTTTCTCCAATTTTATCTTTCTATAATTTTTCTGTCAGCTTTCTTAAAGAAACTTTCTTTATACCACTTATTCATTATTTAAACATAAAGAGATACTATTCTCAAAGAGTGCTTTGAAACAAATATATTAAGTCAATCAATTCAGGCATTTAGTCTTGAAAAAAGAACCATCTTATTTCCCCTATTAAACCTGATTGTAAAATCTGAACAAAGCCTGCCAAAAAGAACAGGAGAAAGAAAAAAAGACAAACCTCAGTGAAAAGTGGAAAACCTTTCACACTGAGAACATGCTAGTAGTTCAACTGTTTGTCAAAACTACATCTTGCATTGTATCTTTATCAGATACTGAAAAGAAAGATTACATGTAAACAAATGTGATTTTACATGATTGTCTCCCTTTCCTTATCAGCAATAAAAACGTAATGTACCTATTCTGTCAAATCCCCTCTCTGTCAGATCCTCAAGACCAATTAACCTAAAGAACTCTTCACTCCAACTATTATTATCTTTCCCATCAGCTGTGTACATCCATTTGCACACTACAGAACACATTGACCTGAAAAATTGTGATGAAGCAAGATTGGTGAAAACATGGACATAACAAATAATCTCTTAAAGACACACACTCTATGAAAAACATTTTTTAAATTAAAATGTAGTTGTAATAGATGTGTGTGAGGCTAGTTTCAAAAGACCTCAAAATGGGCTCAGAGCTTCTGAAACTCCCTCTTGTAATAACTTGAACTCATATAGAGAAAACAGGTCTGACAAGGTTGACTAAACTGATATTCTTCTAAATGTATGGTACTTTCTAAAAGCATGCTTGTTTTTTAATACACTTCTGTACAACTGTTGGATTTAAACATGTGCTGGAACTTGATACATGCAAAGTGTTTTGAAGACTTTCCATTGTAGGACACCGACAGCAAAGGATAATTTTATCCTCAATCCTTTTTATTATTATGCAAGTTAGGTTTCACAAACATTAGAACTTAATAACTACTGAATATATTGTACTACACAAACTAATAGACTGATGTTTAACTTCCCTGAAATCAGGTGTATAAAGAATCTTTCCATCTCATTTGTAACCCTTTATTGCACATCTGTGTTGAACCGTCTATTTAGAACATCAGTGAGGAGGCTGAACTGTCTACTTTGCACATTTGTGTGGAAGCTGAACTGCCTACTTTGCACATAAGAAACAAGACTGAACGGCCCAATTTGCATATCAGTGTGGTGACTGAACTGCCTACTTTCTTGCCAAATCAGTCATGCTTTGAATTTTCTCAATTTATGATAAAAAAAAAAGATTTTCTAATCACACTAAATTAGCCTTGAACATGTCAAAAATATAAAGTATATTAGTCTAACATTAAATTTGCAGCAATTTATTCCAAATAGCATGGTTAGTATGGTAACCATTAAAAAATGCAGTGATTTTAAGATATTAATGCTGATTTTATAACATATTTCCAAAATACAAAACTTATGGCTGTGTTGAAGAGTAATATTAAGAGGATTTATTCATTTATTTCAGGTATCCACTTGTTTTAATTACAGTGCTCAAATGTTTATTTAAGGAAGTTTGGATTTATAGCTGTATGGAATTGCTGTGGATTCATTTAAAGACATTTTGGGATTATACCATAGTGATTTTTCTGTACTGTTGACAAGTCATAAGGATACAGACACTGATTTGGAATACCTTTTGGAACTAATAGGAATTGACAAAACAATTAGGACTTTAGGAATACATACTGTTAGTTATTTTAATTCATTCATGATTGTAATTAGGAAAATAAATTATATATTTCAATTACAAAACATTTGTTGTTACTTATTTTAAGACAATAGCATTGTAACTGAACTTTTAGGATCATCTGGGATTTAATTAACAATATTGTCTGTAAGTTCCTTTCAAAATTTTCACTTTGTATTCAAGGGGAAAAAATTATTTGTTGAATTTTACAAAATCTTGTTTGTTTTCCTGCTTTCTGTCATAGTTTAAGAATCATAACAATACCAAAAACACTACCAAAGAAATGTGCTACTTAACCCAACACACTTCAAGCCATTCCATTGCATCCTTCTATATGCACTATTTCACAGGCTTGCTGTCTTGTAACAAAAATGTTAATGTATAAACTATGTAAATGCATGTGTACTGAAGTTACAATACAATGCAAATTCTAAATTCCTGCCATCAAGTGATTAACAGAATGTACAAAAAAATCTAAAACAAATGACAAATTTAGAGTAGAGAGTATAAAAAGTTCAAAATAAAGTAATGTTTTTGGTAACAACTCAAATGGTAAAAAAATGGTACTTTTTGGCGTGAGATTGAACTATAAGTCTGAATAATAAATTAGTAAAAATATTCTAGCATACATTAGGAATATCATAGGGATTTTTTTTCTAAACTTTTGTTCAGTATCATATGATTTGAATATTCATGTGTCCGAAAACATCAAAGCACTTACTCTCTGGATTTTAGATTTGAAAAAAATAAAAAAGCAACATTACTTCTTACAAGAAAGAAAGTACTTGACTTGCTTCAGTTGATGTAATAAATATTTACATTTCAAGGCTGACTCAAATTTTATGGCTTATATAAAATTGAAAATCAATTTATATACAAAATAAAATTATATAAAAATCAAATTACAGGAGTGTGCATGAGGGGTACCTTGTAAAAAAAAAGTGGCACATTTGGACAATGGAGCAATGTTTGTAACAAACCAAAAAAGGGTATACTGGTAAATGTATTTTTCAACCCAAAATGCACTTTTGTTCACAAAATGTAGGATGTTAGCCTTTAGAAATAAAGAAAGAAGCTTCAACTCATACAAGTATTATATATTAAATAAAGCATATTAATATACAACATTATTAAAATATAGCACAATTTGAAGTAGGTACCTTAGTGATCTGGAAAATGGGGGAAGGATTATAGAAAGGGAATAGGGAAAGGCATTGGAAGCAAATATGGTACTATCTCTTTATTTCTATTTAGCTGGATTGATGAGTGCCAAAGATGATAAATCATGCAGGGATTATTACAAATTATGATTAACTGCTGTATAAACATTTCATTTTAAAAAGGAATTAGCAACCAAATTCAATAACTGAATCATTCACTACAAAGAAGTACTGAAAAGAACAATCAAGGAACATTTATCTTTCAAATCAGTCTTTACGTGGATTAAGGAGAAAATTACGACATGCAATTTTATCATTATTCTGGCAAATTAGATGTTTTGCTTACTGGGAGCCATTAAACATTTTATTATGAGAAAATAATAAAGAGAATGAATATCAACATTACTGACACATGAAAAAACCATTACTGACACATGGAATGAACATCATTACTGACACATGGAATAAACATCATTACTGACACATGAAATGAACATCATTACTGACACATGGAATAACATCATTACTGACACATGAAATGAACACAATTAAACAATTTTCAGTCAAAATGAACATTAAGAGGTAAAACAATGTAATTGGAGACAGTCAGTGAAAAAGGAAATGTATATCTCGAAAATCATGACATTAAAAAAAATTTGAAGTGTGCTTTATCATTTAAATTTTTAACGTAGCTTTAACCTATGTAGCTTTTTTCAGTCAAATTTAAAGTGAAATCTAGCACTAGGCATCTTACTGCATACATGTAGCATGATGTCCCACCCAATCACATTATCTTGATACCAGGCTGACCAGCACTAGCACTAACCTCTTAATACTGAATGTCTAATGAGGCAGCTGTTGGTACCATTATTATGTCTTTCATGTGTAGCACATAACTGACAAAAATAATAGCTATCTGATTTGCATTTACCGGTAATTTGTAACTTTTATCACTACTTTTATCAACTTGTTACATCAATGAAAACAACAGAAAATTATTGGATATATCTTTGAATAAGCATCTAATGAAACCAAAAACATTGTAAACAAAATATATTTTAAAGCCAACAGGCTTAAATAGGTAAAAATTAATTGAAATTCTGTGAAGCTTGAACAAAAATATGCATTGCCTGCCCCCAATAAAAAATGTGGGGATAGAAGTGGTAATAAAATGGACTCATTGACAGCTATCAGCTTGATCCAGATTAAATGAATACTTAAAATAGTTATTACAGATTTAGCTTTCTTTTTATGTATATGAAATTTGCAACATAAGCTTAAATACGGTAGTCCAGTATGTGTACCACCAGTCAAATCTGTTTTTATCCATAATAGTAATTTCATCAGAAAATATGCATAAAAGCATCATTTCTATATAACATTGGCTAGGTCTGTTCTTATACTAATATTTAATTTCTTGCTAATATTTTTATATAAATGTATGCCAACAGGGGCTGATTTCTGGCTGACAATAAAATGCAAAATTAAGACATTGGAGTTTTCTTTTAAAAACTGTATTCAGGTTGTCAAAAAGCACATTCATACAGATAATCAAAGGTACTGGCCTCAATGTTTTGTGTCATGAGAATTCAACAGGTGTGTGTACATGTGAACTGCCAGAACCTAGTTTGGGAGTAAACCATTCAAATGTGTGAGTTCAAGGCCTATTACTTAAAACAAATGTTGAGTCATTCTCTTAGGAATAAAGGAAAAACATAAATATCCTCAGTGTTCATTGAAACATATAATTTATAACTATGACTTTGCTTCAATTTAGAGCAAAAAGCATGGAGTAGAATGTTTGATTCTATTAGCCAATCCTTGCACCCATATAACTTAAATGGTTTGTTCCAATCAGTGTTAACACTCGCAGGACAGTTTCCTAGTTTCCTGTGTATTTGTGAACAAGTTGAAGCTAAAAAAAAATAAAAAGGGTTGAGATGAAGAAGAAAAAGAAAAAAGGGGGAGGGGGTTACATGTGTGTGAAAGTGACCAAAATTGCTGACAATCCAGTCCATAAAATTGTTTCAGCAGGTATAAATGAAGGCTGATTGAGGATATATCAATAACCTATCCTCTAAAATGGCAGGTAAATTTATTCACTTAATAAATTTGGGTAAACACGTTTTATAGACCACCATATTTTTGCTTGACTTACAAACACTAAATCTCAAACCTACCCAGGGCTTCAAACTTGAATGGTAAAATCTTTATGTTTCTGTATCTGATTATCCAATGTAGATACCCTCTATATAACTCTAACCTCAATTTGTAGATACCCTGTTTATAACACTCTAACCTCAATTTATAGATACCCTCTACATAACTCTAACCTCAATTTGTAGATACCCTCTATATAACTCTAACCTCAATTTATAGATACCCTCTATATAATTCTAACCTCAATTTGTAGATACCTCTACATAACACTCTAACCTCAATTTTTAGATACCCCATTTATAACACTCTAACCTCAATTTGTTTGAATGAATTCATATTCAGATCATTATTATTAGTACATGTTTACTTCAATTTGAGTTAAAGATGTTGCCTTGATTCTGACCTTAAAAACTTCCACAATGGAAATTTCCAATAAGTTGACAGAGTAATTTCCAAAAATGTTAACTGCAAATTAGATAAATTAGAGGTGTACATAATCTTGTTTACATTGGGATTATTCACTCTTGCCTTGACATCTGAAGCAGAGTCAGTCTTATTGTTGTGTTCAGTATTTAATTTGGATCTATTTATTTAATTTATTATTTAAAAGAATTATAAAGGGCTCAATAATATTCTTGGACTTAAACATTAATTTGAACTTGTATTGAAATCACACATGGACATTGAATATTATATTACTGTCTGATGACACATTACCACATTCTGGCCACTGGTACATTAGCATGTTCGAAACTATAGGCACATCAACATTAACCACTCCCTCGACAACTTGTGCATTAATAATCCATGAACACGCTTATAATACGGGGTCAGGCATGGATCCCTATTTATAAACCAGGAAATACCAAAAGAATTATCCTTATTTGCTGAACCTAAAGAAAATCATGACCAATATTGGTAACAAAAACTTTCATTTATCGCTAGTTTTATCCTCCAAAACAGTAGAGAGGACCAGGAAATTTTAATATTGGGAAATATCAACTTTAAAAAGTCATAAAATTTGTTACAATTTCTTTCCAAACGATATTCTTAGTACACCATAATTAATGAGATTCAAGGAAATTTCTATCAATGAAAATGTCACACCTAGTGGAGGCAGTACTTTAATAAATAAATACCAATTAAATTTAAAAAATTCAACTGAAATTTGTTTTCTTGTTCTATCTTATAATTCTTTTCCAGTGCAATCATCTTAAATGCAACGTGTCCTCTTGTAATTATACATAATCTATCATAACAGCTATGTCCGCGAGCATTTCTCTGAGAACCTCATTATGTGCTGACCATGTTTTGATATCAGACTAGAGGAAGCATTTTTCGTATTGTTGCACTAAATAAAAAAGCTGGCCTCCTTTTCTATTATCATGTTAATTATTTCTTTTGAATCAAATTAAGGAGGTGGAATAATCCAAAAAGTTAAAAGGCATACAAATACTACATGCTTAAGAACCAGTGGCCCCTATCATATGTCGGGTAACTCATTTCAGTTGATCAAAGGAACACTTATAAATGTTATTGTGTATATAATATAATTAAACTACCTAATATAATCTAATTAAACTACCTAATATAATCTAATTAAACTACCTTATATAATCTAATTAAACTACCTTATATAATCTAATTAAACTACCTTAAAGTAACCTATTCAGTCATAACTGATTAAAGATAGCAACCAAGCAAAATGAGTACTTAGTATAATAAAGAGCTTTATTTCACAGATACAGACCATTGTGTGGAAAATGGGTTTCAGAGAACTCCTGAATTCGCACATAGAGAAATCCTCAAGGATCATAAAACTGTTACTTGTAAATGAAATCACAATTTCAATATTTTACTATTTCAACACGTAAAAAATTGAGTTTCAAGGTAGACAATTGTCTCACAAAATGTTTTTTGATGTTTTTTAATACAAAGGAATCTTGTTTGGCAGTGTATCAGTTGTTAGTCTGGTTCCCTGCATTTATAGTCTCCTTGTTTTGCAAAATACTATTATACACTACTCCAGGTACCAGACTAATCAACAAAACAACAAGCTATGATGTAATACACGAATGATTTTGCACACCATATTGGTTGTTGAAACCGGTTGGAATCATGTTATCAATCTTTCAGATGTTGGACATTTTGAAACTAAATGTAACTTATACAGACTAACGAACAACTTCACCAGATAAAGTGATTTATTGATAATTATTCTTGATGCAATTATAAAACAAGGATTCAGTGAACAAACAGCATAGCCCCCACCCCACCCCACCCCCCAATCATGCGTTCTCTGGATGTCTACCAGATTTGTTTAAGTCCCTAACTTACAGTGCAGTCCAAGTTTTTGAACCACAATATGTGCAAGTTATCGAGGGAGAGGTGTATTCATAATTAGAATGAAACTGGAATTCAATAGAAACTTATTACCTATGGACTTGTGATAGAACATTTAGGATTAACTTTTCACTTTCTATTTGAGGGAAATAAATTATTTGTTGAATTTTGCAAAACTTGTTGGTTTTCACTCTTTTCTGTTACTTAGTTTAAGACTAGAGATGTGCAACAGTATTCGGGAGTCAACTAGTTGCATGACACCTCAAAGCCATGTGCACGTTTTGGTAGCCTTCTGGTTTTTGGGGATACTTTTTGTTTTGGAGGTTTGGGGTGTATAAATTATTGCCCATAATTTGAACAATCTTTGTAGTGAGATAACTTTGATGATTACAATTATTTGATTTATAAATCTGGATGAGAAACTTTTCTTTCCTTCAAACAAATATTTTACAAAGAATGCATTGAAGAAAAATGGACTTACTGGCTTATTTGTTTTTAATTCAAAAATAATATGACTAACACTATTCAGCTTTGCAATGAGCTGATTCAAAGCTAAGATGAAAGGGGAGTGATTGACTACTGACACATTTGAAATGAATATTCACAAATAGAAATTTATTCTGATCAAGAAAGATTCAGTCAAAAGACAATTTTTTCTTCAAACAAAATCACATCTTACCAAATTATTAAATCAAACTAATCAAACTCTTGCTTATTTTGTCATAAAACTTTGCACTTCTTCAAGAAATTGGTGAAATTATTGTAAAATTTTGTGAGTTACAATCATCTTATATCTGAATTAATACACTGTCTCTTTCCCAAAATGATAAATTAACTTTTTACATGTTAGGTTTTTGTAGTTTGCAAAACAATATTCATTTTTTCTCACAAACAAACAAGGTCATACTTTATTTTGTAATATAAGCAAGTTAGTGACTGGATTGTGATATGATATTATTTCCATGGTTACCTTGTCTGACATCCACCAGTGGTTCTCCAGGTCAGAAAGTCACATAGATCAAAAAACTGACTAGCTTTCTCCCAGGTAGAGTTCAGATTCTGAAAGCAACAAAATCAGTTATACAATTAAAAGATCTAACAGAAAGGTGATTTAAATTCTCTGTTTAGTCAGTACCAGACAGTAAGATTTGACTAAAGATATTAAAGATCTGAGTACCGTATATACTCGCGTATAAGCCAAAAAATTTATGAAAAAATAAGGCCTGGAAGAAAGTTGGTCGGCTTATCTGCAGGCCAAGGTCCAAGTCTGAAATTTTTAACGCCATTTTCCCTCGATTTCCAGTATTTATTGTTTTTGTCGACTGCCGAAGATGAGATCATATGCTTAATGATGCATTATGGCTCATAAGATTTGTGTTGTCCTGAAGTGAAACAAATATTTTTTTTCCAGCTTAAGTGGTAGGGTAGGATAATGAATGAAAAACATGTTTTAATGTACTTGACGTCTATTTGACAGATGTCCATCCACCAGAAAATGCAGCCATACGTGTTATTTGAGCCATGGTGGTACGTGTATTTAACAAAAGAACCGCCATATTAGTAATTTCCAGTCAAGTATTTAACCCTCAGCTATTCAGTATTCATTAAACTCTATGTTATCATACAAATGCACACTAGCTTATTTCAGTGTAAATATGAAATGATTGTACATAAAAAAAATAAAAGAATTACAATACTGAAGGTATATACGACAACATTTTGATCAATAGTAGAAATACATGTACAACAGTCTTAAAGGAACAATAGCAAGAGGCTCCACAGGGGTTTGTTGCACGCACACTTAGGAAGGGTAAATAACAGTGCAATATACGAGTCAGCGTGAATAATTGTAAAACAATATAATTTGTGGGATTTCTTTGACAGGTATTTTAGATGTAATCGGCAGCCACAGTTTATATACTACTGTTGTTTAGTTGTTTGTAAAGCAAAGTGGTTTGTTAGCGGTAGAGTGTTGTACAATAGCTACCATATGCTTAATCTGTGGTAAATGCCTCGGGGATAATAGGTTTGTTTTGTTGCACAATACCAATGACTTTACTAATACATGCCAACTCTCAGATATATTGTTTAATGAGATATGGTAGTGGACATGGTTTCTGCTCAAAGTTATAAACTGTCACAATACTTGTCAATGACGACGTATATGATGAAAGCATGCCCGTAATAGAAGCAGAGTTTCATGAACTGTTTGGCGAGTCTGATACAGAGACCAATTTTGATGGATTCTAAAAGTGAATGAACTTTTATAATTCATGATTTTGGAATGAGGATTAATTAAATTTCCATTAAGACTTAACACTTTAGAATTGTTTTTATTTCAACATATAAATTAGCTTTCTTACATTCATTTTATTTAATAATGTAATTTGCCTAAATAAACGTATTCAGAACTCACTTTGTGCACTAGAAATTATGGGTCGGCTTATACGCGGGTCATGCACTTTATAACAGTTTTACCAATTCAGTTTGGGGGGGGGTGGCTTATACGTGAACGGGCTTATATGCGAGTATATATGGTAAATTTTGTGATACTGTATCTGATTTTTCCAATATCATCCATGCGTATTTATTAGAAATCTAAGCAGTTTACTTTTACATACATTATTCAACTGCAGACTGTATAGAATATGTACACAATCAAGAACGAATAGATTTGAAATACATTACATTTGCAGGTTTACTCAAACATTCAAAATATCATCCAAAAACAATCTGAGAATAAATGTCTCTGAAAGTGTAAAACTATAAGATGACAACAAATTTAGTGAGTTTTACTCATACTGTGAGCTATCACTGATATAATACTAGTCAACCCAACAATGTATTATCAATGTTATATTTATAATAATAACTTTATTTATACAGGGTCACACAATTAGTTTTGTAGAACTAATCTATCTTTAATATTAAATTATTTACATATTTTCATGAATTCATATAACACCCTTCTCTCTCTCTCTCTCTATTCCTCTCTTTCTCACACACATTTACTTTGATAACAGTGAAAGCATGTATCCTAGTAAAATACAATGCATTTTTTTGTTTAATCTGACTAGAAAAAAAGCAAAATAAAATCTTACTCACTAGATTTATATGTGAAACAACATGTTAGGAAGTACATATAAGACCACACTTTTTAAAATCATTCTTTGATCAGTTATGGAATAAGAAAATGGTTGGCAGAAAAAGACAATAAATTAGTCCCTGCCTTAGACCAAACAACTTCTGTACATACATGAAAGCTGTTTTATTTGAAATTTTGTATTAAAATATCCTAATACTGTTAACTCTAACAAGTAACACCTATATGGTGATGTCCTAAAATGAACTTGAATGATCTGAGTTGCTTCAAAATTATCACCACAGTAACACTTTCGAAAACAACAAGGATAAAGTATTATGCCCAAATCAAATCACAAGGCCAGGGCTTGTATATCATGCCCAAAATAAAGTCACAAGGCAAGGGCTTGTATATCATGCCCAAAATAAAGTCACAAGGCAAGGGCTTGTATATCATACCCAAAATTAAATCACAAGCCACAGGCTTGTATATCATGCCCAAAATCATTTCACAAGGCCTGGGCTTGCATATTGTTCCAAAAATCATATTAATGTTGTACAAGGTGACCTTGACTGAAGGTCAAAAGGTTGAGCAAGCATGTCACATAATGGATTGTCTAAACTTCATAATGAATAATCCCAAGTATAAAGAAACTCCATCATGTAAATGAAAATGTGGAACAAAACATAGTAACTGTTGATGATAGCAACACCATGGAAAAGTGACTGCAGTGTGTTGTTATCAACTAAAGTGGGCTCCACAACAATGAATTTTACACTCAGTCAAGGAGCAGCAAAATGGATTTAATTTGGTTTTCAAAAATTTTAAATTAAAAAATGTAACACTATACATTTTAATGCTGTGACGTCAAACATATTAAATTTGTTGCTATCATGAAACCATTACCTAAGTTTCCCAAAGGAAGCAAGATAATAAAACAAACTCTGTGATACACATGCAATCTGGAGTTAACCCAACTATCATCATGTGAGTGTTGATAGCCAAGTGGTTTATAGGACTCTAAAATGCAGTTATTGTGGATCTGAAACAACACAGCAGTGATGTTTCTTTTCTGTTTTCAATCTGCAGTATTCAACTATAAAGTCTGGGATTACAAATTGAACCCAGGCTCAAAAGATTTCATTAAAATGTCTAACTTGAGGTCAAAATAGACCAAGAATGTCACAGGATTATTTGTCTTAGATTCTTAAAGATCTGTGTGATATAAGAACAAAATTGTATTGATGAGGTTTAGGAAATATATCAAAATGAAACAACTTAAACCAAAACATTAACACATATTTTGTATGACAGTGACCTTGACTCCAAGGTAAAGGAGAAAGCATACATGTCACCAAATTAAATATATACTGTTCATATTGATTCAGTCCATGTAAATCCAACAAGGAATTTAGAAACTATAAGTAAAATATAAAAAAACTGTAGTCAATACCGAACACAAATATTCTATCCCTGTTACTTTGACTCAAAGGTCATAGGGTTAAGCAAGTGTTTGTAGAATAAACTGTCTTAGCCCCATAATGATCAATTCCAATTATGATGAACAGAATTGAGAAAATATAAGCACAATTACAAACTTGGACAAAAACTAATGCCAGAATGGGATCCTGACTGAAAGATTGTTATGTATATTTAATTTGTAAGGTTTGTTAGTTGTTTTCTCCGTGATTATCTTATGTATTCATAACCTGACCTTGTCCAAAATCAAGTTTACATTGTACCTGACAAGAAACCAGTTGGAATCACGTTATCGATCTTTCAGATGTTGGACAGGTTGAAATAAAATTTGGTAAACAAATAAAACATAGTTAATACTTTGTTATGAGTATAGATTTAATTTTAGAAACATTATCAATAGAGGTAAACATATTTATTTGGTCTGGGTCAGGAAGTTTGTATTCCCCATGGAATAACCTGTTGTACCTGATGTTTACCACATTCTTTATTAAAATGTTAGTAGCATGTCTGGTTTACAACTGAAGATTTTTTAGAAATAAACTTCTGTCCTATATCCCAGCTTTTCATTTGTGTCTTAGTTTTTATATAACCATTTTTGCTTGAAACATTATTCCTTCTTAATTTAAAATCTTGTAGCAGAATCATTTGTATTGTTGTGTTCAGAATTTGATTTGGGAGAAAATATTTCTTCAACTTATTATTCACTGGAAATACAAAAGATCTCTTAAATAATATTCTTGGACAGAAATATTAATTTGGAATTATAGTGAATTCAGACAAGGACATCTTGGCTTATATTATTCTGTTTAATTGGAAGACTTAGTACATCATCACACTTCTGGCTACTGATATATTAATACATTCAAGATTACAGGTACATTAATGCCTTCAACGCTGATCTTATTTAAAAAACCAATGAAATTTAATTGGAACTTATTCATTAGGACTTGTGATAGAACTTTTAGGACTATTTGGGATTTAACTCACAATACTGTAAGTTCTTTTCAAATTTTTAATTTGTATTCAAGGGAAATAAATTATTTGTTGAATTTTACAAAATGTTTTGGTTTTAAAGTCATAATAAGGTAAAGGGAGCAATTGAACATGTATAGAATGAATTATCTTTGCATCTTAATGATTCATGCCAAGTATGATGCAAATCTCTCAAGTGCTTTAGAAAATAAGTACAAATGAAAAACTTTAAAATCAAATCCTTAACAAACTGCTGACACTGCCATTGCACCTACGGTCACAAACATATCTCACTTTCCACTAATATGGCTTGACAAAAACTTAGTTCTAAGATTAAGAAACAAATAAATAACAACCCTTGGATTAAGTATCATGGCTGTCAATAACAACAGAGATCAAGCATGTATCTAGCAAGTCAGAATTTAATCAGACTCTCTCCAACTCTCATTCTCATGACCTCTGTAAGGAGAAATTTTACAAATAACAAAATCAAGTACATTCTAAGTGCAAAATGTGACAGACAGACAGACAAATAGACAGACAGCCAGAAAGTCAGATAGATAGATAGATAGATAGATAGATAGATAGATAGATAGATAGATAGATAGATAGATAGATAGATAGATAGATAGATAGATAGATAGATAGATAGATAGATAGACAGACAGACAGACAGACAGACAGACAGACAGATAGATAGATAGATAGATAGATAGATAAATAGATAGACCAGAGAGAGAGAGAGAGAGAGAGACAGAGAGAGAGAGAGACAGAGACAGAGAGAGAGAGAGAGACAGAGACAGAGAGAGAGAGAGAGACAGAGAGAGAGACAGAGAGAACCTCCTTTATCCAAAGAAGTTTAGGGACTTCCATTTCAAGGGAGATAGCACCCCCATAATGTTTCAATAGAGGATGGTGAGTCTTGTTGATTTTCTGTGCTTGATCTCCCGCTCTGTGATCCATCCACATGATGATGTTACACTCTGGACGACCTGTGACCAGACAAGATGAACAAAAGCTGTCTGTTTTTTGTAGTCTATATAATTCATAATTCAAATGATAACAAATCCTGCAAATTTCTGTCAAGCACATTTATCATGAGACATTATAAAAAAGATAATCATTCTACATATTGTTATCTATATGAGAATTCATGGAATTTTATCTATCTCCAAATAGTTATTTGTGTGTCCATCAAAGATTCAACAATGTTCCCTTCCATTTATGTACAGTTAGTCTCATAACATAATCTTGCATTGATAGTACACAGTGCTACTGTCCTAATACACGAATGATATTGAAATAGTGCTACTGTCCTAATACACGAATGATATTGAACTAGTGCTACTGTCCTAATACACAAATGATATGAAATAGAGCTACTGTCCTAATACACAAATGATATCAAATAGTGCTACTGTCCTAATACACAA
Organism: Unio pictorum; assembly: GCA_030141615.1. NCBI lineage: Eukaryota > Metazoa > Mollusca > Bivalvia > Unionida > Unionidae > Unio > Unio pictorum. The sequence continues at coordinate 6,165,800 of JARLTB010000219.1, read as the reverse complement.
ATGATATGAAATAGTACTACTGTCCTAATACACGAATGATATTGAAATAGTGCTACTGTCCTAATACAGAAATGATATGAAATAGTGCTACTGTCCTAATACACGAATGATATTGAAATAGTGCTACTGTCCTAATACACAAATGATATAAAATAGTGCTACTGTCCTAACACACAAATGATATGAAATAGTGCTACTGTCCTAATACACGAATGATACTGAAATAGTGCTACTGTCCTAATACATGAATGATATTGAAATAGTGCTACTCTCCTAATACAGAAATGATATGAAATAGTGCTACTGTCCTAATACACGAATGATATTGAAATAGTGCTACTGTCCTAATACACAAATGATATAAAATAGTGCTACTGTCCTAACACACAAATGATATGAAATAGTGCTACTGTCCTAATACACGAATGATACTGAAATAGTGCTACTGTCCTAATACATGAATGATATTGAAATAGTGCTACTGTCCTAAAACACGAATGATATTGAAATAGTGCTACTCTCCTAATACAGAAATGATATGAAATAGTGCTACTGTCCTAATACACGAATGATATTGAAATAGTGCTACTGTCCTAATACACAAATGATATGAAACAGTGCTACTGTCCTAATACACGAATGATATGAAATAGTACTACTGTCCTAATACACGAATGATATTGAAATAGTGCTACTGTCCTAATACAGAAATGATATGAAATAGTGCTACTGTCCTAATACACGAATGATATTGAAATAGTGCTACTGTCCTAATACACGAATGATATTGAACTAGTGCTACTGTCCTAATACACAAATGATATTGAAATAGAGCTACTGTCCTAATACACAAATGATATGAAATAGTGCTACTGTCCTAATACACAAATGATATGAAATAGTACTACTGTCCTAATACACGAATGATATTGAAATAGTGCTACTGTCCTAATACAGAAATGATATGAAATAGTGCTACTGTCCTAATACACGAATGATATTGAAATAGTGCTACTGTCCTAATACACGAATGATACTGAAATAGTGCTACTGTCCTAATACACGAATGATATTGAAATAGTGCTACTGTCCTAAAACACGAATGATATTGAAATAGTGCTACTGTCCTAATACACAAATGATATGAAACAGTGCTACTGTCCTAATACACGAAATGATATGAAATAGTACTACTGTCCTAATACACGAATGATATTGAAATAGTGCTACTGTCCTAATACAGAAATGATATGAAATAGTGCTACTGTCCTAATACACGAATGATACTGAAATAGTGCTACTGTCCTAATACACGAATGATATTGAACTAGTGCTACTGTCCTAATACACGAATGATACTGAAATAGTGCTACTGTCCTAATACACGAATGATATTGAACTAGTGCTACTGTCCTAATACACAAATGATATGAAATAGTACTACTGTCCTAATACACGAATGATATTGAAATAGTGCTACTCTCCTAATACAGAAATGATATGAAATAGTGCTACTGTCCTAATACACGAATGATATTGAAATAGTGCTACTGTCCTAATACACAAATGATATGAAATAGTGCTACTGTCCTAACACACAAATGATATGAAATAGTGCTACTGTCCTAATACACGAATGATACTGAAATAGTGCTACTGTCCTAATACACGAATGATATTGAAATAGTGCTACTGTCCTAAAACACGAATGATAATGAAATAGTGCTACTCTCCTAATACAGAAATGATATGAAATAGTGCTACTGTCCTAATACACAAATGATATGAAATAGTGCTACTGTACTAATACACAAATGATATGAAATAGTGCTACTGTCCTAATACAGAAATGATATGAAATAGTGCTACTGTCCTAATACACGAATGATATTGAAATAGTGCTACTGTCCTAATACAGAAATGATATGAAATAGTGCTACTGTCCTAATACACGAATGATATTGAAATAGTGCTACTGTCCTAATACACAAATGATATGAAATAGTGCTACTGTCCTAACACACAAATGATATGAAATAGTGCTACTGTCCTAATACACAAATGATACTGAAATAGTGCTACTGTCCTAATACAGAAATGATATGAAATAGTGCTACTGTCCTAATACACGAATGATATTGAAATAGTGCTACTGTCCTAAAACACGAATGATATTGAAATAGTGCTACTCTCCTAATACAGAAATGATATGAAATACACAAATGATATGAAACAGTGCTACTGTCCTAATACACGAATGATATTGAAATAGTGCTACTGTCCTAATACACAAATGATATTGAAATAGTGCTACTCTCCTAATACAGAAATGATATTGAAATAGTGCTACTGTCCTAATACACAAATGATATGAAATAGTGCTACTGTCCTAATATACAAATGACATGAAATAGTGCTACTGTCCTAATACACAGATGATATGAAATAGTGCTACTGTCCTAATGCACGAATGATATGACATAGTGCTACTGTCCCAATACATGATTGCTGCCAATAAACAGTAATCTTCATTTATAAAAAAAAGGATGCTTCCTTGAATTTTTAAAGTTGCCACTCCAAACATGAACAAAATTGCAATCCTAGCTTATAAAACAATAGTCCAAACCTATTACATGTATCAAGAATAAATATTCTGAATATTATTTACAATAATTATGATGTCATTATTTACATAAGAGCAAAGAATACAAAATTTCAAGTTATCTAGCTTATTAAAGATAACAGAACTGACACGTGTAAATAATAAACATTTTAATTTATTTCAATGTCATTATGACAGTGCACAAAACTGTAACAACAGAATGAATTTAGAATGTTAATATCACAAAACAACATTACACATCAGAAACCCATATTAAATGCATTCAAAGTTTTCAAAAGTCAAAGCAATCCATCACAGATAACTTCTTTCAAGACACAATGAATTCCCAGAAGAATACCAACAATCTTTAACTCTTTTAAGCACTTGTTTTTCCTTTTCTCTTCTGAGAGTTCAGCTGCTTTTGTTGCCTAACATTTAACATAGGAAAAAAAAACAATAGACATTGCATGAAAAAGACTGGAAGAACATTTAAATTTCACTTCCAGACCATGAAATGCAATGGTAACTCAATTAAGTGAGAATTAAATAACTGGAATTATTTGATTATAAAGAGTAGTATTAGCAGTAAATGATTTCAAAGTGACAATCATCTTATATCACTGTATATTTTCAGAGATTGGCAAAACATATCCCCTAATGACCTATCAATAACCAATTAAAAAACTAGTCCCAAGAGATAAGAGAACTAAACTAGTCAACCTATAACATAACACATACCTGCACATAAAAACCACCAATTATCTCATATTGATGTGATCATACCTGCACATAAAAACACCAATTATCTCATATTGATGTGATCATACCTGCACATAAAAACCACCAATTATCTCATATTGATGTGATCATACCTGCACATAAAAACACCAATTATCTCATATTGATGTGACCATACCTGCACATAAAACCACCAACTATCTCATATTGATGTGATCATACCTGCACATAAAAACCACCAATTATCTCATACTGATGTGATCATACCTGCACATAAAAACCACCAATTATCTCATACTGATGTGATCATACCTGCACATAAAAAACACCAGTTATCTCATACTGATGTGATCATACCTGCACATAAAAACAACCAATTATCTCATATTGATGTGATCATACCTGCACATAAAAACTACCAATTATGTCATAATGATGTGATGTTTATTCACACCTATGAGAGTTGCACTTAATGATGATATGTATATCCTGATAAAGCACTGAGGTGATGGACAGGAGATTAATCTCAGGTATCAGTTAATGCTGATTTGTATTAACTACAGATCTAACTGGATCTCACATGATCCTTTAAAAATCCTTGCTGCAAGTGATTTGACACAAATAAAGACTGGACAGCAAATGTGTGCATCCACGGAACTCCTGCTGAACAGTTTTAATGTATCCAATGCAAACAAGTTGCAAAATGTATATGCAAATACTGTATCATTAAAAAGAAACCTCTTAAAAGCTATTTATCATGAAACCATTCCATTAATTCTGTTCTTCTATCAAAAATTAAATTATTCCCTTTAAAAATGGTAAATCTACTGTTTCGAAAATGCCTGAATGAGAATTCCACTTCGGAGAAATCACAGTATAATAAGACAAATCTAAAGATAATACAGTCTTATTATGGCTCATAATATCTAAGTACATGTAATTTCAAAAGGTTTGCTTATTATAAAGTCGTAATGAAAGCCATGCACAACTATTCTGCCATCAGTTCTAAGAACTGGAGAGCAAATGTAACACAAATAAAGATACTATATGACCAGAATAGAACGAAACCCTACTAAAACACAATGGTTCGATCCACAGGATGCCATCCTATTATTAATGATATAGGGACACCACACTAAAACACAATGGTCAGGGTACACAGGGTGCCATCAGGTAATGTAATAAGTCAGTTAACTGTTAAAAAAATGTTGCATGTATATCATCAAGGCCATACAAGGGACAAGCTGGTACAAAACTACAGCAATAGTTGACAACATAAACTTATACAAATTAAACAAGAAACACTGACAACACAGTAATTGCATAAATCACATTTAACTTTTGCAGCATAGAACCAAGAATAAGAAAATTAGCAAATGAATAGCTAAAGAATATGTACTCCCACCAACCAATCCTTTGTAGTAAAAAGTAAATTCATAATGATTCCCCACAACCAATCTCAATCCTTTGTAACAAACAGTAAATTCATCATGATTCCACTCAGCCAATCTCAATCCTTTGTAAGAAATAGTAAATAAATAACTATTCCCCCCACCGATCTCAATCCTTTGTAGCAAACAGTAAATTCATAATGATTCCCCTCAAAAAATCTCAATCGATTGTAACTAACATTAAATTCATAATGATTGCCCTCAATCAATCTCAATCCTTTGTAACAAACAATAAAATCCTAATGAATCCCCTCAACTAATTGCAATCATTTGTAACAAACAGAAAATTCATAACAATTACCCTGAAACAATTCTAAAACAAACAGTAACCAATCTCAATCCAGTGTAACAAAAAAGTAAATTCATAATCATTCGCCCCACCACCACCACCACCACCAATCTCAATCCTTTGTAAAAAAAAAACAAAACAGTAAATTTATAATGATTCCCCTAAACCAATCTCAATCCTTTGTAAAAAAAAAACAAAACAGTAAATTTATAATGATTCCCCTAAACCAATCTCAATCTTTGTAACAAACAGTAATTTCATAATGATTCCCCTCAATAAATCTCAATCCTTTATCATCATCATCAGTCTCTTGACCGAGTGTGATCGTTGAGGCACTGTGCTGTTGAACATCTGACCAGTTCCCTCCACTTGTCTATATCATGTGCCAATGCCTGTGTCTCCGCAAAACTTTTCCTGGTCCATTCTGCAATGTTGTCACTCCACTTTTTTCTGTCTACCTCTCCTTCTGCCACCTTGGACACTGCCCTTCAGTACTGCTGTGGATAGATTGTTGGCTCTAGTGACATGGCCACTTTCATTTACCATTTCAGCTTTCTCTTTTTGACAGTGGTGAGGAGGTCTTTATATACTTTGTGCCTGATGGTGTTACACACTTCTTCATTTGTGATGTGGTCCATGTAAGAGATGCCATGTATGGTTCTGTAGCATCTCATTTCAAGTACCTGGATTCTTTGCTGTAATTCTGCTGTCAGGGTCATGGCCTCACATGAATACAGAAAGATTGATGGGTCTTAGCTTTGACATAGCTGCCAATGTTTGTGCTGCTCATGACAAATTTTATGCTACTGATCCCTCTTTGGTGATTATGGAACCAAGATATCTGAATTTGCTCACTGTTTCCAGTTCATGTCCTCTGACTTTAATATTGGTTGAGATTTGTTTGCCACTATTTGTCATCATCTTTGTCTTCTCAGCGCTTATCTGAAAGTCAAATCTAGATGTTGAAAAGCATGGGTGACAGGAGACAGCCTTGCTGTACTCAAACTGTTGTCTTGAACCAGTCCCACAGTACCTTGAGTATTCCTGCTAGTGATGGGAATTGGTCAGAAATTCATAATCGATAATCGGTTCCCCTTAACCAACTGATCATTGATTATAATCGGTTACTAAGAGCAAATTAAAATTTTTGTTACAGTTATATCTTTGATCACGAGTTCAATATGTTTAAAAATGTACAGGAGTACTCTCTTTCAATGACATGTATACTTTAACCTTACAATAATATTACATTGTGTGTTACTTTTGTTCTACAACTTTGCTAAATAATGCAACTTTTTATGGTTGATCAGTCATATGCAACTGAAATACTGCTGCAATCACCATGTAATAATGACGATATGTTCCTAACTGAATCATAAGATTTCTTATTTGTAGTTGTGAAGGGATTAATAAATTTCAGGTCAGCTTTAGTGACTACAAGTTTTACTAACATTTGTGCTTTGCATACAGCTAAAAGGTAGTCTCCCTTTACATACAATCGATTATGGAGTTCACAATCGATTATCTTATTGGTTTGCTCAACCAACTGATGATCGATTATAATCGATAATCGGAACAATACTAATTCCTGCACTGGTAGCCTTGGCATACAGCTGCTTGATGGTATTGGTCAACTTTTGACCCATGTTGTACTTCTTCATAATCAGTGACTGGGTTTATTGTGTTGGCCATTCGCCTGTCTGCCAGATCCTTTATTAACAAACAGTAAAACCGCTCCGGTGGCCTAGTGGTTAGAGCGTCCGCCCCGGAAGCGGGAGGTCGTCGGTTCGATCCCCGGCCGAGTCATACCAAAGACTTACAAAAATGGTACTAACAGCTGCCTCGCTTGACGCTCAGCATTAAGAGGTTAGTGTTAGGACTGGTCGGCCTGGTGTCAGGATAATGTGACTGGGTGAGACATCATGCTACATGTCTGCAGCATGATGTCTCAGTGCTAGACATCACTATAAACTGCCTCAATGCAGACATCGTAGCGATATGACTGAAAAATTGTTAAAGCTACGTTAAAAATCCTAATCAAACAAACAAACAAACAAACAGTAAATTTATAATGATTCAACTCAAAGAATCTGAATCATTAAATGTAACAAACAGTAAATCCCTAATGATTCCCCTCAACCAATCTAAATCCTTTGTAACAAACATTAAATTCATAACAATGCCACTCAACCAATCTCAGTCCTTTGTAACAAACAGTAAATTCATAACAATTCCACTCAACCAATCTCAATCCTTTGTAACAAACAGTAAATTCATAACAATTCCACTCAACCAATCTCAATCCTTTGTAACAAACAGTAAATTCATAATGATTCCCTCAACCAATCTCAATCCTTTGTAACAAACAGTAAATTCATAAACAAACAATAAATTAATAACGGTTCCCCTCAACCAATCTCAATACTTTGAAATAAACAGTAAATTCGTTATGATTCCCCTCAAACAATCTCAATGCAGTGAAATAAACAGTAAATTCATAAAGATTTCCCTCAACCAATCTCATTCCTTTGTAACAAACAGTAAATTCATCATTATTCCGCTCAACCAATTACAATCCTTTGTAACAGTAAATCAATAATACTTCCAGAATTGACAAAATGAAGCACAATTTGTAATTTCCTATCATATATCATGCTGTGCCTGAATTCAATGCAAACATTATTCTAAGAATAACATAAAGAGAGACATAGCACAATTATGTGTCAGTATGGACATGGAACAGGTTATTAAATAGTGTTGTAGAGATTTCAAATCGAAAAAAAGTTCTCTTCAAGATTCCATTTAAATTTGAATACCTAACTTCTTGCTAATAAACTCACACAAACTTAGGAAATACCATAAGCAGACCTTCAAAAATATCCATGTGTCCAAAAGGACTGATTTCATTTTTTTAAAAACCAAGATAATAAAAATCTTAAATTGGACTTTAGGAGTTTCTAATTAGAAACTAATGTTCAGTCTTGAATAATAATTCTTACAAATGAAACTCATGAACAGATTTTTACCTAATATTGTACTTAAATTTAATATTTATATTTTACAAGGTGTGAAACAGCCTTAGGGGTTCTCTGTAAAGAGAATAATGTGACCACTATACCTGGTTTGGGACAAACGATTAGATTTCATTGGAAATTATCTATTAGAGGAAAACATAAATGTTAATACCATTGCTTTCAACTAATGAGTTGCAAAAAAACAGCAAGTAACATGTTGGATTACAGCAGCAAAGCCATCCACCCCTATAACTGAAATGATTTTTTTCTAAAGTGTCCACAACCAGTATTTGTAACTTGAAATTATCATATCTACATTAAGGATAAAAAGACAATAAATATATTATCTGCAACTTAGAGCAACATGACCTGATAGCAATTACAGTACAAGTCACATGGGTCATATATGCATTCATTTTATAGAATTTTATTCTATATATCTTTAAGTGGCAAGTATTCACTTCATTTGGATTCTTATACATCCACATTCCTTGGAATGTCATTATTTACACAGCCTGAAAAGTGCATCAGTTGATTTACATTGAGAAGTTTGGACAAAATGAGCATAAAGGTGTGATCCAGTACAATCCGGATCAAATGTTGTGTGCTGTGATCTCACAATGAACTCTATGCATATTAATACACAAATCCATGCTTAGTAATCCCTTATTGTGATGATTCCACTTGAAGTGCTCTTTTCTTGACCAAAGTTTAGTAAATGGCCACCATTGTAAAAGACCAAAGAGATCAATAATTTTTGTTGGCAAGTTTCTTGATGACAGTTAAGGTGCTGATCATTAAAAAATTCAGGATTAAATAGACTTTAGTTAAAGAAAAGTAGTGTTGGATTTTAAAGAAACAATTTATAATTAAATTAAAATAAGTAAATGTGTATACATGACTCATGTCACTTTTCTTATAGTTCATGTATATCTGAGTCATATGAAAATGTCTGCATATCTGACACATTTTAGCAAAATGATAAGGACTGAGTGGGATTTTCCACATATGGCTATAGCCATACAATGATTTTAAAATGTACATGAAAGACATGATGCAGAGATATATTTATATTTATAGAGTAAGAAAAAGGAGAGGGAGAGAAGGTATGGTTATGCAGCAATTACCAAAACTGATCCTGATGGCTGTAGAACAAGAGACAATTAATTTTCTGGACTTTTGCAATATACATACAAAAAAATATCTCATTCCACCTATTAAAGGACAGATATCAGGGAGTGTTTATTGTTTATCACAGATTATTTATTTTCAGCTGCCTGTTGATTGATCACATGACATAAAGTGTTCTAATCATTGCCTTGGAATGAACAAAAACTGTATACAATGCACTGAAGACAAACACAAAGAAGAATTTTAGATTTATTGTTGATGGTTGAAGACAAATTTGATTAACAATTATCAGCTTTTTTAAAAATCAGCTCACAAAAGTCCTTTGGTATCTTATAGACAGATTTGCAATGAACATTCACAAATAGAAACTTGAAATACCAATACATGCGTTAAATTAAAGAAAATTTTATTTGCTCTGTATATCAATGACTAACCATAAAATATGTGGGCAACTTTTCATGCCCACTGAGATCAGTATTCAAGTAGAAATTTACCCAAAAGATTTATTTGCCCTGACATACATCATGAAATTTATGAAAGCATGGCTCAATATCAACGGAAGAAAAGCTGTGACTAATATGGACAATAAATCTTTTTATCAGATACTGATGAAAATCAGTTAACCTACATCATTTGTACATAAAGACTCGCAGTAAAATTGATATCAATTTATTAAGTCTTTCAAACGCTACAAAGCAGATATGAAATTCTTGACTGGTGAACAGACGAGCATTGTGGCTGAACTGGTTGGTCAGGCATGTGTAACACAAAGCTATATGGCTATTACAGGTCAGATTTGCATGGGTAATACAAAGCTTTATGGAAGTTACAGGTCGGATAAGAATAGATAAAACAATGCTAAATGACTGTTATATGTATGATTGGCATAGGTAAATCAATACTATATAGCTGTTACAGGTTGTATTGACATGGGTAACATAGTGCTATATGGATGGCTGTTATAGGTTGGATTGTCACGGGTAACACAACACTATATGGCTGTTACAGGTTGGATTGGCATGGGTAAAATAATGCTATATTACTGTTACTGGTTGGATTGGCATGGGTAAGACAATGATATATGGCTGTTACAGGTAGGATTGGAATAGGTAAAACAATGCTATATAGGTGTTACAGATTGAATTGGCCTGGGTAACACAATGGTATGTGGCTGATACAGGTTGGATTGGCATAGGTAAAACGATGCTAAATGGCTGTAACAGGCTGGATTGGCCTGGGTAACACAATGCTATATTGCTGTTACAGGTTGGATTGGAATAGGTAAAACAATGCTATATGGCTATTACAGATTGGATTGTCATGGGTAACACAATGCTATATAACTGTTACAGGTTGGATAGGCATGGGTAACACAATGCTATATGACTGTTACAGGTTGGATTGACATGGTTAAAACAATGCTATATGGCTGTTACAGGTTGGATAGGCATGGGTAACACAATGCTATATGACTGTTACAGGTTGGATTGACATGGTTAAAACAATGCTATATGGCTGTTACAGATTGGATTGGCATGGGTAAAACAATGCTATATGGCTAGACATTTGTAAAACAATGCTATATGGTTAGACATTGGTAAAATAATGCTATATGGCTGTTACAGGTTGGATGGGTATAACAATATGGCTATTACAGATTGGACTGGCATGGGTAAAACAATGCTAAATGCCCACTACTGTAGTGGCATAAAAACTAGTTTCCTCAATTACCAGATCGGCTAACAGACAATGGCTTTTCTTCAGTATCCACGACAACCAGAGAACAAGTGGCATCAAACCCAATCCCTTTCACATCTTCTTTCTGAATATTTCCTATTTTTATTACTTCCTGAAAAGAATATGATTGTATTTAACATCTGATAATTACTAGTAATGGAGTGCTGAGGGATTAACATTAGTTATAACAGTTTTTGTACATATATTTAAAGCAGTGTTTACAAACACAAAGAAAATATATTAACATTAACCCCTAGCGATGACTTTACAGGGCATGAGGTAGTAGCCTACTTCCAAGGTCTGTAGCATCAAGGTCATGCATGATACACTAAAGTGGGTGTTATTATAGAAAGGTAGACAGATGTAGCTCTACAATGATACCAAATAATCTGGACAGTTTAGTTGCACTGCAATAATAAAAGTCATACAGGTCAAAATATGCAAATTTACTCATCTTAAATTAAATATAAATTGTTGTCTTAAAATTTAATACCTGTTTTGTTTAACCAAAGTCTATCCAATCCTGAATGTTCTGCACCCTAACTGTCATCAAGAAAGTTCTAGACAAAACAATTTGAGCGCAATGGACTTTTACAGTGGTGGCTATGTTCTAAACTTGAGTCAAGAAAAAAGACATCACATTTTAGGGTAGTACAAATCTGTTTATCAGCATGCATAGCTTTCAGTGTTACATCACAACACATGACATTCAATCTGGATGGTACTGGATGTCACCTTTGGGTTGATATCATCCAAAAATGTCCACATACTTAAACATTGTATTTGCTGTATGTACTTTTTGGGTCGTGTAAGTAATAACTTTCCCAAGGAATATGGATGTAAAAAGAACCAAATAAAGTGAATAACTGCCAATTAAAGGTATAGAAAAGAAAATTCTAAAAATGACACCCATTATTGAAATGGTGTTGAATGCCTACATGACCTGTGTGACTTTTACTATAGCCATCATCATTCAATGTGGTAAAGTTTACGTAAAGAACATAATTCTGTACCTGATTTATGTATGTAATTATATATATATATATATATATATATATATATATATATATATATATATATATATATATATATATATATATATATATATATATATATACTTTCACACAGCAATATTAATGAGTGTGGTGCACCCTGCATTGGTAAATGTACCCAATAACTGAAGCCTTAACACTGGGTGGCATGTATCAAACAGTCAATGCACAGCAAAGATTCTAACTGAACAATGATAAATTTAATCCCTGACTAGGTGCTAATTAGTTGTATCCCATACTTGCATTTGGGCTGGCAGCGTTCTAGTGGCTGAACAAACCAAGCTGGCCAGCGCCTATGGGATGCTTCAGATTAACCAATACCAGCATTTTTCCAGGATAATTTCATATGGTTATATTTGAGTAAAAAACATGCCTACCATTATTAGCACACAGGTCACTGTTATTATGTTCTTAAAATAATACAATTACTTGAAATAGTCAGACCTCCAATTTCACATAAACCATATTTTTAAATTTTTAATTATTTTAAATACAGTAGTACAAAATGTTTCCAGACACACTGTTTTTTAAACCAATTAAAAACATAAAGTTGGAAAGTATACTTTGGAATATTTACCCAAACTCAGATTGAACAGTCAACCATGAGACTGAGAAGCTGTTTTGATTATCCTAATTGTCACATGGACTAAACAAAGGTGTTTTCAATAGGCAGCAGTAAAAAAGGTATAGCATATATGCCCCACAATTTGTATTCAAGTAGATCCCTAAAGAAAGTAAGATGAAAGCTTATTAAAGGTGATGATAAAACCTTTCACGTTGAGATAGTTTTTAAATTAATTCATGAATCACTTGATAGCTGTAAAATCAGTTCTCATCAGCACTACATTAGGCTAGCATGTGGTTGTGGGCTTCTTTTTTATCTGCAGCTGCTGATTACACAATGGAGGGGGGAATGGAAGCAGTCATGCACATTAATTCCTATTGTCACTAAGGTAGATAACTGATGCATAAAGTGTATAAACATATTTGCAGGTTTATATCCTTTTTTCCCTTTCCAGTAAACTAAACTGGGTTTATATTTGTGGTAAAATGATCAATATTTGGGATGCACAAGTTTCACAGGTTCTTGAAGTCTTGGTTTTATTAATTGGCATATTTTCCTTGATAGCTTCAGTTTGGATTTAACCAGTCTGGTGTTTGTACCAATAAAGTCAGAACAAATAATGATAATTTGTAATTAAATTCCTGTACTAGCCAAAGTGATTTGGTTATTTACAACAATAATCACCATACATGGATTGTAATGTCAAGATTACTTCAAGCATTTTTGAAGAAAAATATGGATTATCTTTGGACTTTTTATATTTACCATATACAATGTACTATGAATACCAACTGATGTATGGCACACATGCTGTTGTCAAAAACAGCCTTTACATTATGAGTCTATAATGTTAGTTCTACTGATTACTCCTAATAAACTGTACAGACCTAGATCTGCCAGCACATTATGTAACAGATCTGGGTCTGTGCTATTTTCAGTTGGACTAAACTTATAAGTAAGTATATATGGTACCTGTATCATCAATGGCAGTACATAATGAAAATAAAAAAAAACACCATAAATGCAACAAAATTTATTTCAAGTGCAAAACAAAAGTGAAACATTATCATTCTGGTGCTCTTTGTGGGCAAGCAAGGATGCAACCCAGTTTACCTTCCCAGATCCATTCCAGCTATCATTGTAATTTCCAGACACATTGATACACAATCATGATAAGAAAAATATTCATTTTCCAAACAAAATACGCAAGTAAATTGATCATTTTCATTAATACACAAATTATTCACTGAGAGAGAGAGAGATAACAGTAATTGTTTTCAGAATCTGAATATATGGGTTAATGCTGATAACTACTTCAATGTGCCTAATTTAGTATGGTAAGAACTGAACAGTGTTTGACAGTCTCTATATAAGTTTACCTTGATAAATAGCCACTATTTCCGCTGTTACAGACTACTTCTTTAATTCTCATTCACTTAATAATAAATTCAAAACTTGGTTCCAGTCTAATTATTTATATGGAACCAATCTAAAAAGAATGACAATACACAAATTGAATATAATTGTAGCAGCTCAAGATGTGGCATCAACAAGACATATCTTTGCAGACAGAAAATGGTTACCTATTTGATTGATGTATATCTTGTGCATTAATAATATTTTTTAAAAACCATATGAATGAAATTATCAAGAGAAAATGCTGGTAATACTGGAGCTACTAATGATGTACATGTATATTGCTGACCAACTTTAACAATTCTCTTACATAGCACAGACAATGTCATACTATATTATGTTACAATTCTAGATCTTAAACTAAGTAACAGAAAAAACCCAGCAAGTTTTGTCAAATGCAACAAATAATTTATTTCCACAGAATATAAATTTAAATTTAAAACGAACTTACAATAGTGTGAATTAAATCCCAAATATTCCTAAAAGTTCTAATACAATTCCAAAAATATGGATTATTCCAAATGAATTCCAGTTGTATTTCAAATGAATTCCAATTTTGGATGTGCTGTGCCAATAGCCTGAAATAGTGTTGATGTGTAAACAGTCTTCATGTATTACGATAATATGATATTTCAAAATGTCTCAAAATGAATTCACAATAATATCAAAATAGTTATTTATTCTGAAATTATTAATCAGCACATTGTAATTCTAATGAATAATTTAGATAAATCCTCTCAAAAAAAAACTTCACATAGCCAACAGACTGATTCCACTCATCAGATGTTAAAGTAAAAATAATTAATTCTTTTTATCACTACTTTTATATATAAAAACTAAGACACAATAACAGAACCAGGATGAGGGTAATTTTGCCATCAAATTCATTTCCATAACATTCTTAGTTGTTAACAAGGTCAGGTCTTTAACTAAACATTTAGTAGAGAACAGGAAAAAACACCTAGCAGATCTTGTTATTTGCAGGGGAATACCTGAGATTTTTGTAAGAATATTTACCAATAAATAATAATGATCTTAATATATAATCAAACCTAATATAAAAAATTAGCTATGTAATATGTTGTTTACAAAACATAAATTAGTCAGGTAAGCCCAAACTCCTACACTCAATTATGGACAAATGTCAATCACACAATATGAATTCAATATAAATAATAATTAGGTACTTAAATATTTTTTCCATCTTTAATTTTTTTCTTCACCAAGTCCTGCATCAATTGCTGAGAGTTTTCTAAATATGAGTTCTCAATGAGACTGATGCTCAACATTCTGAAAAGAACTTCCAGGATTTCAAAATAAGACCATTCTTGTTTTGTAACAGCCAAGTACTGAAACCATCTCTAATATTCTTGAACTACAATATTTTTAAATTAGTCACTGTGGTAACAATACTGAATGTAAAATCTGCACCATTTTCTTTCAAGAAAAACTAGACATAATTAGAAGACATTTGTTGAAAACTTGTTATATGTCCAACCTTTCTGGAGAATTAGTACAAGATGATGTTCATTGTGGCAGTCATGTCTGAGGGCAACAAATCAAAGGATAATTTAAACTGTGCATCATATCCAGTTCACATGTGTTCAATATTAAATGCAAATATTATTTTAAAAATGAGTATAATCTTGCCAAATGTAATTACTGAGGACTTAGAATGTATTACCTACTTCAAACTAGTAATAGGGTTCTCCATAGATGCATACCCTTGGGTTTGGACACAAATATGACCCATTTCTGATAAGTGGAAATTCTAACCCATGCATTTTTGTGACACACAGAGATTTGGGTTACAGCATCACTTTTATTATCTTTGATTTGCCTCCAGCATAATTTCCTACTGACCACATGCTGTCCATTCAAAACCTTAGTGAATGTGGTACTGATTGACTAATGTTTACACCTAATCTGCCAATAATATCACACCTATGTAAAATCAATATGAACTGAGTCATCTAACAGGTCACTGATGTCACACATAGTACAACTCTCAGAGACCTGATATTCTGGGTCAAATATGCAATAAATGTCTCACCATTTCTCTGCTGAATGCTTTATCATGATGCTCACCCATTTTGTTTGTACATAAATCATCCCCCAAAAATCAAGCTTTCTTAAAGTTTCAGTTGTACAATACTGTCAGTCTTTAATATGCAATAACATCAATAACATTAATAACAACAACTGCTACTTCAGTACATGTGATTCTGACAAGGACACTGCAGTATTAATTGACACTTATTAAATGAGTGCTGAAGCGTACTTGACATGTGAAAGGATATCAGCAAAATCTGTTTTCCGTTTTCAGGAAATGGACTTGCAATGAAAATGTCAAAGAACACAAGTGATTATGGTGAAGGATGCTGATAAAAATGGCAGCATATATATATAAATGAGAGAATTTAGAGAACTAAATAGGAGATGTGGTTTTCATAGTTTTCAATAGTGTAAGAAAATGGAACATTAAAAGCAATTTCTGATTGGTGTAAGTCTATTGGAAAGCAAAATCCTTTCACTTGAAATATAAATGCTAACTTTCAGCTATCGGTTTTTAGCTATCAAAAATTTATCCCTAACATTTTAATTACTGTTGAGGGCTGTTGTGCTAAGCCAAAAAAATGCAGACAATCCCATAGGCTGTTGAGAAAAATAGAGAAATCGGTGTGAAAAGTAATGACTGCTACTATGTAGGATAGATCCATATGATGAAACAGTAAATAACTTACTTAAAATAACCAAGGGGCATCCTGTACCTGAAGACTTCAATAAACAGTAAATAACTTACTTAAAATAACCAAGGGGCATCCTGTACCTGAAGACTTCAATAAACAGTAAATAACTTACTTAAAATAACCAAGGGGCATCCTGTACCTGAAGACTTCAATAAACAGTAAATAACTTACTTAAAATAACAGAGGGGCATGCTATACTTGAAGACTTCAATAAGCAGTAAATAACTTAATTAAAATAATGGTGGGGCATCCTGCACCTGAAGACTTTACTAAACAGCTTTTAAAACAAAATTTAAATAATCAAGGGGAATCCTGTACTTGAAGAATTCAATAAACAGAATGTCATACGTTAATTTGTCAAATCAAAGAATGTTAAAAGGAACAGAATTGAAAAACATGTTTGCAAATGGTAAAGTGCAGTGTGATATAAAGCTTTTTGGCCAATTACTGAAAAATGGTTT
Source organism: Unio pictorum (assembly GCA_030141615.1). NCBI lineage: Eukaryota > Metazoa > Mollusca > Bivalvia > Unionida > Unionidae > Unio > Unio pictorum. Next base: position 6,148,594 of record JARLTB010000219.1, on the reverse strand, counting down.
CTTACTAATGTCATCTTATGAGGTGTAAAATTTATACCAGATATGTAAAAACTAATAATTACATGTATGTACGTTGTTTTCATTTATGATTATATCCTTTGAAAGTGACGAACTTGCAAGTTTATGCCAGGGACTCGGACAAATTGACTGGGGATTACTGAGTTCCTTAAGTAAATGAGTCCAAGGACTTCTAATCCTGAAACTTGCTTGAGAGCCCTTGTTTAGGTGTGCAAAAATGAAATCAAGGTTAGATTGTTTTGAGATTATCTTCGATGTTGATGTTTAGAGGAAAAAGGAATCAATTATAACTTGAAAGGACAATCTTCTGATCCCATATCAATATTTGTTTTATTGCCATTCCAGATTATAATAAATTAGACAAAACATATGGTGGTTTGTGAAGCAAGTTGTCAAACGTAAGTAAAAAAAGCTTTAAGTGTTTTCTATTAGCAATTAATTTGTTTCATTCAACAAATGTTTAAAATTTGGAACAATTATGATTTGATTGGATTAACTGCTGATCAAATACTGTCATTTGTTTGATTAAACATCCAATTATACTCAATTTTACAAAAACTATCAAAAATAATGCAGCTCACAAAGCCAGTTGTTGTGGAAAAAATTGTCTTTTATTAGCAACTGATTTGCTTTATATGAAAAAGCATTTAAAAAGTCTTGTGTTTTATTTAATGCACCAATCAGTAAAATTCACCAGTCATTATGATCAGTTAATATATATCTGAACTTTTAAATCACAATATCAAAATTAGGGAATATTTTCTTTTTTGTTTTAGCCTTAAAAACAACCTGCCAGAGATGAATTTTTGGAACCTCAGACTTCAAAGAGTCTGAGGGTTTGTGCCAATTCTGAGGAGATGGTGAGTAAATCTCCTAAAGTTGCAAGAAATTTTAAGGAAGTGAGGATAAGTGAATTTCTGTGGGTAAAAATGTATGCCATTATGATGGAAACTGAGTGATAATATATGATTGTTGTGAAGACCCTAGACAATCAAACCCAAATGCCATTATGGGTAATTCCAATCATCAAAAAAGTGCCCTAAGTCACTATGAAATATCTGACTGTTGTTGAAGCTCACTGAACAAAGACAAAACATCAGACTGTGACTCATGTGATAGATAAAACAGGTTGAGAGTCAAAGGTCACACAATTCAAGACACACAATTCATGAAGTAACAACATGTATACAAAAATCAATAATGACCAAGTCAGTCTTCACTGTAAGTTTGTCTGTCTCTTACAAAATACTGTCTTTATTAAACATGAGGTCAGAAATCTTAAATATCACTTTCTTTCCCAAATAATGAACAATCCAATCAATGAACTCAGGACCATAAAAATACTATCGAACCATAAGACATCAGTTTTGAAATTTATTGACAATCCTTATTAATAAAAAAATAAAATTGAAATAGAAATCTTGACAAAAATAGTAAAAATGCAGTATGTATAATGTCTTGAATGGAAATTCTGACAAGAGCATAGAAAAATTACTGTATGCATAACCTCTTGAAAAGAAAATATGACAAGAGCATAGGAATATGCATTATGCATAAACTCTTAACTGAAAATTCTTACAAGAGCGTAAGAAAAATAAATTATGCATAACCTCAAATGGAAATTCTGACAACAGCGTAAAAAAAAGTACAGTATGAATAACGTCTTGAATGGAAATTCTGACAAGAGCATATGAAAAATACATTATCCAAAACCTTTTGAAAGGAAATTCTATCACGAACATAGAAAAACTACAGTATGCATAACATCATGCAAGAAGCTTGACATTGCAATGGATGCCCTTGGTGAATAATTGTACAAAGAACTATACATCATATGATAAAAAAAAGAACAGCATGAACACAATTTTATTATATTAAACTTACCTTTATTGTCTTAACAACCGCTCTCCAAATATCATCTGATGACTGTTCATAATAGTTAGGCTCAGGGCACCAGATCTGTATAGCTTCTGTTGCCATGGCAACAATCTTCCCATCTTCTTGTACTAGGGCTGCCCGTGTGCTGGCACTACCCACATCAACTCCCAGGAAATACTTCATGCTGAAATCATGAAAGCAGCAGGAATTTTAAATAACAACTTACAAAGCTGTGTCTAGCCTATAATGAACCTTAGTGTGCATAATACAACAAGATCTCAAGATATTGTATTTAAAGTTTGATACATGCACCTAATTGAACCGCAAACATTAATGAATAAGGTAGCCTGTAATTTCAGTTGCTATAGTCATCAACACTCTTATACACTAGAAATATTATATGACACCCTCCATCTATCTGTCAATCTGTCTATTATTTTATCTCCTTCTAAACTGCTGGGCAGAAATTCACAAACACTGGTACCCAGATAATAACCATCTGTCCATTCATGTGTCTGATAAATTCATATAACTATCTGTCCATCCATTCAGCCATATAATAACCATATGTCCATCAATTTCTGCCCAAACCCATATAATAATAATCTGTTCATCTGCCAACCCATTTGATAGCCATCTGTCCATCCATATATTTGCCCAACTCATTTGATAACTATCTGTCCATCCATGTGTCTGCCCAATCAATATGATAAACATCTATCCATCCATGTGTCTATCTATGTGTCTACCTAACCAATTACAAGGATCTGTCCATCCATGTGTCTGTCCAACTCATCCAATCCATCTAAAACTTAAAAAAGCTTACCGTCTATGTGTCTATCTAACCAATGACAAGGATATGTCCATCCATGTGTCTGTCCAACACATATGATAACCATCTGTAAATCCATGTGTCTGTCCAACTCATATGATAACCATCTGTCCACATATGTATGCCCAATCCATATGACAACCTTCTGTTCATCTATGTGTCAACCCTGCAATATCAACCATCTGTCCATCAATGTGTCTGCCCAACTTATAACAACCATCTGTTCATCTACATGTCTGTCCAACCCATATGACAACCATCTGTCCATATATGTGTCAGCCCAACTGTCTGTTAATCTATGTTCTCCTAAACTGCCCAGCCAGAATTCAACACCAGATACCAGGACAGGTACACTGGGGTAGCCATTCTACACAGAGTTATCTCCATAAATAACCAAGGTCATTTTCTCCAGCTATGTCCCTACAATCATCAGAAAACAATCACAGGATTCTCCATTGTCCATTTATATATTCCTCTAGCCTGTGCACCATGACTGTTTGGCTCAGAGCACAGATCCAAATCTTCTCCTGACAATCCTTCTATGAAATTATTTCATACAATTGTCTCTGAACATTTTTTTTAAGACAAGGTTCCATCTGTCACCCCCTTCAAAATGCTGGTTATGTCAGACAACAAAAGATACCCTCGGCTCTGCATTATCAGCCACAAACACTAACAAATCCCTTTCCTTGATGGTCTTTCCACACTTCCCTTTAACGAATACGAGTTTACTACCATATATTATACTGTAGAAAAATCATTCCTATGTCCTTGCTATGGTAAAATATCCCCCCTCCCATATTATAATTTTAGTAATGTATTTAATCTTGTTAACAATTTAAAGGGACCACCATGTGGCTGATTCGTCTAAAGCACTCTCTATTACAGATCACTGTCATCTCACCCGTCTGCATAGGGTCGAATTTCAGATTCCACCTATGTGGGTATGTGAGAAAGCTTGCCAGTAGCTTCTTGTGGGTCATGGTTCTTTCTATGATTTTCCCGGGTTCTTCCTCCACCATTAATACTAGCCACCATGCATAGCCCATCTTGTGCTGAAAATGTGTTAAATCTTGCATCAATGATAGCTTAAAATTTTCAAGAATGGACAATTTCATTAAGTGACAAGAGTATTACCACAAAATGGTAATTGCAACCTAATTTAAGCAGAGGAGTTTATAATCTTGGTTGCTTGAAAAATTATTTATTCTCGCATTTAGCATTAGAAGCAGAATCAATTGTATTGTTGTGTTCAGTTTTTTATATGGGTGTAATTTTTCATTCAAATTTTTATTCTCTGGAATTAGATAATGCTAAAATTCTTGAACAGGAACATTAATTTTAATCATCGTGAATTCAGAAAAGAACATCTTGGATTATATTATTGTGATTTTATGAAAGACTGTTAGCACATCATCACACTTTAGGTCACTGGTACACTAGTACAGGCACATCAACACCTTCAGTTCTGGATCTTATTTCAAACACCAATGGAATTTAATGAGATCTTTATTCATTAGAACTGGTGATATAACTTCTAGAATTGTTCGAGATATATTTCTCAATACTGTAAATTCTTCTTAAATGTTTACTCTGTATTCTAGGGAAATAAATTATCTGCTGAATTTTATAGAACTTGTTGATTTTGACTCTTTTCTGTTACTTAATTTAAGACAGAGTTGTACTACATTTCTGTTTCAAAACATGTGCATTTGTCAGCAGACAACAACTGCCACAGTTTGCATACCTGAATAATTCTTGAAATGAAGACCTACAAAAGATATATAAATATATGACTATAAATATATGACTAACATGGTGTAAGTGGAGCATGAGTCCCAATAAAGTGCTGCATAAGAATAACAAAAGCAACACTTATCACATTTGTTTATTAATATATACCACATAGCTGCATACTGGTGAAAACATTTTATATTTGGTTTTAAAACTGTCATTGGATTTTATACCAATATGCTGAACTGAATTGAGTTATAACAAATTGCCACATGGTACCAGTTGCCACACAATTCAGTCTTGTTTCCCATTTTGTGCACGATCTCTGATGGTTGCTATGTGACACATTCATTACATGCATATATTTGTACATTTCTAAGTTAGTGACAAAACAAGTGACAGAACTAGGAATAACACTCGTACTTTTCAGGAGAGTTGCACAATAACTGTTACGGTCCATCTATGCCATGGAATAAGCTCTAGTTGTTAGTATTAAATACTCTTAGCATTACTGTTATTACATTATTATTACATTATTATTATTACAATATTAAATGTTATTCTTGCTGCTACAATACTATCACTGTCCAGCAAGTTTTGTATTCTTACATTTTTCTAAACACACTGGAAAATGCACTTACATGTACTTTTAAAGGTATAGTGAGATTAAAATCAATTTGGAATCATACCTGACCTTCAAACATGGAAAGTTATTACCTGGCACATATACAATCTACATGATAATTATATAAATATAGTAGAGATGTATCCAGTTACAAACTTCACTGAATCAGATAAATGTCCTGTAAACAGGCATCATACAACAAGAAAAAGTAGGCAACTAAGTTGCTGAAAAAATCAAAACTTCACCTATATATGTAAGGAAACAAAAATAACCTTGCTTCATGATTTGCGAGGTGTTTATTGTGTGACAGAAGTTTATCATTCTTGAGATGTTCTCTTGATGCTGGCAAGTAGTAACAGTGTTGTAATCCCAGGAAAAATATATTGCTGGTGTTCATATTAATAACACAAACTCCTACAGACTGCTCTAGTGCACTAAGCGGTTAGAGCATCTGCCTTGGATGCATTAAGTCATGGGTTTGATCCCCAGCCGAGTTAAACCAAAGACTTACAAAAAAAGTACTAGCAGCTGCCTCTCTAGACACTCAGCATTAAGAGGTTAGTGTTAGGACTGGTCAGTCTGGCGTCAGGATAATGCAACTTGGTGGGTCATGATGCTACATGTCTGTGGCATGATTCCCTTGTGTTAGACTTCACTATAAACTGCCTCACTGCAGAGACATCATAGCAATATGTCCAAATAAAAGCTACTTAAGGTTATTTGCCCATCTTAGTCATTACAGTATGTATTTTTGCCATGTATCTTGACACAGCAGGACAGAAACCAAGATAACATAAGTGAGGTGTGATAATGCCTGTGTCAGTTGTTCATTATGAACATGACTTCTCTACTCAAAATACAAGAAAACCAAGTACTGCACAAGACTGAGGTAAAAGTTCTTGAACATGTCAAGGGATCAACCATTTGTTTCGGAACTTGGTTCGGGGTTTGTTTGAGACAGGCTCTCAAATAGCTAGAAAACAATATTCTTGCTCTCATTTATAGCATTTTTTGACAAAAGTTATGAAAATCTGGATGCATAAAAAGAAATATCCCAGCCTAAAATAAATTCCTAGACCTCACTCATAGAAATTGTAATGGTTGGTCCCCAATGTGAATATATGAAGATGGACTAACTAGAAATAAATTTGATTTTACCAAAGCAATGGGAAAATAGAAAGAAGAAAAAGTCATAAAGATATATTAAATGTAAGTTGTGCTGCAATAACTTTCATGTATTCAAACATATTTACAATAGATGTGAGTAATGAACCTTCAAAAGTTCTAAATCTTAAATGAATATTTTTATTGATAAAATGTAAGTGTAATTATTTTATGATGATGACTGTAATACAAGTTTCTTTTATTTTCATTCAAACATCTTACATCCAACCATGAAAATCTTTCCAGCCATATAAAACAAGTATGAATACAGTGAATATGAGTAAGATACATGTATACGAACTATTGCTATACAAATGTAAATGCAAATATGCATAATGAGAAACTGAGGACACACACATTTGTTGTTATGTATATTCCATTTGTATTATTTGTCAGCTTTCTCTTAATGGTTACATGTTATAAACATCTGTATTTTGTACCTGACCTTGTCCAAAATCAAGTTCACTGTGTAGCTGACTAGAGCCATTGATTATGTAAACAATATAATAAAAAGCTAATATTTCTGTGAGAATAGCTTCAATTGTAGGATCATTATCAATGGAAGAAAATATGTTTATCTTAATGTAAGTCTAGGACATTGGTAATCCCCACTGGAAATAAATATTTTTGGAGCTGAACATAAATTTAGACTTATAGCGAATTCAGATAAGAATATTTTTTTGGATTATAATTTTGTGATACATCAATAGACACTTATCACATTGGCATAATCCTGGCTATTGACATATTACCACATTCAAGATTACAGGCACAAAAACACATTCAATACTGGAACTTGTTTGGAATACCACAGGAATTCAGTTGAAACTTTATACATTTGGATTTGTGATAAAACTTAAAAGATAATTTGGAATTTAATTCACAATAATGTATGTTCTTTTCTAAATTTTTGGCTTGTATTCAAGGGAAACTAATTATTAAATTTTACACAACTTTGTTTGGGGTCGCAAATTTCCTTCTTTAATATCATCATTGTTTTCACTTGGTACATTTATTTCAAAATACCAAAACATATTTTGATCCCAAAAGTCAATTTTATACAACAAAACAACATTAAACCACTTTAAACCTGGAAAAGTATTTTAGCTACTCAATTACCAACACATTGGAACAATTTAATTATGGTTAGCTAGTACTTTAATAGGTTTATCTGTGAGTCAAAGACACAAAGAATATTCCATGTGAGGTTAACAATACTTTACATAAAAGCCAACATAGATTAGAGCCGTGATAGGGTACTGTATTTTCTGGCCTATAAGTCAATGCAGAGTATAAGTCGAAGTCGCTAATTTTGTACGTTTTCCATCTTTCATTCACAAATCGATTCCAAGTACTGTATAAGACAAGGCCAGGTCAATAACTTGGCTTCTTTTTTTACACTAGTAACTTCCTGTATCATGAATGTTAATGGTATCACTGTATGATATTCCATATTACTGGCAATCATGAAATTGCATCACTGATACTAACTTGCTTGTGATTTTACTCCTGTACAAGGAACTGCTATATTCCGTTATCAATTAACACAGCTGAATAAACAGTCCATGCTTGTTTTAATTATGATATACATCGCAACAAGAGCCACATGGATGTATATGCTATGTAAATGTTAATTAAAAGTCTAAATCTTTAACTTGATTATTCTAGTTGAAACCAGTCTTGAGTGTAAGATTCAACAGATGTGATATACTCAGTGAGGCTAACAATATGAAATGAGGTTATCCATAGAGAAATCAGAAATATAAAGTAAATTAAGAGATAGAAAACAGAAAAATAAATAAAAATACTTTTTATTATACTTGAACAAATCTGTGAAATGCAGTATCAAATTTACACAAATAGTTTTATAATACATATTATTTAACATGTCAATTATAATTGAAAGCACATCATTACTGTAATTCATGTAATAGAATTGTTCAGCATTTTAATTAAGAAAATAATGATTATCAGTTCACTTATAATAATCTCCAGTATCTGAAAATCCCTCGAAGTATCAGAATAAAAAATGGTGGCATAAAAGATCGATAATACTGTATTGCCATTTTGTTTTCTCAAAAAAATTAGTATTTGACACAGGAACATCTACTGTTTTAGATATTCAAATGAAAGTGCAAGTCTGCATGTTTCTACTACGCATTCATATCTGACAAAATGAATGATTTTATGTTGCAGTGGTTTAACCAAGCTTGCTGATGACAACTATATTTTTCCAAATTAAAATGTTAGCAGAATTAGACTACCATATGGCATGAAAGTATGAGTGATTAAATACTACCGGGCTAGACTGTACTTGTGTCAAGAAATTACTGTTTGAGACTTAAATACAATTCAGAACAGATCAGATCTAGTACTATAGCAATCAAATAGTACAACTTGTTACTCAAACACCCAAACCTACATTCAAAGTAACAAATACCTTGTTTATATTGCATATCACAGGCATTGAAGGTAACAAGTACCTTGTTTATATTGCATATCACAGGCACTGAAGGTAACAAGTACCTTGTTTATATTGAATATCACAGGCATTGAAGGTAACAAGTACCTTGTTTATATTGCATATTACAAGCATTGAAGGTTTCAAGTACCTTGTTTATATTGCATATTATAGGAATTTAAAGTAACAAGTACCTTGTTTATATTGCATATCACAGGCACAGAAGGTAACAAGTACCTTTGTTTATATTGAATATCACAGGCATTCAAGGAATATTTGTGTGTATTTGGATGCTCACAATATACTCCAAATATACCTAAATTACATTTGTGGGGTCATGTACTTATTAAGGATGAAAAAAGTCAACTTACAAAAAACTGCAGTTCATATTTTATTTACTATTAAAATTCTTTGTTGATACCCAGTTACAGAAAGAAGCAAAAAAAAACAAGTTTTGTAAAACTTAACAAATAATTTAATTATCAAACTTATAAATGAAAATATGAGAGGAACATACAGTATTATTCAGTGAATCCAAAATAATACTGATAAAGTTCTATCAAAGTCCAAATGAATGAAAAGTTCCGTATAAATGTGAAAACTGGAAATGTACTGGTCCAGCAAGATTTGTGACATTATCTAGAAGGCATTGTTAAAAAATACTTCTAATAATTCAGAACAGTTCCAGAATAATATTATATTCCAAATAATGCACTTTCTATTTCAAAAGACCATCGAAACAAATCTTTTTCCTCTCAAATAAAAAAAACATTTGCAGACTTACAACAGGAACACAAGAAATAAGAATGACTCCAAAGTTGGAATGTATCTGATTGCTCAGTTCTCAGTCGACAAGAGATTATTTTGATATTTAATTACTTTTTTAAACATCAATATTTTCAACAGCTTTTTTGTTCATTTATTGTAAAAGCCAAAATATTATACATTAAACTGTTCTATTTGCCTCTTTTCTTGTCCTACTGATGTCTTCATAATTAGTTCTCAATAGCGGCAATTAAATTTCGTTTTAAATTACCATATTTATTACCTGAGGGAGGTTTGCATCCTCAAATGCTAAATGCATATGCACCTCTTAAGGGTACTAAAAGTTGGTATAATTAGATCAAAATAAATTTATGTACAATATATTACTAAATAAACAAAAATATCTATAAAAGAAAACACACACACACACACACACACACACACACACACATATATATATATATATATATATATATATATATATATATATATATATATATATATATATATATACACACACACATATTAAACAAATGAAAGATTTATAAACAGAAATAGAAAGAAAAATATACAAGCAATTTTAAACTATAAAGGTGTTCAGTAAGAATGCTTCTCTTTTTAGTCTTTGTCAATGAATAAAATATATTCATGTTATTTGTCTTTCAATTTTATTTCATCTTGTTTAATGGTTAGAAATAGTAAATTTAGTTTAAAAAAAAGAACAAAAGTCCCTAAACGGGACTGATACTAAACTAGGTGAATAGAATTTCCAGAAATTCATGAATAACCTGTTCAATAGTATTATGTTGTTTATACTGGCATCATTTAACAAAAGTTTCAAAATGTATTTTTTAATCAATTTAATTTAATTTTCCTAATTGCAAATAGCACAATTTTTTTAAACAAAACTAATTCTAAATATAATTGCTAATATCTTTGATTTTGGCTAGAAATTTACAAACAAATATTGTATGTAGTTTAACTAACTGACATTATGTTACTATTTAGTGACCTTTCTGAAATATTTGTGTAATATATGATACCTAAAGAACATACACTCTGTATATTACACATATCAAATGTATATACATGTATCTGGTAGATGTGTGTGGATTTGGTGTGGATTTGGGCGTTTGTAGTAATATTATTACTCACATCTGTGTTGAGACTATGATGTTGAAGCTACAATCTGAACCCTAACACAGGTGCTCCTACAATTTAGTTACATATCTAATACCAAATAAAACATCTTTGAAAAAATAACAAATAGTATGACTTGTAGGTTGAGCAACAAGTTATTCAACACTATTACAAGTTTTATTTTCTAACATGACTGGTGGCAGAGAAAAACTGTAAAGATATGATTCATGTTTGAGCATCAGCTATGTTTCATCCTACAATGTAAGGCATCAACTCTTTTATTTATGTTTTGGGGGTAAAACCACAAAACATAAATATTAGGGTCAATGTCCAATCTAGTGACCTGTACTATTACCACAATTGCTAATTTTATCAGCCAGTCTGATGAAGTCATATCTTCTCATTTGTGAGACTGAGCAGTGTGGCTGAAGAGCATAATGATTTGATTCACTTTCAGATTCTGAAAGCTGCATTTCCATTGGCTAATTAAAAAGTTACATGACTCCTAAGCAGATGCTATCAGATCTTCATGTAAGACAAAGATCTGATTTGAATCAGATGAGGCGATGTCTTACATTTCAGGTCTACAGCTTCTTTATGCCAGTTTATCTGACCACTCTCAAATTTATTTTGAATGACCTTTGTATTCAAATAGTAAATATAATATCAGATGAGCCATTGTCAGAATTTTGTTTTATATACAAAAATTGAAAACAACTTGCTGACCTATGGTTGTTCATAAATTGTAAACAAGGATATGAGCCCCAATGATCCTTGCCCATACAAATTCAACTGAAGATTACTGTATAAATTTCTCAAAAAATGCTTGCGGCAAATTCTCAATAAAAACAGATCTCGACATTTTTCTGCATAACCAAGCAAGCAAGGTGATCCCGTTTAAACAGGTTTTGGTAAGAGGAAACGCGCCTGCGGTTGCGAAGAAATTATACCTGTACTAGTATTGTTGTTGTTCGTCCGTCAATTCAACGAGGACCTCTTTAATCATCCGAAGGTTGAAGGGAAGGTTTGTTTGCTTAAAGGATAGAAGATGAGTGGGACATCTCCAGGAGGGTTGATGGCATGTGCTTTTCTGGCTTGCCTCTTCAGCTCTGCAGCTACTGTCCTGCTAGATTCGAACAACGTAGAGTATTGTGCACGGAGGAAAGCCAAGTGACTCAATCGCTTGCTCTTTGATCTTATGAATCAGGGTTTATGTTGAATGCTTTCAAGCTGTCTTTGAAGGGTTTCTTTTGACCTCCGTGGGATCACTGTCCTTGCTGTAGCTCACCACAGAAGAGTATCTATGGCAGCCAGTGGTATGCGTAGATGTCTCGCCCAGCGTAGCTGGCACTGCATCTAGACCAACCAGCTGGTCTCTAAGCCATTTTTTATTTTGACTTTGTGGCTTTTGAAAGCCGCAAAGTCAAAATAAAAATAAAAGGCTTAGAGACCAGCTAGTTTGTCTAGCACTGCATCAGGATGGTGTGGATGCTGGGAAGACCTGCTTGGGCGAGTACCTCAGTGTCTGGAACCTTGTCCTGCCACTTGATGTTGATGATTGTCCTGAGACTTGTTGTGTGAGCTAGTAATAGTTCAATCCAGTGTCAACTTTATTGACCTAGTGTAAAGCCTAGTCCTACGTGTACAGCCGTATCGCCATCATAAAAGTTCATGGCAATCGATCATTTTCGTATGGAAATAGTGTCATGTGTAGATCACTTAAAAACACTACTTAATAAACTTTGTTATATTACGATTAAATTTTAATAATATACTTATGTTTTAAATTTATATCAGTAAATGCGCTTATACTAACATAACCAGTGTCACTTTACTATAAATAGCCTTAGGTACAGCAGAAACCACTACTTTTACAGTAAGGTATTCCTTTTTATTCATAAAACCAACATGCCCATGTGCCAAATGTATTACCTGTCTGACATGATAAAAATCAATTAAGAAGCAATAGTTTGCTTCTCGTTGTAAACAGCGTGTGAGAGTGATCAATAATAAACCTCTCCCCTTTTAAGTATTTGCGCGGTTATCTCTCTTGCCATATGTTGAAGTACTTTCTGTTGTCAATAAATAAGATCCTCTTAAGGGAACAAAATATAATATGGCTGATATATATATATATATATATATATATATATATATATATATATATATATATATATATCACTTTCATATAATATAGTACACACACATACTCCCCCTCCTCCCAAAAGAAAACCAAAGCACACACACACACACACACACACACACACATTTACCATATAAGGCTTTCATTCACACCCAATAAAGCCAACAACTCGCGGGCCCAGTAAAGATTCTGATTGGTTACATTTCCAATTCTCGATATTTGACACCCAAATTAAAATCTCAGAAAACGAGAGGCTAAATAAGCCTACACGATGTGACGAACTTTTCGGAAACCTACTTACGCACAGGACACGAAATGAAAGAACTATCACAAGATAGGAAAATTCACAACAAATATTTGAATCGAATGTGACCACCACATATTTGGCAATACATGTATAATAGGAACAGTGCGACATAATAGGATTTGAAATAATATTGGAATTTAAAATAGCATTATTGGGTGGGGAGAGGAGTAGCAACGTTAATACATACGAAACCCATACCTAATCAACCATAATTGCCTAGGTCTACATAGAAAATGTAGATCTGCTATTAAACAAGCAGGAAAACATTCGGCACTCGTCTGAACCAAGTTATATATAGTTAGTTGAATCTCTAGACTTCCATATATTCAAGCATTCCTAGTTAATAGGAACAGTAGAAAGTACATGGCATTGAACGTGCTGTAGAATTACTGACAAAAAAATCTTTCTCAGGGTCAAGCCACTACAGAAAATTATTTCAATTACCAATTAGCGTCGAGCAATAAAGCGTGGTATGAACAGCTGAGTTTGAATGCAAATACTCATATGGTGTCTGTTTATATAACAGTGTGTGACAAGAAAGTCTTATCTTTGAAATCGAATCTGCCTCGAAATCAGACAGGTAATTGAATTGTGAACAAAAAAGTATTAATATGAAAAAATCTGACAGGTCGAGGGACTATTATTATTTTAATAATATTGTTTGTGTTAATACTTCTATAGTAGGCATACAGAAGTACTAAATTAAAGAAACCTAGCAAATAAACAGAGAGATCTGGCAAATAATAACTTTTGCAACAACCATGTCTTATATGGGATACGATATTAGTCTTACATAGTATGAGAGATTCAATACAACCATTTCTTTTTTAAAGTATCTTTTTTAAAATGTACGAATAGCAGCTACTGTCTCGCAGATTTTCTGCTACTTGATTAACTATTTTATAAGACAAGTTTACCATTAAATTAAATTAAAGCCAGAATCTCTTAGCCTATACTATGAAGTCTGCATTTCCGACATGATTTATGATTAGCTTTAAATTCATTTTTAGGTAACATTTATAAACAGAAAGACAGAATATTTAAGAGATACAAGCTTTTCCTCTTCTCAATAGAGGTCTATCTTTTTTAATAGGGGTTTATCATTTTCTTAATAGGGACTTGTCCTGTTCTTAAGGGTTTGTCCACTTCTTAATAGGGGTTGTCCTTTTCTTAATATGGGTTTGTTCTTTTCATAATAGGGGCTTGTCCTGTTTCCTTAATGCTTTTCTGATCCAGAAAGTGTGCGCCCTAGCACTTAACCCTGTATTTTCTTACAAGACAGCCACATGGTCCCTTTCTTGTTGAACGAGAGAAGGCGCTATTCTCTTTAGGGTTCCTCGGAGCCAAACGTATCCCCTCTCGGGAAATTTAATATTAAATAATTTCGACCAAGGTTGTCACTTTAAATTTACATTACTTCCAAAATGTACACCTTATTTTACTCTGACTTATCGTAAGCATCGGTTCCTTACATTTTTCTCAAGATAAATATTGCTTTCGTCATATGTTTTTTTTTTATAGCCTATGTTCTTTGGACTAACAACTTTTCTTTGAAGAATGACTATTTAACATGGGTTCCTATCAAGTAGTTATAGCTGGTAACTCAACTGTTTACGCTCAGGACAGCGTTGCGTTGCAAGGACAGATTTCAATGAGTCGGAAATGCTGGCCTTTGAAGTTTAAAGCTAACATGGGAGAGATGCGCGAAGAAAGATCGAAGTGGCCCATCACAAAGACTTTTCTGGCTTAAATGCGATAAACTTTAACGCAAAATGCATTCAACGTTAAGGTTCAATGTTTATTCAAAAGCAACACTTTCAACTTTGCCTTTACAAAAAAGTCGTGGTTAATTTATTTAACAATTTCAGTATATTGCATTGGGTGTGATTAATTGTATAGGTCTCACACAGATTTATATAGAATGTAAAATACTTACATTTGAAAGAATAAGTACAATGATGTACTAAAATAATGGGGAAAAAAACATGCTTAAAGACGTCAAAATTTTAATTAGATATTTGAAGCATATTTAATTATTCATTATTAAAAATTGTTACAGCCGAGCACTTTGTAGGAACAAAAAGATGGTTTAATTAGTATATTAAGTTAAATTTAAAAAAATGAAATATTACAGACATAGTTACAGAAAGGCATTTGAACAATTTGATTCCATCAGGATGGTTACTGCATAAGTTTGGATAGTTTTAAAAAATATTTGTTTATTAACGTTAATTGTATATAATTTTAAAATATACTTACGTTATTAAATCGTACAGTCATAAATTCTAAATCAATTATGACTAATTTACACCCCCACCCCCCTTTGATACATTGTTTTTAAAACTGTCATGAACAGCAGAAGGATGTAGAAGAATACAGGAAAACTTAAACTGGAAACAATAAAATACGAACGTCAAGAAGACAAAGAAATTTCGATCTTCTGATTTAGTCGATTAAAACAGCAGTCATATAAAATACAAAATGTCCCATTTTTAGATTGCTGCAGAGTTACATGTACCACAGAATATTGGCAAAAACGTATTTCTAAAAGTGTTACAAAATATTTCAAACAACCTTTATTGATTTTGCATGTTACGTGCAGAACCTATATGTTATATTTTGGAGATTGTCCAATAACTGAGAGTTAAAATAAAATTATATTTTGTAATGGATAAAAAGTAAGTACTGTCACACAATTATCAGGATTTCATGAAAAAAAATATTATCGTTGGAAGCAAAGACACAATGCAGATTGATTGTGCTTGGCATTTAATAAACAGATTTGCAAAATAGTAAACTTCAAATTGTAGAATGAAAAGAGACGGGCTAATTTTGTCTCATTTGAAAAATATTGTTGTCTTTTTAATTTTCGTTAGTATTTGTACTGAAACTATAAATGCGAAAAGTTTGATGGCTATTGTAAAAACAATTAATAAGTCACATGGGAATTAGTTTTATGAGAGTTGTTTCTCTCATAAACTCTTATTCCATGGCCAGAGAGAGAGAGAGAGAGAGAGAGAGAGAGAGAGAGAGAGAGAGAGAGAGAGAGAGAGAGATCTTAAAAGAGGCTTCACTCATAACGGTACAGATACGGCTACATCTTGGGCAATGGCCATTCGAGAATGGCACGAAGATCGCTGTAATGAGACAAGCTGTCTTTGAGTTCCTACGAAACGGACTAAATTATTTTGAAATAATATATAAAATTACATTCCCATATCAATCAACATTAACGTAAATAATGGATTTCAGAGATGCATGTAAAACAACGATATTCCTTCATTTACCAACATCATACATTTGTATAATTTCTGCTTTTTAGAATAAGATAGCTAAAGAATATAAAATTCAATATTTCAGACTAATACCGCAATCATTTAGTTGAACTATTTGAATTTAATCTAAATTATCCTAATATAGTAAGCTCAATTTTATAAAGAGTATTTTATTTCTGAATTAATTATTCCTGAATATGATCTTAGAATGAACTCTTTCATGAACATCTTAAAATGAAAAATCCTTATACTATATAGAAAATTGTACTCAGACGGTAGCTTACCAGTCATATTACAAACTTTCTGAGTCTGACGAAACGGACTAATTATGCAAAGCAAATCTGCTCGCTTCTTATGCACAGTTTTTTAGGACTCGGCCAAATATGGTCATATGCCTTAGTTCTTGGGTTTAGCTAGAATCTCAAAGTGAGGCTTCATCGTTTCTTACCGACTACCGTCTTGGTCCATGTATGTCATCAGTAAGATTTTGTCATGAACACGTGAAACCTTAGTGATATACTTGGCAGAAAGAAATTTGCCTATTCAGCACTGCTGCTGCATGATTCTAAATTTGCCCGACTTAAAGTAGTATACAATGTGTAGGACTGCTTTGATTTCACATAGAAAAGCACGGTCATTATTGAAATGGTACACATTTTATATTACAAGAATAAAAAATTGTTTTTAATACAAGTACTGAAAAATTCCATCCTAACATTTTGTATTCAATACTTTCAAATTCCTTTGCAACCTAACATATGCATTTTTATGTATGAAACCCGAGACAAAGATGAAAACTGATAGAATTTTTTATCATATCCTATCTGTAATTTGCATCAATTTATTCTGTCATTCTATTTTCCATGTTTTCCTCAATGTATGTCTTGTTTCCCGCCAGTGTTTCCAAATCATCCTATATTTCTTCTATTGACTTTTGAAAAATAATAAATATGCAAATTGTTTTGTAATTGTTGGTCCATATGACAAATAAATTTAAAAATTTTATATTTGAAGTTTAGTTAGACAATAGATTAAAGGCTTCTTCTGTCATTTTAATTTTCAATCTGCTCTTTATAATTCCTTCATCTACACTATTTTTACCTGTAATGGTTATGTGTTTCATTTTTCTCTCTCTTATTTGCATGCAAAACCTGTTCCTAAGAGACTTGAATTTATCAATTTAATTTTGTTTTTTTTTATTTTGAACATGTTGAAACAGATTCCACAGGTCCCGTACAGAGTGAATACAGTATGGATATTGTTTTACGGAGCGATGTCAGTAGGGGGACTTCTTTATAAAGCGATGACGGTGGCAATGCTGTTTTGACGAGAGAGAGAGAGAGAGAGAGAGAGAGAGAGAGAGAGAGAGAGAGAGAGAGAGAGAGAGAGAGCACAGTACAGGTACTGATTGATAAATGATGACAGTAGGGTTAACATTTTGCAAAGTGGGGACAGTAGGATCAGCGCCGGATTAAGCACTGTGGAGGCCCATAGGCAGTCATACTTTTGAAGCCCCAGACCCACGGTCACGGTCTCATGGGGGCCCCTTATGGGGCCCATAAAAGTAGCGGGGCCCATAGGCAGTTGCCTACTCTGCCTAATGGGTAATCCGGGACTGAGTAGGATTACCGTCCGTTTTAAGTATTAATTATCAAAACGTACTTATAAATGTTATTAGTTTTATGAGATGTTTGGCTGGAATGTTCTATAGATCGATCTCATAAACACATGCTAGGAACTCAGGACGACAGAAAGAAGAGAAGAATGAGTTCCTAGATAAAGGATGTCACATGATGATGGAATGTCTAGGGAATCAGGTACGGAATCGTATGAGACTCTTGCTGGTACGGAAAACCTTATTTATGATGTTAGTCCACTAATGTCGTTTTTCAAAGAATTATGAAATAATTCTCTCAAAAGGAAGAGTCACTCATAACGGTGTAGATACGGCTACATCTTTGAGAGAGAGAGATAGAGAGAGAGAGAGAGAGAGATAGAGAGAGAGAGAGAGAGAGAGAGAGAGAGAGAGAGAGAGAGAGAGAGAGAGAGAGAGAGAGAGTGAGAGAGAGAGAGAGAGAGAGAGAGAGAGAGAGAGAGAGAGAGAGAGAGAGAGAGAGAGAGAGAGAGAGAGAGAGAGTGTGTGTGTGTTCAGGTTCTCTCAAAAGAGCGTCGCCGCTATGATAAGACAGCTACATCTGAAATGAGAAGGCGAAGATCTATTTCCTCGTCGATAGGAACTGACTTTATTTAATTGATCAACACACATATATTGACTATATTCTAGAAACACATCTAAAAACTTTATAATAAAAATTCATGTAATACATATTATATTTTCCTTTTTCCAACTTCATTTATTCGTATAACTTCTGCATTTTAGAATATTATACAAATAGTTAATTCTCGATCAATTTCAAGATAGCCAAAGGTATAAAATGTAATAATTATAATTAATGTAATAATTAATTTAAAGAAACGCATTTTACTTATTTTAAAATAGAATATAGATTTAAAATATGTTGCTAGATATTACTCTTCCTTGCTTAAAGAATACTTTATTTCAATCATTAAATCAAAACATGAAGTTGGTAGCGAATTCAACCTTTACAATAAAAATTACATAAATATAATTAAATAATAATTCTTTAGAACATTTAAACATTCCGTTACAATATATTATAAATAAAAGTATTAAGTGAATAATGTTGCTAACATAACAATGTTACTATTAAAATCTCAACATTAAAAATACTTATTCCTAAAGAAATTACGACATATACAATTGTTTTACCTGAAATGATAAGGCGAAGATCTATTTCATCGTCGATAGGAACTGACCTGACCCTTTAATGCGTGGTCTATTTTTACGCATCTTGTGTCAGGGTTTAAGGCATCGACGAGAAAATATGTCCGCTCTTTTAAGGTAAGAATTAGTTTCTCCCGGTCAAAACCGGCTTAATTTACGTCATCTGACATAAGGTACAACTCAGATGTGTAGTTTATCTATATTCGTTTGGCATTAGTTAGGTCCAAACATGATAATTCCTTAATATTCTAAACCAGCAACATGTTTAACATACTAAGCCAGCAGCGATGTCTGTCCATCATTAGATAAGAACCATTTTGTAGCGACGACTGTCCATCATTAGATAAGAACCATTCTGTATTTACGTCAGCACGGAAGTTCGTTCTACTTTTTTTATTAACCGAATTAGACTTTGCCAATGCCTGGTTTTACAGAATATGTTTCACTTATAAGACTTAGGAGCTGACTGACCCAGTAAGATTTTTGCTTTATAATCTAATTCCACACAATAATCTACATTCGTATAGCTAGTGATTTACGTTGCCAACTTTGCACATCAACTATTTTCCTTCAATTAATATATAGTTGTGCTATAGAACTTACTTAATATAAATGAATCAAACATTAGTTTAATACAATTTAAAGAAAATAGTAATCTTATTAATTTTACTAAAAAATCAATTCCTAATATTAGAATGAATAAGAAGTTAACAAAAGTTTTTAGTCAGGAAACAAAGACAAAAATGACTCGGTACTTGTTGAACTGATACAATGACGGAGACTAAGATGATAGCGTTCACTGGATTAGGATATTCAACGGACAAATCTATTTTCGTTTAACAAATGCTAACACTATTATTAATAAACTCGAAAAGTGGCGTCAAGCTAGACGAATAAGCATCATTATCAAAAGTTTACATTTGAAAAGAGACTCAACGTTTTCTTAATGCACCATAAACTTTATCAGAGCTGAAAAGTCCATGCGATGCCGTAAACTATATGACGCTTGATGAGGGCGTATCTTTTTAAAAAAATATTTAAAAAATCAAGTAAAGGCTCCATGTGCATAATTCACTGCGGATTTGAAAGTACGTTGGTTAAGCATATATATGATGTAATTTAAAAAAAACACACACACACACACACACACACACACACACCTAAGAATTTTCGTTCTCATATTTGCTTGTGTCTCAAGTCAATGCATATGAGTTTAAAACCGACAGTCTACAGATGTATTAGTTGCATTCAAGTATTTTACAATGCGTTAGGTAAAATCTCTAAATTAGTATTAAAACTTAAAATACGAAACGTATGGTGTTCGTAGATCACATCATTTAAGAAGCTAACCTTAACGACATTAACGAACAATATATTCGTTTCACTTTTGGTTTACACATTGTTATCGACACCTAAATTCCGTCTTTACTCCGGCTTCGCCTCAGTAAATTTACGGATCCTCGTGGTGTCTTCGCTAGTCAAGGTTCCGATAACTATATCTACACCTTGGCGGATCGACGAGCTATATCAGTGATATTTCCTAGCGACATCTATTTGATTTCATGTCTTGCCTCCCTCATTATATAATGCAAACTAACCAATATCATGGTGTAATGTACAGCCGCCGAAAAGCTGAAAGAGATACTTTGTAAGTTTAACATCGAAAGTATGACTATGTTCCAGAGGGAATCCCTTACACGTGTATTTGTGTAAAAGGTTATGTGCAAACAAGGACCGATACTTGATAATTGCTTATTTATCAGTCCATTCAAGTTGTGTGATCCCCCTATCTCATCACGTAGGAACATCGTTCAAATTTGAACAACTTACGTTTGATTGGATGCGGTGGCTTGCATTGGAAATTGACAGACCCGAAGCACAGACATAACTGCTCGATATGCCAAGGAGTAGATAGGCTTATCGGAACCTTGGCTATCGAAGATAATACCCGGGTGGACGATTAGTCTTTAATGAAAGGGTAATATATTCGTTTAACTATTTTCACACTGTGTACGACACTTTGTATGAAACCTTAGAAAGAATGCTGTAAAATAGCGTTAAACCCACCAGATCAGTAAAGGAAAATCCCTACAAATTCCATATTTTTTTCATGTTGCTTTGTCAATTTTTTTTTTAGAAACTAATGTAGTAATAATAATAATAATAAGAAAACTAACAATATCACGATTTGTTATGAAGTAATTAACATAATTTAGCTGTTAAATGAACGTAATGTTGACATAGTTCTTTACGACACTTGTCATTATTTACGACGTTGTGATATGGAAACAAATACTTTGTACTTATCTCCAATATTGGATAAATGGAAACATAGATCGAGTATGTAATAAATGAAAGAAATATATGGAACAGCTAAAAGCCAAATGACAGCATTGTTACCGAACATATTGTAATACGATAAGTCCCTGATGGTCCTCCCGTGTGTCGTTTGTTGTTTCATTTGTTTCATTAACTCTATTTTCGACATCCAAACTTGGGATACATTTTAGAAAAGTAACATATGTCAAGTTAGGTGGTGCAATATATCAAACTGCTTTGTATGGAATTATCAAGATTCTGTCGTCACGACGATATAATTTAATAGCATACGTGGCAAATTTAAAACTCACTGCTCGGTATATATATATTAACTCGTATTTGGCAACACAAAAATGTGGCAAATAAACTCATGCCATGGGATCATTTGCATGGATTAATTTATTTCTTATATATATTATGCGCCTATCAAATTATCTCTTTTTTAATCCAATGAAATTGTGGATGCAGTTAAATTATGTGACAAATAAATCCATTTCCATTTAGATCACCTTGTGCACGCATAAATCAAATTTCATTGCACGTGTTGGCACACGACTTTGAGCGTAATGAAAGGACAAATGTATGTATATGCACAGGAGTCTGACGTTTTATCAATAAAGTACGGCGCCGTACTTTATTGATAAAACGTCAGACTCCTGTGATGTATGCATGTATGTAGGTAGGTAGGTAGGTAGATAGGTAGGTACATATGCAATGAAACTCGATAGACTAAGTTTCTGAACATGAAACCTATTTGAGAATGCAATTCCTCATTATAGAGCAAACAACAGTGATGAGGTAGTGTGTTACAGGACACATATATGATCTTTGCATGCGTCCGATAGGTAAAGGGCGATAATCGGCAATATTTATCTTGCCACTGTCTACTGATTTTGGAAATTATTCTTGCCAATCGTATCGACATCAACTCAGTTAGTCAGATTTTTATTTAATGTGAACCTATTTAGAAAGCTTTATGAGAGAGAGATGTCTATTGTACATGATGATGATGATGATGATGATGACGATGATGATGATGATATATATATATATATATATATATATATATATATATATATATATATATATATATATATATATATATATATATATATATATATATATCATACCATTTATTGTACATACTATTAAGACAATGTAAGTTTTATTCGACATTTTTTGCACCAAGATAATTAGAAGACGATGGCTAGTCACTGATTAGTAATGTGCTATAGTTTCATAGAAAAGGTAATGGCTGCAGCACTTTTCTCGAGTATATTGGGTGGATTCGTGACATGTAAATGTCTGACATATATTGAGTACTGTGGTGGATTCTTGACATGTATGGGGCTAGATGCCTGACGTATATTGGGCCCTGTGGTGAATTCCTGACATGTGGACATACACCACATTTAATTTTACTATATGTTCTCTACATATATTTCTCAGTGCTGACCTTTCAACTGTGTGACAATTAATATAAATCATATGTTAATCTAAAATACATCCAAAGATGACTTCATTGTGAAGTTGTTGTCAGGGGTTCACCTGCAATTTTTTGAGCGGCTGCACTGTAAACAGAACAGCATCTACACAGAACACAGATTTCACTTCCGGATCATCACCAAGACCTTGACTGGAATTACAAAGTGTTCATCCAAAATAACATTCTTGGAAAATGAGACTTACATTTATAGTGAAATTGCAAATAATTATACACCCTTGCATTGAATTATTGTGATCCAACAAAAGACTGTTGGCACATCAGCACTACACGGGCCATTACAGGCACATCAGCACTACACGGGCCATTACAGGCACATCAGCACTACACGGGCCATTACAAGCACATCAGCACTACAAGGGCCATTACAGGCACATCAGCACTACAAGGGCCATTACAGGCACATCAAAACTTGTCAGAGTTGGATTTACTTTGGATTTCCTCTAAAGTTTATTTAGAACTTTAATAATTAAGATTTTTGTCTGTAATTCTAGGACTATTGAGGATTTAGTTCCTTTTTTACATTTTCACTTCGTATTCCCTGGAAATAATTTATTTGCTAAATTTTACACAGCCTGCTGTTTCTCAATCTTTTATGTTACTTATTTTAAGAGTATAAAGTATGAATACTGTGAAATTCCATTCTCTTAGTTTCAGCTTCATCCCAATCTATTGCGCTGAGTCTGATATCAAAGCTCCGGATTTTGGCTTATTTTTATTCTCTCGATGTTTTGTGTGCACAGGAAGTCTTGTCTTTGTCTTTTTCATTCTTTTTGAATCTCTTACATTTTCAATTTTAATTTTAAATGCTCGGAGCTTTTTATTTTGGTTCGCGCTATAACTTATCAATCTGTCAATAATATTATCAACAATGGACGTTTTAGCGCAAATAAATTCTTTTGTACACGTTTGAACTTTTCAAGCTACTTGAGAAAACGTATCAAATTACTTTTCGTTATGGATTTATTTTGTTTTGAGTTCAGGCTCAAACAGTTTATTTTGCAAGCTAGATAAGTCAGAAGAAAATTTTAACGGCTTTGTATTATTATTATTAAAGAGAGTAAATATAAAGAGTATTAAGAAGCAGATGCTGACCTCTGATATATGTAACCGGAACTGCTCCTTTCTTCTAAATATAGGACGAAAAGAAAAATACTTTATTCTGGGTAACCTGTTTTCTAATTGGTTAGCTGCCAAAGGACCTCACCTTGTTGGCAAATCTGAATGACCTGAAAATTTGACCCTCATCCTGGGTCTGAAATTGTGTCTTAATTTCTTTTATATTGGGAATATTTCCCTGAGAATATTTATTGCTATCTTGAACATCAGTTTCAGTGGAATCGTATAAATATGTTCAAATATCATTTGAGATGATTTATTTATATTATTCATTGAAATTAAAAGTGATTCATACATTTTATAACTAAACAGTTATTGTTTTACTGTAAATTCACCTAAAGACATTTTATCATTGTAATAAATCAAGACTATCGGCACATCAGCATGAGCTTCATTCAGAACACCATTGAAACTCATTTGGAATACTCGATACTGTGGGTCTTGTTTGATAACTTTTACAACTACTTAGGATTTCATTCATCATGCTGTGGGCTATTTTCAATTTCTCACTTTCTATTCCATGGAAATAAATTATTTGTTGAATTTTTAAAAAATTGTTGGTTTCTCTGTTGTCATAGACCTCTCTCTCTCTCTCTCTCTCTCTCTCTCTCTCTCTCTCTCTCTCTCTCTCTCTCTCAGTTTATTATTTAGCACTCCATATAGTAAGAGAAAACTACTACTTCCACTATAAATTGGATATGACGCAACCGTGGTCATTTCGATGAATACTACGTCAGCGTACGAAGATAGAGAAACTGGTACTTTTGCATTTTAAACTGGTTTGATCAATGTAATTGTTTCTTTATAAAAGGTCCGCACCCGCCTCACAGAAAATTAGCTTAATATACGGATTAACGTTTATATAGACCCCAAGAGTTACATTAGACTAAATATGGACTTCCAAAGTAAAGCGAGTACACAAGTAGTAGTACAGAGAGCGAATCGGACAATCTCTAATTGAGTTAGATTTCGGGCAAATAATTTTAGATGTCTGTTTGTCAAATTAAGACTTTCTCAAAACCGAAAAAAATGTCAAAAAAAAAAAAAAAACAGAACCAAGGTTTGTTACGAAACCGAAACACAGACACATATTTGTTGTCGTGGTTTTGTTAGTTGTTATGAATTGGCCGAATATTTTATCAAGTCCGATTCGCCCTTTCTACTACTCAAAATGTTGTTTGTTATCTTTCCAAATCGAAATGTTCAGCTCACTCGCAGATTCATGGTCTGATTGATTTTAAATGTCTGCTTCTAAATTCAGCTAGAGATGAATCAAAGCTAACTGCTTTTAATGACTAGTATTGTGTAATTTTAAACTCCTTGTATTCATTAACTAATACTGATGTATTTGATGCCACTTCATTCAGCAGAAAAACGATGAGTTTATCGTAAAAGTCATCTCTTTCCATCTGACGTAAGTGTAATCGGTGCAGGCATGCCTTCCCTAATATTTTATCTTCTTACGTGAAAACCAGTGTGTTCAAAATGATTGAAACTCAAGCTAATTAAGAATATAGACCATGTGATTCTATTATAGGGCACAATAATTCAAAACTTTTATTGAGATGAAGAGATACACATAGTTTATAAAAGACTCATTCATCAAACTTTTCAAATTAAGCCGTAGTGGACTCAAAATTGAATTGACGTAAATCTAAGAATCAGCGTATTGAATATATTGGGTATTAAATTAATGACAAGAAAAGATCAGCTTGCTCGTGTAGGTTTAATGGAATTTTTTTTCTTCTCATAAAATATTATTTTCGTATACGAGTTCTATACGTGTGTACTATGTATTATCTGGGCAGGAGGGGGTCCGTTTTTAAATATTTTAATTGTTCTCTTCAGTTGAAATTGAGAGAGAGGGGGGAGCAGAGAAATAGACAGAGATACGCGGAGAAAGCGGGGGAGTTACTATTATACAATTATACAATGTGAAAAATAAAATAACAAGAGAAGTGTAAGGTAGTTCAAACACAAGATGCTTGTCACTGATTTCACATAAAGTACATTTTAAACGTTGAATATATTCTTCAGCCTGACAACCTCACAATCTTTATGAAATTCGAAACATATAATATGATTATACAGGTAAATAATAAATATTCCATAGTTACGGTTCAAAGAAAAAGTACTGACAATGTGTGTGTGTGTGTGTGTGTGTGTGTGTGTGTGTGTGTCTGACTTTCTGGAACAGATACCTTTTTGATCAATAAACACCCACTATGTAATACTGTGCAATCAATCTGTATAGTATTTCCAGGCAAATAATCTTTCTTTTGAATATAATTGCTGTCACACAATGAAATATTAATTGTAACATTAGACACGTGATTGTTTAATTATTAAGTTGAAAATATGTGATGCCTGTTCCATGTACCAGTAATCCCTGCATGACAAAGATATTTTGGCTGACTAACAGGGCGCTGTTTTGAGAAGATATATTTGTAAATGTTCAACTGTATGGCTCGTTGGTATAATCCTAACAGTTGGCAAAACATAGATCTATAAAACGCTTCTCACTACATGTAACCTACGCACACATCTTTTCCGTCTCGGCTCATTTTACTCGGTTTGCACTCTAGACAGCCGTTAACACTGATATAGCACTTAACATATAAATATCCATACTTCAAGGCAAAGCATAATTGCAATACTTAATCTTGCTTTAATGGTACATAGGAATATCAAACGGCTACAGTTTATCTCCTTACTAACCCTTATGAAAATAGAAGTATCCACATGAAGATATCGTTGATATGACACACATAATAAAACAAATAGCTTTGCTGTAATGCAGTCATCAGTTGTCAAGTTTTACTTTTAGATATTGAGTCTTGTTTTCAGATTTGTCATAATACGAATTGTGATGTTTCTTTCTAATTTTCTTGTGTTCAAAATCCGAGTACGGGTCGTTTTCGAATGCTCGCATCAGCTGAAAGACAGATTCTTCTTTCTTATCTGTCTGTCTTTCAATAAAAGTAGGACTGTAACCGCTCTTATCTTCACCAGAATAAACTTTTGTCTCATCATCTTTTTCCTTTTCTCGTATTTCTTCTTGTTCATTTCGCAAATCGTTATTCTCCTTTCTAGTCTCATTCGCTTCATTAGTCTCGGGAAGTTTGGATTCAGAATTAGGTTTCGTAATAAAGTCACTTCTGTCTTTTTCTTCTTCCTCCTCTGTTTTAATGTCGTTCTCCTTTTTCGTTGCAGTTATCTCTTTTGTTTTTAGTTTGGAGATTTTTATATCATCATACAGGTAGAAACTTTGCTGGCTTGAAAGACTGGACCGCAGATCATTGGGTATAAACTTCTGCTTCAACCGGTCTAGTTCATTCAGTGTCATTGGTTTAAGGGACCCATTGTTAGATAGCATTGATGCGACTGATTGCCTGGATTGAGATCGAGGTCCATCTGATCCAGGTTGAGGCTCACCGGAACTAGATTGGAATAAGTTATTTTCAGAACGAAGATCACTAGATCTAATTTTATACTTCTGTCCTTGCACATGATATTGATTAGCTAAAATTTCATTATGTATATTATCCACACTTGTAGTATCTAAATGGTCATCTGATCTGCTATCAACATCGTCAACTGAAGCAAACTTAACTCTTTTGAAGGGAGTACGTTTTTCGCTTGCTCCTTCTGTGTTTCCTTGTCTGTTCACTATTATGCTTTTCTGACTTTTTGCAGAAACAACGAGTCTGGATTCATTGAATGATACCTCTGACGTCGTTTCACCTCCATTCTCAGTAGATATCCGTCGCTGTAAGTCATGTGCTCTCGTTCTATCATCAGACTTTGAACTACGGCTTGCGATTCCTACCAGTTGCACTCTTTCCAAGACGGATGATGTGGTCGGTCTATTATCACGATCCACAAATGGACTTAGTCTAGGTGATAGAGCCGTACCGTTCATATCACGTGACGACCTTGAAATGGGTCGCCGTGTGTCTTCATTATTAGCTGCCTCTCGCGAGGTTATCACTGGTCTCCCATAAACTCCGTGCGGAATTTCATTTCCGGACTGCACTATTTGTCTCGGTGACGACACTTGTTGCTGGCCAGAACTTGACGGAGGTGTCCTTTGCCTATGTTTTGCAGACCCGGATTTATTTCGTCGAGGACTGAATATAGAAGGCAACGATTTTGTTCTATAAAATGGGAAGGGGTTAGGATACTGGTTGTTACTATCAGAATTCACACCCTGCAATGCATTGGGAGACATTGTTTGCTCTTTCTTCATTGCGTCTGTTGCATCCATGATATCTATTGCGTCACATTTTGAAATCTCGCGATACTTCCGTGATTCGGAATGCCTTGACTGCGTTCCATGTTTCCGACCCGCAATTTTAGGTTTGGAAGTAGTTGAATCTGTGAAGGGATCACTAATAATTACTGTTTTTTCGCCTTGAATTCCATCTTTCGATGTGGTAACGGATGATATTTTTATGAGTGGCTCTGAGGAGCCAGAGCTCGGCTTTTCTCTCGCCCTGGACTTCAGCTGAAATGATGTGGCGCTTCTGTTGAAAAGGAAGGCATTATCCCTTTTCACCTCTTCATCTGAATGCTTGTAATAGACCGGCTTCCTCTGAATCAGTTTGTGTGGAAAATGCGTGTACATCTGTGGCCTAGGGATGGAGATGGTTCGGTCCCTCTGAGACACCAAGGTAGAAAGAACGGTCATTGGATCTACTGGGGAAGCGTGTAAGTGTTCCGGTTTTCTGACAGGTTCCCCAACGTAACGGTCGTTAACAGCAGCCACGATGTTAATCAGAGCAGCTTGCTTCATATCATGCGTTATTTGCCTACCCCTTCTGTAGGAGTCATGCGGCAGCCGTTCCTTTCTCTTTAATTCCCTGTACCTGTTTGTTATATCAAAATACATTACCTCGTCTTTCAACACGCCGAGGGGGCGTGGTCTGCCAGTCAGTCTCACGCGCGTCACGTCAGCCATACTTTGTATTGACTTGTGGCAAATAATTCTTTATTGATAAATGGTTACATTACAATGGAGATATGACACAAGTCCATGTTTCAATATATCTTCGCCGCTGTGTCTGCACTATTCAGAAATGCTTTGTTTAATAATACTCTGTATTTCTTTATTAGCGGTGTCCTGGGTAAATCCATATTCCAAATAGCTAAAGGCTTATTTTTCCCGGCACCACTATTATAAAACCCTAATGTGTTGGTGACATTTGCCACTCAGCTTACCCGCCTGTAAAAGAAAAGAAACGATATTTTAGTATTCTGCGCTCGTTCAGTTGACAAACCTATCGGTTAGGAAAACAGATTACTCGATAAAGTAAAATTTCTCACGATCTTGTTTACCCAGTGAAGTTTAATTAATATGTATTATTACACAAAGCGCCGACAGTGATATGCTAGCAATGAAGTTCACTACGGATACTATTAGCCAAAACCCTTAAGGAAAATAATAATATATGTATACAATTGTTGACATACGCATACGCCTGATTTGACAGAGGATTTGATGCTATTTCATTCGTTTTTCATTTAAGGACTGAACTAAAGGGTAAATTATAAGAGGAAGGTATCTTAAATAAGTAAGTGTCAGTTAAGTGCATTTATGAATTTCTAAAGCATTCCAATAATGGGATCACTTTGGCAGGCAACCCTTTGAAAAATTGCAATGTAGGTATTGAATTGACTTGGTCTGGAGAACTTCCAAATGGTCTCGGATGAAAAACTATCAATAAGTCAATCAATCGACAGGACAGAGTTTTGCATTCCACGAACCGTTGTAAACATGTCGCAAACGTCGAACTTGATACATTTTCATTACGTTCCCTGTCAATTTCAATATGTATATCCGAATTTTGCTAAAGACTCTCTCTCTCTCTCTCTCTTTCTCTCTCTCTCTCTCTCTCTCTCTCTCTCTCTCTCTCTCTCTCTCTCTCTCTCATATGAGGAGAGAAAAACTGAAAGCGAAATCTGTTTAGCTTCGAAATGCATTCTTTTTAGCATGTATATCTTATGCTTATTAGTTAAGAGTTGTACGTATGAACATTTATAACATGTATGTGGGATACAGTATTCTGGTGTGTAGTGTGCATGATTACATAAAAAAATATGTGTGAGGGGTTTGGTCGTATATATGCCGTATGAAAGTTATGCACGTACTTATATGTCGTTATACTGTAATTTTGTTCATTGTGCATAATGTACCTACATAGATAGCTATTAAATTAACCATGCTTTAGCCGTTCTGTGAATGTTTAACATGTGCATTTTGACCTTGGACATTTCCACCCTCCTAATCTTGCCCTTTACTGACGTCATCTATTAATATATTGGATTATTAGATCTCTTTATTTACAGTAAAAGAGCTCATAGAGTTTATGGATTTGCTATTTTGCTCAAAGCTGTCTTCTTGTTCTTTTACATTGACTTTGTAACATCACATTACTTTGACAACACTAGAAAACTATACCTGGATATCATTTAAAATTGTTTAGTATAAAAAAAAAATATTTCAGAATAAAATGTGTGGAGCCCTAATTTCATTATTTCCATAATTACATTTTATATAGATATTAGCTCTACGACACTCATCGTCAAATTCATTACAAGTTCAGATTTATTTTAAATGTATATTAATGTGATTCTAATTCATGTACACGTATATAAAACGTTTGGTAGCGCTGTTTATAAAGTTTCTATGGTTGTTTCTTTTGTGAAATAATATGTCGTGGTCAATTACCCTAAATTATGCAGTTTACAAGGTTAGTCTGCATATATATCTTTAAATAACATGTGAAAGCACGCAAACCCCAACAATTTCACTTGTATTTTGGGTCATCGCAACAATAAAATGTAAACGATCAGATACTACATGCAGCTAGAGTGGCTTGCTATTAGAAATCGCAACACTTTTTAGTTTCATATATCCCATTGACTTGAATCCCCCACCCCTCAGGGTCGTGTTTTGACTGCATATTTCTCACCCACGCAACAAAGAACTCGTACAGTTTTGCTAACCTTACTTTTCTTATCTCAGTCTAGTCATCTCAGACCAGTCGTCTCAGCCAAGGAGTCCACGCGCTCAGAACAACTTTTTTATTTAAATATTGTCTTCTGCTGTGCCTGACGTAGTTGTTCTAAAATCAAACAACAACAACAACAAATATATAACAAAACCATAGTAACTTAAGGTCTATTCATCTTTCAGAACACACCATACAAAAACATTTTGAGAGAGACAACGACACGCACTCATACATGTCGAGCTTGGTGGTATTATGATAGTTCGTTCCACATAGCATGGTCAATTTTATCATATATATATTAGCGCAGTTAAGTGTCAGGTCAGCATCATTAAATGTAGTGAAAGCAAAGCATCTAGTTTTAAATACTGCGTGTGAAATAAATTATATACTGTTAGCTACATTTAATTACGCTGACCTGATCAATGTCTGTGATACAGATAGGATACAATTCTCAATGCTGTGTGAAATGAACTATGACAGAAAACACTGATTCATGCAAATAGACTATAGACCTATACACTTCATAGACTATAGACCTATACACTTCATAGACTATAGACCTATACACTTCATAGCCACCCAACTCTCTCAACAACTACGGAAAACTTAGTAACAGCCAGAAGAGTGTAATGTCAAACATGCTTTATTCTAATTTTGTAAAGCATCTCCACTGTGCCCCAGATAGGATCCGTACACACTTCATCGCCACCCAACTCTCTTAACAACTACGGAAAACTTAGTAACGGCCAGAAATGTTTTATGTCACACATGCTTTATTCAAATTTTGTTAAATAATGCACTTACCAGCCAGAAGGAATAATTTATCCGTCTTAAATGTATTTATTTAGCTCAAAAAGGGGAAGAAAAAAATTAAGATTGAAAAATGGGGTTATAGCGACTAGTTTTGACTACGTGTAATCGAGTATTATCTAAAAATCCATTCTTCGTTTGTTTTTGTTTTTTAAAATATACCTAAAGTGTAAATTGACCACAACAAGCCTGAATGCTAGAGATTGGGTCAGATTGATTTAATTTTGGTACAGGATAGAGATTTGCCCAGATGCACTTGTCCATACATAGACCAATAATTAAAATGACAATGCTAAACGACAGATATATTGCAACTAATTGTCCGTTTAGTCCATGGGTAAATTTGGATTGTGTTTGCCCTCACTTTCAGTTTGCACTTTGAACAATGTGTTGCCATCCATGTCCGTGGAGGATGTTCTTTTTTATATTGATTGCAAATCAATGTCTTTTATCCTTGACAATAAGTACATTTATATCGATAATAATAAATGGGTTGACTTCGGTCGCTGTATAAATATAATCAAACAGGTTAGAGAGTTATAATTGGTTCCAGATAAAGTCGAACATATTTGCGTGTAACGACACCCGTTACCAAGTTTTTGTGCACCAGCACCCTAACCCACTGTGCCATGCGCTTATCTACCTCCATCAACACACCACCCACCCACCCACCCACCCATCCCCCGCCAAAAATAAAAAGAACGGTACAAAGTATAAGGTAGGGACTCTGGTACTCAGAGTGAACTGTCTTAGTTTAGAATGAATACAAACGCCATTCCAATCAATGATCGATTTGTTACACTTAACCATTTAGCACCATGTAATTTGTTGAATAGCAACTCCTTATTGCCTGGACAATTGTGTAATATATAAAACTAATTAATTACACCACCTCCAAACAAACAGACAAGATCCTAAATATATTTTTCATATGACTGGTAATACCTAGCTTACACAGGCAACGTTCTTAATCAGATGGTTGTTAAACACATGTACTTAGATTGCAAGAAAACGATAAGATCTCGGCACATTGTGCTGTGTACTACGCGTCCATTAAGTACTAGATAATATTGTTATCGACAAATTTATTCAGTCACATAAAATTGTATATCTCAAACAAGTTACGCTCTATATAATTTCTACAGAGATTTTTTTTTTTTTTATAGAAACCGCTGCATACTTTATATTGAAAAGACAAAATAAATTACTTGTTAAAGATATGCTCGCATTCTGCTACCATTTGTAAAGAGTTTTGATGGAAATTATGTGTACTGTATGCATTACACTCCATGGTATGGAAAACTGGTGATTTCCTTGTTTAATTTTTATCTGTCCTTGCACATAAAATCTTTGCTAAAATGGCTAAGAACTCTCCATCATAAATCATCATGAAATTTAAATACTTTACCATAAATATGTTGCTCTTCGTGCGACGGTTTTTTCATGCCGCTCATGTGAAATTTAATTTATTCTCTACTAAAAGTACCAAATGCAACTTAATTAGCAATGTGTTAGCAATACAACAAATTTGATAGAGCGAACATTCTACTGAATTTACAAACCTCTTCCCAGCCAACTGAAATAATTCATCCTGCTTTACATATATTGTGTAATATTGCACTAGAGTTTGAAGTTTCAACCTTTTTATCTCACATCACACTTTCTGCACATTATGTTTCACATAAATCATATTGATATCCGGAAACTTGGACTGGAGCACCTTTTCAAGAGATGGGGAGTTTCTGATAAACTAATGAAATATGTCGATCACAAAAACAAGACTCATCATCTATGCAACATTAAAAGGGCGGTTCAGTTTGGATACATCTGAAATTGATTTTTAATTAGCATAATAACGTACACGAATGACTTCCTGTAAGCCATACTTTTTAGTCAATTTCCAAGCACTTCTATGCAGAGTGGATAGAATAACGCGCACGCACACACAGACACAAATACACGCGCGCCTTGTCTCTGTCTCGGGGTGCGGTGGCTAAGTGATTAAGTGCTAGACTCGTGACCGAAAGAGTGAGTGTTTGAATCCTACGTTCGGATAAGACTGGGCCTGCAACCATGATGTGTCCAAGCGAAATGCAGTTTTCACATGTTGTCTCGGTACTAGACCTTAATACAAAATGTATTTATTATTAAATGGCAAAATCATTTTTATCTTAAGACACGAGAATGCAAACATATCATACTTCAGAGGGTAACTAATGTAATTCAGTTGAATACTATATATAATATCCATTGCATTTAATGTAAACAAACAGTACCATTTACCTTACATAACAGGTAAAGACCAGCTGATAATTAATTGTATAAGTCATGAATGCAATCCGATACTAATTACTTGTGTAAGATTAGTCATTTATGCTGTACAAAGTTTACAAATTTCGACAATGCGTTTAAGAGTACTTTTTAATGTTTAGACATAACTAATTTTTCTATCATCGGCAATCTCTCTCTCTCTCTCTCTCTCTCTCTCTCTCTCTCTCTCTCTCTCTCTCTCTCTCAACCTAGAATATGTACTGTTGTGATTTACCTTTCTATGTTAATAGCTCTGTTTGATTTTTGTGAATATTTCTTTCATTATGGGGGAATAGTGTTGGAGAGGTACTTCTCAAACCAAATAATTGTCCACTTACCACACTTACAAGTAGAAGACGTCATTATGTACAGTATTCACGAGACTTTATGATAGCACGGATTAGTTTCGTAAAATAAACCCTCCCTAACATGTTTGGTCATACATAAAGGATGAATTTAAGAGCTTGAAACTGCACACACACACACACACACACACACACACACACACTATATATATATATATATATATATATATATATATATATATATATATATATATATATATATATATATATATATATATATATATATATATATATATATATATATATATATATATATATATATATGAGAATGGGCTGCCAACTCTGTAGTAATAATCGATATGAAAATTGTGTTCTCTGCAGATATAAGGCAAATTACATTGTGATATCGATATCAATCAAGTAATTTTTGACCCGGAGTCTTGGGGAAACATGTCATACACGATCGCTTCACCTGTCGCAGTCTCATTCATACTGGAGCTGCAGACTTTGAACTGAGAATTGCAGAGGCAATGCAGAAGCGTCATCAGCGTAAATCTCACAAATGAAGTGCGTTCTGTATTGATGAAGCAACCCCAATCGCATCTCCTGTCCAGTGCGTAACAGGCAGTTCAGCCTGACCAGCCACTCACAGAAATTAATATCAAAGTGATCTTAAACCTCGAATGACGAACAACAGCAATATGAAAATTGTGATCTTAGCAGATGTAGGGAATGTATACCTGGATTTGTACATGACTGGAATATTGAATACGTAATAGTATATGTCCTAATTATTATCTTCAATCTGGTCTCTGCGGGCTTTTACCAGATTATTAGGTAAATATCGCAAATCAATATATTTGCATGTAATTTTTGTTGATCGCAAATAACGTGCAAACAGTCAAAATAGACAATATTTAATTGACCTTTTCACAACTTAAATCTGAGTATCGTATTTACACAGTTAAGTGTGAAAGAAAGGGCAGATGCAATGAGGAATTTGTCAAACAGATATACATGGATATCAGAGAACCACTACAGGAGTTTAACGATACTGTGTTTACATGTACTTAATGTAAGTGCCTTACAAACCTCCATGGTGGTAAATCTTCAATTGTGGAACGTGTTCATCTGCTTTGATACAAGAAACCAGTCAGAAGTTTATGTGTAAATGTCTAACTAACTTTCACCAAAAGTCGCGAAGATTAAGTTCTGTAATTAAAACGTGGATCAATCTCTATAAAGCAAGACCTCGAAAATTCATTTAAACTCTATCCAAACGTTGGCCATACATCCATAGCAAAGAAGCACCAATAAATGGTATTTAAAAGCAAAAGTGCAAAGATGTTAGGTCGAATTCCAAGCAGAGATTATCTCCAAAATATTTCGTGAAATAGTATTACGACTAATAAAATTGTAATTTTGTTGTATGTCGTTATAAACAAAACCATATATCACATGTGTCAGCTAGCAGTAATTCTAAGGAAGACATCTTGATATACTCTATCTTCCAAAATGTATGCATATTGCCAAGCGAATCTGTTAAGAACCCACGGTTCAGCTGTCGGAGTAAACTTATGGAACACCATACTGTTACGTATATTTGATTTAATTTATTTATTTTTAATTGTCAGATCCAAATTTGTCATTTTGGCTTTAAAATTCATTAATTGGGAGATTTTTCTAGAAATTTCAGGCTGACCTAGACTCTAGCTGTAAATACAGGTTGACCTTGGCTTGTTGACCTCATTTCTGACCCTTCTTTAGAGAGTGTAAACATGCCTTGGAAATGATTAGCTAGATCCAAAATATCTTTTTATTTTTAGTAATTAGTGGCTTATTTTCTTTTGGATCATTTTATTAATACGTGACATGGTGAAGGTAGCTTCTTTCTATGACCTTCCAGAATCACATGATTCCTTTTTGTTTACGAGGGAATTATATATATATATATATATATATATATATATATATATATATATATATATATATATATATATATATATATAGCTGTGTTTCGGAAGCTAACAGTAGTAGAATCTGGGCTTTTAAAGTTAGTAGTTGTGTTTTTCTGTTTGAGTTATAATTTTAATTACCTTGTACTGGAAATTGTGTCATTACGTTGTAGCAAGAGGAATTATTCCATTTATCTGGAAAAGGACATGTGTTTCATAATTTCATTTGGATGATTAAAAAACAAGAACTGCATCACGTGACATTGTCAGCCATTTTGGATTACATCGTTGAGATTCGAACCTGGAACTATTAGAACATTTATTTATCAGGACTCTTGCAATTCCTTTAGTGGATTATTTTTGTGAATTCTATATTGGATTAATGTTGGATTTGATTCTCTAAAACCGTAAGTTTATTTATTTTATGAAAATAATTGTTCTTAATAAATTCATTGTTCAAGTTATACAAGCTTGTTAGTTTTCACTCTTTCTGTGTTGCTGCTTTTTCGAGCCTAAGCACGTAACAATACTATTAAACATTATAAAAACTCTACATTTCTAAATAATCATTGTAAGAGATATGTTTCTTAGTCTCTATGATTCATCCTTGATACAAAATTCTGTGTTGAGATAAACCATGCTTGCTGCAGCATTTACGTATTTATTTATTGTAAGTAAATTCTGTAAAAACACCGAAATTGCAAGAACAGAACACTATCTATGTGTCAGTTATAAATAAACTATTGCTTTTCATTATCAACCGCCCATATTCCTCCAAACCTGTAAATACTTTATATATGTTCACCATTCTAGACCTGTTCCCATTTTTTCTCATATAACTAGAATCGTGAGCCCTTAAAGCGATCCACGAGTTTACTCAAGACCCTGTATTTTCGAAATCTTTTAAACACGAAACTCGCGCTTATCCATAAACCTTGATTGTCTGTATCTTGGATTATAGAACATTTGGAATGTAATAGCCTTCAGGATTCTCTCCATTTAAGACCCTCTCCTAATCTGCCAAATATTCACACACTTGGGTTCAGGGCCCTCTTTAGTTTCGATGTTTTGAGCTTGAGATTGTTTTCAACAAGTTTCGAGAATAAGTGGTTTCGCCATTAATTACACAAAACTCTTGCTGCAAGACACCGTGTTCCGAATCTGGGAATTTTCGTCCTGAAATCAAACACGTATCATGTGTATTTAAAACATATCAGTATGCACATAACTCAAAATTCATCCCAAAGTCTTCACAGCCAAAGTGGTGTTTTGTGTCAAATATCTACCGTATTCGTCCATTTTAAAGCGCACCAAATATCAATATGCATCTGCTATTCAAGAATACAGTATCGCTTCCATGAAAAGGACATGAATCAGGATAAACATGTAAAAGCAGGTGGTGGGCTCATTATTTGACAACGATGTTAGATGTAAATTGGTACCAAATGATTGTCTAGTTGGGAATTACAAAATATGCACCTTACAGAGTGGACACGTTGTCCCTGCAAGAGGATATTTGCTAATATGAAGTTAACATTTAAATATAGAGAAAGAATAATGTCAGACAAATTAGATAAATTTTAAGTATTACTCTAATGAAATTCTAACATGGGTCTTCGGGTTACAGAATCCTCTACAATAACTCACTATAATAACCTCTCGATTTCTGTGGTAGGAATCCGGAGTGACTGTGCTTAGACGAG
This sequence comes from Unio pictorum, assembly GCA_030141615.1. Lineage (NCBI taxonomy): Eukaryota > Metazoa > Mollusca > Bivalvia > Unionida > Unionidae > Unio > Unio pictorum. The sequence goes on along the minus strand of JARLTB010000219.1, from coordinate 6,110,405 downwards.
AATTAATTATGGAGTGGATAAGTGAGTGTGTCTGCTATGCACGAATACCTAATCTCATCGATTCTTTGTAGCCTACATTTTGTGGATATGTGCTTGGTCGATGGGTTATAAAGCTTGATCCATGATGGCAAGGCGACAAGTACCGTAACACCGCAGAACTCGGTTCAAATCTCTGTAGAGTAAAAATAACAAATTCTCTAACCTGTATGATAGCATTTGTAATCAGTATTCAAAATGCTGAGCTATTCAAAGTAGCATAATAAGGACATTTTACAGGAAACGTTATAGACAATTACGAATGTGTTAAAGAAATTAAATAGAGGTGAAATTGGACAAAAAGTAACAGGAAAACATAAAAAGCGCCAAAAGAATACTAATTAAAATAATATAATTTGAAGTAGCGTCCAGTGCATTAGTATGTTTAAGTGGTGACACATGGATATCATTTTCCAAAATCGTAACCTCTGCAGATTTCAAAGAGTTTTATAATTCCATAAATTTGAACATATTCGGATCCTTCCAAAAGTAAGAATTACATGTATATAATGTTATACAACATTTGTTTTCTAATAGAAATTTATACCATCTTCTGACACATTGCAAAAGTATAGATCCTTTCTTTCACCTTCTTGTATCAGTATTTAATTAATGTATGGATATACAAGGCAGCAACAGAGAGGGCGAATCCGACAACTTTATAGAGCGTCTATTTGGCAAACAAAGGCTTCCTCCAAAATCGAAAAAAAAAAATCCTTTGGAGACGCAAAGTCGTTGTCGCGCCCTCTCTGCTGCCATGGGGGTAAAATCGTTTTAGTATTTCAGCCGAATATTTGATCAAGTCCGATCGATATCTTGATCTAGGATCATGCAAATTTATCATTACAAATCCATGTGGGATTGACTGAGTGTGACTAAAGAAATTTCTAAAGAGATTATAATCCATATCTCCACTGCACCAAGTCTGGTGAATATTTCGTAGCGTATGTGTGTCAACTCCGTTGAATACAGCAAGAATATTGCAGTTATCTCGGATCACTTTTGGTATTTGAGTGTATCGTTGAGTGATATATATCACATCGGTATTTTTATGCCTACCTCTGGAAAATATTCTAGCGGGATTCTTTTGATTGTCTAACATGACATCATCATATACGACTAAATTGTTAATACTTCCATCAATATCATCAATGCTCGGTGCTTCCTCGATATCGGTTATAAACTCAATAATATCCTCATCGATTTCCGATTTTGCTTTCTCGTTAAAATCATTTAACACCTCGTAACATCGCTGATCGTCTACACTCGGGGCTACTAAATACAACTTGTCCCATTTCATCCATCTCGTTATCAAATTAAGTAGCAGTTGTGTCTTGCCACTTCCAGATGGTCCGATTATAATCATGCGAATAGAATTTGGTAGCGCTGCATGATGCTTAATTGGTTCTCGTGATTTTGTCGCCGAAAAAGCAATTACATTCATGTTATTATAAATAAATTGTGAATCTATATTGTGTGAAATGTAAGAAGCGTACTAGCACAAACGACTTGACGACGATTACAACTAAAAATAACAGATCAGCACTTGCTGGTAAGTGTGTACAATGTGGTATAAACACATTTAGATTTGTTTCTATGAAATCTGGAGATGTTTTTTTTTAAAAAACGAGGAGGTGATATTGCAGCCAAGTTAGTAAAACTCCCAGGAACACCATGGGCAAAATATCCGGGAGAAAAACACCTTCCAGGATATAGTTATTGTGGACCCGGGACAAGACTCGATATCAGACTCGATGATCAAAACCAACCCCGACCCGGTGAAATACCAATAAACGCTATTGATAAGGCGTTTCATGCTCATGATGTTGCTTATAAAAGCAGTAATCTGCAACACAGACATATCGCATATGTGAAATTAACTCATGCGTTGAATTCTATCACTGATAAATCCTTCAAAGAAAAATTAGCTTCGGGATTGATAAAATCGGCGACGAAAAGTAAATTGATGTTGGGTGTTGGTAATTAATAACACCATGGAATCGATTTATTATTCTCCAAGAGGATACTGGAGGAGTAAATCAGCAATCAGTAAACTCGCTAGCGATATGGCAAATTTATCTACCACCGCCTAAACAAATTAACTTCTCGCATTTTGATGTCAGCGCACCTAATGAGGTTCATCAGGCCGATATATTATTTCTGCCGCATGATGGTGTTTACAAATACGCGCTAACCGTAGTTGATGTTGCGAGTCGATACAAATAAGCAGAGCCGCTAAAAACAAAATCATCAACTGTGGTGGCTTCTGCGTTTGAAAGGATTTATCGACGAGGTCCTCTGCATTGGCCAAATCTATTACAAGTTGATCCTGGCAAGGAATTTCAGGGTGCAGTGTTATCAACAATGAAGCATCATAATGTCACCATCAGACGAGGACATACTGCACTACATCGCGATCAGGCAATTGTTGAACGATTTAATCGGACCCTTGCTGAGCGGTTATTTGGATATCAATACGCGAAGGAATTTATTCGGGATAAACGATCTCGTGAATGGGTCAAGAGATGAATAGGCGTAATTTCCGCGCTGAATAATGAGATTACTCGAACAATTAATATGAAACCTAACAACGCGATTAAAAAAAAAGTAAATACCCGTAAAATCAAAAAATTTAGGTATTTATGTGAACCAGGAGAGCTCGAAGGCGGCCAAAAAAGAGCTACTAATCCTATTTGGAGTATTACTGCACATAGAATATCTAGTATAACGAGATCTACGGGTAGACCGCCAGTCTATAGGTTGGATTCAACTGTTCCTCAGCGAGGATTTACTCGTGAACGACTACAAGTGATACCCGAGGATACTCAATTACCACCACGTGGTCTTAACTATCACCTCTGCGTCTGTTGCACTCAAGACAAGTCAGCATCACATTACTCTGGTATGACCAACACTGCTATTTTTTCTGTCTACGGTAAAATGGCGAGGATTTTTATCTGACCAACACCAACGCATTATACAATTGCAACTCACGCAGTGATTATTCTGTTGTTGTTTCAGTGTGATTATAAATTCGGCATCAATATCAAATTTTCTGTTTTTTTGTCCTGTTGTTTATAACCAGAGAGTTTTTTTCTGATTATATCATCGCTGACAATATCACTTATTGTAGTGTCATTATAATCTAAAACAACTCTTCGAAGTTGATTTATTCTTCGTACTCTGGATACCGCAAGATAAACTAAATTCGACCACTCGATGCGATTATCTATAATCCAAACAATTGTATCTGATATAGTCAACCCCTGCGAAGAATGTATCGTCGCTGCGTATTCTAGCTTCCATGGCGATCTATCAGCACGCAATGCATCTTTGACAACACTGATATCAACGAACACAATATCATTTAACACTAGAATCTGCTGCTCTGTCCCTGACTCTGTCAGGCCTGGAATATCAACTTCGATATTTTGTCTTCGTGTATCCTTGGGTCTATAACACAGCGGCACTGGAAGTGTTGCAAATTTTTCTTTATGCGTGTTAAATAACTTCATCTGAAGTGTGTCTCTGACTATCTTTCTACTTGCCACTATCAAATCGTTTGGTCTCCACGCTTCCCAAAAATCATTTAATGGGGTTTCTGAAATTATTTCTCGCGCTATTTCACACTGGATTCTATCCGGCTGTAATCTGATTAATTTCTTAAACTCACGTAATTCATTATCAAGTGATCTATGATCAGTACTAATTTCTTCATAATACTCTACAAAATTCTTTAGCCAGTTATGTGGAGATAAACCGACAAATGGTGGTGGTTGACCATGATCGCCACACATCACTTTTGTATTCGCTAGAAATCGCCAATCAAGAAACCTTTGTAATACATCTAACGACACTGTGCATATCTCATCCCAAATGATGATTTCAAGAGTATATTTCTCACCCATTCAATCAGGAGTCCATTCGTCATCTTTCCATCCAAATAAACTATGATAAGTGTAAGCATTAATTCCTCGTTGTTTCATCTCTCTTGCAAGTCTGTGTGTTGGTGTTAGCACAATCATGTTTTAGATTTCCCTCGAAATAATTCGATCGTACGAGTAGTCTTCCCTGACCCACCACAGCCGTTTAAGTAACTGGTTTTATATCTGAATATTGGATCGGAACACGACGGTGCATTAGATAGTTCTGATATCTGATTATTTTTCAAGTAATTGTTTTCCATCGTAACATATGCTGATTTGGAGTAATCATGCAGTATTTCCTTTTTAATTCTCCATGATCCCCAACTCTAGTCTGAATTAGTGAATTCAGCCACTGCTTCTTTATGGTTTACGTCTATATAAAATGAATCAGTGGCGTCTCTAACTGCTATGTCAGGAAATCTATTTATCATCGAGAGTAAATTAATAGAAGCATAAGCCAGCATAGAGGACCTTAAGTACGTATATTGAGGATTTTCTCCATCTGTGTAAGTAACAATTGTACCTAATTTGTTTCCATCGGATAAGAAAGCGTCTTTACGATCGACGTATATACCCCTAGATGTTACATCTGCGATTATAAAAACGTATTCAGCGTCATCTATAATCAACCGCGAAGAATATCGTTTGTGGTCGTAGTTTCCACCTTGTGTGAATTTACCAATTATTCTTCTAGCGAAATTTTTTATGTGTTTATTTCTAACTTCAAAGATTTCTTTGGACCATTTCACGATATATTCTTCGTCGAGATCGGGGAATTGTTTTTTGTTTTCGCTGATTATAGTATGTAGACTATCGGGTTGTGGTAACCAGACTTCAGTTTGTTTGCGATATGATATAATTGCTTCACTGACAATCAGCGATATCAGCATTTTAGAATCAATCATATACCGTAATAACACTATTGGCATCCAGTTTGTTTCAGAGATGTGTCTACCAAACCAAATATAACAGCATGGACGAAGTCATTTAGCCAATTCAATTGATACCACACGAGCGAATCCGGTTAAATCAAAATCGGGCAGTGGTCCATTTATCGCAACACGGATCATCTCGTGTGTGGAATGTCCAAATCTTTTGAAGTACTCAGAACACTCTCCATACCCAAGAAAACTCCCTGACAGCGTTAATGACAAAATCATAAGAACACCTCAAGACGACATTGATAGATTCTCAAGTAATAATTAAACCAAATAATGATATAGACAAATAATATTATAGTATATAAATGAACCAAGCATTTCAACCACATCCCGTGATTACAAATTATGAAGCATCTCGTGACGGTATTGTCAGACACCGCAGGCTGAAGAATTAAGTCGGTTTTGATAATAATCAGGGATATTTGATGTTTAGTGCTGGAGGGAAAAAATATTACTGTCACAGAATCGTCTATGAGGCATATAACGGATTGATCAAGGATGGTCTTGTTATTGATCATATCGATGGATGTCCTCAAAATAACAGATTGGATAATTTACAAGCTATAACATAAAATGAAAACACCAAACGAGGAGGGACTGGAAAACACTCGAAAAATGCGAAACCTATAAAATCATTTAATACAGAAAATAACGAAGAAAGAGTATTTCAATAAATGAATTCTGTTTTGTATTGTATATTGTAACACCAAGGGGAATAAATCGTGTGGGCTTGTGTGTGTAGTTTTCAAACAACGATAACTCCTTTGTTGTAGTTACGGATCTCAATGGAAATAATCAAGTCTTCTTTTTTTGATGTTTTTTCAAGTATTTGTTTATGAGAAAATTAATCAAATAGGTGATATTCTTTTTTTTATGTTTTTTTCAAGTATTCGGTTTTCTTTAAATGCTGTCAATAATCATAATTAAGTACACGAAAGAATAAAAATCGCACACTTCTGTCATTGGTTTTCATGTATTAGTTAGTTTATATGCCATACTGTCTCTCTATATTATGGGGCTTTAAGCCATTCTAAACTCAAACCGTGAAACCACCACACGGTGGGAATATGTTTTTGCATTCAACCCGGGGTGATTGTATTGGGGGTATGGTGGTTTTAGTTTGAATGTAGAACATCCCCGTGTGTGTATGTGATGTGTGTATATCATATCATTTCATTGTTTATACCATATCATTGTAAATTCCATATCATTTCATTGTATATATCATATCATTTCATTGTATATATCATACCATTTCATTGTAAATGTCATTATGTAAATACTTGTAAATACCATATCATTTCATTGTAAATACCATTATATATATACTTGTAAATACCGTCTATATATCTATATATCTAAATGTGACGTCCATTCACCAAGCATATCTTCTTGGAGTTCTAACCCGTTATTTGACGAGTTAGATCTCCTTTCGGAGACTGTTTCGTGGTACCTCTGGGCCCGGTCAGATGTGAATAACACCTGAGGGGTTCCAAATGGGGATGTGTTGTCTTGTGTGTAAATATGTATATATAAAAAATGAAAACGGGTCAAAATTGACCCCCAATGTTTTTGTTAATCATATTAGATATATAATATTTCATATAATGAATTTCGAAAATATGAATGTCATTATTAATGAGATTTCAAATTTGAAAAATCAAGGAATTCAGTTGTCAAATAAATTAGATATTGTAATCAGATTCTTTCTAAATTTCAAGATGTTGATGATAGCGCTCGGAATAATAGATATGTACTTCCAAGGGAATATGGACTGATCAAACGAATTCAACACGCAGTAAATAATTCCTTTGCATTCTGTAACGACATCAATAAGTTCGTCCCGTTATTCACTGCTGTCGAAAAGGTCAGAAGTGAATTGGGAAAACAATATGAAATCAAACGCACAAGTAACTCGAAAATCAAAACAATAAAAGCGATTATCCGACAAAATGAAATTTCCCCTTTGATTACCTCAACATAGTAAATGAAAAATCTCACCATGGATAATTGACACTCTAAACACAACCATACATGTTTGCAAGTATGAGTATATACAGGTACGGAACAGAAATTCTATAGGCAGGTATGCGCTTACTCACCTAGAATGAATTTGTATAGACGGGTAAGATAGTATTCGGTGATTTAATCACTAATCGGAAGCATGAACACAGTGTCGGGGGTGAGTTTTCACTTACAATTTAGATCGTATATTATATTATAATGGTAGGTGAAGCACTAACGACTAAATTAACACGAGAACGATTAGCTGCGATTAAGAAATTTATTCCAGTTCGTGATTCCGTTCGAAATAAGCTCCAAATGAGACAAGAATTTCAAACTGTTTTGCAACAGACGCTGAACAATTATTCAAACCAGTAACCACTATTACTAAGGAAGTCGCATCGACCACTAAAAAAGTTATGTTAAGGGATATTGCTGAGGAACAGATAGGAAAAACAGCCCTTCTTCCTGTACTTGAAAAAATAGCAAGGGAAACCGAACAAACATCTAAACTGCTACAAAACCACCCCTGGTCAGAAAAAAGTCAACACTTTACGCGATAGATTTTCTCCTGAATTCTTAGCGTACATCGATAGGATTACAGAGGGAGAGTTCCATAATTTTGTTGCTACATGGTACGAAGATAAAAATGATTTTCTGAAACCCGAACAACGAGGATTTATTAAAAATCCAGGATCTTGGAAGGATATAGTTTATAAAGTTACAGAAAAAAACAAATCAAATTAATCAACAAAAAAAGGATTCATCATACGCTAGATATATCAAAGATTTACTTGAAATATTTAATCGGAATACAGAAAATGAAGAGGAATTGCGACTTATACGAGAAACAAAGTTGGGAGAACTACAACAAGAAGAGGAAGAACAACGAAAAAGGGAAGAACAACAAACAAAAGAGGAAGAAAAACAACGAAAACTACTTGAAAAACAACGAAAAATACTTGAAAAACAGCAAAAATCTTAAAAGAAAATATCCTTATCTGAACAACAACCACCAACTGATGATGATAGTCAGGGTGCAACTGGTACAACTAAAAAACATGGAGATGGATATCCAAGGGGGGTATTAGGTAGTGGTCTAGTTCATTGTCCTAATAGTAATCTCGGGGATATATCACAATTAGAAATTCTCGTAGGAGGGAAACGAGCTGGAAATAACTCACCGGAAGTAATTAATGAGGCAGCTGATATCTGCAGACGACTATTTAAGGGTGGCATCATGGATATTGGTATATATCGAGAGTTTATTGATGAGCTAGCGGACGGTTACCACAGTGATTAAATCACCACATTAGATAAATAGCATTTAAATAAGATGATCATACACTACAACCACAACATACCAACCATGGTCTATGTAGTAAACTCACGATTGCCAGTTTATAGAGCGTACTGTGGAGATGATCTCGGCAATACCATTGCAGGGTTATTTGCAAGAATGGCTCCAAAAATAACACCAATCGCAAAACAATTATCAATGAAAGCTATTGATGTTATTCGTGATAAGGGTATTAGCGCTATTGGCGATGTTGCCGAGAAAGCATTTTCCGTGGCTAAAGAAAAACTACTAGCGTTAGTTCGGCGAAGAAAGAAACCACTGACGAAATCACGGATGACTTCCTCATTGGGACCACTACCATCTACGGAAATTATGCCCGCGAGTATTAGCGATATAATAAAGAACGCGGTGGATCAAAAAACAGCATCACTGAGCAGCGTACAGGATAATATTACTGCAAATATGATAGCGGGAAGTGGTATGAAATCACAAGCGAGATCACGATTTAGATCAAGAAATATATAATAATATGTTCAAATCGGCTCCTGATACAGCGTTTGATATGGACGCCCCAGTACCCAAGAATGATTCTGTACTCGATTATCAGTTTTATTCCTATAATGCAATACAACCAAATATTCGATCAAGAATCGAACTTCAAGTCCAGGATACCAGCAAATACTTTCTACCCTCTGAAGCGTTTATCGAAGTAGAAGGAGAAATTGTAACAAATGTTGCAGATGATACACCATATGCAGATGACCCAAATGTCCGAGTTGATTTTGTCAATAATGGTATCATGGCGCTATTTGAGAGTGCTAGATACATGATTGATGGAAGAGAAATCGAGTCTATAGAACATGATGTTGATGTTACCACAACAATAGTGGGGATGGCAAGATATTCTGATGATTTTACAAGATCGGCAGGTCCATCTATGATGTTCTCTAAGGATATCACTGATCACGCTGAACGCATTCCGTATGAAATAAGACAACCAAAAGATCATGTTGGTGCTCCTAATGCTGATATCGAAAATATGATTATAAATACTTATCCTAATTACAACTTAGGGTTTGCAACACGTGTAGCAACGTTGCAAGAACAGCGTCGACATTTTTTCATGCGCGATTCCACTGCATCATATTTTCGGATTTTGCAGAAATATTAGAAAAGTTATCTATGGAGCGAAGCATACAGTAGTACTCGTGAGAAAGGGTAGTGATAATGATGCAATCTGGCATGGTGCTGGTGTTGCTGATGGTAAAGTCATTATATCAAAACTATTATTGTGGATGCCAGTAATGACTCCATCAATCACCGCTGAAGAAAGATTACTATCATTTATGGATACAAGCGGCAAATCATTGCTATCATGGCTAACAACAACAACAGATACCATAGATTCTGATCTTAATGGTACATTATATGGCACCTGGCATCAAAACAAGGTGTTTATGCGCCACTGCATACATTTGTTGCGTTACAGGATAGGGAGCGATTGGGTTCACAATTACGCAGCCATATGATATTTGATAAATTGGGTGTTAATGAAGTTTCGTTCAGGATAAACGGTCAACAAGAACCAGCCGAAGATATACTACCTGATTACGGAACCAACCAAATAGCACGCGTGTATCATTGTTTGTTGTCCTTTATGGGACGCGATAATAATGTAGATACCGGTCTACAAATATCACAGTTGGATTTTAGAAAACCATATCCCATCTACTTTTCGTTGGAACATCTTGACTTAACCAGACAATCAGTCGTTGACATACACTTTCGAGCTCGCGTAACCGCTCCTCGTGCTGGTGGTTACAGAGCAGTTGCTGTTATTCTCAGTGACAAATCAATGTTACTCGAAGGTGTTGGTGGACGAATGAGAATAGTTGATGCACCAGTGGAAAATATGTTATAGACAATTAGATCAATCTGTTATTAAATAAAATGTCATATAGTCATGTTAGTGTTACGTTAACTCCTGGTCAAATTAAAAAAAATGCAATCGGAATCAGCTAAAAAAATGTGGAACCACAATATCGCTCAAGCACAATCAGATGGCTGGAGGTCAGAATAAACTGTCATTTACAACTCGTCAGATAAAACACTTCAATGATGCCATAAAAGATTAAAAAGGTGTTCAGGTCACTCTATGCGGCCTAAATTAAGAACATGATAAAATCAGGTGGTATATTCCCCCTTTTCGTTGCGTTACCAGCGTTGATTGCGGCCGCGGCCCCAGCGGTAGCAAAAGCTCACCCGGGTATGTCGTAGATATATATCAGAGTTCAATCAGAACTATATTAGGATGGCCTGAAAAAACACCTCCACCTGAACCGAAAAAATCTGATTTTACCACAGATGATATTAATAAAGGTGATAGAGATGTAGTTTTTTATCTTCAAAAAGGAGAAGATATAACAAAAGTAAAGAAAATATATTTTGAATTCTATAGGAAGGGTTTCTCTGCGTTGCATTTTGAATTTGAACACAATGATAAAAAAAGTACAGACACGATTCTATTAGATGAACATATTAATGCGTTTTTGAAAAAAATAAATGAACTTTTAAAATCTGATAGAGAGAGACTACGGCAAAGTTGTCAAAAATATATTTTGGATGTAACGGGTTCACGTGATAAAATCATAGAAATAATAAAAGATATCAACACTTATATAAAAAAAAATATTAAAAAATTAAATGATTTTTTTTATAAAATCTTTTGATGAATCTATTGACGTGCGAGAAGGAGAAAAAAATTTCTATCCGCATATAATTTAACAAAAGAAGAGTTATTAAATTTTAAATTACCAGGATATAACGTCTCAGATATGGAAAAATCTCTCAGTGACACCATCGATGATGGTTTTAAAAGGATTCACGACGCATGGAAGAAAATAGCACAACCACAAACAACAATCCTCAAACATAATAATGACCCAGACGGCGGTGGTAGGCATATCGCTCCTCTAAACGTCAATATATCCTCGGTGATTGCAGTGAATCTAGTATGTGATGTTATCGAAAGAAGTTACAAAATAAATCTCGAAAGATCAAATCAAAAGCTCAACAAGGATATATTTTATACTCGTTTGCACCAACAGCTCCACCCGGATTTTTAATCATTGAGGATCCAACTAATCCAGTGTATATGCGATGTCATAATGATTCATTAACAAGAATTAATTTTAAACTAACCGACCAATCCAATAATCTGATTGATTTACGAGGTGAGGTTTTACAAATTAGTCTGTTTGTGAAATCCTAAAAGGATTTTCGTCTTAAGACTTTCATCGTAAAAACGAATTTACGCCCATAGCAGCAGAGAGAGCGCGACAACGACTTTGCGTCTCCAAAGGAAACTTTTTTTTTTCGATTTTGGAGGAAACCTTGGTTTGCCAAATAAACGCTTATATAAAGTTGTCGGATTCGCCCTCTCTACTCTTCTGCTATGGAGGTAAAAATGTTTTTTCAATTTTAGAGGAAGCCTTGGTTTGCCAAATGGAATCACATCACAATTAATACTCCAGTTCAGTACCTACGAATGTAGTTCCAGTCTATTTTTAGAACCTTTTTTCATCTCTCATTTTGGTGGTGATAGAAGAGTTATATTGATGCATATTTGGTAGGGATTTAAAGGTAATTGTTTATTCTTGAGAATAGGAGCAGAGAGAGTGGTTGTCAGTGTGTAATTTGGCGACAGTGCACATGGAGTAATAAGGCATTGGTAATGATCCGGAAGTGAAATATGTGGTCTGTGTACATGCTGTTATGTTTACAGTGCAGCAGCTCAAAAAAATGTCGGTCAACCCTTGACAAGAATTTCACCGTGAAGTCATCTTTGGAGGTATTTTAGATTAACATATGATTTGTATTGATTGTCACACTGTGGAAAGGTCAGTACTGAGAAATATATGTAGAGAACATATAGTAAAATTAATTGTGGTGTATGGCCAAATAGACGCTTCTATAAAGTTGTCGGATTCGCCCTCTCTGCTGCTAAGGCTTTTCTGTTCCCACGGTTATTATATCCAAACACTGCTTGTAATAAAACATAACTGACAAATTGCGATATAAGCCATATCGTGATGAGCGTCTTGCTATATTCAGAAAAGCTTACTTCACTAATTTACCTGTATTGGTGCCGTCCTTAATTCTCCGTGTACAAAAAGGCAAGATAATTAGATTTTGTAACCACGCGAAGGCGTATAAAAAAATGTATTACAACCTTTCAACAGTACTTCCTTTAATTAATATGTATATTTTATATATAATTGAGAGATCAATATTTTTTAAAAAGTTAACGTTCGGGAGCGTGCTTACAAACTTGTATAGCTATTGATTCGTTGCAAATAATGCTTTTGAGACATCTGCAGCTGATATTTGTTGAGAAAGTGTACAGGACCCCCCACCCGTTAATTTTGATATATACTAGAAACAAAAAATTAGTACCAGTCACTAACTCTAAACCTTTACAAAAATAACCCAAAGATTTTACATGCTTTTCTTCCTCCTATAAGGAGAACTATTTTGTTTTGTTTGCATGAACTGTAAGACGTCACTTGTCATAATGTCAGGGCCGGACCTGCTATAGAGGCCCAGGGGGCCCGGCCCCCCCCCCCCCCATTCCCTTTAAAAAAAAAAAAAAACCTATTCACTGCTTTTGATAAAAGATGCAAAGGGGGTTCCGAATTTTTTAATTTTTTTTATTTATTTATTTTTTTAAAATATTTTATTTAGTGTTTTTAAAACATTGCAGTTTTTAATCACTTTTGTTAGATCCCTTTTTCAAGGTTCAGATAGCACCAGATTGCACCATTTTGCATCTTTGAAAAAAAAAATTCGGGGGGGGGGGCATGCACTCGGACCCCCCTAGAAGGCTCGGCGCTTCGCGCCTTCGCTTAACCCAATAACAAGTTTAGCCCCCCCCCCCCCCGAAAACTTAGGTCCGGCCCTGTATGTAACCATGACAAAAAGTAGCTTGAACAATACGCAATGGCTAACCTAAGTATTTAAGTTTTCATTGTCATTACATCACACATAAACACCAAAACTCAATCAGCAGCTTTTGATAGCAAACAAATAAATCAGTCAAACTGAAATTGCTCGGTGTCGAGACGAATAAATAATCAAATCGTTAGAAAATCCAGCTTAGGTTGGATATTCTGTTATTTGTTTATGGAGAGAGAGAGAGAGACAGAGAGACAGACAGACAGACAGACTAAATAAGCTAGTACGATTCCTAATTGATATAAATAAGAGCAACATCATATTACTAGTAGTAGCTGAGAAAGTGGATGAGATAATAATAATAATAATAATAATAATAATAATAATATGCTACCTGAGTTTGTTTTTTTGTTGTTTTTTTTTTTGGGGGGGGGTCATATTTGTAATACATATTTTATTGTTAGTATTAGATTTAATATTAGTATTAATATTAGTTGTAACAATTAGCATGTCTTTCGCCATTCCAATACGAAACAGATAGTCAAACTTTAAAAGATGTTGTTTTCTCTTTTTCAAGAAGGCAAGTGAACAAAACGTTTGCCGGGTGGTGGTGGTGATGGTAAATATCTTACCTTCTATTATGCACTGAAGTTTATCACCAGTAGATAAATTCCGTCTTTATAAAGATGATGATTGTAGAGGTAAGCAAGAAATATGTATTCCTGTAAAAATGTTTTCTTTAACCAAGTCCCTAATCATTTCAGTAAATGTCCCGCAATACACAAAAACGTTTCATATGAACTAGTTGTTAATACCTTCACTTGAGCCAACGCAACCATGAAAGAATTGATTTTACCCCTTTGTCTTACAAGTCATATTAATTACGGTCGTGAAAGGTGTTTATTGGACCTAATATGCCCAGGGTACGTGTTCTTTTGTTCGACCGAAGTTAATACACTCCCTCCAGTACCCCCCACATGTGAGTATGTTTTTGGGTCGAGTAGCGACATATGTAGTGTTCAATATTCGTTTTTACTGTGCATAGGTTTTAATATTAGGTGGACATGGAACAATTAAAGTGCTGTCGACAGTGACAACGTCACTTCAACGCATAAAGAGAAGGAAGAAACCCGGAAAAAAATTATTTCAGCGTTTCGAGCATCGGGCTGGGGGTGGGGGGTGACATTTATCCCCGCAAGTAACACCATGAAGATTTTAAAGGTTATATTTTTGCTGAATTATCATTGGATTGGAGAACATACCTACATTAAATAACACATTGTATTCGGGAGTGGGGTGGGAGCATGATCATAAGATTTTGATTAAAATATACGTTTTTAGGTTAATTGCAATTACAACTGATAATATTTTATTGAACTGAAATTACGATCGGCATCTCCTGTACAATGTTCACTTAGAAACTCAAGCGCTATGTTGAAAACAGTCAAGGGTGGTCATAAATGTATTCAAAGCTATTTTGAAAATGTGACAAGGCGATTTAAATAAACAATATAGACCTTATGCATCGATCGAGAAAAAACTGTACCGAAAACTATTTTGAAACAAAATGGAAAAAGCATTAAAATTAATATATATGTGCATGTATATATATATATATATATATATATATATATATATATATATATATATATATATATATATATATATATATATATATATATATATATGTATATATGTATATATGTATATATATATATATATATATATATATATATGTATATATATATATATATATATATATATATATATATATATATATATATATATATATATATATATATATATATATATATATATATATATATATATATATATATATATATATGACCAGTGTTCTGACTATAAGAAAAAGAATACATTAGTACATATGGAATAACAGTGTTTGCTCGAAAAGCTGAAAAACGTTGTATAACGTTGTATGACGGGAGGGACAAGATGTTACTTATTAAAAGCGACAACATTCTATCATTGCTGTTTGCATAACTTATTCTACAGTTGTTTTGTTATCAGTTGAGAAATTGATGAAGCTTATAAGATTTACCATAATGAATTAGTCAGCAAGGAATTATTTGGTAATTTTTAATACATCATATACCTTTCCCTGTGTTCGTATTTAGCATGTACCGTCCAGTCTGAATTTCACACTTAAAGATAGTAATATTTAACAACACGCTCTGCTGCCCGTAAACATTTTTACTAAATTGCAACGAAAAGTTTTTATTTTACCTATTTCATCAATTAAGAAAAAAACAATAGACATATATAATTGCCCATGTCAATGTTAACTTGTTTATTTGTAAAGAAGATAGATGCTTACAAAATCACAGCACGTAAACTAATACCTGCTATATAGTATATCCAAATCTAAATATCATCCATAAAACATAACTAGATGACAATATAATTTACATCATTTCACTGCACGAGAGAACTTTTTACCCCTCGGCAGGTCTCATCAGACGGTGATAGCAGAATGAAATATAAATATTTAGTATCGCCATCTGTATCTGCACTTTTTTGTGTGCATGCGTGATTATTAGTTATTAGTTTTGGGTATGGTTTTCTTTTACTTGTGTTTCAGCGTATAAGTTTGATTATTTAGAACGTTCAGAAAAGTGTATATGTTCTATTATGCATTTTCTATTAGTTTATGTTTTATATTCTATTTTGCATTTTCTGTTAGTTATTTTGTATATTCTATTTCGCATTTTCTATTAGTTTATGTTTTATATTCTATTTCGCATTTTCTATAAGTTTATGTTGTATATTCTTTTTCGCATTTCTATTAGTTTATGTTTTATATTCTATTATGCATTTTCCATTTGTTTATGTTGTATATTCTATTTCGCATTTCTATTAGTTTATGTTTTATATTCTATTTTATGCATTTTCTATTAGTTTATGTTTTATATTCTATTTTGCATTTTCTGTTAGTTATTTTGTATATTCTATTTCGCATTTTCTATAAGTTTATGTTGTATATTCTTTTTCGCATTTCTATTAGTTTATGTTTTATATTCTATTTCGCATTTTCTATAAGTTTATGTTGTATATTCTTTTTCGCATTTCCATTTGTTTATGTTGTATATTCTATTTCGCATTTCACTTGTGTCTAGTATGTACAATCTGCACTGAATCTTTTCATCGGTCAATATTTCTCACAGTAGTGTGAGAGTAAGGGTTTGAGATTTCCATTACCGATCTGTGTTGACGCCTTCTTTACCCTATGACATGCGAGAAAAGTCCTGCGAAGCCTCAGCTTCGCCAGCTCCGAATGTTTACTTGATTTTTTACTGCCAGCAAATAAATTACTTGCTTTGATTATACCTCGCGGTTTTATATTTGTTTGTTTAATTTGAGTATAGTCTTAGATATATGTTTGCTTTGATAAAATGCATTATTTCCTTGTTATTCCCCGCTGTTAATCAGTCGAAAATGAAAATAGAGTATCTTTAATTAATGGCCCCTTATTGATAATTTCACCATTGACGTCATCGCTGACATTCAAAAATCAAACACCGCTATCGGTCTCATTAGAGTAGGTGATTGACTCAGTGTTTATCCTTGTAGACCTTTGTATTTGATAGCGAAGAAAATCTTTCTAGTAAGTTAGTTTTGTTTTGAAGCAAAAATATTTATAACCAGTAACATATCAAAATGTATCCCCAAGATTCTCCAAGATTCATTTTGAGAATTCTATGATAAAAAATGTATACACTTGTAAGGCAATATGAAGAATAAGATCTCAGTTTTCCAAATGTTTTCACCGAGCAGAACCGGTCGTTCAGCCTTTTATAGCTCGTATGAAGAAATTGATCAACTGAAATTTGGTTTGGCGATTTCGACGCCTGGATACATGTGCGATGTTTTCCGTGATTGTTACTCCTATTATTAGCAAATTAACACATGGCCTGTACCCAAAACGAGGCGATGCTTCTGCTTCACCGGCCCTTTGATGTAATCAGATCATCCTTTGCAATAAAATACAATGAAAACGATTGTAATTTTGCAAAGGAAAACCGAAATAGCAATGAGGATATCGTACGTTTTTTCAAAATGAATGCAACTTAGAGTTAATGAACGTGCTTTTTAAAACTTGTTCGAGATGTAAAACCCAGCGTTACCAAACACCCAAATTTACCAACACGACACAAAATTCAGCCAAATCGACACCAAATACAGCCAAACTCTACACCAAATCCAGGCAAATCGACACCACTTTCATAACATGTAACGATATCTCAGCATTTAATATACGATTCATATAAAAATATGAAGGAAAAGTGGAAAGAGTTCATACTGTATTGTGAACATATGTCAGCTATCCACAAAACAAAATGGCATTCTTTGCAGAAGGAGGTATTAACTAACAGCCACCAGAAATCGTCGCGAATACCTTGATTGCATTTTATTCATATTTGAAGATGACAGTTTCAAAAGTCTGTATTACATTTTTTTTTCTTTGCTAATTAATTGACATAGGGTCATAGAGGCAATGCCATAATTAACAAAAGGACAGGAAAGAAAACAAAAGATACACGTATTTAACATCAAATACCGAGTCGCTTAATGTTCATACATCTTTCTGACTCATAAATTTAAAATAGGCCCGATGTGTCTTTTGGGGCCACTAATAGAAAGGAGTCACGTTGGCTCATTGTCGAGGCTGTAAGTATGCAGGGTCGTATCCAAATATTATCAGTCGGCTACCTTCACGTTTGCTCTGTTACGAGAAAATGCACTTAAAATAAGTAACATAAAAGTGAAAAGCAACAAGATTTGTAAAATTCGACAAATAAATTATTTCCCTGGAATACGAAGTGAAAATGAAAAAAGAACTTGCGGTAATGTGAATACAATCCCAAAATAATAGTAGAATTACAGACACATATCCTACTAATTTCCAGTTTTGAATAAACTGTAATAGATGTCCGTATTAATTTCAACGCTGATGTGTTGATGTGCCGGTGATGACCTAATAATGATGATGTGCCAACAGTCTTTTGTTGAAACACATGAATATAATTCCAGGTTTGAATTCACTATAAATCCCAGTGAATGTTTTTGTCCAAGAATATTGTTTTTTTTTTAGGAGTACTTGAATAGAATAACGTAAGGAAATGAATATTTACTTTCCAGTAAAAAGGTTTGTGAAGTATCGGGTTTCGAAAAAGCAGTGAACCTTAAAGTTGAATATGGCGAGCTTTGAGATTTTATCATATTTAAACCATATGGTATTTGGGAAAGGGTCATTTCGACCATAATTGATAAATTTCTTCCATATCAGTGTTAAAAATTCAAAGGGGCCAGTGTTCCGATTCAATGAAATTGACAGGATTCTAAAGTGGGTTTGAGGAAGAGACAGCTGAACTTCCGATTCGTGTGAAATAGTTATTCTTCAAAGGTAAAGGTTATATAACGTAGTTCAGAGATTCTGATTGACGAAATAAATGTTTGTCTTCGGAAACCTTTTAAGAAAACCACTGCTTATGATTGGCTGAGTGAAACGAGGGAGTACATCTTGGAACTAATGGGCATTTCAAAGTGACAACATGGTCGATAAATCGGGGGCGGGGGGGGGGGGGCTAAGAAAGAATAGCGCTTTCTTCGTTAAATAAAGAATGGACTATGTGTTTGCCTTTCGAGAAAGTCTTTCGAGAAAGACAAGGTTTAGTGCCAGATGCACAAGTTATAAAGTTAACAGCAATACGGCACGCAATTTTAATTTAACGTAATACTTGTTGTATGCAATTTATTGATATGACTAGGTTTGATATTATGCATAGTTAATTCAGTTTCATGGAAATGTGTTGATTCTAGAGTTGTTATGCAATTTATTTTATTCAATTTCACGAAAATGTGTTGAACATAGAGATTTACGCAATTTATCTTATTAAATTTCATAGAAATGTGTTGATTCTAGAGTTGCTATGCAATTTTTCTTTCAATTTTATAGTTATAAATTCATTAGCAGAATTGATTGCACGCGATTAAAATGTTCACATGTGCAAGATTTATAGGGTTATATGAATAAATATGAAATAATTGTATTTGTGTGTTTGAACGATACCGATTATCATGAGTTAACGATAACAACCTATAATATTTGCTTTTGTAATGTTTAAATAATCTGGAAGTTAGTTAGGATCTGTGAATGTTATGCTATATTAATCGAACACGTAGTAGAATAGGTCAATTTTCGATAGGGATGCCACGTGGTAATTTAGGGCAATGAACTGCCTTAGGTAGGCTTTAAGCAGTGTCTGAATGGAGTGTGTTTTGAGTAACATAAATGAAGCGATTTTATATACATCTAGACAGTGGTACATAGAGCGATTTACGAATCATTTGTTCTTTTAAGGAAACAGTTTTCCGAGGGAGAGGGGACTCAACAATCCGGAGACGGAGTCCGAGAAAAAGAAAGAAAAGGGAGAAGTGATGACTAGATAGTAACATCTAGGAAGTCCAAGAATGAAGAGGAAGGCGGAAAGGGAAGGCACGGGGAAATAGGAACGTTGGAACACAGTCGAGGGGAAGGTGATGCAATCGGTCGTGGACATTGCGCGCTTTCCACCGCTCGTTATGATGATGCAATAAATCTAACTTGGGCACTGTTAATAAATCCTCTTGATATTATTTAGGTTGAATTGAAATTAATTCTTTTGATTCAAGTTGTTATTGTTATTGTCTACTGGGGCTTGTATTGCATTATTTTCTCCCCAAAAATCAAGCCCAGTTCTCTCTGGATATTCTATTTTTCACTCACAGCGGGTCATAATATCGAGGGAAATAACGTAGCTAAATCCAGTTAGCTACCATTCTTAGTAAGAGGTGGGAGCCGCCTTATAAGATGATATATAATATTACCTAATGGAAATGGGGCCCCGAGTAGCCGAGTGGTCTAAAGCGCTTTCCGTCACGGATCACTGCCGTCTCACCTCTGTCTGCGTTGGTTCGAGTCAATGATTCGGCTAATGTAGTTATGTGAGAAAGTTTGCCAGTAGCTTCTCGTGGGTCGGTGTTTTTTTTTCTGGGGGTTTTCCCAGGTTTTTCCTCCACCAATAATACTGGCTTCATGTATAGCCTATCATGTGCTGAAAAATGGCGTTAAACCCTAACACAAACAAACACAACAAAACCTAATGGAAACTATTCTCCTAGAAAGTTCTTTATGTTCACAAAAATATGTTAACTATACATGTAATTAGTAGTATGTTACTAAAATAATAATATATATACCTCAACATTGTCAGGTACGCCAGGTAAATTGTAGGGGCATTGCAATAACCCAGACCTAATTAAGGTATTTTATATTTATTATTAATGATCCTGATAATAAAGTCATACACACAGACAATATTCTATCAATGCATTCGTTCTTAACAGAATAAAAAATAAAACAAATATAAAATCAACAATTGAGGTCAGGTAGAAAATAACTTAGATTTAGGACAAGACTAAGTCCAGCATACAATGTTACAATGCAATAGCATATTGTGGAATAAAAAAAAAATAATGTAAAACTAGTTAACAAACAATATAAATGAAATATACATAACACCTTGTTCAAGGCAGTTTACTCTAATTCGCCTCGGCGCTAAATAATATATTTATGTTGCTATGCTTTAAAAGACTAAGCCCAAAATCTGCATACAAGAAACTCTAAATAAAGGTGAATGCATGGTATCTATCCGGATGTCGGATGTTTAATGCACATATCCAACGAGGTGACACATACGCATATACACTGTCTGATGTAACTTTATTAATAGTACGCACGAATACACACACACACACACACACACACACACACACACACACACACACACACAATTAGAAATATAATGCGAACACCGTATACGTTTTAGTGAGAAATCTATTCTACTAGTATATGTGGTTGGCTGTTAAATCTATTCTACTAGTATATGTGGTTGGCTGTTGATTATACGACAAATCATCACATGAAAGGCAATGAATACAAGCACCAAACTATTTTTGCGAAAAGGAAGAATTATAATTGTGCTGTTATGTCAAATTCATTTGTTACTGATAAAATGCTGACAATTATCCTTTACTAAATATAAAAAATAACACCTTTAAATGTATCTCATTCGACATTAAAGTAAACATGGATCCAAGTACACATTGCCTTCCAAATCAAAAATATTCAATCACACTCAAGCATTAAATTGGTGACATTTTTGTTGCTTGAATCGCTTAAAGTATATTATTTTCACTATAGATCATAAATTAGTAGTTATAAAGAGATTATTATTATTATTATTATTATTATTAGTATTATTATTATTATTATTATTATTATTATTATTAAATAATTAGTTTATTTATTTATTTATTTATTTATTTATTTATTTATTTATTTATTTATTTGCAATAGTTGTTGTATATCCAGTTACATAAGTCACAATATTCAAAATTTGCATTTCTAGGTCTTTAGTAATCACTCCACACACCCAACCGCTACCCCAAAACCTGGCGGCCAAAACTAAAAGAAGTTATAAGGAGATAATTACTCTGTCATCGAACAATTTCAAATCACTGTCACGTGTTCTAGTTTCTGGTATTTGGTTTATATCTTTTAAGTAGTTCATCTTTACGTGCTTTGTTAAACATAAAATAGTGTTAAAATATATTCATTGAAACAATTATATTTTCATACTAATTCATATACATCATAATCACTTTTATATTTAAAAAGAAATTAAAATATTGGGGTAATTATTGTATCAATTTAAAATATTGCTGGTAATTTTAAATATTTTCACAGTTAACAAAGTATCATGCTGTCCAAAATGGTGGCCACATCTTTTCCTATTTCACATACAAGACAACTCATGCCGATGTCCTACAAGTGAGAACCGTTTTAATTTGTTTCGATGGCTGACAAGGTGCTCCCTTGCTGGCAGTCAATCAATCAAGAACGTCTAATTGATATATCCGCATTGAATTTACTAGTTGTAGCAGCAATGTAAACATTAGTATTTCATGCTTCACGAATACGAATCTGATGATAGTTATAACCTTAGAAGATGTTGCTTCAAGTATCCATTCTTTATCTACAAGCACAATTGAAGAAGTTTCGTGCCGATTTCAGTAATTTTTCAAACAGAGCGAAGAGACAGCACATGAACTGATGTATTTTTAATTTTATCAAGCTGAAAAGGTAGCCGAAAACATAACAGCGTTAATTATAAGAATTTAATTAATAGTGAGAAATGACAAATCCACACACTTATGTAGATTTGTTATTTCTCACTCTTAATTAAAATCTTAACATTAACGCTATATATAGTTAGGTCTTTGTTTTTAGCCCGAAGACAGCAAGTCTGAGGAGCTAATTGAAAGTTTCTTTAGATATAAACTGAATGCGTAGTGACTCTAATCGCGGTGTTAGGAAATATGTTTATCATCGATAATAAATTTATCAAAACATAGCCGAGCACTGAAGATCTTATATCAGAAAACTGCGGTGAATCGCCATCAGTGTAACGAACAATCGCATCTAATTTAGTTCAATCACACAGGTATGCGTATTTGTCGACGTACAAATATATTTCTCTTCGTTGCATCAGGAATAATAAAATCGAGTTCAGAATCGACCATAATTAATCTTGTATAGTATCGTTTTTTATTATACCGTCCTCCTTGGGTAAATTTACCGATTATTCTTCTGCCAAAATCTTTTGCGATTTTAATTTCTTCATCAGTGAAATCAGGATTTTCATCATCGGAATATTTGTCTTGTTATGGTAACCAAACTTCTTTCTGCGGAAGATATGATATAAGTGCTTCATTTATTTCATGAAATATTATTATTTTGTGTAAATTATATATCGGGAAAATACAATTGACACCCACTTCTTTTTCTGAAAAGTGTATACGAAACCATATATATATATCCGTAGTTTTTCTAACAAGTACCACTGTGTTTAGCTTCGAAAATAACTTTTCTAACATGTCTGCAAAATCCAAAAATATGCGATAGTGGAATCGCACGTGAAAATCACCCATTATAGTTAAATATTGATCTGCGTGCTGCGAATCTTCTGTTATAATTTAATTCATCGATACATCTTCAGTTCCAACTGCATTTGTTGTCACGTTATTATTTTCGGGTTGATCAGTGGCATCTTTTGCAAACATCATTGATGGATCAGCCGTCCTTGAGTAATCATCGCTGTATCTTGCAAAGTCAAGTATCGTCATGGCAACGTTGACGTTTTCAAGGCATGATTCAATATTTTTCCGTCAATGACATATAAAGCGCTGTTAAATAACTCCATGATACCATTATTAACAAAACCAGCTCGATCCCCATTTCTGTATGCTGCATCGTCTGCTCTCAAAAGTCCACCTTCTACTTCAATAAACGCTTAGGCGGGTAAGCAATATCTACTTTTATCCTGAACATGTAATTCGATTCTTCCACGTGCGTTAGATACGCGTGCGTCATAAGAACAATACTGATAATCATGCACGGACTGGTCTTTGAGAACTGGTGCATCCATGTTAAATGTTGGATCAGATACACGTTTGAACATTGTATTATAATTCTTATCGTGTAACACGATGGCAACTTTATGCTATCAAACTTGCAGTTATGTTTTAATCTTTTTCATTTGCTGTCAAGGGTACACCAGCCAATTATTTGCAACTTTATTTATTATTTTACTGAATTTTGCAAGCATAACATCAGTGCTGGGTTATTTCACTGGTGACTGAGGTTATCGTTGTATTAATCATTTTAATCTATCTTTGACTGCCGAGAACGCTTTACCGGCAACATTACCAATTGAGCTAGGAGCTTTAATCACGAATAATATCAGTAAGTTTCATTCCTAATTGTTTTGCAATCGGTATTGCTTTTGGGGCAAATCTTCTCAATAAACATTGAACTACATTACTGAGTCTATCACCGTAGATCGCTTTGTAAGAAGGCAATCGTGAATTTATGACTCTGACCATAATCGGTCCACGTTGAGCATTATGTACAATCATTTTATTTATTATTTATTTATATAATCAATATGATAGTCATCAGCAATTTCATTGATGAAAGAATTTCTTTCGATACACATTTATTTCCTTGATACTGCCTGTAAATAATCGTTGACAAATATCAGCTGTTTCATCAATAATTTCTTGAGAATTGTTGGCGGCTCGTTTTCCTTCAATCATAATATCTAATCGTTCAACATCAGAAATGACGTTGTTAGGACATGTAACAAGACAACTTCCTTGAGTAGAAATAACACTCCCAGTTGTTTCACTTATGTATATGGATGAAATAATTGTTTCATAAGACTATTTTCCGGAGGCTCTCCCACAGGAAACACATAAACATGGAAAAGTCTCGGCGATCCTAGACGCAAACGTGAGACAGCACAGTTGACAACAAACAATTCGCGTCAGACGGTTTTGGTAGCTTGCCCACTCGTGTTCGGATGCAAATGTGTGACTCCACAGCATATGGTTGACATAGCAAAGTCGTCGCTGAGAACAGTTCTTGGTTGGCCCGAGGATATTAATGAGACTAAAGCGAACCCAACACGATTGCGTACATGACCTACTGGAACCAGTTACAATATCGCTCCGGGCATTGTCAATATCACCTCGATTGATTGCATCAGCGATAGGTCGAACACTCTAGAATTGCTGCTGTCCAATTGATCTGAGATGGACTAAGACGATTATTCCTAGGCAATCAAAGCTGGTAGCGCTTCCACTGGTAGAATAAAATGTGATTACACTTCCATGCACAGCAACGATGCCCTTGCTGATCGATCTGAAGTCGACTAAGACGATCAGTCACTTGCCAATCAAAGGCAGTTGCTGTTGCCCTAACCCGTGTAGAACCAAATGTAGTTACACTCCCATGCATGTCAATAATTTCAATGTTGGTCAGAAAAAATAATCGCTTAACAACATTTAGCTTAATTGACGCAAGCCATCACCGATTCGATCATTGTGATCGAATTGTAAACCTTCTTGGAAATCGATGGAAAGTTTGTCAGTAACGTCACCTTGACGATATTCAGCACCGCACTTCATCTCATTAATGGAAAGGGAATCAAATCATGTTTTGAACAATGTTGACAGTGCCCAAAAGATAAATTGACTCGTTAGGTTCAGTGACGATTATGCGAGACAAACGAAGTGCTCCAATAAACATTCTAAATTTTACGTTGTGGTAAAACACATTTTATCACATGCTGTCTACGAAGAATTGAATGAAATAACAAGCAAGAGATATAACAGGATGATCTTAGC
The DNA here is from genome assembly GCA_030141615.1 of Unio pictorum. Taxonomy (NCBI): domain Eukaryota; kingdom Metazoa; phylum Mollusca; class Bivalvia; order Unionida; family Unionidae; genus Unio; species Unio pictorum. Next base: position 6,084,933 of record JARLTB010000219.1, on the reverse strand, counting down.
AAGTCATAATAATAAAGGAACATAATATGGAGCCTAGTGTTTGGAACTATTTTGTTAATCGTAACATATAGACGTGACTTCCGAGTTTAGTTAGTATGTCCATTTGCCACCATTCGGACAATCCCGGTTATTTACGAAGCAAAGACTGACCAAGAAGTTGCGAATACGTCGAATTATGCATATGTTAACGGCTTGGCGAATCCTCATCAATCCAATGATAAAAATGTAGAGGTGGTGTGAAATAGTTAATCGTTTATATTTTTGCGGAGAAATTTCCAGCGAACACCTTTTTTAATGTGTCCGTAAATTACTTCGTTAACATATAGCCGAGACATATTTTGTGTTGCAGAAATACCCGAGTGAGGTGATCTGAATGAAGGAGTATGGAATCGGGGTTTATTGCATTTTGGAAAAAACGTACCGTATACGTTCACTGAGATGGAAGATGCTATTTGTCTGCAGTGCGCTCCGATGCGAATCATTAAACCATTTTTGTTATGTCGAGAAATAACCTCAGCTATAGTTGTAGGAAAACACAGAAATGACTGATTGATGTTGGGACTGAGTATTAACATCCTTAATTACAGGTCTAAGGCAACTACTTGAATTAAATGTCATCGTAAAACCTGTCATAACAAAAGTATTTTCCCTGACAATTTTTAAAAGAATTTCCCACACTTATTCAGAATATAAAGAATATTCCTGCTTTAAATAGATTTCCTTACCCACTTCTTTTTGCCCTTGCTACTAATGACTCTTATTTTAAAAAGTAGCTTTAAAAAAATTGCTCTCTTCCCAAACAAACAGCTTATCAAATATAGTGCACCCTTTAAGCTTTGTATAAAGTTAAATACTAGTACTTGGTTTGCTATATAATTCCGTTTATGCAAACATTCATGTATGCTTTGTTTTTGGAAACAATTTTTTTTAATGTGTGAGACCATAGTTTTTTAACTGATAAACTTGAAAAATAAAATAAAAATTAGTTTCAGGAATGGCTGATGTTACATTTGGATTGTTCTGTTCTTAACCCAAAACCTGGCAATGAAAACTTAGATATTGATCAGAGTTGAAACCCCTACTATTTCTTTCCTTTGCCATAGATATTCGTAAGTGTTGTACTTGTATACACGCATTACACACACACACACACACACATATATATATATATATATATATATATATATATATATATATATATATATATATATATATATATATATATATATATATATATATATATATATATATATATATATACGCATTATGTCTAGATATCGTAAGTGTTATTCTAGCATATACGCATTACACTTTGATCTTACCTAAAAGATCATCAAGCGAACGAAGAAAGCTGATATATAGGAACTCGTTTTGTGGAACATTGTATTTGCCAGCATAGTCCATATATCCCAACTCTCTCTCTCTCTCTCTCTCTCTCTCTCTCTCTCTCTCTCTCTCTCTCTCTCTCTCTCAAACATTGATTCTTATATTTTGCCACTCAAGCAAGACAGAAAAGAGAAACAAAGCGCGGCATTAAGTCACGAAGTATTTTTAGATCAATATTACGATCCAACACTGATGTTATCGTACACATGGAATGCATATTTTACCCGAGTCAATAGATACTACCTGCTGATTTTGCGGTTAACTGTTACGAAACGATTTCCCGCTCAATACATGTCAAAAAATGTGATTAATATTCTCATTCAAACATTGGAATCATTTAACTAGGTAAACTAGGCTGTATAGTTCTCACACGTTACCATGTTTTATAGAGTTGAGACTGCTTTGATAAATTACTTTAACTAGAAAGTGGTGAAGACCCGGATTCGAAGTGTCATACATAGTATTCGTCACAAGTCTTGACTAAAATTGTTTCTTTTCCCGCCATTCGAATCCATGTTCAAGATTTTTTTCTTCTTTTCTTTTTACGTTCTGTTCTGTTGTTGTTTAAATCAAAATTTGTTTTACGTTATTTTGCCTGTCAATAATATTTACGTGTATCTCCTTTATTTTGTCTGTCATTAATATTCGCGCGTCTCTACTTTATTTTGCCGGTATTTAATAATCACCCTTGTCTAGACTGAAATCATAAATACTAAATGTTCTTTTACTTGAAGGAGTAAATTGGATGTCAGTGAACGAAACCAATCCACACCAAGTCAGAACACGAATATTTATTCGTGTTCTGACTTGGTGTGGATTGGTTTCGTTCACTGACGTCCAATTTACTCCTTCAAGTAAAAGAACATTTAGTAATGACATCTCGTATAAGGTATTTCGTATTTATTAAGTATTAGTGAAGGCAAAAATAAATGAATTAATAACACTTAAGGCACGTAGGTGGTGATAGTGTAGGGCTTTGGGACAGGGATGTTTTCAGGTTTGAGGGCAGGGGATTGTGTATTGTTTGAGGACAAGGGATCCTATAAGGTTTGAGGGCAGGTGAGTCTTTTGAGATTTTATGAAACGAAAGTATCGAAAGATACGATGAAGATTAATGGTTTGTCGTTGTAAATGACAGTACCAGGTATTTTACTTATCTCTTATCCCGGCTAGGTAAAGATTCCAAATGGTAGGTATTTTACTTATCTCTTATCTTGGCTAGTTAAGACTCCAAATGGTAGGTATTTTATTTACCCTTTATCCTGGCTAGTCTAGTTAAGACTCCAAATAGTAGGTATTTTACTCACCTCTTATCCTGGCTAAGTAAAGACTCCAAATGGTAGGCATTTTACTTACCTCTTTTCTTGGCTAGTTAAGACTCCAAATTGTAGGTATTTTTCTTACCTCTTATCTTGGCTAGGTAAAGATTCCAAATGGTAGGTATTTTACTTACCTCTTATCTTGGCTAGTTAAAACTCCGAATGGTCGGGATTTTACATACCTCTTATTCTGACTAGGTAAAGACTCCAAATGGTAGATATTTTACTTACCTCTTATCTTGGGTAGGTAAAGATTCCAAATGGTAGATATTTCACTTGCCTCTTATCATGACTAAAAAGACTCCAAATGGTAGGTATTTTACTTACCTCTTATCCTGGCTAGGTAAAGATTCCAAATGGTAGGTATTTTACTTACCTCTTATCCTGGCTAGGTAAAGACTCGAAATGGTATGTATTTTACTTACCATTTATCCTGGCTAATTAAGACTCTAAACGGTAGGCATTTTACTTACCTCTTATGTTGACCAGTTAAGACTCTAAATGGTAGGTATTTTACTTAACTCTTATCTTGGCTAGTTAAGACTCCAAATGGTAGGTATTTTACTTACCTCTTATCCTGGCTAGTCTAGTTAAGACTCCAAACAGTAGGTATTTTACTTAACTCTTATCTTGGCTAGTTAAGACTCCAAATGGTAAGTATTTTACTTACCTCTTATCTTGGCTAGTTAAGACTCCAAATTGTAGGTATTTTACTTACCTCTTATCTTGGCTAGGTAAAGATTCCACATGGTAGGTATTTTACTTACCTCTTATCTTGGCTAGTTAAAACTCCAAATGGTCGGGATTTTATATACCTCTTATTCTGACTAGGTAAAGACTCCAAATGGTAGATATTTTACTTACCTCTTATCTTGGCTAGGTAAAGACTCCAAATGGTAGGTATTTTATTTAACCCTTATCCTGGCTAGTCTAGTTAAGACTCCAAACAGTAGGTATTTTACTCACCTATTATCCAGGCTAGGTAAAGACTCCAAATGGTAGGTATTTTACTTATCTCTTATTCTGACCAGTTAAGACTCCAAATGGTAGATATTTTACGTATATCTATCCTGGCTAGGTAAAGATTACAAATGATAGATATTTTACTTACCTCTTATTTTGGCCAGTTAAGCCTTCGCGTGCTAAGTGTTTTACTGTAATGTATAAAACTTAATGAGTACTTGGAGTTTAAACTAATTGTAATACTTATGCTGCTAATAAAACCACTACTCGTTTTTTCTGAGGACAATACATTTGTTTCGGAATTAATCAACTAATCTTATATGTAGAGTTCCATAATAAAAAATTTCAACTATAAATACAGCCTATATGTACAAATATAACTCTAATTGTAACAGGAAATGTATATAAATAGTTTTCAATGACTTTAAATAAAATTGTGTATCAAAATAAAACACAATCATTTCTTTTTAAAATCGTATATAATATCAGCTAAAAATAATAAAGACTTCATATGCATTGTTATCCAAAAAACTGGCCGTGGGAAAGAAATTACTTGATAGAAAGAAAAACAACATGCATAATGCTAAAAGAGTCAATTGCTTTTCATAATTTGCAATCGCATATACGGGAGCACTGCTGCAAGAACAAGCTTCATTTTTTTCCCCTACTCAATAAAGTATGGCAGAAATGTCAACAGTTTCGGAAAACTGGGTCATCAATAGAGAAACCCCACGGCTACTCTGAAGCCACCAACACCATGAGTTTTAGACTGTTCACTTCGAAAAAAAGATATTTATAGGTTGGCACACAAGTATATTTAGATTGCAACCCCTCGGAGGATTCTTTTGTTATATTTTCCTGTGGGAGGATGCCATCAAGACAGTAAAAAGAAACATACCTTTATCTTGCGGCGACTTATAAACTAGCCGACTTTTAAGATATGTTTCTTATTTGATTTGCACACCGGTAGTTGGGCATAAGCCGGCCTGTCTATCGAATTTACTTCATACGTACAGAGAGAATTTACCTACAAAATAATGGAATTTTTTAATTGACACAATACAATTATTTAAACACTTTGTTAAAATAGGAGACCTTTTCATTTATATAAAACCACGATTATAAAATGCATACATCCAGTGGATATCGACCGATTGGAACATTTCCAACCAAGTCGAGAAATAACATCGGATGTAGTTGTAGCAATACATAAACATGTGATGGATTTAGTAATTCGTCTCCGATGGAATGTACCACATATGTTGTGACAGAAAAAGATCGGATGTGTTCAGATTGCGACTATGTTGTCTGTTTACGCTGCCATATCTTGCCATGTGGACAAAAGTAGTTCCGAATATAGTTTCAATGGCAGCGAATTACATCAAAGATTTCTTTCACGACTTGACGGAAAAGGTCACAAAATGGTTTGATCGGGATATTATCTTCACTTACTCACTCCAGATGGCGAATTTGTACTAATTAACCCTTGTGTTCTCAATTGAACACAAATTGCTAATAAGTGAAGCAACGTAAAACTGAGAACCAGGTTATAAACAATTTAGTGTACCAATTCCATTTCTTGACAGTCAAGGGTGATGAGTGCATTCTAATTCAGTCTCTTAATCCATGATCAGACCAGCAGAACTATCTTCCTAAATAAACACATAAATATCTGAAGTTGTAGATTTAATTCGTAAGTGCATATACAGCTTACAACATGTTTGTGAAATATAATTTCGATCGACAAGCAAATCAGTAATATTGGTACATGAATATAGCAATTGTCACCACTTGTTTGTGTGTGTGTGTGTGTGTGTGTGTGTGTGAGAGAGAGAGAGAGAGAGAGAGAGAGAGAGAGAGAGAGAGAGAGAGAGAGAGAGAGAGAGAGAGAGAACAAAGATGGTGGACCTAATGATGGCAAAGATGGTGGACCTAATGATAGGAAAGATGGTGGACCTAATGATAACAAAGATGGAGGACCTATTGATAGCAAAGATGGAGGACCTATTGATAGCAAAGATGGAGGACCTATTGATAGCAAAGATGGTGGACCTAATGATAGGAAAGATGATGGATAATGACGTCAAATATGGAAGGTATTATTACGATAGAATGTTTATTTTTAATCATAGAAAATGTCTTTTATGGAAGAAATATACATCTAAAACAATATTAAAATGTTTTTAATACACAGAAAAATATTATGAGAACACAAAACGTGAAGAGAACATGCTATTCGTGGTGACGTAGAAAAGGAATCGTAATCTTGGCCACATACACTTCTGGTGCAGTGTCAATTACTTCCTCTGCGAACTTGAATTAAATATATTATAGTGGACAATAAAAGAGGCTAAACACTTTCCCGAGAGATGGACAGACAGACATACATAGAAAGGCAGTCAGAAATTTTATTAACTGAATAAATTTTATATTACTTTTGTGAAAGAAAACTCGTATTTAAGACAGCAGGTACCGGACATTATAAGCTGAAAACAAAGTAAGAAACGTCGACGTGCACTTAAAAAGGTCACATGACAGTGAAGTTTCCGCTAAGAAAGTTCTCAAACATGAGCATTTAACAGGCACGTAGAGAGGTCTGGTACAAAGCTAAAGCTGATTTTGAAATTTTCAATTAGGAGAAGAATTTCTTAAAAGTATCATGATGACAATCTAAAATAATACCGAGCAATGATGAGAAATTAGACTCATTAAGCAGGAATTTCATAATTGAACGGTTCATGAAAAAATAAACGCTATATTATGAGACAATCAATAAAACAGTTTTTAACAGATTTAATGAAATTAAGTTTACAGAGGCTCTGAAACATTTTATATCCATAACAACAAACTATCCAAGAAAGATATTTACCCAAACAGTTACATGGCAAAGGTTTCATGAAACAAATATATCACCAAATTAAAACTCATTGCTTAAGTATTTGAATATATTAAAGGACGAGTGTTAAAACGTTATAGATGTCATAGAACATTTACGTGGAGAGACAAAAACCCACTTAAAATCATCATGATGACATACTGATGCATTGTGAAATTATGGAGGAAAATAGGGAAGTCAGTATAATTTTTAAAAAAATAGATTCTATTGACTATTTAAGCGCTCCTAGATTTGCACGTGATGTCTAGTCAAATTTTTGGTGTCGAATGAGAATGTTTAACAAACTAGGAAATGTTCTATGTGATTCAGATTGAAATATGAAGTGAATTTAGCATGAATTGACATAGATACGATGAAGGGGAAAACGAATTCTTCTTTAAAAAAAAAAATTGGCATAAACACATATATAAAGACATTGAAATCTCGGACACATGAAATGTTAATAGCACGGTCATTCATCATGAACCTAGATACTAATAATGTACATGAACTGACCACCACCCAATACATATTGGCAACTGTGAAACGTTTTCACTATCAGCCTGCTGAATGTGACACCGGTCGTATTTTAGAAGCGGATTGTAGACTGATTTGCATATTATAAAACTATTACAAGGGAAACCCTGAGGAACATGATTTGACAGTTACACAAAAAGTTTATTTAATTTTACAAAATCTACAAAACCAAAAATACCAAAAAGTGTTATGCACCCAGAAAGAAAAAGAGAAATATGTAATTAATTTAAAATCATACGATTACATACAATTTGTTTTAAAACTGAAATAGACACAGATAGTTGATTTGTTTGAACAACAGAAATGGCATAAATCTTACACTGAACTGAATGCAAGTTTAAGATAACAAGTAACATGATTTTGAAAAATACTTTTTGAATTAATTAACAACAGTGCTTGGAAAATAAAAAAAAAAATAACACTAAAGTACGTACAGATGAAAATAATTTTTTTCAAATATCAGAAAGATTATTTTTGCCAGGAGAGTACTTACAGACCATGACCTAGTATTAGTTTGACAACAAAGAACATCAAGTTAACCAAATCAAAATACAGTGGATTTACAGTTTCAGAGCTATCAATATCATCGATGTATGAACTCTAGTGCAACGTTTCATTCTCAAATAACGATTTTATTAGTAAGTCTTGTTCGACATAGAAAGAGCATGTAGTAAAAATGTAATTGTACTTAGTTTCTGTCGGATGCAGTGCATGTTTAGTGTATCAACGGTTATTCACTCACAGAGTATTATCTTGTGGTGCCTACTTCATGTATGCAAGCAGAAGAGTATCGATTATCATGTATTGCTTTGATTGTTTACCGCAGCATGAGAACCCCGAATATTAATATACATTTGTGAGTATCAACATTGTCTCTCCTTTTTATTTGAATACAAATACTTTGTTTTCTCTTCTTTTGATTTTAATACAAATACTTTGCTTTCTCTTATTTTGATTTGAATATAAATACTTTGTTTTCTCTCCTTTTTATTTGAATATAAATACTTTGTTTTCTCTTCTTTTAAGTTGAATACAAATACTTTGTTTCCTCTCCTTTTGATTTGAATATAAATACTTTGTTCGATATTATCTTATTATCTTAAGACCGTTACCGTGCAATGTGATATCACATGATAAAGCAAGCTAGAGCAAAGCTAATGAGTGTTAACAGTGTTGATATACTTGTGTTAGGTGTTGTAATTAAATAAAGAAAACTCTCTATGGCTCTGCAAAATGTTGTCTAAGTTGAAAAAAGTCTGGAAAACGTTTATGCATCATTTTCTTGACTTTGTAATGTGCACAGAATGAATACAACCGTTTAAGCTCATTTCGTGGAAATGGTGGGTAAGGGTAATCAAATTTGTATTGACTATTATGTCGATGATTATCTCTCTAGTGATGCAGTCTTATAATATATATCACGTATTAGTTATTGACCGATTGAGTATTTTATTGCAAGTAATCTTTTCGTACTTAAATACACTGTATCACTTCATTACCAGCATTTTTTTGTATTAATGTCCCATAACTTAGCTTTCTCGATTTATCATTCACAATGACTTGTTCAATCTTATTTTGTTGTAACCAAAACACGTAACCGCAGATCTTGGTATGCCATTAGAATTTGTTTATCAATTTGAAAACTCATATATGATGATTTTGTAACCAGCAACCTGTCTCATAACTGCATTGTTCCTCTTCAAACTTACGCATGCATCAAAACAAGGCAACATGGACACATCGCATTAGGAATATTTTTTTAATATCTGTATAGTCTTCTGTACTCCCCTTTTGAAAGTAAAATATGTTAATGTATCCAAACTTGCATCCAATGCCGACAGAAGTAAATTTCCTAATAAAGCAAATCCAGTTAAGTATGTAATCCCACTTGAAGCCACGTAATCATCTTTCAGCTTATTTTTAAATTAATTTATCAGTGAGAATATATTTGCTTGTCAGTGATATTACATTATAGATTAAACCAGGGTGGTCCAATATCAACAACACCATGGGCCACGCGGGCCGAAAACGTAAAGTTCGTGGGCCATAAATGCTATTTATTATAGCAGCTATACTTCAATTATAAAACTGACCTAACCACTCTGGATTAAACCATCTGACAATGCCCTGGAAAATGTTGTAGCTCCAGCAACTACATTTATTTTAACTTTTCTTTTCTATTCATCCTTTCGCTTATATTCACCCAGACTGCATGTTTGGCGCACGTTGTCTCTGATTCATATTTGCTCATAATTAAACTACCGAAGAATGTCTATGAGTGGTGGTGATGATATTTATCATCCATTGAAAAATCATAATGACTTTGATGGAGGAGATACAAGAATTTAAATCTTGGAATATACTGTTAATCATGCAACTGATTTTTCAGATCAAAAGTATTTAACTATTTAAGTCACAAATTATAAATTCCGGACTTTTTAACAGGAACGCATTTCAATTCATTTTTTGGGGAGGGGGAGGGGGGCAAGACCTGACAGGCTTCTTAATTTTCGTATATAGACTACTGCAATGGCACAGCACAAGCAAATTCGGAGGGTGTGTGTGGACAAATAACGTTCCTGCTTTTTAACACGAACTTATACATTGAACAAGAAGGACATACAGGAAGGCATTGGTTTCAAGGAAATACGAGTGTAAAAATACGAACCCTTATTAAATAAAATCCAACACTATAAAACTAGATGTTAATACAGTTTACATCTCAATTTTTCTTTTTAAAAAGCGACATCAGCGGAATGCTAGCCCCCACCACTATTGCAGGAAAAATACTGGAAATAGTTTCCGGTTACACTAGATTGGATAAATCAAGGCTATTAATTCGTGTTATTTATCAAGGAAGAGATGAAAAATTAAACATCCGCTTGAATAAACTACTGTACATATATAAGTAATACAAGTACCTTAAGAAGCAAAAATTAAAAAATAGCAATGAGAAATTTGATAGATTGAGATCCTGCAAATTATGTTTGTTTTTTTTGTTTACTGCTATGTGAACTTTATAAAGATAATTTAAAAAGTTTATTAAATTGAATCACAGTTAATGTCATTACCATTCTTTTTGTTAATCCGAAGCAAATTTATCTTTAAAAAACTGTTAGCTTTTGCTAACCACTTTTTAAAGTTACATAAACGAAAATAGATTGGCTTTTCCAGTTCAAAAAGACAGTCAAGTTTGAATTTTTATATCGTTTACATGCAACTCGTTCTTATTTCTCTGCCTCTAATCTAATTATTTCCTCCACTGTAATACATGTTGTTTTCGTTGATTGAACTTCCCATCCTTACTATTCTTTTTTTTTTCTCATTTTTTATAACAGTGATGGCTATTGCATATGTTACATTTTAGAATGTAACTCACACATGACTAAAGTTTTACCATTCCTTGAGTGATTTCAGTTACTACTATGTCTGAAAAGTCCGAATAGGTATATCTGCACTCTGTGTAGTACGTACCGTATTTTACTTCATATGTGTGGTGTAAAAACTCTTCCATATCAGCTAATTATAGTTAATTTTGTTATAATTCTTTCGTGACTGAGGGTCTTATAAATTTGTGTTAAAATTGGTTAATGTAAATATTTTGTCCAGAAACAAAGTGTTGCTGATGGTGGGGATGAGTTTTATTGTAACCGTTCCTAACTGTTGTTCCAAAATTGATTAAATATCCTTTTGATTGCATCAACATTTATGTAATTTTTCATTACTTTTATATTTCATAATCTCGTGGAGTAACTTGTAGAATGTTATATTGTATTATTATAGGCTTTCATTGATGTAATGGTAATCAATTTTCTAATCTTATCTTTTTCATTTCTGATTATTTATTACCTTGCTAGGATGTTCTGTAGACTGAAGTCGTACCATTATGTTTTTAACGTTTACCATTGTTGTACTTATTTGCGATTGTTTGGATGTACAGTATTTTACTATCTTGTATTTCACATATCAAGAAATTTTCAATTCCTAAGATTTTCTAGTTACGTAGTTGTTTTCCACATTCAAGAAACTCGTATTCAATAAAGTAATCACATAATAGTCATATTTTTGTCTTGATACACCCACATTTATGTACTTCTTCTCTTTAGTCATTTATTTAAAGACACATTATTTGCACTGCAACCCTAAATGTGACACCATTCCTAATATGATTTCCGTTTCATGAATACGTGCTTTATAAAAATTATCCGTTTTGTCTGTGATATTGCTGTTGATGTCATCCTAATATTTTATATGATAATTTACTTCTTTTTAAAGAACTTGTTTTATCTCTTCAACATTTATATATTCCGATGATATACGTTGAACACCCACCTTTGTCCACTTTGTTTTATCCCATCCAAACGTGTCAACACGATGTCTATTGATGGAGGCAATTTTTCGTTCATGTTAAAGCCCCAATGCCAACGTTTATCATAAATTTCACAATTCTTGCAATCTAACTAACGTTTTGAAGGAAGGAAATGATTTGTTAAAAAACTATCTGATATAACCCATTCTTTAAAATGATCGATAGTTTAGGTTAAAAAGACGTTTAAATATTCAGTTATAAATTAAGAGTTGCCACCCTTAAATTCAGTCGCTGAATTCCGTTCTTTTTTTCTGGAGTGCTCCAAAAGTAATGATGTGATACATTCGACAAATTCCATCAATGATTAGTCTAATAACAAAAAGTAGTCGTATGTGGAGCACAAATTGATTCGAGAGGGAATGAAGAGAGGCAGGCCCGCTTTTTGAAGCGGATCTGAGAAGAAATGAGATTGGTGAATATTGGCAATCCGCTGGAGCGCAATAATACTTTGAAGGGCTAACTTGGGCTGAAGACAGTCCAATATAGCGTGATGTTAGCTTCTTATGTTGACAAAGGTGCAGGACCGACCGGGGGAGGGGGGAGGGCAAGGGGGGGGGGGGGCGATGAAGACTTTTTAAACTTTTATAACATAATTTTTTATTTGAACAAAAACTAGGAGAGGCCTTGGTGTTTCTTACCCCAGAACCTGTGATTGCTCTATACGGCCCTGCAAAGGTGATGTCATCAAATTTTGTGTATCAGCTTTCGACCATAATCGTTTGACCAGCGGATATTGCCGATCAACATTGGATTAATTCGTTCGCGTGTGAAAAATAGGGGTTTTCAGTTGGAGGGAGAAATAACATGGTTCATAAAGTGATAAAATGTCGATATTATTTGGCTTTAATAGAACCCAACGATATTTAGGTTCAAAATCATTCAAGATTCAGTATTATTCAGATAGTTTGGCATGTACGACAGTTTGCACGTAAATTGCGGCACCGAGGCTTTAAACTGGTGACAAATCTATATAATCTCCATAACGAATTATATGCAATGTAGCTGTTTGCCGTTATTTATAATGTTTAAAAACGTTGGCTATTATTGGTGTGCTTTACGCAGGCTGTGTCGTTTGATCATCGTCTTCTCAGTCTGAATGGTCTAGTAAATGTAATGATTTTAAAAAAATAACCCAGGTAGTATTGGTTTAGTGAATTAATGACCTTTTTATTTTTAACTTGTTTCTTGTACGCAATTTGAAAAACAAAAGCCGAGAAAGATTTTGATAAAGTTTTCTCAGCATAGCAATTTCGATAAACAAATATTGATATTTCATATCAGATTATTTTTTTTTTACATACTGCAGTATAGATATGATAAATAGTGTAGGTTTTTGAGAACACCGATTCATTTACAAGTGAAGCGCTTTGTACTAATTTATGTGTGTGGTGCAAGGGAGATAATCTAGTGTGTCATATCATCATCATCATCAGGTCCGTAGTCTGGTGGACGCCGGGGCACCATACAACACCGAACAATCAGCTTCATCCATTCATCTTGATTTTCCGTCTTTCTCAGTGAGTCTCTCGATGTCAAACCTGTCAACTCTCAAATGATATCTTCCAACCTCTTTCTCAGCCAGCCTCTCGTTGTTCTTCCTTGTAATGTGCCTTGCAGGATTATCTTGGCAAGTCCTGATGAGCGTGAGAATGCCTACCACTGCAGTTTTATCTTTTTTCATTGATTAGGATATCTTCGTGAGTCCCAATGGCTTGTCTCGTCCTCTGCCGTGTTTCTTCATTAGTGACATGGTCTTTGTATGTGATGCCGAATATCTTTCGGAAACATCTATTATCTGTGCCATCTATCCTTTTCTCTAAGTCAGCTGTTATTGTCCATGATTCACAGGCGTATAGAAATATGGAGACCACCAATGAGTGCACCAATCCGACCTTTGAACTTAGTGCGATGTTCTTGTCGTTCCAATGAGCTTCAGTTTTGTTAGCGCTGATGTCTGTGCATTCCTGGAGAGTACTTCAGGTTTTGATCCTTCATATTCTAGTGTTATCCCCAAATACTTGAATATGTGAACTGTTTCTGGATTCGTAAGTTTGACTCTGATGTCAGTGCTCATGCCTTTGGTGTTGTTGGTCATCATTTTGGTCTTCTCAGCACTGATTTCCATGCCGTATACTGCAGACGTTTTGTCGAGGCTCTGTACTAAGCTAGCTAGTTCTTGCTTGTTTTCTGCTATTCCATCAATGTCGTCGGCAAACGTAAATTGTTCAGTGTTCTGCTTTTGATGCTGGCTGTTCCTTCATGCTTTTCAAGCGCGTCAACCATGATTCCATTTAGAAAGATGTTGAATAGTGTGGGAGAGAGAATACAGCTTTGTGTTACTCCGAATGTTATTCTGAACCAGTCCTTTATGCTGTCATTGAAGTATACTGCACTGGTAGCCTTGTCATAGAGGTGCTTTATTACTGTGATGAGGTTCGCATTAGTGTTGTAAAGTCTCATGGTCGCCCACAAAGCTACATGCCATACCATATCAGATGACTTCTTGAAATCCACGAAGACATGGTATATATCTTGCTGGTGTTGGATGTATTTCTCACACAATTTACTGAGGTTGAAGATCTGCTCTGTTGTACTGCGCCCTGCTCTGAAACCTGCCTGCTCATCGGCAATGATCTTTTCAGCCTGTGACTTTAGTCTGTTCAGCAGTATCCTCAACATGACTTTGCTTGGATGGCTTATAAGACTCTTTGTACGGTGGTTTTGACACTGTTGCAAGTTGTGTTTCTTTGGGAGGGTGATGATCAGTTATTGGGTCCACGGCGATGGTCATACTCATGTTTGCCAGATCTTGTTGCAGATGTCTGTGAGGGTGCTAATCACTGCGTCTCAATCAGTTTCGACCAGTTCTGCTGAGATATTGTTCACTTCTGCTGACTTCCTCTTTTCAGCAATCTCACCGACTCTTCTACTTTTTCATGAAGGATATGATGGTTGTCGTTGTTTGTTGCTGGGGTACGTTCAGCACCTCTGGATCATTTGTGGTTGAGTAGTTCTAAAGTTCTGCACAGTACTCGGTCCATCTTTTCAGAATATCATTTTCTTCTATAAGGCAATTTCCAGCTTTGTCCTGTAAGGAGGCGTGTATTATACAATATTGTATTTCTTTAAAGAAAACGCCATGTTATATATTTCATCGAAAGATGCACGTACATGAAGATATGATCTGTGTATTAGATAAAATATAAGTAAAGTCACATAATAAAATAAAATGCAAGCTTTTAAATCAGAGTTTCTGTCAAATTTGAAATGCTCATGAAGTATGTAACGTTTAGAATTAACCAAATTTCAACATGTGTATGTTAGACCCTAAGGCTATTATTTCGCGCCGTCAAAATGTATGAAGCTGTCCATTCAATTAATTGACATAGCCATAAACTAGTGACGCGCGCTTTATTTTTGCCAAAGCCAGTTACGTAACATTGTTCACAGGTAAGTGGGGGAATTCTTTGTTTGGAACAAGGGAGCATCAAAGAGGGTCGTAAATCATCCTTGAAAGACGGTTGGGAGAGGCAGTGTCTGCTCATTATGAACCAACATCCAATTGGAATTGAGCAAGGCGTGGCCAAACATTAGAATCGCAAGTTTAAATCTATTATCTTGAGAACTAAATGTCAGTATTCTAGAGCCATCGGGCGGAAAGTAAGGAAAACAAGCTACTCCGACGCCATTTGAATTGGCGGGAAAATTGATTCTGTGAATTACAAGGAGCATCAGTACAGTTCAGTGACTATTTGCTCGATTGTTGTAAAATATTACTGCAAAGTAAGTGTACTTTAATTATTTCAGTATGTATACATTAGTACGTAGAATTACCATTTGTAGTTTGATTAATTCGTAGTGTTTGACATACATGTATATTTTGAGATATGAGCAAAGTTATATAAAGCATTAATATTGTAATTCGCTATTGGGTTAATTCGTAGTAACTTCATGCATTTATTCATTTGATATTATAGATTTGCAAATGATGAATTGAGTTATAAACTTTGTATAATGGTTGCAGTGTGCAACGTTAGTTACAGGGTTTTGCCTTTTTGTGTATATTTTTTAAGAGTATCGTGTGTAAGGACATATTAGCGCATCGATATGTGCATATCTGTGTACTCTTTGTAGAAGTGCAATGTGCAGAAATGTGTCTGATTATATGATAATATATACCGTGTACACTTAGCAGGGAGAACGGAGGGAGACAAAGGAAAAGAGAAGGAAGAAGCATACAGATGAGAAGGAACTTAGGACAGGAGGAAAATTTGACACACTAATTTAAAGGATGAAATAGGCCGTCACTGAGTCGAGTGATAGGGTTTTAGTTGAATTTTATTTGAGAGATGACTGTAATTGAATTATATCAAATTGTTTTTTTTTTAAATTTCACATTTTGTGTATACATTAATTTAGCTGTCGGCTCTCTACCACTACTTCAATTTCTGACAAAAACGAGCCATGGTATTAATTTAAATAAATTGGGAGCATCCCACCCCAAACTAAATAAGTCCAACCTTCACAAAGTAGTTCAGCATAATAAGTGTGAAGAGTCAAATTTTGAATAAGCATTACAGCTGAATGCATTGAGCATTAAGATTTTATCGCATTTAAACCGTAGAAGTCTTCGTGAATAGCCAGATCTCCGACTCAATGAAATTGACCTGAATCTTAATACGGTTTTGAGAAAGAGACAGCTGAACTTCCTATCCATGTCAAATAGTCATTCTTCAAAGGCAAAGATTAAGAAGGAAGAAAGAAGTGATCCTTCACAAAGACTTCCTGGTCTAAACATGATAAAATCTTAATGCTCAATGCTTCAACTGTAAGGTTCAATGCTTATTAAAAATTCTACACTTCACTCCCCCTAAAGGAATCAATTGTAGAGTCCGGCGTGAATGTTTATGTAGTCTTAATTTTTTATTTGAGAGTTCATGCTTTTATGATTTGGAAGGAAATTGTCAAAAAATGTATCGTCTATTGTCCGACAAACAGCCTCCAAACATGTACTGATAGTGACGTGTAGTTTATGGTTTGATCTCACCACTTTATAAAATGATGCAACTGACAGACGTGTTTTCAACACATAAATATACCGTTTAGACACATGATTTTTATTTATTTATTTTAATTTTTTATTGCGGCTCTCGGGTTATCTTTGACTCGACCAATCAGTATCCGATATTCTATTTTCTAATCACATGTTCAATGAACTGAACGAGAATTCCTCTACAACAAGAACATTTAAATATTTTTACCTGTCATACATATGTGCTGGTTTTCTAAGTGAACGTGACAGTCACATGGAAAATGCACGTAAGTAAAATCTTATGTTTTAAGTATCCGAATCTTTCGAAGGAGCCAATGTGTGAAAGTCCCATCTGATGTGTTGCTGAAATATACTTTGAATTAAATTATATTTACATTGTTCCATATTCAATACTGGCTGACTTTACAGTCAGTACAGTTAGCAGCGTATTTCCTGTTATTACTTAGGTCAATAAAATGAATTAGTCGCGCCTGGTACGACCCGGATGTTGAAGGGTTTAAACCCACTGGATTGGTGCAATATAGACGGACGATAATGGATTATGGAACTGAACGGGTTTATACTGCCTGCAACCCTATGTATTGAATATTAGGAGGGATGGATTGACGTCATCAGAGGGTGAAGCAGAGTAGAGCTAGTATACCTACCATGGTAACAGAGGAAGCGTATGATTAAGCGGGTTTTGATAAATAGTCTAGAACCAAATATGTTATTTCGACCAATCCGTCGGGCCAAGGTGGGGTCTAGGCGAACTGGTAGCCTCTGGTACGAAACGGCAATGGCATCTAGTTACCTAACTGTAAGCTGTCATTTCTTCTCCATTGATCTGCAGCATTAAACGATTTGGGTTTTCTCGAGATATTACCAGATTGCCCCACTGTTATAATTTGTGTTGACATTTCAGAATTAAAGGTAATAGAATGTTTGTACTAGGTCTGCTGCTTATTTCTGATCACAGTTTTTATTCCAGTAACAATCGTCCAAGGTAATTCTCATTTTAATATGCAACAAAATCCAAAACCTACCAGGACTGATAACTGTTGAGTGCAAATAATGTCTTAAAAATAGAAAGAAGACTAAATTCTAAATAAAACATAGGATGTTTTAATAGATTGCTTGTTTATACAAAAAAAAAAACAATGTTTGACTAAAGGAATAGAATGTAAGGCAATAATGAGAGTACATAGAATCAATAACCGGCGAGGTTGTTAATCGGTTTTTATTTACAAAACTATCAGCTTGATAATCTAGTTTATATCAACACCGGACTCTGTTTTGCCAAAGAAGTGTCAACGGTAGTCAGGTGAAGTTTGATTTTATATCGCGGCAGTATTGCACGGTATAAGATTTTTATCTTAATTTACGAAGTTTGACAGACTGTCAGACAACAAATTGTGTTATCAATTTAAAAGAAAAAACAATTTTTCATTACATGTACGAGAAATTAAAGTCTTAACATAACTAAAATAAAAAATAGTAATGATCTTTTTCCTATTGTACGCAGTGTTTGTTTTCTTCGTTAATAAAAAGATCAGGTAAGCTTCGTGTGTGTGTTTGCTTGAGTGTGTGTGTCTTTGTGAAAGAAAGAAAGAATTCGCTTTAACTATGCTAATACACCGATATTCCAAGTTCATAAACTGTGTAAGCTTAAGACTTCATTTTGAAAGTGCGTCTGTCTGATAATAAGTGCGCATCTATTTAGATAATTGAATTTTACGGTTTTCCGTCAGACAAACCGCGCACATTTAACAAAACATGGACGCAACTCAAGTAAAAGTCAAACAAAATTATTTACATTCTACGAGAGCCATGAATGAATCTAGGTGCATTTTCAAGCCCAGTTAATAAAAAGGGTAATTAAGGAATTTAGCAATGCAGAAAAAATAACCTCAGCATGGATATTCCAATCCCACAGTCGGGGAGATTAGCAATGTCAAGTGAAAGGCAAACTTTGAATATTATTATCGATGCCTAATGCATACAACTTCACGTTCATCGCAGTAGTCCAGGGGGTGGAGGGTAGAAATTTGGATTATACTTTTGTAAACAGGGTCACTGTTCGATTATCATTGAGGGCAATATTTTTTGCTCAAAATCACGCTTACGGCTCGGGTGTTTTGCTTTTATAATCACTTTTTACTGAGATGTTCAAATAAAACACTTTCATTGGTATATACGTGTTGATATGTTTCTAATGGCGTCCGTTACTGTGATAGCTGGTACGTGACAGTAGCCGACTGCACGTTCTAACCTTTCTGCCATTAGAGATTATCTGCCGGTAAAAGGTTCGAGTTTCACTTATTGTAATGATGTTACAAGCGAAAAGATATTAAGAAAATTTTAACGGTATATATGCACACAGTGACAAATTCGACTTACTAAAGAAGACTATTTGAAGCTGTTGACACTTTGCGGTAAGTAGTTAGTTTATGCATTCATTCTTTTATGGCCAGAGCTCTACCTTCCTATCCCTTGTACACTATAGCCCAACCATACTGCTCTTTCCTCGATGTTTATTCTATTTATTTTTATTTTTTTAATTTTTGTATGCGACACAAGGACTTCAAAGCGTTAGCACTGCATGTAGCAGTTATTTGCCATACCGATGTAATCCATCCTTTGGCTTAGTCTTAAGTATCGCCGTGTGGAAAATTGATGCATATCATACGTTACTTCTGCATACAAATGGATACTTTACTCTCGGAGCTGATGATGAAGCAAAGAAAAGGAAGTAAACATAATTTTTTTTCTTTACTTGTTGTCGTCTGCTAAACAGGAGGTGAAATTTACAGAGAGTCAAACGCAGAAGCTTGGATATAATTTCGAAAATAAAATAAAGGATAGGCTAATTCAAGAAAATCCAGTGACCATAGAAATTAATAATCGAAATAGGACCAAGATTACGTGAAAATGATACTATACAAATTCTGATCCTTTTGTCTTTTTTATCCGTTAAATCGATTATTACTCTACGCCACGGCGTCAAATAATATCGACTTGTGTGAAATATTGCATTATGGAAAGTAATTTGATTTCATGCAAGTGCAACATTTTATACATAACCAGCCTTTATAGATGTATGTATCATAGATGCAAACGGCTATTTATGTCATCGGAAAATTCGAGTCTTCATTCCTCTATGCAACTTTTATTCAATGAGCAGCAAAGTAGAGTTTGTACAATTATAGCTTCAAAAAGAAAGAAAAAAATGCATACTTAATTTTTTTGCAGTCGTCAGGCTTACCTAGCTTCACTAATGAATCTAGGATAATAGTTTAAATCGCCATTTTCAATTTACGACTTACTTGTACATGAAAATAAACTTCTCTCGAGTTGTAATATAATTTTTGTGTGTCTATAACAGGACGATTTGGGATAATGGACCTGTGGTTCACCCCCCTACCTCGAGAGTCTAAAGCCATCGATGCTGCTCGTATGAGAAATAAAACCCGTGACAAGCTCTTACAGCGCGAAGTGGACCAATTGGAAAATAAATTACGTGCATCTCAGAACAAAATCATTCTGCAGAAGACTGAAGTGAAAGACTTTCACAAAACTATAAACCCAGATGTTAAGAAAAGTGTTGTATACCCTCTTGGTCTGACGGATGAAGAAAGACATAGATATCAGATGTTAAGAAGGACCAGCGTTCCGTCCATGACCTTGGAAGAATTTGACCAGAAAATGGCGGATAAAAGACGGAAGAAAATATTTAATTCATCGGACGGCGATACAACATCGATCTTGCACGAGAACAGAGCAAATGACGTCGTGGTTGTAAATGAATCAAAAACTCCAATGTACAAACAAAAAACAATCTTTAGAGATACATTGAAGAGATTCACGCCCAATGGTGATGTCCACATAAAATACAAGCTGAAGGAAGGCAACCCAAGACAACGGCTCGGAAGTTATCCAAACGCAAGTACAATGACTGCGAACGGGGATGACAGTGAGATACTCTTCACTGACGTCAATCGTCGGGGAAGACGAAGCACTGTGGCGGAGATAAAATATAATCCGTCTTTCTACAATGAAGACAATCAAAAACAACAAGGCAAAGTGGCATACAACAACCAAAATATCCAGAAGTTTAATATTCTTTTAAGGGACAGTATGGAAGGGATCAGAAACCTGTTGGAGGAAGACACGGAAGAGGAATCAAACTGAGGCAGTTTTGCAAATTGAAGATGGCATTCCGTACAGTAAACTTTATTTCAGAAAAGAAAAAAAAAATCAGGAAACATGCAGCATACTGTTAGGGTTATTTCCCTGAACATTTGCATTCCGATTGTATTAGAAGAGCTGCAGTAACATCACGTATTAACCAGTCAATTGACGTGTGTATCAACCTTAGATTTTTTCTCGAAGTAGACGTTGGTTATACTTTTCACAAACTGTTCATCATTTAATGTATTCCCGCTTGATAAAGAAACTAAAAGCTTTTGATATAAAGCCAGGGATCGTTCAATGAAATCAGATTTCAATGGATTAATAAATATCACATCCGTTGCACACAGTTAGCACACAATTATGTCTCATGTGATTCCGTGAAATCTCCGTCAAAGGAGGGTCTGGATTTTGCTGGTAACATCGAAAGAAAAAAATTGGAGGATTTTTAAAAACTGATTTTATTGGTTGAGATGACTATATCCGTCATTGTGACGACGAAATTACGTGAAGTATCGCTTAAAAACGGACAGTATCATTGGTTGATTGAAATATGCCTCATGAATTGAGTGTCTGTTTATAAAGTGATGTTGAATACTATAATTTTAATTCTTTTGTTTAATCTGGTTTGAATTATTGAAAAAGTTCACAAGTATGCATATGAAAGTTCGAGATAGGAAGATATGTCTTTTACAGTCTAGCTTCTAAAACGTTTTACCGAAACGTCCTCTTTCGGTAACAGATTAATCAATGATTTGACAATACCCTCAGGTGGCAGATATATATTAAAGCTAAGCAAAAGGAGACCATTATACACTAAAAAGTGTCGTTGTTGACCGTCTGTTCAAAGTGTGAATCATTGCTTTCAACTGCTATGTAACTCAGAAAATCCTATCTTCCATCCAAATCTGAGCTGTTATTAAAAAACATGGACAGAGGCAAGCTATATGTTAGGTCATTTATGTTGATAACTCGGCAAACTTAACAAGTTCCGGTGTCAATTTTTTTTTTATAACTATGTCGCAGAGTGGTAGATTGGTGTTCACTCTATGTGATTAGTTTCATTTTGATAAACGAACTGGGTTCACTCATTGTGACTGGTTTCATTTAAATAAACAAATTGCGTTAACTCTATGTGACTAGATTCATTTAGATAAACTGGGTTCGCACAATGCAATTGGTTTCGGTTTTTATTTTTAAAAAATCAGCTCACCCAACTTGACTTGTTTCATTTCGATGAATAAACTGTGGCTTATTGGTCTCGTTCAACAAAGTTTCTGTCGTAGCTTTGTGTAATCTCTGCCACATGAGAGTCTGGTCAAATAATTCATTAATCTGCTTTAAATATGATTCAAGATCTTGTTATAAGTCTCATTGACTCCTAAATGAGCAGCAAAGGAATTTAATGGACTAGACTAAGAATGTCCTGTAGATATGACCCCTTAACGACAAGTGACCCCTTAACGACAAGATAAAAATTAAAGATTTCGCTCTCAATGTGATCAACTTTTAAAAAAAAACAATCTAAATAAGGCATGCCAGTTATTAGTGGATTAAGCATGACCTTATTTCAAGCTATCTCATTGTCTAGTAATAAATGAATACCTTTAATAGTTAAAGAAACACTATCCCAACAGTCACAGGTCCTGAAATTAAGTCTGATGTCTAATAACACTTTCAATAAAAGAGTCCTGAGACTAAACTTTGTGCCAGATTCAGATTTGGAAGTACTCTGATGAGACTGAGACTTTAGTAAAAACACTACTGAGAAGACCACTTACTGACAAATTAAACTTTTTTTAGTCAAAAAATCATTAAAAGTGCGAGCAGGACTTTGAAAAGATTCCAGTTTTTGCTTATCTAGATTGGTCTTTACAGATGGGTTTTGTCCAGTTTCCTTTCTTCGATTCTTTAACCATTGTTGAAGTGCCTCAGTTACCAACTCATAACCCTTCGAGATATATTCCTTAACCAGATCATAATCAATACTTTGTTGTACCGACAGTAAAGTGTACACTTCATGAACTTTGCTAATATGCATTTTATGATTACCGAGTCCAATGCTCTCTTTACCATTTCAAGTTTTCAGCAATTATCTCAAAGTGAAGAAAGTATTTATCTACTTCTTTTCTTAAAAGGCATACTAACCTAATATTTCTGGTAACATCAAAACCTGAACTTGTCTGTTCCTTTTATTCTCTCTGAATCTGTATTTCCCTTATTTCTATTTCTCTATCTCTCTCTTCCTCCTCATTTCCTCTCTCTGTCTCTGGATTTGCAGTTCTATTTTCTCTCTCCTCTTTCTCTGCATTTGTCTTTTCTTCATCTCTTTCTGAATTGGAATTTCCATAATTTCCTTCTGAAGTTGAATCTCTTTCCTAATTCCCATTCCATCTTGTTCTTTTAGCTACTAATTTCCTATCAAAACCTGCGAGAGATTTACCAAACAAACTCCAAACACTATAATATCCAAAATTTCCTTTCCCACCAAATACTGAATCAAAATATTCTTTATTCTGTTGTTTTGTTAAAAAAGTTTTCACTTCAGTAAGATCATAATGACAGACAATCTCAAGTAACTTGTCCTTTTACATAGACTCTAACACTTCCTGGGTAGTATCTGAAGCAAATTTCTCTACATTTGGAAATTAAATTTATGACCTATCACAAGTCCAAAAATAAAGAATGTTCCTAATGAATTCCAATTGTTTTAATGTCCTGGTGTACCAAAATGACACAACCCAGTTTGTCTTTGAATGAATTCACAATAATTCCAAAACAATGTGCTAATATGAAGTCACTAGACACTGATTCCAATGAATAATATTAAATAATTACTTTAGAACTATATCTTAACACAACTGTAAACTCTGATAAACCACTGATTAAAAAGACTGATCTAAGATAGAAATAAATTATTATTGTAATTAAGTTCTTTTTTATAAACATTTTTACTTAACCTAGATGTGAATCATTCATATGAAAAATTTTAAACAAACTATAAAAAAATTGGTTCCTTGAATGTTCTGAACTCAAACAGCGAACATGTTATTTACAATCAACATCCATGGACGAAAGTTATTTATGCAAAAATCCTGTTTACAAAACACCATTATCTTAAAGCACATCTACAATCATGGACAAACATTAAGCACACTATACAGATATACATAACAATACACTAATACAAAGCAACACAATTTGGTTCATGTGTCCATTTATTAGGTTTAGATCCTTTCAAACAGTCATTTTACATTGCTATTCACTGTATCACTACTTTCTAAACATTCTTAAAGTTTTTTCACATTACTTAAATTATAAAAAAACATACTTGTGTTTGTAAAACATGTACACCTCCACTGATGAAAAAGTTCTCAAAATATCTAAATGACAATTAAGTCTAATTGAATCACATACATATTTACCTACACAAATCATCAAACTTCTCTTGCATACGTAAATTGATGAGGGCATGTCTAATTTGTACAGGCCCAACATAGATCTGTACTACTGAAAGTCTGTCTGTCTGAAAACTTTTACAAACATTGGGCAATATCCATTTAATATATACAAAATAACTTGCTAAAATATTTTATTTATGTGTAGATGACCTGATTTCAGATCAATACAGTTATATTTTACACAGTTCAAGAATATTGGGAATTTGGACATTAAAAAAATAAACAAGGTTTGTGTGATCAGCATAACTGAACAAGGTTTGTAAGATTGGCATAACTGCTTGGGGTAGAAGAATGAAATTTTATAGTTATATCTCTATTCCAATTTATTTATTTGACATTTTTTAAACAGATTTTTTAAGTTTCTATTTTTTGAATGAATTCTTTGTAAGAATGTTTAAACAAAAATATCACTTGACATTGACAAATAAACAAAAATGTCACTTTTTGCATTTTTCTCTGAAAAAAATCAAAACAATAATAGATAAATGAATGAAAAAGTGAAAGCATACATATACTTGTCCCTTATCATCAAACTGAAGCATACAAGAAAGACAATTTTTTAATTGTTTCAAATTTGAACAGCATTTAAATACACCAAATTATTTTGTTTCCATTCATCTGATCTTAGTATGTTTACTTTGGTATCATCAAAGGTGCATTTTTTATTTTTGTCTTTTGTTGCATTCTTAACATTACATATATATATAAAAGATAAATAGATATAATAAAGAAATACTACATGATAAGATCACCTGAAATAAAGAAAGAGTCGAGAGCAATTGTTTGGAGACGGCTCAATGTCCTGGTTGAAAGATATGCAGATATAAAAATAGACTGTACTTAGGCTAGAACTTTCAAATCTGCTCAGTAAATATGTTAAATAAAAGAGGTAAAAGATAATTATTTAGGAAAATGGACTAACACGTTTTTAAAAAATATCCAATCTGAACTAAATACTGTACACCTGTTCTGGATAATAGAGCCACGATTATTTATTTAAAGTTTACTATGCATGTATTTTGTATCATAGGACAACAGAGTCTGTGTGATATAATTCGTGTTGGTCCTTATCAACAAGGTTTAATAATTCCATTTTCTGAAGGATACAACTATATGATTCTTTACAGTAATGATTTCTTTTCCTAAAGATAGCTGCTTTTACAGTAAAGAGTAGAAATGTTGACATTGTCAAATGCAAGCACACAGAAATAATGTTTTATGTAATGAATGGAAGATATGGGAAAAAATATAGTCTATTAGATTAGATTTACCTGTACCTTAATTTCCCTATACTTACATCAATATATTCCATATCAGGGTTGTCCAATAAATGGACAGGGTGCCAGAATCTAGCCTACCAAGTTTGTCTTGGAATGTTTTATCTTTCCAAAACTCTCTCAAAAGTACAAAATAACTGTTGATCAGCCTGACAGGGCTAAAACATCTTAGGTCAACTGGGAAAATGTTATCCAAACAGTAACACCTTATTAGTTGTAGATTTCAAAATGTTATCCAAACAGTAACACCTTATTAGTTGTAGATTTCAAAATGTTATCCAAACAGTAGCACCTTTTTAGTTGTGGATTTCAAAACTTTAAATAGATCTATATGGTCATAGTCTTTACATCACAACAAGTTGGTCTCCTGAGAATGAAGAGCCTGTAATATGGCCATCCTGATAACTGGCTTCGAGTCCAGTAGGCGGGAAGCATTCTCGATTGAAGAGTTCAAAATGGCTGCAACCAAGGCAACTGGCACTATCTGAGGAAAATATAGCACACCACATCAAGAAAATTCTACAACATGTAAAGCAAAGAATTAATTTTATTCTAAGAATACTCACATCCTAAGAAAACATACTGGTTGTCAAAATATGGCTTGTCTGGCACAATCTGCCCACAAGTATTAGCTTGTAATTCAGTCATGCACATACAATATATAACAAAAATGATGATTACAAATAGGAGGAATGAAAGAATGAAAATGAATATCTTACCCTGTTTTGAGCTGATGCCACCTTAATATGTTGGGCGATGGGAGCCTCCAGTTGATCAGGTGTTAGATGTTCTGTGTGGTAGATGGATCTGAGAAGAAACATTCTGGCATGCTCTTTTGATGTCTTCCCCAACCCCTGATTTATACAAATGAAAAGAACATAAATGAAAAGAACATAAATTGATAGACAAGTTCAAACCACATATTCTCAACTTTTTTCAGGAAGAAACTCAAGCTCAAATACAAAATCCCAAAATTATATATGATACTCATAATAAACATGCATATTCTAATTTTGTTATGTTGTGGAACGATCAGAAGTTTCTGAAGTCTACAAGTCTAACATTATTATACTCAAAGTTACAGAATGCCACATTTTTGGGACTTTGGTTTGAGCTACAGTTTGATACTCATCAGTTTATGGACTTTTATGTACGTCATTACTTTTCTGCAGTATTTAGCTTGGCTTGACTAAGAACTTTTAGAATGGGAACCTGATCAAATATATGAATTATTCGCCCACTGTGACATTCCTCAGCTTTCCTCACTGTATGACTGCTTGTGTGCACAGTACAGTATATACAGTCCTACCCGTTTATATCGACATCGCTTATCTCGACAAGCCGCCTATGTCAACAAAAAAGCAAAGTCCCGGTCCCATGGTCTACTATTACTATCAAATTGTCATGCCTATGTCGACGTCGAGATAAAAGAAAAACGTATATCTCGACAGAAGCCCTTGGTCCCAGCTTGAACAAATCCTTTGTTTTCAAAACGTTTATTTTGACAAGCTGCCAATTAAGACCAATACTTTGTTCAACAATTAGTTGATCTTGCCGCCAGGCTTTAATGTCGCGGTCGGATAAAAAAACAAAACAAACCCATAGCAGCACATTTTCTCACCACTCTGCTGCTAGTTAAGTCTTTGATCTTGCCACCTAGCTTGTGGGTCATGTTTTTCAAATGTACTCTTACAATGACAGCATGTACATCTGTGGGTCTTTCAGCCACTGAATTTTCTGATTGTAAATATATCAGCACAGTGAAAAGGATCAATTGATGATCACAATTTCCCAATCAACAGGTGGTCGAAGCAGGACTAGCAAGCCCTTAAATTTGCTGTCCAGGAAATTGACGTGTACAGAGGACTCCTGTATATGTGATTTTCTGAATCCCATATATAAAAATTGTGTGAAAATACGGATTACGCGTTTCCGAGACCTTTGAAAGTGATCAGTGATTTTCGCTGTGAAAGTTTCATTTTTAACTTTATTTACATTTACGATGGCTACCGACAGAAGGGTAAAACGCAAATTAAATTTACAGTCTTTAGAAACTAAATATCTGGCTGTTAATGAAGTTAAGGGATGAACATCTCGCAAAGAGGTCTGTGAAATTTTTTCATTTAAAAATAACACGTCCAGGAAGGATGAAAGCTGCAGAGTCTATAAAGAAAGACTAAGTTGAATGTAACTGCGCTCCCCAAAGGAAGAAGCAAGACTCCTACATTTGAAGACGTGGAGGAACCATCTAAACGGTTCAATGAAGCATTATGGAAAAAGCTTAGTGTGGAGAACTTCGCTGCAACAAGTGATTGGTGCAGTCGCTTTAATGTTCGTCATAACATCGGATACAAAAGTATTTGTGGAGAATACATGTACTGTGGACAGTTTTTCATTTCCCTGTGAATAGCCCCATCCCCTTGGTAGGCTCAATAAGATGGGAACAGACTGACCAAATCAAGGCCAATTTAAGAACATGTACATGAAGCATGTAACTGACAACTTCTCAACCATTTGTTAATGCCAATGTTGAATATCGTAATGTTGTTCGTATCAGGATGTGATCAATGCAATATTTTTTTTTGGATTTTATTACACAAAGGTAACCAAAATGTAATTTGTAAATATACAATATATTTCACACTGATACTGTCTTCATGTACTCAAAATTTCCATTTTTTTTCTTCTCAAAGTGTAAATGCTATTCACTGACAATGGGTCACCCTTTGCTGACAAATTTTAAATTTGTACTTTTTCAGCCCCCCCCCCCTCCCCAACACTTATCTCGACATCCGCCTATGTCGACAATATTTCCTCGGGACCGAGGATGTCGAGATAAATGGGTAGGACTGTATATATATATATATATATATATATATATATATATATATATATATATATATATATATATATATATAGCAAGTAGATTTTAAATGCATAAACTAAAATAAACAATATCATTTATCATTAGATCCATATGTAATCTAATTATCTTTCTATCCATCTGTTTTGGCAGGCTGACTGGTTGATTGTAAGTCTCTATACTTGTCTATATAGTCACATGTTTTGCAGGCTGACTGGTTCGCTGTAATTCTGTTATCTACCTATCTAAATAGTCATTGGTTTGGCAGGCTGACTGGTTAACTGTAAAAGTAGTATCTGCCTGTCTATATAGCTATCATTTTGTCAGGCTGACTGATTAATTGTAAGTCTATTATAAAGAGCCATCAGTTTGGCAGGCTGATAGGTTACTACAACTAAGTCTATTATCAACCTGTATAAATAGACATCTCTTTGGCAGGCTGACTGTAAGTCTGTCTGTTATGATGAGATCAATCTTCTTTTCTTTTAAAAAATTTTCTGCTGTTACTGCAAGATACTCTGATACCAACTTGACATAAAAAACTGAAGTGCCCTTCATCTGATACAACATTATGGCAGTATTATGCTCTGCATTGCAGAAATTAACTTTAGAGAACTTATTTTTTGTAAATTAAAATAAATATTCATAAGAGTTTGCTATTTTTAATATTTATAATCATTGTTTAAAACATATTTCTCTAACAATTCAAAAATTGGTTGGTTCAAGACAATGGTTTATTTCGGAACCCAGATGCTACACCTGTAAGTTGCGACAATACTAGTCGTGTCATCTTACAAGTAGCTATACTAGCTGCATGGCATCACCAGTGATAAAGGGTTATATAAACCACACAATGACACAGGAAAGGATCAGCTGAACAAACGAATCGACCCATATTATTCTCTCTGATGAGTTGCAATAGTAGTGAAACAATCAGGGACAGGGGATGACAAGGACACCCCAACAGACAGGAGGGTTCGCTTCCACATCCAAAAAGTCATTATCTTCCCTAAGTTTATATTCTATTGAAAATGAAGGGAACCCTCGGTGGGAATCTAATCTACATGATTCCAAAATGAATGACAGCCCAATGATTTTATACAAGAGTGCATCAGTACTCATGTCTAGCTCTTCTACACATGCAGCTGTCAGAAGTGTTTTAAATCTGATCCAGAGCTCTCCAGTAGCACTAGAAAAGATAGAGAACTTTATTGGATTTACTAATTACATACTCTAGGGATCAACATCTTGGTTTAAATGGGAGTACAACTCTGTCTGTATTATATTGTCTATCTAGTCACCTGTGTGGCAGGTTGACTGTTAAGTTTGTTTTTCTGTCCATCCAACTGATTATTTCTCAACAGAAAAAAAGAGAGAGAATAATGGGGAAGTGGGGAAAAAAAAGAATGAAAAGCCTACCTCAATAATTCCAACAGCCCTGTGGAAAAGTTTGTTGTTACTGAAATAATGACATACACAGATATTAGAATTTATCTCTTCTAAATTAAGTGTCTAATTTCTTAAGACAGTCTTAGTTGCATTATTTATATATCCATTTTATGCAGTTGATACAAATAATCATTTAGCGCAGAAAAATGGACTCTTTAAACAAAATAAAATACACCAATTATATTAACTGATAAAATATATTAAAATTGTACAATCTACCTTATCATGGGGCTGATAAAATACATCAAAATGTTCAATTTACCTTATCATGCAAAAGGTAGACCTTTATCTCATGAGCAATGAGCAGTAAAAAAAATGATGAAAACAATTTAATAAATGAAAAACCATCAGAACAACCCCATATAAATTTTGCTCTACTCCTTATTCCTATCCTTTTGGTCTTCTGACCTGACTTTTAGATCCACCATGATATTCTGGAAGACTTTTCCTTTCAGTACATGGGCACCAGTGGTCACTGCATTTAGCACCCACTTTGTAGCTATTTCAAGGTGAAGCTGCCGCCATGGCTCCATAATAGCATCACTGATAGGAAGGCGGAGTGATAGGACAAAGTCAAATTCACTCAGCTGCTCATCTGGAAGCTGGTTTGCATGCAATGATGCAAATACAAACATATATCATTAAACAAACATTTTGTCATGATGAATGATCAGAGCATCATGTGTTATGTAGACCCACAAGAAACACTACAAGAAACACAAACACTGTGAAATTTCTTTTTGAGATGTGTAAAATTTATATATATGTGTGTGTGTGTGTGTGTGTGTGTGTGTGTGTTTGTGTGTGTGTGTGTGACTAAACAAATACCAGCCAGGAGTTCGAAAGATCATGGTAGGGGTGATAATGATTACATGAGGCAAAACAACTACTTTATCTATAATATCAATTCAGCCTTCTTAAAATAAAAAAGAAACTAAGATCTACTGAGTTTTAATTGTAATTTATAGAAAATAATTTTGTATAGCATTAACATTTCTGCCAATTAAAGATCATTAAAAGAGATCAGCAGTGATGCAATACAAAACTGTCAAACACACTCAACACAGTTCTAGTGGAGGATGTTATATTCTCTGTCGTTGATTCAGTGAGACAACATTGAACAATGCGAGGACAGGGAGACCACTACAACCTTTTGTATAGCTATAATCATTCCAGATCCAAATGTCTTGCATGTCAATAGAACTGTTGAGTATGCACCTCCACGCTAGACCACAATTTAAAAATATCAGCAAAATGGAAGCGTTAGAAATCATATTTTTATGACTCATCAGTTTACCTCAGTGAATGTAAGCATCACCCTTTTACATCGAGACTCCTTCAAGCCTGCCAAAGACTGTAATGAATTGGCTTAAAATATAACAGAAAATGAAATCCATAAATCATAAATGGTACAACTGTGATACAGTTATCAGTAAATGGTAAAACAGTGATACAGTTATCAGTAAATGGTAAAACAGTGATACAGTTATCAGTAAATGGTATAACTTTGATATAGTTATCAGTAAATGGTACAACTGTGATAGTTATCAAAAAATGGTACAAACTGATACAGTCATCAGTAAATGGTACAACTGTGATACAGTTATCAATAAATGGTACAAATTGTGATACAGTTATCAATAAATGGTACAAACTGTGATACAGTTATCAGTAAATGGTACAATTATGATACAGTTAGCAGTAAATGGTACATATTTTTATACAGTTATCAGTAAATGGTAAAACAGTGATACAGTTATAAATAAATGGTATAACTACGATACAGTTATCAGTAAATGACAATAGCTGCTGAATGTAATAAATACTGATCTATCAGAAAGACAGGACAAAAATTATAAGCTTTCACAATTTAATTCTTTTTAGAACGCATGCATGTATTATTTTAACTTTTGTAACTTTGGAAAAGAAACCCAATGTTCCACATTTTAAGTCCGTACAATATCATGGTCCAGTAATGAGGAATTTTAATAACAACCATTAACTACTTCACATTCCAGTGAGATTTTCATTTTCAGCGAAGGTCTAATTTTATATATATTTACTTGACCTCAGCTGTACAATAATAATTTGAAAATGTATATGATTCACTCTAGATAGTTCAAAATTTGGTCATAGAGAGGGAGAAAAATAAGAACACATAGAAAACCACTGACTGTCGATGATTGGTGTGTCAAAGTGGAATTATATGCAAGGCTCTTCAGCACGATGAACATATTTCTAAAATATATAATGATGATGTGGAACAACTAGGACTGACAGATGTACAAAAGACAAGTAACTGAGCACTTACCATCAAATTCTTTGACAATAATAATTTTAAAAAACTGTTATACATAAAAAAGGTTCAAAAGTATAAAAAATTAATTCCAATAATTTTATTTTTTGGGGAAATATTTCTTGAAATGGGTATAATTTAAAATAACTTCATTCTATAATTTACCAGAATCAGTGATAAAGATAACAGCCATACCTGTGTTAAGGCAGATGACTAAATCTCGATCTGTCAGAGAAGGTAGAATATCCCTCTCAAAGTCGCTGATAGAAATTCTGAAATACTTTCCCTATATAAAGAAAAATGGGGATGTTACATTGTAATTGAAAATGAAAACACTGAAATTAGTGCTTTATTTATGTATGTCTTGCCCTAAAGGTCAAATTTGGGCTAAAACTGTCAAGATAAAAGTCTTTCCTGGTTAATACTATCATTGATGAATGTGTGAAACCTAAACGCTAGAAAATGGAACTGACTCTTCTATTTTGTGGTTATGAACATTATTTTTTCTTTATTTCACTTATTTCTCAATCAGGCTATGTACATTAACTAATGGTCTATGATGACAAATACAGCGTGGAATTATACAAAGTCCTGTGGTGTTAATTTGGTGACAAATAAAACATGAAATTATCTTTAACAATACATGTTTACAATGTGAAGATAATTCTTAAGAAACAAATATGATGCAATATCTAATTAATGACTTTGTATTGGAACAAGATCGAAATTGTGGTGTGTATATTTTAAACAATATCTGGCTCGCATCTACATACATTGCTAGAGAGGTCACCTTCCTTATTTCGCAAAAAGTGGTATCCACCAGCAACAAAACCTCGGACATCATCCAAAGCTTCAAAAAATAGAAATAGCAAGCTGATGAAAGACGCTGTACAAGTATTATTTGTGTTGATAAAAGAGTTATTTCACTTTAAAAGGGGTCGATATAATTTCTCAACTGCATCATATGAACAATTAAACTTTCGTTTTTAAGTAGTGCCAATAAAATTTTACATTAGGCAAGGTTTCTTTTAAGCAGTGCAAATATAAGTATGCATTAGGCTAGGATTTTTATACATAAAGTAGATATAATAATTGATAAAATGTTGCCCGATCTTGAAAGATTTATTGGTTTTTGAGATCCCCTTCTTAATTTTTAACTTTAAAGATAATGGTGGTTATCTTTTTCATTATGTTCATTCGGTGTTGATAAAAATATCTCTCAAACTGGATGTTTAGCCATATCATAGTCATCTTCTTCTTCATAAGACATGCTCATGGACTCACTACATTTATGAAGTCATGCTCCCAAGCTCGCTACATGTATGGGAAGGGGAATAATATATGGGAGATAACTACCTGTGATTGAATGTTGCAAGATCCTTTTTTAGGGACATGTGTGCAACCCTGTGAATCCATATCAAATTCTAAAACTGATAGAGTGAGTTATATTGCAGTAAGATAGAGTAGCTGTTTTCTGGCATGACTTTAGACAATTCTGAACCAATTACCTAAAAGCAGTATAATATCCCTAACAAAATCCAGTTATGTCATGTCTTTACTCCCATTACATAATTAAAATTAATCAAACATATAACCAAAATACCTAAGTACTGCTAACAACTGGATCGCTAAAGACTGGTTGTTGAAAGCAGTTCAGAATGAAGAAATGTGCTTTAATGCAATTTTTCAGTACAAGATAGGTTATACAATGTGGTCAATATATTTGTGAAGGAAGAACCACTGACCCCCAGGAAGCTACTGGCAAGATTTAACACATACCCACATTGTCTGAGCCTGACTAAAATGCAGACATGGGATTTTAGTAATCTGTAAAGGCAAGCACCTTAGACCATTCAGCCAACTAAAGAAGAAATAATACTTGACTTATGACGCAATCAGAACTAGTGTTGAATGGGAAGCTTTCACTAACAACAGCCTGGGATCTGCCTCTAAGATTTATGATAAGCAGAATACATGTAGTGGTGATGAAAATGGTGATAATGCCGCTTAAATCAGGAACTGGATGAGAATTCAGAAATATTCTGATAAGACCCTCGATTTGTAACAATAAATACCCATGTAAAATATTGTTGCACACAAGATTGTCTCTTTACCCTGACAATTTAACACTTGTTTGAGATCTGATTTGAATCCGTTGTTTTCCCCCTTATTATAAAGGACTTCTCAACAACAACTGTTGTCACTGGAAGTTTTAATAATGCGCCAAGACTATCAATAACCTTCCTTTAATAAGTCAATGACCACAAAATATCCCAACTTCACATTTGCATCACAACTTGACAATTGCATGGTAACCTCACAGCTGTATGGTTTCTTCTTGCTAGGTTTCTGTAAGTTAGCACCAATATTTCACACCATTATACTATAATTAAAAATCAAACATGAATACATGGAACTATTCTCCTACTCTATCCTTGGGTCAGCCGAACTACACATTGGAACATGATTTCATCTCTGTCACTGCGTCATATTTACCTTCATAGCAACAATAAAATACATTTCCAGATAATGGAACAACCTCTTCCTAATTATTCCACTGTACAGAATATCAGTCCCTCTCCCCAATATTTTACATGGAGATACACAACCATTCAACACCTTTAGATTTAAATGGAAACTGTTTGGCTCCATGCTCACTTATCCAGCTCTGACCTGAACTCAACTATGAAAAAAAACCATGCCATCATGAAATTTCATAAATACTGCACTCTATGATGTTTGTCCCAAGAAATTGACAAATCACTTGGGCTGAGGAATATTTCCCCAACACCGACTTCCCATAATCAAACAAGTAATCACTAAAATCTAATAAATCTATAAATGTAAATACAAATGGCTTATACCCTAGTTTTATTACATTATATACAACTATGGGACATATATTGTAAATAAAACAATATAAACCCATTTATTATATGAAAATCTGTGACTACCTGATGCTTAGTTGTTGAGGTTGTTTAAATTTTCTACTTATATAAACAAAACTTATTGAAGAAAACCTGTGAAAAATATTTTTTTCTAAGTATTTACACCAACCTTCATTTTTCTACTGCAGAGTGGATCTTATCTAATTCTATTTATATTTTCAACCATTTTTATTATCAATAACTTACTGGCACCATATGTTGGAGGACACTCAGAAGCATCTGTCATTCCCATCAATCCCAGAGTGTCACATCCAATGTAGAATATTGAGCTGCCATTTTGGAGACTAGGACAAAGATGGAAACCAAAACTTTAGTATGATCAGTAACTATATAATAAGTGTTATCACTGACTATTCAGATGCATTAGATATCAATAACAATATAAGTAATTATTCAGATGTATTAGATATCATAACTATATAATTATTCAGATGCATTAGACATCAGTAACTATATAAAAAGTGTTATCACTGATTATTCTGATGCATCAGATATCAGTAACAATATAAATAATTATTCAGATGCATTATATACCAGTAACTATAACAGTAATTATTCAGATGCATTGGATATCAGTAATAATATAAGCAATTATTCAGATGTATTAAATATCAGTAATAATATAAGCAATTATTTAGATGCATTATATATCAGTACAAAATTATTTAGATGCATTATATATCAGTAAAAATATAAGTAATTATACAGATGTATTAGATATCAGTGACTATATAAGCAATTATTCAGATGTATTAGTCAGTAACTATATCAGTAATTATTCAGATGTATTAGATATCAATAACTATATCAGTAATTATTCAGATGCATTAGATATCAGTAATAATATAAGCAATTATTTAGATGCATTATATATCAGTAAAAATATAAGTAATTATACAGATGTATTAGATATCAGTGACTATATAAGCAATTATTCAGATATATTAGATATCAGTGACTATATAAGCAATTATTCAGATGTATTAGATATCAATAAATATATCAGTAATTATTCAGATGTATTAAATATCAGTAATAATATAAGCAATTAATTTAAATGCACTAGATATCAGTAACTATATAAGTAATTATTCAGATCTGTTAGATATTAGTCACTATATTAGTAAATACTCAGATCTATTCGATACCATTAACAATATAAGTAATTATTCAGATCCATTAGATATCAATGTGTGATGTGATGTCATTTGGATTTTTAACATAGCTTTCAACAATTTCCAGTCATATTGCTATGATGTCTGCAGTGTGGCAGTTTATAGTGATATCTAGCATTGGGGCATCATGCCACAGACATGTAGCATGATGTCTCACCCAGTCACATTATCCTGACACCAGGTTGACCAGTCCTAACACTAACCTCTTAATGCTGAATACCAAGTGAGGCAGCTGTTAGCACCATTTTTTAAAGTTTTTGGTATGACTCAGCCTAAGATCGAATCCATGACCTTCTGCATCCTAGACGGATGCTCTAACAGTAACAAAAGAAGTAATTATTCAGATGCATTGGATATCAGTAACTATATAGGTAAATAATCATTCTGATGCATTTGATATTAGTAACAATATAAACAATTATTCTGATGCATGAGATATCAGTAATTATTCAGATGCATTAGATATCAGTAGCTATATATGTAATTATTCAGATGCATTAGATATCAGTAACTATATCAGTAATTATTCAGATGCATTAGATACCAGTAACTATAACAGTAATTATTCAGATGTATTAGATATCAGTAATAATATAAGCAATTATTTAGATGCATTAGATATCAGAAACAATATAAATAATTGTTCTGATGGATTAGATATCAGCAACTATGTAAGTAATTATTATGATATACTAGATATCAGTAACTATATCAGTAATTATTCAGATGCATTAGATATCAGTAACTATATCAGTAATTATTCAGATATATTATATATCAGTGACTATATAAGTAATTATTCAGATGCATTAGATATCAGTAACTATATCAGTAATTATTCTGATCTATTAGATATCAGTAACTATATCAGTAATTATTCAGATGCACTAAATATCAGTAACTATATCAGTAATTATTCAGATGCATTAGATATCAGTAACTATGTAAGTCATTATTCTGATATATTAGATATCAGTAACTATATCATTAATTATTCAGATGCATTAAATATCAGTAACTATATCAGAAATTATTCAGATGCATTAGATATCAGTAACTATGTAAGTAATTATTCTGATAGATATCAGTAACTACATAAGTAATTATTCAGATGCATTAAATATCAATAACTATATCAGTAATTATTCAGATGCATTAGATATCAGTAATTATATCAGTAATTATTCAGATGCATTAGACATCAGTAACTATGTAAGTAATTATTCTGATATATTAGATATCAGTAACTATATAAGTAATTATTCAGATGCACTAAATATCAGTAATTCAGATGCATTAGATATCAGTAACTATATCAGAAATTATTCTGATGGATTAGATATCAGTAACTATATAAGTAATTATTCTGATATATTAGATATCAGTAACTATATCAGTAATTATTCAGATACACTATATATCAGTAACCATATCAGTAATTATTCAGATGCATTAGATATCAGTAATCTTTCAGATGCAATAGATATCAGTAATTATTCAGATGCATTAGATATCAGTAATTATTCAGATGCATTAGATATCAGTAACAATAATATAAAATTCATTTTATAAAAGTGTACTACCCCTTCATCTTTGGAAACAAAAAGTTACAAATAATGGACCATATGTGCTGATAGATGATATGTTTTGTCATTGTGAACACTTTGCTTTTATTCCATGCCAAATTAGAATATTCCTAATTAATTCTTACTTAAAATATAATCAAGTCAAATACATCTGTATACATGATTTGTATATAATAATATATGCATTAAGTGTCTTGTATGACTTCACGATGATAGCTTTTCAATTATACAAGATTATAGTTATCTTATAAATAGTACTTCATTGCACAGCTGAATATTTCCATGACTAGATTTACCATTCGAAGATGTACGGTTTTTAATTCATATATCTAGCTGCAAGTTTGTCTAATGTTGTCAATTCTTTGGTTCCTTTTCAAAATGTAATCTTCTTAGACATGCATGGAGAAATTCATGATCTATATTAAACAATTCAGTTTGTAAAATCTTTCATAATCTTTTGGTAAGTAAGTTTAGACAAGGAACCATAACAATCAAAAATCTATATGCATTTAACATTTTATGAATGTTTAGGATAATTTGGATAAGTTCTTAGACAATGCGCATTGCCAATTGTAAATTGGTTTTGAAAATCAGCCATTGGACCACAAATATTCTTCTTAAACTTAAATACTTTTTAGAGATACAGCAATTAAAAATAAAATAAACCACAAACCTATCTCCAGCAATTGCAACCAGTTTGCCAATAGATTCAGTGTGCGAATAGACGGTGTTATAAATAGCTTGATAGCTTCTCAGATGTGTTTCAATGTCCCTGAAAAATAAAAAATTGCAAAGAGCATAAGATACATCATCCAGCCATCAGGTTTATGATTGTCTCACTATTTTCAAAAATCACAGTTTAATAAATTTTACCTCCCAGAATGGACTGAATTCATTTGTTTACTCTTAAATTTTCTCACCCATTACCAGACACATAATATGTGTTATTTAATGCACCTGACATGAAAAAGATCTCGTGATTGTATACAACTAAACTGTTCTTACAACATTCTTCCTCATTGATGTTAATTTTACTTTTGTTTCCCAAAAAGTGCAAATTGGCATGCTTAACTTCAATCATTACTTAGCTTTGCTCACAGCAGTACCTAGTGTGCTTAACTTTTTGGAGCCTTGTTTCATTTCAAATGTTTTTTTGTATTTTTTATTTCACAGGCTTTGATTTGATTATTTGCTGCATTAGAAGATGGCTGCAAGGCTAAGACCAATGATATAAGTTGCAGTGTTTTCTTCCCATTAAACAACAACATAATTGTAATTTTTTCTTACTCTGTGATCAGCAGTATAATATGTATTATTTGTACTATTCAATAAGTATAATGTGTACACATGCATGTACAAAGCATCAATTAGTGTTGATATAATTGTATACTCATTAAAATGATCCTATTTGATTCACCATGGTTTCTTTTTAAAAATATTTCAGAATGACTTTGTATTAATAAATAAAATAACAATTTTGGTTTAATTGATTTGACTCACCATGGGACCTCAGGATTGAAAGTAGTGCTGTGTGCAGCTGTGAAAATCGCCTGCAAAAGAATCTTGGTTGCACTGCCGCTTTTCATTCGACTGGAACCGGTTATTGGCTCTGGCTGATTAAGAAATATTTTTGGAGGGTAATTATGGAATAATAATAATAATAATAATAATAATAATAATAATAATACAATTACACAGTCAGCATGGAAGAATCTTAGAATTGGAAGACATTAATAGAAACACCGATGATTCAATGTATGTCTGAGATGCACTGTATCTAAGTGTTGATGCATTCATTCCTACATGAATTATAAGAAATGGCTTGATTCGTTTGCATGGAGCTTGGGTGAGGAAAATCTCATAAGTTTGGTCAAGCAAACATGTTGCATATAAAACAATGAAAGCAAGCACAAAAACTAGCAAACAGATGACAGCAGCGTGGAGAGGAAAGGCAAATTAGACAATTTGTTTAGCAGTTCATAAAATAAACTGAGCTACTGAGTGTATTTGCAGAAGGCTGCAGCTAAAGAATTATGAAGGCAGAAAAAGCAGAGTTTCTGACTACACTGCAAGATTATGTACTCATGGTAAACAGGTGACATCAAGTGTACAAACTATGATGTAAACACCACCATTCGTAAAGTGTTAGAAAAATGTGAGAGCAGAAATCCAAATGACAAACTAGCATTAGCAAAACAAACCTAAGTGCCTCAGAAATATAGAATGAAGTGCACCACTAAGTAGTGCAATCATGGAGTAGACAATGCAGTTGAGTTTAGCTAAGCGTGCATGCAAAGTCAGTGCACAAAACTGAAATGTCTCATCATTGTGCAGAATCTGCAGGAGTAAGGACGTAACTGTCAGTCACCAAATTATTGGGGCTATAAACTCACCTAGTGTGATTATAAAAATGAGCAGGACAAAGAAACCTTAGCAGTACATTGGCAATACCACACTGATGCAACATTCCATTTATGAAGAGTCATTAAGATTTTCAAGATGGCCATATTGGAAGTCAGAGCTTCAATTTTTCATTTACGACTAACTAGACATCAGACAAAACCATATAGTGAAAACCCAATGCTGATATGACCATCCATTCAAGTGGAGTAACAATAACCATAATTTCAAAATGGCTGCCACGGTGGTTATATCTGATA
Source organism: Unio pictorum (assembly GCA_030141615.1). Lineage (NCBI taxonomy): Eukaryota > Metazoa > Mollusca > Bivalvia > Unionida > Unionidae > Unio > Unio pictorum. Next base: position 6,044,546 of record JARLTB010000219.1, on the reverse strand, counting down.
CCCGAGTGGCATTACTTTTGTTTATGATAAAACAGACACCATGATATTCTGATGAAATTCCCACACCAATATGACTGTCCATCCAAAAGAAGTAGTGATAAAAGATTGTTACAGCTGGATAACTTGGCTGCCATTTTCTGTGTCTGAGTGAGATCATTTTTATTTATGAAGAAATGGACTTTGTAACAATTTGCCTGGTTAAAACAGCTTGTCAATATGATTTTTTTTCTGGAGGAATATATGTAAAAGATTTTTAAGATGGCTTTCATGGTAGTCACATTGAACGTCACATCAGCCCAAATTTCATTTAGAAACAATCTGATATCACACACAGTCTTTTGGTTAAAAGCCCATGATGCTATTTGATCTATTCGGGATTACTAATAACATCATTTACTACATGGTTGCTGTTGTGGCCATGCTAGATTTCTGATCAGAAATAATTTCATTTACATGCAACTAGACAGCAAGACATGTCTTAAGGTGGAAACCCCATGTCAATATGAATTTCTATTCAGGAGAAGAAGCCATTATGAGACATACAAAGTATTTCATTGAAAATTCCATGTTTATAAGACCATCCATTTAAGAGGTGTAATGGTAACTGAAAATGGTTACTGTTTTGGTCATAATTGGATGTCTGAGCAGGACCATTTTCATTTAGGACCAACTAGATCTTGGGATGCATGCATTTATAAAGTTTCATTGCAATCCTCCAGGTCTGTTCACATACTCTCTCTCTCTCTCTCTCTCTCTCTCTCTCTCTCTCTCTCTCTCTCTCTCTCTCTCTCCTTCCTTTGAAAGCAACTATAAGGTTTTCTTTATTCTCATGAATTCGAATTTATATCTCTAGCTCAAAGATATCTCATGCATCAAAATACTTCCATATTAAAATGTATCTGATACAAAATAGATTTTCAGGTGAGTTTGGGATGGAAATAGATTGTTCTACTCACCCCAACAATAGGATTCAGAATAAAGCCTTTCCCAGCATGCTCAGCAGCTTCAAGCTCTTTGACAACTGAAGATAATACAACTTGCACTTAATTTAAAAAATGTTGCATGACTTCTTTTCTATACCTTCTTTTGTACGTTACTATTTACACCAACATGTGAATTTTAACTTTTAGGTGCTGTAACTTTGTAAATGCTGTTGATGTTATATTCATTTGATTTGCAATTACTTTCAATTTTGATTTAAAGTGACTTATTTCTAAACTTTAACTTGATTATGCCATCACCAAGATTATTTTAACTATTAGAACAATTTTAAACATTAAATTATGATAAAAGCTCACTAATAATTATTATTATTTGAATATAGTAGTTACAATAACTAGGAGTACCTAGCATCTACCTTCATAAAATGACACTTGAAACGATGGTTTTAAATACTGTATAAAACTTAAAAATTTAAACTCAAATGAAATAAGGGCAACTAATAAGCATATAATCACACTAACCTTGAAGGAATGTTTTATTCCAATTCTCAATAGGCAGATTTCTATAAATAAAAAATTGGGAAAAGGAAACAAACAGTAACACTAAGTAAAACTAATAGACAGTGTGCCTAATCTAAATGCAACATTTTATAAAATATGTATATCTTTTCACTAAGTGTTATTTTGTGTGCGTGTGTGTCTCTTCTATCTGCTCTCCATCATTCTTTAAAAGAATACTAACTCTGTTGGTTGACTGTTCCTTTCAAAAATATATTTTGTTTTTATATTAAAAATACAAGAAGAAAAAAATGCCTCAAATTATATGCACTTAATGCCTCAAATAATATACATTTGATTACAATATCATAATCATTAGGATTAATCATTTGTTTCTACTGTGATTACATAAACACCATGATCATGTATTTGTTATCTTCATACTTACTGACAATCGTTTTTTACACGAAATACAACATTATATCTACCTGGCTAGGCATGTGGGATTAAAACCCAAAAGAACAGGAGTAAATTTGTCTAGGTGCTGCAGACAGAAGTCCAGTTGACCAGCAACAAATGGTGCTGATAATCCGCATGTGATTCCTACATATAGTACCTTCTTCTTCCCTTCACATGACTAAAAGAGCAAAAAAGGAGGGAAAAAACCCAAGATATATAAATTATTAAAACATTGATTAATGAAAAACCAAATACATGGACAATTGACAAACGGCCAGACAACATTGTAGTAGCACATTTACTTGGGAAAACTCTGCGATCAACAGAAAAATAAGAAAATGTTAATGTGTTATAGTATATATATATATATATATATATATATATATATATATATATATATATATATATATATATATATATATACTATAACACATTATATATTGCATATATAATTGCTTTGTAAAAATATGCAATTAAAAGAAACATGGATTGTACAGCAAAGATGAATCCTGACCTAGGACAGTTTCAGTGGTTAACAATATAAACAAACATTACATTGCAGAGGGTGGCAAGTGAGGAATAAGATGTCTACTTTCGTACTGAAGAAATCAATAATTTGCTCTATTGTTTCAGCAACATAACTGCAAATTACAGAATTTCTTAGACAGAACAAAGGCATCACCGACTGAGTTGATTGTGACTATGTAGTTGTCACAGGAAAGAATATCCACATCATCACCGATTGAACCAATGATGATCTGACAGGTGTCACAGGAATAAGTATGCACAAAATCACCAAATCGGTGTAAGCTGTCATGGTAGTAATAGTGCCATCCATGCCATCACCAAATCTGACATCTTGATTAAGGAATTCAATATCATCTACAGATCTGTATACAGATGACACAACATTGTCAGACATCCAAAACACAAAGCATGAACTCAAAATTTCTTTACAGAATGCATTAAACAAGCTGCACAACTGGTGCACATGCAATGGCTTGGTGGTAAATACTGGTAACACTAAAATATTACTTATCTCAACATGGCAGAAAAGGACAAATCTTGATATTGATGAACTGTCTGACATGGAAGAATAAAAATTTGAAAATGGTCTGTCAAGATAGACTACATGGTGTTTGGTAGATACTAACTTATCATTTACTGAACATATCAAGCATATCAGTTAAAAAAAGGCAATTCAAGTTTATGGCTTCTCAGTAGGATAAGACATTTTCTCCATGAGAGGTACAGAAAACTATTTTTCAACAGTTACATAAAAACCTATTTAGACTTTATAATTACAGCATGGGGTATATCAAATGATAAAAACATAACAAAGCTGGCAAAGCTTCAAAAAAGAACATTTGGCGTAATATCAATTCAGAAAGAAAGCAAGGAACATTTAGCTGGTGAGCTGAAAATATTACCTATTAAAGATCAAATCAATTTGAGAAAAGCCAAATTAATGCACAGGATATCCAAGAATAGTGCTCCTGTATATTTTTACAATCCCTATTCCAGTATAGGCTTCCTGGTAATACACCCCACCTGTGATCCATGTCTACCAAACAGTATAAAATTCTCAAACCAAATAAGGAATTATTTAAAAACAGTTTCCAATACTCTGGAACTTTGCTTGGAACAGTATTCCAGCTGAGATTAGAAATGACCACTTTATTTCTTTCTTCCAAGCCAAATATATTCAGTGGCTTAAGAGATGCAGCTAAAAAAAAATCCTTTGTATAAGGGTGCCTCACGGTAGATGAACTAATGAGCTGATTGTGTTACCCTCTTTAAATAAAGTCCATATTATTATGGTATATCAATCTCTATAATGAAAAAGGATATTGATAATGAATATTTTCATGAAGAATAAGTGATATTTTTCTTCTTACCTCACAGAGCATCTTGACGCCAACATGTGGATCATCTTCGGGTGCCTCTTGAGATGTGAATAATGCTCTGAAGAAAATAGAAACATTATAGATATAAAACATGTATGTGTAGGAGACTTTAAAAAATTAGTTAGAAAATTTTAATGTGGAAAGAATATTTTAAGAAACATAATACAAATCAATAAAGATAGGTTTTGCAAAGTTACTGTATGAAATGTATTTGGAAGAAAGAGAGGATAAAGGAAAGAAGTTCTAGTTTAATCATTGTGGGATATTGAATGCAATGTTATCTTTCTAATATAAAGCAATTAGGCCAATTTACAAATCCAGTGTTTCAGTGCTCAAAAGTTTGAGATGCAGAGATATATATATAAAAAAAGTTTAACAATACTAGGAAAATTAACTCAAAACAAATAAATAGTTACTTATCTCCCCCTGCAATCAGATAATCGTATATGGACTCTTTACCAGACTTCTTTAGATGTTCATTGAAACTTCGCTGAAACAAGGAATAATATCCTCACATAACTAAATAATTCCTCAACAAAATTCTTCATCTTCAGTGAAATTATAGACAAAATTTGAAAAGGGTCCAAGAAGAAAACAATCAACCTGAAACATGTATGATAAAGACTGAACCTTTTTATGTCTTAAAAACAGAAGGACAACATGCACACAGCCAATTCAATTTAAAACAGGATGACAATGTCAAAAACGGATATTTTATGCTGAAATCTGGAGACAATGAACAGACATACATTTTTGTGTTGAAATAAGGGGAGGGATGGGTAAAATGTGACAACAGCCATTTCATTTTAACAACAGAGGGACAACATACAGACTGCCATTTTGTGACAGTCATGTTTAATGTCTTACAACATTCCTAGTAGAATTAATTTGCAATAAACTCATAAATAACTAAACAATGCTATCTCCAGTCATATCAGCTTATGTTCCAATTGAGGGTTTACTTTCAAATCTGATTTGAAGGGAAAAAAATTACTTGTAACTATGACCAGCTTTTCAAGGTGACGAGTAGAGGGAAAGTTGCACTGTTGTAAAAATTTATGTTTTTTAAAAAAAATTATGAGTGACCTGTCAGCTTAAATTCTTTTACAATCTCAATGAAAGATAAAATTGCTTAATCTGCAAACTGGGACATTTACTTGATTAATGGATCTTGCCCCATTTTGTGGTTTAACGGTGCATTTTGTTCAAGGTTTTGCAGCAATGAAGATAAAGAAAGGGAAAAAAAGAACAAGAGAGAAAAATTGAGAGAAAAAAAAGGAAAGGTAATAAAAAAGGATATATTTCTTATTACTCACTGCTGTAATGAATGCAAGTCTTCCTGAGGTTCCACATCCACTCAGTACAATGCAAGATCCTGAAGGATCCTGTTTCATTGAAAAAAAATGTATTATTTTTTAAATTAAGTAGTTGTCAGACTTGTATATCCCAAAAATATGTGTCACATTTTATCGTTGTTATCTTTAGGAATAGCAAAACATGTTAATATCTATTCAGTTAGTATTTAAACTTTCATATCCATAAGCAGAGACATGCCCATAAGGTTCCAAGCAAAAGACTTGATAACTTTAAGGTTTATATATAAACTTATTTTTAAAAAAGGTTGCATATTAGAAAAATCTTAATTGACATGCAATAAGCAAAAATTGCAATTCTGACAAATATCAGAAACAACTTCAAACTGCCCAAATGAATGTATCAGATTTAAATGTATTGAATGTATTCAAATACGACATATGTATATTAATGTATCAGAATTAAATGTATTAAATGTATTCAAATACAACATATGTATATTAATGTATCAGATTTAAATGTATTCAAATACAACATATGTGTATTAATGTATCAGATTTAAATGTATTAAATATGTTAGGATTGTATTTTTAGTAAAATTAATAAGATTGATATTTTCTTTAAATTGTATTATTAAAGCAATGTTTTATGCATTTATAGCAAAACGTTGGCAACTTAAATCATTATTATACGAAAATAGGAAATAGGTTATAAAGCAAAAGTCAGTCAGCTTCTAAGTCTTATCAGTTAAACATATATTCCGTAAAACCAGGCATTGGCAAAAATCTTACAAAAGTCAGTCAGCCCTAAAGTCTTATCGGTAAAACACAGAACAAACTTCCGTACTGACGTAAATACAGAATGGTTCATGTCTAATGTTGGACAGTATCTAAGGTTTGACGGACATTGCTGCTGGCTTAATATATTAAACATGTTGCTGATTTAGAATATTTAGGGATTATCATGTTCGGACGTAACTAATGCCAAACGAACTACAAATCTGAGTTGTACCTTATGTCAGATGACGTCAAATTAAGCTGGTTTGGACCAGGAAAAACTGACTTTTACTTGATGAGAGAATAAACATCTATTTCCAAGGGTACATTAACCTGACACAGGATGCATATAAAAGACCACGCATTTAAGGGTCAGGTCAGTTCCGTACCGACAAAGGAAATAGATGTTTTGTCTTCTTATTACAGGTAAAATAATTGTTATAACTTATTTTAGGAATAAGTATTTTTAGTGATTGAGATTTTAATAGTAAAACTGTTTTGTGTGCAACATTGCTACTGAATTCTTTTATTGATAATATATTGTAACGGAATGTTTAAATGTTCTAAATAATTTATATTTAATTATATTTATGTACTTTTTATTGTAAAGGTTAAGATTGCTACCAACTTCATGTTAGATTTAATATTGAAATAAAGTATTCTTTAAGTAAGAAAGAATATTATCTAGCAATATATTCTAAATCAATATTCTATTTTAAAATAAGTAAAATGCATTTCTTTAAATTAATTGTTACATTAACTATAGTAATTACATCTTACACTTTTGGTTATCTTGAAATTGATTGAGAATTAACTATTTGTATAATATTCTAAAATGCAGAAGTTATACGAATAAATGAAGTTGGAAAGCTTGAAAAAGGAAAATATAATATGTATTGCATGAACTTTTATTATAAAGTTTTTAGATGCGTTTCTAGAATGTAGTCAATATATTTGTGTTGTTTAATTAAATAAAGGTCAGTTCCGTACCGACAAAGGAAATAGATGTTTTGTCTTCTTATTACAGATAAAGCTGATGTAGTGCAGCTGTTTATCATCGCGGCGACGACCTTATCATTTCAGTGTGTAGCTGTCTTATCATCGTGGCAGCACGCTTTTAAAAGAGCCTGAATTCCTTCTCTCTCTCTCTCTCTCTCTCTCTCTCTCTCTCTCTCTCTCTCTCTCTCTCTCTCTCTCTCTCTCTCTCTCTCTCTCTACCACTATGGATATTGACGCTCCTTAACTTACGAGTAATTCCTTCTCATAGCAAGAAATGAGAAGAAGGTTATGTAAAGCTAATCACAACACACATAACAGAAACTCTTTTTACATAACAAATATATTCAAATACGACATATGTATATTAATGAATCAGATTTAAATGTATTCAAATACAACATATGTATATTAATGTATCAGATTTAAATGTATTCAAATACAACATATGTATATTAATGTATCAGATTTAAATGTATTAAATATATTCAAATACGACATATGTAAATTAATGTATCAGATTTAAATGTATTAAATATATTCAAATACGACATATATATTAATGTATCAGATTTAAATGTATGAAATATATTCAAATACGACATATGTAAATTATTGTATCATTTTTAAATGTATTCAAATACGACATATGTATGTCATATTCTGATACCTGAAGTATATCGCTTGCAAGAATGGCCAACTTCGACAACTTGTCGAGCGTCTCTTTGTGAAATAAACCCTGTAGAAAGGCAAAAAATTTAATCCAATAAGGAATTATACTATAATTTTTCACTTGTTATTTACAGAATTATGAAACAACTGAGAATATATCTAAGAAACGGTATACGCTGTGTGCTGATAGCTTGCAACAACTTTTGTTTGCCTTATTCATAGACATATGTCACGCCAAACTGAAGAACGCCATTGTTCTGATAGCTGGCATAAAATCTTGTTTGCCTTATTCATAAAAACAACACAACACAAAAACACACTCCTTTCATAAGATTAAATTATTTCTTTTATTTTGTTCTTTTTCTTTCGTTGTGTCCTGGTCCGGATTCTGGAGAAGAAAAATTCTTGCCTGTGACAGAACAACTACTTCCATACATCTTAAGTTTCGGTTTTGGCCTGACTTCACTACTAGTCAACCATGGCATCATGGAAACTCAATAACACTACTCCGTGACGTTTGCTCCTAGTAACTGGCTAAATATTTCGGGCTAAGGATATTTCCATTACACCGATTTCCAACAATCACACAAATCTAAAAGTTCCTTAAAACGGGTCGCTATCAAATGCGCATACTCCAAATTTATTACAATATTATATTTTCAGTAAAGTAAAGAAACAAATAGAAAAGAGATTGTGCGGAGTTACAAATAAACTATAGTTACCTTATGTCCTTCCCATCCATCAAAGATCTCAGCATCACATCTGCGGAGCAGGGTCACGATGCCTTAAACAATAAACGACAGCTCGGAAATAAAACAAAATTAAAAGAGGAAAAGGATTTTAGGTATCGGTGTTTTACAAAAAAAATTTTTAAAAATAAATATCATTAATTCGAAAAATGGCAACCGAAAGATAATGATTGCACATATGAAACTATTTCATGCAAGCAATTCTAAGAACGTTTGCAATCATCATGATAAATCTATTTTTTACATATCAATGGGTTTATTTTAATGAAGAAAAAAAAACATGTAATAAATTCTAGTCTTTTAGACATATGTGAGTGAGCACCTGGCATATGTTTGTTTTTTTAAACCTCAATTAAGTCTCAATCATATAATCCATCAAGTGTCTTTGGTGAGAACAGCCATTTTTTACTGTAGATATTTTCTCGTGCAGTGTTAAAACAAATTTAGACCTAGAAAATAATTCTACCCATATTAGTGAACTTGACTGTCACATGCTTGCAGATCATTAAGCGTATCAATATTATCTAATATTGGTAAAAATCACTCAAAAAAACTACCATGTTTCACTTTGGCAGGTGATTATTGATTTATAATTTGATGACAGTTGATATATTAGGAGTAATGTCATGAAATCGACAAATAAACACCATCCGTTTCTCGCCCATACATACATCCACAAATTTCCAGAAATTGAAATTTCAATATATCAACAATTTCAAAAGGTACTGGACCAGTCGGCCTAGAATAATTTACAAAAACTTAAAAACTATATGACCAGTCAGAATATAAAGAGAGTTAAAGAAGCCAAAGCCATATTCGCTGGCCAAGGCTCCGATCTGACAAGTTCAACCCTGTCTACACCTTGGCGTGTCGAACAAACGTGTATGTGCTTCAGGTCTGAGAATTTCAATGGATGCGGCCAGCGCATCCAGTCAAAATTAACTTGTTTAACTTTGAACACTGTTCCTACTAGTTTGAGACAAAGGGAGCCCACAACTTGAATGGACTGATAAATTATTAATTTTCTAGTGCCAGTCTGTGTTTGAACAAATACCTTTTTCTCAATACAACTAATAGATTCCCTCTGATAAATAGTCATATTTTCGATGTCAAACAAAGTATCCTTTTTAGGTCAAATGCCTCCAGCATTTTCGGCCGATGTACAATGCACGACGCTGTTGGTTAGTTGGCATTACATAATAATAGAGGTAATTAATGAAATCCAATAGATGTTGCTAGGAAAGAGCATCAATATATCTGTTCGATCCACCAAAGTGTAAATATGGTTATTACATCAGAACCGTGGATGCGCCAAGGCAAATAATTTCAATTTTGAAGCATCATAAATAATGGTACCAATGTAACTTGTATTGATGTCAGCACACTCCAGACAAGAGCTCAACAAACATCAAATGTTGTCTGCTAGTATGCAGAGAAAATATCTATACACATTGCTTCATCGTCAGAGGCGAGATGCACCGGCATTATTTATTATCTGACTATTTGTTTCTTTTAACACATTAACCCCTAGCGACGACTTTACGGGGTATGAGGTAGTAGCCTACTTCCATGGTCTGTAGCGTCAAGGTCATACATGATACACTAAAGTGGGTGGTATCATTGAAAAGTAGACAATTGTAGGTTTACAATGATAGCAAGTAATCTGGACATTTTAATTGCATTACAAAATACAGAGGGAAAAACCGAAGTTTTTGGACCCGTTTTTTTTTCATCCAAAAATCGCCCATGGTCGGATTCCGAATTTGTGTCCAGATTTTAGACTTTATGACCTCAGATCTACGGAAGACCGGTCTGAGACGCACACAGACAGGTGAACCTGTGCAAAAAGTAGGATAAGGTGGACATTTTGAATAAAGAGTCTTCTACATACGAAAATTATGGGTCCGTTAAGAAAAAAAAAAAAAAAAAAAAAAGGAGTCCGATTTTTGCCCTTCTGCTCATGCGCCAGCAAACTAACCAATGAAAAACATTTCCTGTATCATTAGCAACCATTTGTCTAACGGATTATTGATTGGAAATCGATGTATTACGATGTATTCCGAAATAGTCCCCAAAATGTGTTTCCTACTCGCATTTCATGCGAAAACAGCAAAAACCTCCAGGGGTTAATGTGTTAATACTTGCATTCCAAAAGAAAAGTTAATGCTTTGAGACAACCACTTTATTTTGTTTCGTTACGTCCCGCAAAGCATTAATAGCCTAACTCAAGTGCTATTTGTAAATTGCAAACGAGTTACAAGAAACTGAAATAATTATAAAACAAATATGTATGCTTGACCAATTGTAAATCTCAAAATGTACTTCCAAAAGCATGTTGGAGGCAACTGTGACAGGGCATTGTCTGAAGCTGGCAACTTTCAGGGCATCGTTTAATGCTGCACGGTAAACTGAATCGATAAAATACTTTTTGTTTATATTGACGTTTGACTGTAGGTAAATGCTAAGCTGTTTTTAGTCAGGAGAAAAAAAAATCAGCAAATTACGTTTGATTTTCATTTTATTTGTAAACCTTTAGGAATTCTATTAAGTAAACATCTATATGATATCATGAAATGACCAACCAACAGTAGAATAATTCAGTATTACAGTATCTTCAATCTTTGATGAAGAACCTGATGTGATCATTGATAGTCTTTTCAAAGAGCATGATATGTGTAACGGTCAAAGCAGATTTCGGTGCTACATTGTAAACATAGTGTTACGGCTATTGGATTTAATTTATTTATTTTTTTAAATGTTAAATCCAAATTTGTTATTTTGCCTTTAAAATGAATTGATTGGGAGATTTTTTCTAGAATGTTCAGGCTGACTTAGATTCTCTAATTGTAAACAAGTTTTGACCTTGGCTTGTTTGACCTAAATCCTGACCTTGCTTTAGACATTGTCAACAAGCCTCTAAATCTATTGGTCAATTTCAAGGACAACACTTTTATTGAGAGTGGGAAGTGAATGATTTCCTTCTAGAATATTTCATTATTACGTGACCTGGAGAAGGTAGCTTCTTTTCCATGACCTTCCAGACTCACATGATTCCTCTTGTTTACGAGGGAATTACAATATATATAGCTGTGTTTTAGAAGCTAACTTTAGTAGAATATAATTTGGGCTTATTTTAAAGAAGTTGTGTATTTTCTGTTTGAGTTCAATATCTTGTTCTGGACTGTGTCAATTCGTTGGAAAAAAAGAATTATTCTATTTATCTGGAAAAGGACATATGTTTCATAATTTCATCTGGATGATTTAAAAACAAGAACTGCATCACGTGACATTGTCAGCCATTTTGGATTATTACATCTTCAAGATTCGAACCTGGAACTATTAGAACATTTATTTATTAGGACTTGCAATTCCATTAGTGGATTATTTTTGTGAATTCTATATTGGATTAATGTTGGATTTGATTCTCTAAAACTGTAAGTTTATTTATTTTATGAAAATAATTGTACTAAATAAATCATTGTTAAAGTTATACAAGCTTGTTAGTTTTCACTCTTTCTGTGTTGCTGCTTATTCGAGCCTAAGCACGTAACAATAGTTAGTCATAACTTTTATTGCACTCGACATATGTAAATCCATATTATTTGGTACCTGTCAAAAGCTGACATTTTGGCATTAGACTGGACAAAATAAGTTGTATTAAAAAAATCATTTTTAAATTACCAAATAGACAATATAACAAAAGCTGCTGTACAACCCTTCAGTTTAATAATAGATCAATGTTGGAGACTGGACAAAGTCTAGCTTCGTGAACTTGAGTAATTTCTTTTAGATATTGTACAGTTCATCGAAGCTGCATCGCTTTTTTCATTTTTTTTTTTTTCTTTAAATGTTCAGCTTTCTTTTTAAAAATTCCCGTTCAGTTTCCAAGTTGACAACCAAGTTCTACGTGGAATGTTTTAAATTTGTGAAATAACCTTTAAAAGTTTACTACTAACTTTAGAATCATTTTGTTTGTCTTCTTCACTTTATTTTGTTTGCAAAGAAATTTGGAACGTTAGATTTATATATAAAAAAAATGAATCTGAATATTTTCTGCAAGCTGACGTTTGAATTTATCTAGACTATTGACAATAAGTTTCTGATTTAATTAGGAATAGAAAAACAATTAAAAAAATGTCAAAAAGATAAAGAAAAATAAGTTATGCATTACCAACAAAGCAACCAGTACAAATGTTTATTAGGCAATTGAATAAAGATTTTCTGCAAGCTGACGTTCAAAACAATTTTTAAAAATGTCAGAAAGATAAAGAAAAATAATTTATACATTACCAACAAAGCAACCAGTACAAATTTAAGTATTAGGCAATTGTTGGTGCTGTGTCAGAACCACACCTTACACAGCGCCAGCATTCGGAGCATCATCCAAAATTCCTAATTTGTTTTCATGCCAGCTCTTGTCGATTTATCAAGGTTAAGATCATTCGTATTTGTGACAGTGAACCTTTGTGGACAAGTAGGTTCCGGTTATGAAGGAACGCTAAACCAGACTCCATAAAAGTGAGATTTTGAATTCATGCTCTACTAAGATCTGAGTCCTGGTTTGCATGATACGGCACCAAATGCATTGCCCGTACGAACCAACCCCTTGAATAAGCACACATTACCAAAAAGAATGTTACAATGTAGATGATATAGGAATTAGTGCGTAGTAGATACACCCACGTATTGGCCAAGTAATTAACTCTCATCTATCTATACAGTCACTCCGGATTCCTACGACAGAAATCAAGGAATTATGGAGAGTCACAAATAAAGACCTCGTAGAGCGGAAAAGTCTTCCCTGGATCCTACTGGAGGATGCTTGAGAATATGAAGTGATTATTAAATATGGAGAAATAAAATCATACAGGTTACAGAATTTTAAGATATTCAAACCCAGGTCAGCTGGTTGTGGCCCCCTTGCCATGCATGCAAACACTAATACTCTATTCAAATTAGAAGCAACGCTACCTGTGCTGAATCAAGCAAATGCCGAAATGGCGGACAGAATTGATGGTGGAGAAAACCCCGGGGACCCCCCCCCCCCGAAAGAACCACCGACCAACGAGAAGCTTCTGGCAAGCTTTCTCACATACCCACATTGGCCGAATCTGAGACTCGAACCCACGCAGACAGAGGTGAGATGGCAGTGATCCGTAACGGAGAGCGCTTTAGATCACTCGGCCACTCGAGCCCCCCCCTTTCATGGTGGGAAAAATGAGTTTACGATTTCAGAAGAGAAGCGTAACTATCTTGCTAGTGTGTACACATGGGTGAGGTATGATAGGTATATTGGACTGGAGTCCGTCAGTGAAACGTAGCACAGAGAAGAAAATAAATTGTGTTTGATTCTGGATCGAATGGATAGCTAGTGTACGTTACAGAGCAGTGTAAGATGTGCTCTGATCGTGGTACTCAAAGGATGATCAGAGTAGTTGTGTTTTGAACTTTTTGAAGATTTTGGAGTATATATTGAGACGAACCAGATAGAACTGAGCTACAATAGTCCAGTCTTGAAAGTACTAATGAACCCACAAGTGTTTTAGTGGCATCAACTTAAAGATATTTGCGAATGCAGATGATGCGTCTCAGCTCAAGATATGCAACCTTGCAAATGTTCCTGACATGTTGTTGCATTGTGAAAGTACTGTTGTCACGGAATTGTGTATGACTGGTATCAATATGTATATGTGGTCAAAAATGTACTCGGGTTTCGCTGCCGCGTACAGCGTCACCGAGGGTGATTTATTAATTATCGGCTCTAGTTATTTCGAAATAGTGAGCGCAACTCAAATCATGCTGCATGTGCAAATTGCCTGCAGTTTAAAAATAAAAAGCACCTAGCTGGGCGTGTCGGTCGCAGCTAGTGTATATTATAGAGCAAATTCTATGTAAACATCACGCACATTACATCCAGTCTTGTCAGAAACCTCTCCACTTTAAGGAAGCAAAACTTGCAGCTAAAGAGCTAAATATATATATATATATATATATATATATATATATATATATATATATATATATATATATATATATATATATATATATATATATATAATCGGGTGATGTGAAGTCGCAGAACTCTGTGTGGTTTCTTGTGACGTATACGCTGTGTCTGGTGATGTTGGTTCGGAAGAGTGTACTGGTGTTCTCGATGCGAGGGACCATCGGGTCTGTGTTGAAAGTAAGGGCTCTCGAGGGATCCTTCAAATAGACAGGGAGGAGTGGACCATGCGTGGCGACTCTGTCCATTGACTAGAGCGGGTGGAACCGGAGATTCATCTTAGACGCCAAATGGACGCCACGATAGGTATTAAATACGTGTTCCATATTATTGATATTGCCATCTGAGCAAAATTTCACATTTACATATCAGTCTCGTTATTTGAACGATAAATTCATAATTCATAATTTCACCTTTACATTGCTAAATCGTTACATGAACGATAAATTCATAAATTCATAATTTCACTTTTACATTGTTAAATCGTTACATGAACGATAAAATCGTAACATACATGCCTTTACCTTGGTAAATCGTTATATGAACGATATAACCAAAATTACAGGCATTTACATCCATCTCATATACCCACGTTATTCACGTCAGTTTCAAATGCCTTTCGTTGAAATCATCCTTTGAGGTTTTTTTTCATTGAGTTACTTGTTGATAGTTCCATGTTAGGAACTTTATGATTTTCCTTATCTTATCAGGTTTGTTATATTTAAATTGCGTTCATAAATAAACATCTTATTAACGCAGTTGCTTTCGGTGTCTTCACTAATCCAGTCCCAACCCGGCTTCAGCCTGTGACAACTGTCCAGAGTAACACATATGTGTCATACTGACTGAATTTGATGTTGGTGTTGCTGATATTTATTGTTTTAGGTAAAGGATGTGAATGAGAAAGTATTTGTGTTGTGATTGGAATGCTTCAGTTTTATCATCATTCATCTGCAGCTTGTTACATGTCACCCATGATTACACATCTGAAATGCACCTCTCTCCTTGGACGGTAACTTCAACTTCAGTTGGGTGGGCTACATCTATATATTTGGGTGTCATCAGCGTACAGTTTCACCAACTGGATGATTATCTATGACACTTGAGAGCGGCTGAGTGATACATTGCCTCTGGAGGAAAAGGTGTACTTTTGATACATCTTCTCTGGAGCACTTTTAATTTGATACATTACCTCTAGAGGAAAGGTGAACTTTTGATAAATCGTCTCTGGAGCAAAGGAGTGTCTTTATGCATCACTGGTCTAATGGCATAATATTTTCAGTTGTGACCAAGTGTAAAATGATTCATCTTTCGTACACACATTTTGCTATTCATCCGTTATGTTATAAAATATTTCAACTTTGTATATGTCGTCGGTTGTACAAAGCTTGTTTCCTATACCCTCTCCCTTCAAATCGTCTAGTTTGTAAACAAGTAGATCGCCTAAATTTAATTGCCTGATTTTAAATATTTTCTCTGCAAAGTTAGGAAAGTTGACCTTTGAGACGATTGTTCCGTATATTGCAATTCTGACTGCCAATTTTAAATTTAGGTGTTTCAAATACATCAGTTTTCAGGTAAACAAACAGAGTATCCATCTTTTGTATGTTTTCCTCTTTGCATGCTTGAACACGGAATATCCATCTTTGATGAGTGTTGTTGTTTAAGCCCTAGCTGTATTTATGGTATGAGTGAACTTCTTCAGCATTATAACCTTCAGAGTTCTGTTAATCCTTTATAACACACTTTTGGCGTCTTGATTAAGTTGAAAGGTATTCAATGTTTCTCTTTTTCGGTTTTATTTGCCTTATTTGGCCGGAAAACTTTTCGTACACATGACTGTATCTTTTCAAAAGTTGTCTCTTTCTCTCTTAAAAGCTTTTTCCAAAAGTGTCTTGTATATCATCTCCCTTTTCATTTTCACGATTGTTCCCGCTTGAATAGGAGTTTGAGAAAATATGTATCACTCTCAGACTGTACATTTATCCACTGTGGTCTTTATCCTGTCTTTTGCTTAGGTTTGTGTGGGAGCGTCCTCGGATGCGGGAGATCGCGGCGTCGAACCCCGGCCGAGTCATACCAAAGACTTATAAAAATGGTACATATAGCTGCCTCACTAGGCGCTCAGCATTAAGAGATTAGTGTTAGGATTCACACTTGTAGAGATATTACTGAAAAAGTGTTAAAAATACCTTTAAAATCCAAATCACACACACACACACACACACACACACTTATGGTTGACTGTAGGCCGCTCGGTTGTCAGACGTGGTTAGAGCGTCCGTTGGGGCGTATTGGGTGTCCTGAGAGGGGGTAACACCTCTGGCTGGCTAAGCAGTTGTACTCCTTTAGGGATAGCTCGCCCACCTTTCGTTCCCACTTGTCACTCGGCTCTCACCTGTGGATCCAAAAAGATGTGGCATGTGCAGCTACGACATCCCGGAAAACGGTCTCGACTGGCCGGCTAAACAATATATGTGTATATGTATGTGTGTATAGAAGTGTGTATGTGAATGTACGTATATGGGTATATAGGATTAAATGTAGACCCCAAGAAACACATAGACCAACTGCCATAAAAAGCCAATGAACCTTAGAGTACTAGCCCAGTTCGTAGCTAAAGGGATACATGCCTAGTCAATAGATCTCCAATTGGCAAAAGTATGTAAACCTAAGGCTAATTAGGGATAATGCAACCAGCTAATATGATGGGAAGAACTGAAGAATGTCAACAGAGGGTAGCCGATGGGTCTTAAACCCTCTGAATTAGGCTTTGTCTACCTAGCATGTGAAGACTGGATTCGGCAGCCTGCGCGGTGAAACCACCAGCTGGTCAACGGGCAGAAAGGCGATTCGCAGCAAAGCGCGGTGGAGTGCTAAGGGCACGACGAAACACATAGGACGTCCTGGTCATCCACTGCACTCAACTCTGTCTCTGGCCGTCTCGGCATTGTCGTGCTGCTAGACCCAGATGGTTTTGGGCGAGAGAGTGAGGTCGAAAGACTGCGCAACTCTTCCTCACTTAAAACAAAGTCACCATGCGAGTCATTCTTGTCATCCACCCATCTCATTTCATCGCCGACTAAAGTCCTGTGGCGACAGGCAAGCGACGGAGCGGCAGGTGTGGGTACACTGGCAGTCGTAGCGGCTCAGGGCATTATGATCGTTCACCACTGACATGGAGCAGCAGTGGAGTCCGTCAGCCCCCTGGGCGACTGGGCATCCCTCTTCAGGAATGCACTGCGCACCTCCTTGACATGAAGAAGGGGCTAGAAAAGGTGCACTAAACATTGCCTGCTCTAAACTTCTCTAGCCAACATACCTAGGCTGGCGAAGATCCTACTGCAGCGGTCAAAATACAAAAAAAAGAATTGTTCCTCTCACACATGACGCATACTCTCATTTGCAGGAAAGATACTCGATAGCAAAATGGAGAGACATCTGAGCCATTCCCAGTAACAAATAGCGTCCTGGCACCGACACTGTTCCGTCTTTTGTTCTCCACCATGCTGACTAATGCTTTCAGAGACGGAGAAGTTGGAGTCGGCATCAGGTACCGTACGTATTGAAAACTATTGAATCTCAGGAGACTTCAAGCGAGAACCAAGGTCATGACAGATACGATCAGGGATTTCTTATTTGCTGACGACTGCGCCCTCAATGCTGTCTCAGAAGCCGACTTGCAATGCAGCGTTGACAAGTTCTCCAGCTCCTGCATAAGCTTTGCTCTTAACATCATTACCAAGAAGACTAAAGTCCTGCATCAGCCGTGTGTGTGTGTGTGTGTGTGACCTCTGATTATTATTGAATTTAGTCCAGTGCGGCATTGGTTACATGCAAAAAGGCAACATATTAGTGTGGGTTTGAATAGGAATATGCGCTGTGTTCTGTTACTGCATTAAAACGGGAGATGAGACGCCGTGTTTTAACTATCAATAACTTTAATATATACGAATAACTACTGTGAGGTCTTAACACAGAGTGATATCAAAGAGGCAGAAGCATGTAAATGGCACCAGTGGAACTATGACTCATGCATAGAGGGTTCTGATTGGTCAGTGGCACATTTATTATGTTACACCTCTCTTCTGATAAAAAAAAGGTTTTAATAAACTGTCGAAATTATTCATGATCTATTCATTATAACTAATATATGCAAATGAAGCGCATCTTTGATATTAACGATCACAATGATCAACGAATAAATCTGAGACAGACTGAGAGTGCATTATTTAAAGACCATGTTGTTTGTTTGATTGCTATTTCATGTACACTGCTGGGTCTTGTATTGAATCACCGTCTGTGTTTATGAACAAAACCAAACCTTGTGCTACACTAATGACTGTTCTATTAGCTGAGTCTCTCTTATATGTGAGTACTGGGTTTCACAATTGTTTCTTATCCAGCATATGCACAGGTTTTAGGAATTGATATTACACTTTTAGCCTTCCAGAACTTGTGCAGTATTGCAGTATTCGCTTTGCTGACAATTTTGTGGGATTGATGCGTCAGGCTCAGACGTACTTTGGCTGAAGCATTGATATTGGATTGATTGTGAAATTGATTTACTGGTATTTGCATAAAAAGGTACAGCTGTAGACATCGTGCTTTCAATCTGAGAGAAGGGCGCATTGCAGGGTGTGTGTTTCATTAGTTTGCATGAGCTGACGTCTATTGCGACGATATATGGTACCATTTTTGGTGCGAATTGAGTATGACCTTTGTTTCGTTTTCTTATTATAACGGCAGGTTCCAAGTTTTGACCTTTGAATTGAACTCTGGCTGATTTTCCTTCCTTAAGAGTTTTTAGTGGTTTTGCATTTTTATCATAATAATTCTTTGTTTTCTTCTTAGGAAGAACTGATTTGCGAATTACTGGGAATTTCTCAATGCTTAATAAAAGATTGTATCAAATTAATTTACTGATAGTATGGTTCAGTTTTCGAAAAATATTTCAACTAATTGGCTTCTGACAAACTAAACAAATAATCAATGAAAATGAAATGATAACAACCTTCTGGTGTAGCGACATCGATGTCTGTCGTGATTGTGTTATTAGCTTCTGTGATTGGTTGAGTATGGCTCATGATGTAATCGTTTGTCTCCAATGAATGGCTGAAATGGAATTGCAAAACATAATGACCGACTTGCTTAAGCTTGACTCCTAGGCATCAACATATGTGAATTTTTTTTATAAAGGCACAATTTCTGCTAAATTAGTACTAATTACAAACAAAAAGAAACCTAGCTGAAAAGGACAATCCACTATGGCAGGGGTGCACAACCTTTTTCAGTGAAGGACCTGATTGCATTCTCTAAGAGCACTCGAAGGCCGAAAACACTAATTTCTTTAATATTACTTTCACAGGTTATTTTTTGTGTTGTTTTAATTTTCCATTAAGGCCAGACATAACACGTTCGCGGGCCAAGGTGGACACTAAATGGTGTGGGGTGAGCACAAAACGTATACTGCAATCTCACGCGGGTTTGAAGTAAAACTAAACCTATGCAAAGCGAGTTCTCTTACCAGAGAAGCAAGTACACTATAAAGCTGACAAGGATCTACTTTGGCTGCCAGTCGCTATTAGCTTGAAGGCTCCGCTATAATCAATTCATTGCTTGGTTTGGAAAAAAATAATAAAATAATCCATCAAACGTAAAAATACATTTTTCATGCTGAACAGTTGTGAGATAACTCTGAGGTGTTATTTGTTGTTTTTTCTCACTTCTTTTCTCATTGTTGATTGCAATTGGATTTCTAACGCAACAGAAAATCTCTGTGGTGTGACATGTCCATGCATGACTTTAATTATTTCACAAAGAGAGAAACTTTCGCAAAGTAGATGTTGCTTAAATCTAGTCATATAAATGCGCTTGTAGTATAACGTCGCCTCGCACGTAAAACGCATGCATACTACTACTACTAGAGTAACGCTACATCTCCGTTAAAAAAAATTGCAAATCACATGCACTTTGTGAAACCCAACTGGTGGCATTTCGAAAAAAATAAAAGCGCCATATGGAGATATGCCCAGCTGTACGAATAAAGACTACATAATAGTATACAACGTGGCGGTTCTGGCTAAATATAATTTTTGATGCATTTTGAGGCTTTATTTTAACACTTTGTCTTTCGTTTTGATGTCGACCATGTATTGATTCTAGCTTTACATAGCCATTTTCGTTGATAACGAAACTGATTTCTTTTCCATTTGTGTTGCCTACAAGACATGGACTCTGGTTCAGCATAGTCAGCTCAGCACAAGCAATTCCTTGAGCCGATCGTACAACCCAGGGGACGGCCCATTATCTGCTGCATACAATCTGTTATACTAGTACTGCCAGATTTATTAAAAATGTTTTGATTTTTTTAAATTAGAAAAATGATAAATACGGATGCATATATCAAGTATGAAGAAGGCTATACAAATCGTAATAGGATGTTGGAAGAGGGAGAAATAACATCGAAAAAGTAAGCACATTCCAGGTATGCTTCAAATTCATTGGGATAGGATACTGTTAAGGAACAAAACCCTTAAGTGTTCATGCATGGATCCCAAACAAATAACATTCTTCTATGACTTTGATCTGGTGTGTCGGTCGTGGATGTTAGGAAAGAAAATAATCGGAAAGACGACAGCCTCACATGGTTCTGAACTTATGCGATCATGCAATAGTATAACAAGAGCGTAATCTTGACCGTTCATGCCCGAAAAATGCTTCACCTGTATACGAATAGGTCACAAAGCAAGAATACACTCCGCTGCAACTCAAAATGATATAACGAAGAAACTGTTAAAGTGTCGATCACCCTTTAAAGAAACATAATTAGGACTGCCGTATGGAATCCACGCAAGAGTCTAGACTCTAGAGCAACCCAGCTATTCTTTTAACTAAACCTACTTTAGATCATAATAAGGAATGAACTAGATAGTTAGTCAGTTGTTGTCTCATCGCTAAAATATCAGCCAGCTGCACAACCAAAAGATTCCAACACATTCATTACGAATAAGTCTGCCAAACAATAAATAATAGAACTGAGCAAAGTGAAGAATCCCATGCTTTGGTGCTATGCATTGTGGGCAATGTCTGACACGTTTCGGCATGAATTGGATGGTGCAGATGATCAGCGTATAAATTACCATCTCTGACAAATATGTTTGCTTAACAGGCATCATCTGAAGCTATTTAAGCAGGACGATGACTACGTATGCCAAAAGTTATAGTAAATTTTGGTAAAATATACTTAATGAATCCGAAAAAGGGAAACAGGTGAAGGATGTAGCATATGCAAGATTAGTGGATGTAATGTATCTACAACTGTAGAAGGCAATCGCGATAAGACCGAATGGAATTTTTTGATTCTACAAAGAGTAATACATTTTTGTTATCTAATAACAATTAATAACAATTGTTATCTAATAACAATTGTTATCTAATAACAATTAGACAGTATCTAATAAATTCCATGGCAAGTTCTTGCAAAACAGTCGTATTCGTATTTAAAACTTAGGAGTAAGGGAAAGGAAAATGTCTCCAAACCGTGAACTTTTCCCACCAAAAAACAAAGAGAATTCAAACTTTTCGATCAAAGATTCCTGGTAATTATGCAATAATTATGCAATAGAGAAGTTTGATATTAGTTCTATTAGGCTGTACATAATTTGAGACATACTCTATACGTTAGATCGTATTTTACAAAAACCGCCAAGGGAAACGCCGAGCCATCCATTTATTTCAGCAATAATAGGCGAGTTTGTCGCTGAATAAGCTTAACAGTTCACTGTGGGGACAATACACTTGATGAAATTCTAAAACATATAAAAAGGATCGAATAAGCGGTACACACACTGGAGTTGAGTCACTAAGCGTTGTTACTATCAGTACAAAAAGTGTAGTTAGTGTGAGCCACTACTAAAATAGTCGTGAAGAGATTGCTGATGGTCCCTTCGAACTTGTCTTTTCGAGCTGGAAACATTAGTCTAGACATTATTAAAGAGGTTAACATTATCGCCCAACGGCGTCCAGAGTACATCATCAAACGAAGCGCCTTCAAGGAGCTAATGGAATAATATCGTGACTCTATCACATAATAATTTGTAAAATGTAAATAGTAACTGAACTAAACAAGCAATAGTGCATTTTGATGCAAGAACTTATAATTAATATATATATATATATATATATATATATATATATATATATATATATATATATATATATATATATATATATATATATATATATATATATATATAATGTGTGTATATGTACGTATGTTTGTAAGTAGATAACATTGTGTATGCGAGTGTGAGTAGATGTAATTGATTTGCTCCGCCGTTACGACAGTTCTATTAGTTCGTTAAAATATTCTTCTACCGCTGGGTAACTTTGCCTATTAATTATTCCCGATGTCGTCAGACTGATTTGGTAGCTCATTCCGCTAATTCAGCAGGTAGTCAATTAAGCCGTAAAACTATCCTTGTATCTCTATATTTGCTAGTGTTTTATACAGTTTTATCCATCGTTTGCATTCAATAGAGACAGTGAGACATTGTTTAGATTTATGCCCTACATAAGGTACTTTTCACTTCGCAGCATATCCATTCCATGACGAAACACCTCCGAAAATAAGGTCGTCTTCTATAAATTGTGGGGTGAATGAGTTTTCTTTCTTTTCAGTACACTTTGTTTTAATCCCAGGGCCGTACACCACTCCTTGTTATCCTGACTCAAAATGGAGTAAATCTTTGATCGCAGCCGATTAGCTCAACAATAGGAGTCTCGACGTATTCGTCCTTAATCTTGTCAAGAGCCGATTTGTTTGAGATGTTATACAGTGGTGATCATCTTGTAATTTACTGCTTGACTGGCCATATCAGCATAAGAATTTTCAGTTTCCACCTGACCATGATGACTATCGGTGCCAGTGTATAAAAGATGACACAGATCACCGAAACTGGCTTTTAATGTACTGTAGTAAAAGTCGGGTGATTCCTCAGATCGAGAACTAGTAGACATGGCGGTTTTCTTGCATTCGTATGTATTCAAGCAAGATTTTCCCTGAGTAAAGCAGCCGTCGAAAAGGCAGGCTTGGCTATTAAATTGTGCAGCTTATATTTTGCATCGTCGTTTCGGCAGAACAACAGATTAAAATCTGGACGCATTCGCATATTCTTCATGGTTTTCCCAAATAAAGAGTCATTGGTGAGTTTGATAACATGTTCCGGTTCGAACCGCTGAAATTCCACTTTTCAAAATTTTGCTGCAAAGAGGCACAAGTCTTAGTTAGGTATGAACTCCAGTCAAGGTATACTGATATTTTTCTTCAGAAATTATTGAGATATTTATGCGAATAACTTTCTTTGCTTGCTAAGGCGTAGCACTTTCGATCCATATATATTGATAGCCAGGTTGTTCTGTTTTTCAACTCTGTCTTTTGGCACCATTTTTATTCAGGACCATTTAGATATAGTAAAAATTCTTTGGGAAAATCGCACTGAGACACGACGAATTTGGGAGCACTAGCCATAATAATATTTTCAAGATAGCAATTTTGATTTAGGTCTAGCAAGAGTTTAGTAGACCGTGAAACGAATGTGTGTGTAAAGTTACATGGCAATCCACAAAGTAGTTTTGTGGAGCAGCTATAGCAAACTTGCGCTAATGGATGGACGGACGCCAGACGAATGACCATTCCATCACCCCTTCTAGTAGATGGCCAGTAAAGCTAAAATCAACTAAGCACTCAATTATCTGAAATGTAACTTATACCCTTTTTTAATTTATATCGTTTGGACACAATAACAATACCACACTAAATTCTAAATTTGTAGGAAATAGGTCAAGATTAGTTCCAGTGCGAATAGTATTGCTCATGTCATTGTTCTACTTGGAGATGGCGGAACGCCTCATGGACAAGTGTCAATGAACTCGATCGTGGCATTAACCTACTTGTAGTCGACGAAACACCTCTTGGATTGTGTCGACGAGCTAGACATGCGTTCCAGTATGATGATGGTTAAAAAAGTTAAGATATAAGTTAAGGTGGCAAATGAGGCAGATGCTGTACTGCAGGAGACTGGAAAATAAAATCTAGAGGCACAGAAGAGGTTGCAGTAGATGCAGCAACTTTAGCAGCAAGAGAGAGAACATCAGCAACTCAGTAAAGATCAATGGTTTATGTTCTAGAAATGGTAGCAGCAGCATTCACTAGAAGTATCCCTTTATTATAGGCAGAAGACTGGATGGGTAAGTCTAACCTCTTCTCGTTAATTTCTCCCTCTCCGTGAATCCGTTGGGTGGATACTACATGTCCAATAGATGTTGGGCATGCAGAAATCGGTCTGGCAAGTGCGCTCACTACAGAAACATGCTTTTTTCATGGATGAACCAATGGGCATTTATTGGTCGCTGACGTTTTAACAATATAAATACTCTAAAATATTGCCAACCTCAACATTTTATTTGTGCATGTTTGCACATAAGTGCATGTAGAAGTTTGTAGACAGTTTGTTTGCTTTAATGTTAACACTTGTTTTAAAACTTAAAAAAAAAAAACAAAGCATACTTTTTGATACTTTTAATCCTACGTATTTACCCAAAAAATATTCTTAAATTTTGTTTTGCAACTTTTTGAATTTCTTGTAAATTTTTCTAAATACTTTCATTTGTTTAAAAAAATGTACTTTATAAAAAAAAAAAGTACTATCTTTAGTTCTTTTTTTTTATACAATCTTGTATTTTTTTTAATGTTTAAATTGTAACATTTGTTGTGTTGGTCAGAATGTTTGGCTGATTTTCAGAAAGACTCCATTCCTTAGTCGGTGCGGATGCTTATTTCCAGATTGACCAATGTTGAATCCCAACAGGACCCCCAGAGGGAAATTTTCCAGTGCTACGACTTAATGTAAATCCGAGCAACGTTTTAAACACGAAATCCCATGTAGTTAAATTCCCATAGCCCCCCCCCCCCAATGTTCAACTTATTTTCCGTTTTAAAAGAAAGAAAAAAAATTCATTTTCCCCCCAATCCAAGATGGATGGGGAGTACGCATTTCCGTTTCCTTTGACTAGTGTCCCATCGCTGTCCTCCACCCCCTTTCCAGCCGAATGCTATTTATAACTAATCGTGCGGTCAGTGAATAGATATTGAATATTTTAAAAAATAAACAAAAACAAATTGTCATTATTTGCTGCTATCTTGTTGAATTTTACACTCATTTGTCATCAATGCTGTTGGGTTAACAGCCACTAGTGTTAGCTTACCATGTCAATTTTGTTTAAATTGTGTGCAGTAGAACAAATATTTCCGCATATTTTTATTTAAAAAAATCAGTAATGCTCAATTACATATTCACTATCTACTCAATAAATAAACAAAACAAAACAAGACACCAAAACACCATTCACATATTACGTGTACCTAATTACCAATAGTGAAAGTGGTCTATCTAATATGTCACTTGTACAAAGTACACGAAAAACACTACCTTTATCCCAGATGGATACGGTCTTGATGATGTCAAAGACGTTGCAGAAAATAAAACCCTTACCTTAAATAAGTAACATGTGTGCAGCCTGAATTACCAGAGTTTGCTACGTCAGCAATGGACGATTGCCGGTCACATTAGCCTTTGGCTAGTTTTGCTCACGCACAGCTTGGCGTGTATAAATGGCATTATATACACGTTTAGCTTTAAACTGAAAAACACAAACCTTGGAATGTCACCATGAACGAGGCAAGAGAAGAATGTCAGAACGTGGCTTTATTCTGAGTATATGGTCATTATAAATTTAACGCTTATCCCCGTTAGATAAGATGGTTATAATTTGTTTCAAATTTGTAGTATGAATCAAACCTTTTTATCTCCACAATATTTACCTAGGTGACTTTTACACTCTACGTAACATATAATGAGTGAGAAGATTGCTTTTTTTTTAATCTTGATTTTCTACCAAATAAATAGTAAGTCTTTTTTTTAATTTTCCACAATGACCATCTTGTAGTCCCCTGGGCAGGGCACATGTCATTTAAATGTTCCAGTCGACTGGTTCACCTACAAAGAGGAACAATCGTCTTTGCATTCAACTGGTCTTGAACTTACGATGAAATGACATGTGATACTGAGTGACTTTGGTATCAAGGGTCGCTCTACGCCATGGAAAGTAATGACACAGCATAAGTATAAGGTCCAGTTTTTGTTAATAAGGAATTTTTTGAGATTCTAAATTATATAATGTAGTTTTTGGCCATGTCAATTTGCTTTAATTAACGAAGGCTTATCTTTAATTTTGTAAGCATAACTTTATGTGCCCAGATAAAACAAACTGTTAGATATTCTTATTAAACAAATAATGGACATTCGCAAAAAGCTTGGTCAGTAAACCAAACACAATATAATTGCTTACACAAAAAGATAAAACTTTTATTCGAGCGTACTTAAATTGACATAATAAGAAATATTTAACTCATTAGAGTTTTGTAATCGTTTATAAAAACAACGAAAAGTGTAGCTGACTAGAATTATTTTACCGTTTGTAAACACTTAAATATTTAACTCATTAGAGTTATTATTACCGACTGTATACAATGAAATATTTAAGCCATTTATCGAGAGAAAAGAATGAAATAATGGGCTTTAACAATCATAAATACATACCAATTTACATAAAAATAGTTGCATTTATTCGTTCACCTTTACTACCCCCAATACATCCAACTTAAAATACATATGAAAAAATACATACATACATACATACATACATACATACATACATACATACATACATACATACATACATACATACAAACATACATACATACATCAGGCCCGCACCTAGGAAATTCTGGGCCCCAGGCAGCTGATAGAGTTCGGGCCCCTTTCGTGTTTCAAATATGTGCGTATATGTGCCTATCTAGCTCGGGCCCCTGACAAGTGCCATGGTTGCCCCCCCCCCCCCCCAGGTGCGGGCCTGCATACACACACACACACACACACACACACACACACACACACACACACACATATACATACATACTCATGTAATTAGTTATACAAAAATCGTGATTTCAATCCTAAAAATGATCCTATTAGTTATAATCAATTAATTATATACTAAAAATTTACCCGCCGAGTTACACACGCGTAATGGTTAGCAAATACACACATAGGACACAGTTTTACATCATGCAAATTTAAACATACAAGGACACGAGCTTTTTGCATGATAATGCTCTTACATACAGATTGTACGTATTAAAGACCAGGGTACATGTATGGGAGCACATACACCACAATATTGTTTTTTAAAAGTTAAGAGCAAGTAACATAATATATCGATAAAGATATATGAAAAATTAGTAAAACTTAAAGAACTTAACGCAACTAAAAAAGATTAGGAACTCTTTAGAACTGAATATTAAAACACAACGCATGTGACAAAGCTAAATCCATCCAAAACACCTGTATACATCCTCTGCGACGAGAACTAATAATGAAGACGATAAAACCCCGTTAAGGCCGTAAAATAATTTTCGTATAGACTATAAAAATCAAGCGTTTGGCTGAGTTTGATTTCTGTTTGATTCAATTTCGCGTTAATGCAAGTTCCGGTTGAAGCACACTTGCCTTTTGAAAATGGCGGGTGTAGCTTTATTGAATAATTATTTTGATTCCATTGAAATAGAAGGCTTGTCAGAAATTATAAAAGAAAAGATAGAAAATCTGTTATCTAAGCAAAAGTCTGAGTCAGACGAACTCAAAGCCAAGCTCGAGAAAACAAGAGTAAATGCAGGTAA
Source organism: Unio pictorum (assembly GCA_030141615.1). Lineage (NCBI taxonomy): Eukaryota > Metazoa > Mollusca > Bivalvia > Unionida > Unionidae > Unio > Unio pictorum. Next base: position 6,016,429 of record JARLTB010000219.1, on the reverse strand, counting down.
ACTAGTCTTTATTAGCTACTGTAAGATGCTATAAATTTTGTTGTTTATGTTTCGCTGAAGGTATGAAAGACTTAAAAGGTGGCAATTTATTACAGGCTCGAATGATTATAAACAATTATATTGTACTGGTACCCATTAAAAATACATGCAATAACAGGCAGTCTGTGGAACTTGCTCAAAATCGGCAGCTTAGTGGTACTGTGTAGACCGTCCCCCCTGATATTTGTGGGTGTAACGTCTTATTGCCTGAATAACAGCTCTGTGCAGTGTTTCCCAATCAACTAACCTGGGAACGAGAGGCCACATTTTCTGGAATATCTCCCACTTTTCAGTAGTCATACAATCTAAGACATATCACATGTTATTTACGTTTTAGTGCTACGCCCAAATAACGCCCTAGTGTAGTGTGTTCAGATGTCGGTTAACATCGTAACGAGTATTCAAAGTTTCAAGAATATCTCACACACTTAGTAACCCATATCACACTTCCACAAATGTATGTGTAAATAATATACTTGTTTTTATGTTCTGTTGACATACATTTGAATTTGTTGAAATATGACGTAGTCCTACATATCAGACCTGACGCTGATATTTATGTTTGGGGCATCAGGGTCTTACTGCCTAATGAACAGCGCTGTGTAGTGTTTTGAACTCTACTGACAGGAGAATAAGAGGTGAAATTTTCATGATTATCACATACTTGGCAATAGTGTTGTTCCGATTATCGATTATAATCGATCATCAGTTGGTTGAGCACACCAATTAGATAATCGATTGTGAACTCCATAATCGATTGTGTGTAAAGGGAGACTAATTTTTAGGTGTATGCAAAGCACAAAGGTTAGTAAAGCTCCCAGCCACTAAAGTTGACATGAAATTTATTAATTCCCTTCACAACTACAAATATGAAACCTTATGATTCATTTCTAGGAACATATTGTCCTTATTACATGGTCAAGTTGTTAAATGTTGTTGAGTTAATAAATTAACATTTTGTTGATTTGCTTCAGTTAAATTGCAACATGTTTTGTAGTATTTATAAACAATGACAAACAAGAAAAACATGTCCTTCTATACTTTAAATTATAGACATATCAAATGTGAATTAAAGAATTTCAGGGGATTGTAGCAGTATTTCAGTTACATATGACTGATCAGCCATAAAAAGTTGCATTTATTTAACAAAGTTGTAGAACAAAAGTAACAATTATTGTTAGGTTAAAGTATACATTCATTAAAAGTAATTACTCCTGTACATTTATAAACATATTGAACTCTTGATCAAAGATAGAACTGTTTAATAAAAATAAAAATTTTCTCTTAGTACCGTAATCGATTATAATCGATGATCAATTGGTTAAGGAGAACCGATTATCGATTATGAATTTCTAACCGATTCCCATCACTACTTAGCAATAAATATCAACATTCATCCACATATTTAACAGTTATTGATATACTTAATTTGTTGTCTTGATCGTAATCAACTTAAAATCTCACACTAGCAAATGAACGCATTTTTATGTTCCTTTGACACGCATTTCAATTGGTTGCAATGCGATGGTGGCTGAGGAATGCCGAAGTAGGTTTCAACAAGGCTGTTTTATTTTAACGAAACAAAAGTATCAAGTATTTGAACAAGAAGCGACATTTCGTTCGTTCAAGAAACATTTTCCGATTGGAACCTACTTGAACCTACTTCGGCATACCTCGACTACTGTCGCATTTCAGCAAATTCAAATGTATGTCAACTGAACAAGAAAATGCGTCCGTTTGCAAGTGTCGGATATTGATTCTACTAGGATAAAAAACAGCACAGTAAGTATATTAATTAAACATAAATTAGTGGAAGAGTGTCGATATAGGTTGCCAAGTATGTGCAATATTCCTGAAACTTTGACTACTCATTCCGATGTCGAGGACATCAGAAGAGACTACATAAAGGCCGTTATTCGGATTGTAAGACATAGCACTTAAACAAAATCAACATGTGCTATGTCTTACATGTAGGACTAAAATATGATGTAGTCGAGGTATGCTGAAGTAGGTTCATGTGGAGATGTATTGAATGAAACTAAAAGTTACTGTTCCAATAGGCATCATCATCATCAGTCTCTTGACCTAGTGTGGTCTCGAGGCACTGTGCTGCTGAACATCTGACCAGGTCCCCCTACTTTTCCTGATCCATTCTGTGATATTGTCAGTCCACATTTTTCTCCAACTCTCCTTCCGTCACCTTGGTCGCTGCCCTGCAGAACTGTTGTGGATACACTGTTGGCTCTAGTGACATGCCCATACCATTTCAGCTTTTTCTTTTTGGTGATGGTGAAGAGGTTTTCATATTTGCCTGCTTTGTGCCTGACGGTCTTAAGTACTTCTTCATTTGTGATGTGGTCCATGTAAGAGATGCAAAGGATGGTTCTGTAGCATCTCATTTCATGTGCCTGGATTCTTTGTTGTAATTCTGCTGTCATGGTCCAGGTCTAAGATGAATACAAAAATATTGAGATGACAAGTGCTCTCAATAGTCTGATTTTAGTTTTCAGACAGATATTGTTGTCTCTCCAGATGGGTCTTTTCTTTGACATCACTGCAGTTGTTTGTGTTGCTCGTGACAAAATTTCTGCTCTTGATCCATCTTTGGTGACTATGGAACCAAGATATTTGAACTGGCCCACTGTTTCCAGTTCCTGTCCTCTTGACTTTAATCTCGGCTGTGATTTGTTTGTAACTATTTGTCTTCCCAGCACTTGTCTCCATGTCAAATCTGGAAGATGTTTCATCCAGGTTCTCCACTAAGGTGGCATGTTTGTCTTCACTGCTTGCCTGCCCATCAATGTCTGCAAAGCAGAGGTTGGTGATGTTACACCCTCCAATGTTGACTGTCCCTCAGTGGTTTTCCACGGCTTCACTCATGAAGTGCTCTGAGTATATCTTGTAAAGCATGAGTGACAGGAGACAGCCTTGACATACTCCAACTGTTGTCTGGAACCAGACCCCCCACAGAACCTTGAGCAATTTCTGCACTGGTAGCCTTGGCATACAGCTGCATGATGGTATTGGTCAACTTTTGACCCATGTTGTGCTTCTTCATTGTGGCCCAAAATTCCTCATACCACACTGTCAAAGGCATTTTTGAAATCTATGAACACATGAAAGATGTCTTGTTGATGTTGCAAGTACTCTGAGGTTGAAAATTTGTTCTGTTGTGTTTTTTACACTCCAGAACTCTGCCAGTTCTTCAGTGATTATTTCTTCTGCTTGTAGTTTCAGTCTGTTCAAGATGATCTTCAATATCACCTTTTTAGCAAGGATCAAACTGATAGTTTTGTAATTTTGGCACGGATGGAGATTTTCTTTTGAAGGGATTGTTATGATCAGTGACTGGGTCCAATGTGTTGGCCATTCACCTGTCTGCTAGATGTTGCAGATTTTTTTTAGTAGCTTTATCACTGATCCCCCCCTCCATTCTTGGCTCTTATTGCTGACTCCACCCTCTTCTTTGAGAATTGGGAAATCTGCATTTGTTGAGTTTGAAACTTCAAGCACCTCTGGGTCTCCTGTGGACCCAGAGGTGCAGAGTTCTTTACAATACTCAGTTCATCTTTCTGCAATATCACTTGCTTCTGTTAGGCATTTTCCATTTTCATCTTGAAGGGTGCTGATTCTTAGTTGCTTCTATCTGGTGAGGTCTTTGACAGTTTGAAATGCTTTTTTGCTGTTATTCTTGATCTGACTGCTCTCTATTTCTTTGCATTTTTGTCCATTCAAATCTTCTTTTGCTTTCTTTAAGTTTTTTCTAATATTCTTGTTTATTTCTTGGTACTCCATTGCCCCTGTTGTGTGTTAGGTGTTTCTGAAGTCTCTTCAGGCCTCACATGCATTACAAATCTCTTCTCTTCTGTAACCCAGGTTTTTTTCTTTGGGCGATGGAGGCCAATTGTGTCCTTGGCAGCTGTTGTCATTACTGTGTTCAGTCATTGCTTGAACATCTATCATAAGGAGTTGAGCAAATTTACCTCCAATTATGGCTTGGAATGGCTTCTAGATGTTAGTATCCTTCAGTTGTTCAAGGTTTAATTTGAGCCTGATGTTGTTTGGGTTGTTAATTTTCTTCAGCCTGACTCGGAAGTTTATGATCATCATGTGAACCTGGGGACATAATTAGTTTTGCTCTATTGATGCCAGATTGGTATCAATTTTTAAGTAGTATGTGGTCGATCTGGTTATGACAAGTTCCATTTGGTGTGTGCCATGTCCAGCATTGTTAAGTTTTATGTTGGTCCAGGGTGATGACTAGTATCATGTTTTTATAGCTTGCATACTCGAGCAGCTATCTCCCTCTTTCATTGGTAAGCAAGAAGGTCCACAATGATCATTCCAGTCTCCTTGGATGATGAAGTCTTTCTTTTATAACCATGTTTAGAATACCCTGGAGTTTGTTGTAAAACTCTTCTATTTCTTCATCATCATGATTTCTAGTTGGAACATAGACTTGGATAACTGACGCTAAAGGGAGATGCTTTCAGATGAATGGCTGTGATTCTGCTAGATGTGGGATAGCGTTCAAGCACAGATCCCATGATGGCTTTGTTTACCAGGAAGCCTACTCCATTTATGGACTTGCCAACTCTCCACTACAGTGGAATATATGCCCAGCTTAAGTTTGGTATTCTCCTAGGGCTTTCCATCTGACTTCACAAAGTCCGAGAATGTACCATGTTTAGTGTTTCAGCTCATGTGTCAACTCTTGGAGTCTTCCAATTTGCACCAGAGTTCTAATGTTCCTTTTATACAAATTGTTTTACCTTCATTAATTACCATACTTTGTTGTTGCCAACTTTGAATTCTAATAACGTCAAAAAGTATTGTTTGGACAACTTGGATAACAAAACTTGCAGCAATATAATCAAACCTTGTGCAGGCTCAGTGGCCCAGAGTCCATCCGTTTGTTCCCTGAAAGGACCAAAGACATGGGAAGGACCTAGTAAGGCATGCCAGATGTGGATATTCTGTGGCAATGTCACAAATTCCTAGAGCAAGTGATGACAAGTATAGAAAGGAAGGGACAATTTTACAATTGCATTTTCCTCTGGCAGCCTCCATCCTGCTGGAAAAAAGACCATGCTTGTCTTGTCCTTTTTTGATATCTTATGTGGAAAATACTTTACCATTTGCAGATTATTTTGGATGCTTCCAGATCATGTTCTTTAACCCTGACACATTGTCAAGGGAATGCAGACATTTAATAGTAGTAAATAAACACTCTCCTCTTGAGACAATGGTTGAAAATGTTAAATTTTTCTTTATTTCGGACTTGCAAGTGTGTGTGTCTGAGTAATAAACACCATGTTGATTTGCAGAGGCAAGCCATTAAAGTGTCTCTAGTTATTGTAATTTTTTTTGTTATTGTTATTTTTCATTATACATTATACCTAAACATGGTTTAGCATGTACACATCCCTCTGTCTGATCAAGGCTTCTGTGCATATTTCAATTTTACAATGAAGTGAGGGAAGGAAGTGGCAGCAAAAATACATCTAGATGATAATGATTTTCCCACAACCATCACTATAAATGACTGTTATTTCATTACCACTTAACTTTGTGTGATAAATCAGTATCCATGACATATTTATTCTCTCACAAAATCAGATATGTTAATATGTTTTATTGGGTAAGAAAATCAACCTATAGGATGTGAAATGCCTAAAAGACAAAGAATTAAGCTCCTCTATATGTACATATATAGGGATTTTGTTAGTAGAAAGTTGTGGAGCCTGCTGCTAATGTGAAAATTGAAATGCAAATGTTTTGTTGCTTGTGCTGTGTTTACTTATAATATTTCTGTATATTTCACAGCAGAGATATTTTGACTAATAGAATTTCTGTACATTTTCAGAGCAGATATATTTTGACCAATAGAATTTCAGTACATTTCAGAGCAGAGATATTTTGACCAATATAATTTCTGTACATTTCAGAGCAGAGATATTTTGACCAATATAATTTCTGTACATTTCAGAGCAGAGATATTTTGACTAATAGAATTTCTGTACATTTTCAGAGCAGATATATTTTGACCAATAGAATTTCAGTACATTTCAGAGCAGAGATATTTTGACCAATAGAATTTCTGTACATTTCAGAGCAGAGATATTTTGACATAGAGAAGCAACTCATTAGTAGCAATGCGAAGTTAGAAGCAGAGTCATCATCAAGTGCAGAGCTGAAGAAGCAGATCCAGGAGCTTGGTAAAACAAAATGTTATTATAAACTAAGATCTATATAACATTTTTTGAAAGATTTTATGGGTATGGCTGGTATTCACAAGGGTTGCCCAATTGTCAGTATAATGTATCAGCAAGGATAGAAAAATGCTGAATTTGGCCAGTACAAATGCTATTTGGCCAATTTCATAATTTGTATAAAGTACTTAAAGTTATGTTGTAAACAACACTATGGAGAGACAATGAACTGAATGTGTTTCTGACCTTTACAAGAACTGCATTGATAATAAACATCACATATCAACACCCCAACAGTGGTGTAATCCCTAGTCAGGGTTTCTTCTGTCCCTTCCTACCTCATTTTTTGATTGTTGACATTTAGGGGTATGTTGACAAAATTTGGAATTTCGTTGTCACTACACCGTAGCGGCATAGGGTAGCCACTTACTGGTGGGCATAGCAAACTTAAACAACCTCATGTTAAGCCATACCTGCATAGAATCAGAAGAAAGATCATTTATTTTATTTCATTCAAATGCCAACTGTAAATTGGATGACAGGCAAGTCTCGGTAATCTAATATCATATGGTTAACAATTGTGTCTGATCCAAATGCTATGCCACCCTCTTTTCTTATGATGAACTCATCCAAACACAAAAGTGTGAAATTAAGGTCACAGTGACCACTCAACAGGTCACATTTAGAAATTGTGATTTATAATATTTGTTATCTCTTTAATCCACTGATAGATGAGGTGAAACTAATGTTGCTGAAATATGACCTAGTACTCCATGTTTGTCAGACATCTTGGTTGGATTTTAAAGCTAGGAGTTCACGACTACTGTTTTGAGTTAAATAGGAGTCCTACCAGCAAAAGTTGCAGTCCCCTACCAGATCTGTAGAAATGGTGGTTGCCATATAGTTTAATTTTTGAACTTCTTTCCATCACTGACATGTAGCCCTTGTTTTTCCATTAGTGAGAGTGAATTTTGTCAGGCTAAGGAAATTTGTTATTCCAAGCACTAAGTTAGGCATCACATATAGTGTTCCACGTGAAATGTCAGTTCTAGCAACTTCTAGCACTCAGATGAATTTCATTACAATCTTTTTCAATTTGCCGTTTAACTCCAAAATTCATATCCAAATTTGCAAACAACATTCTGTCTTACTCTCAACATGTCTTGATTTTTAGGTCACATGCACTACTTATTTGGCTACACATGGAAATGAACACAATAATGAAAGTTAAAGTTGTTGATTGGATGTTCATTAATCACCCTCTTATATTGCCGCCACTGCTGCATTGGGAAAGTGGCCTTATGAGACGGGTGGCCGTTCGGGGAGGGGGGGGGCTAAATTTATTATGAGGAGTACATGTATATGTAATGTACGTAGTAAGAAAGCTACATACTTCAAAACATTAAATGAAACATTAATCATTAAAATGTTCTTTTTGTTATAATACAAAATTTATTTCAACTGAATATACGTTACTATTTTTTCTTTCTTGGCGTAAGTGTGATATGTGAGCGGGTATTGTTGTCATGCACATTGTAAATGGATTCAGAAAGGTCATTTACATCTTGGTACATACATAATTATGTTTCCATTTGCTCCATTATCCCCCTGCTGCTGAATAACCTTCTTATTGGTTATGACTTTGTTTGTTCAAATTATTTCAACATAAACTTTTTTTTTCCCCCTGAGTCTTTTCTACATAAAATTGTTTGGCATTCCCCACCACCCATGTCCAGTAGAATAACCGACTTTCTTCTAAAATAATGTATCTGTTAATGTGATGACATTTTAATGTTTGGTAATTTATTCGATTATTGCTGACTGTATGTGATTTAATTATGCAGACAAAACTTGTGTTGAGTGTACGAAATACAATCTTCGTAAAGGAAGCCATAATGTGTGGTCACATGATTTTTCCGGTATTTGTCTGGTACCCTGTTGTGTTTTTTTTTAAGGTTCTCTGTGTGTGCCAATGTACATAATCGATTTTTAGCCTATGCTGACCCTGTTATGATTATAACAATTATGTCTGGTTATAATCATTAAAGAGAAGAACTCGACATGGGTGTTAAACCCCAAACTCTATCATAACATTTTTATTGAGCCCATTTCCTGTAAACATCGACTTTTACAGATACTGATATACTATAAATCTTTAGTCGACACTTTTAACGGCGACTTGACACTTGGAGACAAGTATCTAAAAATATTCAAAATTGCTTACCTTACGTCAAGATTTGAATTAATTATTGGTTCTGGATACATATGAAGAAACAAAAGTGGCCGTTAATGAGGGGGACATTTTTCATTTTTTTTTGTACTAAAATGCTGGCAGCTGGTCGCGTTAGAGGGGTGGTTGCTCTTGAGGGGTACTTTTGAATACAAACTCGTCAGTGCCAAGGGATTCTAGCCGTAAGAAGCGGGGGGCCATTCAAGAGGGGGACTACTGTACTCGTATACAAAAGTACATCAATGGGTTATTCTGCCTCTTTGTAAATATTAGCACATTTTCTCATCACTCTGCGGCTAGTCATGTCTTTGAACTTGCAGCCAAGCTTTTGGGTCATATTCTTCAGATGTACTCTTATAATGACAACATGTACATCTGGGGATCTTTCAGCCACTGAATTTTGTGATTGTAAATATCAGCACTGCTAAAATGATCAATTGATCAACACATTATCCCACTGAACAGGTGTTTAAAGCAGGACTAGCAAGCCCTTGAATTTGCTGTCTAGCAAATTGGTGCTTACAGCAGGACTCCTGTATAAGTGTTTTTCTGCATCCCAGATATAAAAAAATTGGCTTCCAGATATGTGTGATTCAGCATTTCCGAGACCTCGGAGTTGTATTGCTAGTCACATGACTAAACAAATGCTTCAATCTGCATGTTCATGATATCAGAGGTGCAGTAATCATGTGATATCAATGATAAACCCTTTTAGATGGGTTTGTACTAAAAATCTGAAAATATTGAGATCATGTGATATCAATGATAAACCCTTTCCGATGGGTTTGTACTAAAAGTCTGAAAATATTGAGATATGTTTATAAAAATAACAAAAGCATTTTTAATTTTCAACATACTTATTATGAGAATAACAACCAGAAACCGGATACTGTTGCTGCAACCTGCAGAAAACCTAATTCATCAAGCAAAAAACTTGTGTCAATGCAGTAGTCATGTGATGCCAACATAAACATTGCTGACAAGTGTCCTGTTTCATGAAACTTTTTGATATCCATTTGGCTCTGAACCTGTACCACAACATAAATGTAAAAGTATCAAAAAATGAACTATGAACTCAACTAAGCTTGAACTATGTAAACCCATTCCACTATCATCGCCATTTTAATCCACACACAATTAGCAACTTTGTTTCAGAGTTCACTTATAAAGTAAATAGTTATTGTGTTTACATGCACTACATAAAATGTTTAGTGACTTTGTTCAAGTGAAAGCCTTCAGCTTCAGTTGACTGCTCTGGCGGCTTTGTAGTTAGAATGTCTGCCTCAGATGCAGGAGGTCGTGGGTTTGAACCCTGTGCCAAGTCATACCAAAATCTTATAAAAATGGTACTAACGGCTGTCTCCCTTGGCGCTGAGCATTAATAGATTAGTGTTAGGACTGGACAACCTGGTGTCAGGATAATGTGACTGGGTGAGACATCATGCTACATGTCTGCGGCATGATGTCCCAGTGCTAGACATCAATATACACTGCAGATATCGCCGAGATATGACTAACATTTTTAAAGATACATTAAAAATCAAAATATCACAAACATACAAAAACACATCTTCAGCATGGCTTTTAAGATCACATGACATACTATCATCCATAAACAGAAAGGGGAAAAATCCAAACCAAGCCAATCCCTTGGCAACCATGTTTTATTAGTTTATTTTGAACTAAATGAACTTACAGCTTGGATTAACATGTATGAACCAGTATTATGGGGACTTTGATTATTGCTTCATACATCAGCAATTAATCACACACAGTAGCACTGGAAGGATAGTCAGCATATCTGATTGATGGCTTCAGGTATTGTTTTAACAGCAACTGTACATGGCTACCTCACTTCTTTAACTGCAGCAGCAATCCAATCCCATGTCCCTGTAATTTGATAACCATGGGAACTCCAGCCCTAGCTGTAAGTTGTCTATATTAACAAACTAGGAAGGCAGACTAATATTGTATGTATACCATTATGCCACCTGAATCCATCAAAGAGAAAAGCCCACTTAACTTTCAAGATTTAAAACACATTTTACTGTTTGCCAGTACCCAAATATTAAGTCTCATTTTTCAGACACTTTTTACAGGTAAAAATCACCATATTTTGGAATCTATGACATTAGGTTTTTCTGAGTAAAGAATTGTCTTGATATAGGATAATAAACTAATGGATAACATTATACCAATTTTACCCACAATACCTTACAGAAAATTACCATTGGTGACTTGCGGAAATAACAAATTTGTGCATATTCTGTTACCAACTACAAATTATACTTATAACTGATAATGACATTCATTTACAAGCTAAAAATAAATTATTTATATATGCCTGTTATAAGCATATTGTATTATGATGTTGGCTGTCCATCAATCTGTCTTTTATCAGCTTCGTTTATGCAATGAAACCCAAAATGTGAATTATCTACTTTCATCTTAAACTCTGTGGATGGCATGCAATTGGAGAAAGGAAGAACCATATTGATATCGCAGTTCGTAGGTCAAGACATGAAGGTAACTGTGACGGAAGAAAAATGTTTTGTAAGAAAAGCTTGAGTTCTGCACCATCTTCATTTATTAGATGATGTGAATAGCTTATGTTAGTGAATAAGGATTGGGAGATATTATTGACGCATGTACATTCACCAGATTTTGTGGATGACATGCTGGGTAAGAAGTCTATTAATAGACTTTTGGAGTCCAAATGTGAGGGTCACTTTCATATTATAAATTAGTATTTGCATAGTAACTTTAGTTTCAGACCATGAATCAAACCATTGTTTTGCACCTATTGTAAGGAAGAGTCCTGTTGGTGTTGGGTTCAATAGGTCAATGGTCCAGGCCCATTGTGCCTTGAAAATGGTTTTGCAGAATAACTTTTGTTCAAGAGCAAGTTTCTTGACCAGACTTTGAGATGATTAAAAAAAAAACTAAATAGTTTATAGCTTATGTTTTGAAAAGAGAAGTAGGAGCACTCGAGATGCCATGTTATATGCTAGTCCACTGGATGATAAGAATTCAGCATATGGTAAACTATGCACAGCATTCTGCTGGGACCACTGGGTTCTCTCTGAATTCAGCATCACATAAGTCAGACATTGCATTCTTTTAAACTCAAGGCTTTTAACAGAAAAATTAATTTGACCCATGGTAATGCAAAATCATATTATGTTAAAATTTGATTTAATTAGATCTGAAATTTTTGCTAAATGCTTATAATGCCTGTCGTATTTTGTCAATTTATTAATTAAATTTAAGAATGAATTACATTTTTCTTTTCTCATTTTGTATTTGCATAGTGCCTTGGCAGAGCTAGGTCTACTCAGCTCGTTTTAAGTAATCAGTATCACAAACAACATAGACCTAGATGTGTTGGTGTGTTTTGTTATGGCAGATCAGGGTCTGTGCTGTTTGCAATGTGATTTGACTTCATGATGAGTAAATACAGCAGTTATTGCACTTGACAGTTTAAAAAAAAGTACCTCCATATTATTAATTACAAGGAAATGTAATCGCCGTTAAAAAATAAAATAGCCAGAAATGAACTAATTTTTGAAGAAGTGCTTCATATGTAATGATTTTATAAAAGAAGAAATTATTTAGTGACAGTTTTAAAAAATGTTACATTGCTTGTACTCATGTGTCATTTCAGAGAAGAAATACAAGGAGGCATCCACAAAATTGAAAGAAACTGAGGAGACCAAATCAAGTAATTTATCTTCACAGGTAATCAATCTAAATATTATTTTTACGAGACTAGTGCTTGCAGGTGAATCTGAAGTGTGCATGAGTGATTTGTCCCCACTGGTCAGATGTCTGGAGTTAAAGGTTATTTGAGTAAATTAAGACCTTTTTTTTAGTTAGGTGGTGTTTCAGTGATATTTGGGAACCAGCCATATTGTCACTTAATAAATGAGTTCAGTTTTAGTAAGATGCAAGTTTAAGTAACTATCAGTATAAGGCAGTATGGGATATATTAATTACAGCGTTGGATGCCAAAAGCGTACATAACAACCATTACACTTTTGGCGTAATAATTATGCTTTTTGTCACTAAATTACGTGTAAACTTGTATGGATTAAGCTTTTTCAGTATATCCACCTTCCAGAAAAATCAGTTATTTGTTTTCTCATTTTTTATTAACATTCCATTAATCCCACAGACTGTATTTTAGAAAAGATGGCTTTTACATAGCTACAATATAAGAGTATTTTTGTCTGTGGACTTTCCTAACTATCATATTCTATTTATAGCAAACTTGGTTTACTTTCGACCTTGAATTCTATTTATAGCATCTGTATGGCTTATTGATGAGAGAACAGACTGGTTTTCTAATTTAATCTTTATGTGTAGATTCTTTGTTCTAATTCATATTTACTGCAAAACCAGTCTAAAGGTATTTGGTGCCAAAAAGAGTATATTTTATTTTAGTTGATGCATATTTGAGAGCAAAATTATCTCCTTTCAAAAATTTCACAGATGAATTAAAGAAAAGCAACAACAAAAAACTAAACAAAAATAACAGAATCCTCAAATATGAAGACACATGACATGCAACATCACATGACATCTATTTCAGGCTGTGTCGAAAGTCTTAAGATTGATTCTAGTTGATGTGTGTTTAAAGCTAAAAGTGCTACAAATGAAAACTTGAAACAATAAAGGATGTTAAAAGATGAGAGGGGCAAATACATCATTGTTTATTGAAATTTCAGCATGTTTATGTTGACTACATTTTTTTCTGCCTGGACTCCACTTTTTGACCACTTGGATTACGCTTTTTCATTGTCAGGAGTTGGCATGTATGCAAAAGGTGTCCAAAGACCATTGGTCACAGAATTAGATACACAAACTGGGTGAAAGGAACACAATCTGGTGACCATTTTTTTATATTAATTCAGATATGGGAATTTTGTTGATCTGAAACTCTCCATTCTGGCTTGTGCTTTGGAGTAACTGAAGAAAACGCTGAATAGAGTGGCATTCCTTTTTAGTTACCACTTCTAGTTACCCAGTCCTCACTTTATTGTCAATACCTGCCAGTGTTGTGTTGCTTACCTGTTTATAAAATTAAAAAAAACTTGTCCATGCTATCTTCCAAGTCTGACTCTATGGAATAGGCACATGAGCACTCTTCATTCCTTTCTGGGTGACACGTTGTGTCAAGATGGATGGTTGTTGCTGAGTTTTCTAGCTAAAAACCAATTAGATTTGGACTTGATCCCCTGTAGAGATTCCCAATCTCAGTAATATCTTCATTGATGATGATCAAGATAAACTGCTTTGCCCAGTTAGGCTACATAGGTTCTATAGGTCAGAAGGGTAAAGGAATGGTTGAAAAAAATGTATTTTCTCTCTATTAAAGGGTTCCACCCTTATTTCAGGAATCCACTATCTCTTGGTAGATTACACTTAGTATCAAGAGAGCCTTTTTCTCCCTCAACGTAAAGAAACCATGTTTCATGAGAATAAAAGCCTATTAAATTAGGCTTATTGCTACTTCGTGGGCCTATTCAGTCACTTTATATAGAGGACATTATGAGGGCTGCATTTATTGGATGCATCTGACCTTCTCCACCTTTACTTTTCCTTGGTTGACAAAGCCAGATGCATATTAGAGACAAGTAATGTATTATTGATTTTAAAATATATTTGGTGTGGGTTAACTAATTTTAATTATGTAAAACTTACCAGTCACTATTGGTGGATGTCCTCTTGCCTTGCTGTGATGTCCCTCAATAGTCAGGGTCCTAGAAAAGAGTGCAACTATGCATGGTCATATGACATAGAGTCACACTGTGTCTATGATGTACATATGCTAGACATTTCTAGAATGGAAGGATAGGACATGGAGCTTTTCCATTTTAGAAATGCCATGAGCCACACAGTAGTGAAAGGTAGTTATTAAATTTAGTTTACCCCACTCCCTAGTACTAATATTAGTACCCTACTCGTACCACGTGGATGAGGTACTAACATGAGCATATATATGTAAATGGCAAGCTGGGTGTGATTCACAGCTGGCGCTTTTTTAAAGCTTAATATCAACAATTTAAACATGTTCCTTGCATATAATGAAATAAATTGGGTACTCATATTTAATACCGGAAGTATCACAAATCATTGAAAAAATAGTTGTAAAATCTTGTTTACCTTTCTTATCCAGTATTTTCGTTTAGATCATCTGCCATATTAGTTTTTTACAATCAGCACAAGCCCCCGTCGCGGTATATGCATAAGCGCGTTATCCCAGTTTATTTTTACAGCCAAAAGCGCATTGATGAATTTCAAGCAACCACCCTAATAAAGTGGTGACAGTTAATAAAAGATTTCTTTCATATACATGCAGTATAAATGAGGTTTATTCAAATCTTTAAGTAAAATATAAACAATTCGAAGTTGACACCGTGTTGCACCACTTGCACGTCTGTACGTGATGGTATGTAATGAATATCTTTTATTCGCACGAGGTATACACTAACTTGCATTATAAGAATATATTTCTTGTAATTTCTATGTAAGACAAAAAACGATAATCGGTTTAAAATCGGATTGGGAAGAAAACGATATTAATTAACATCCCTATACGGGCATGCGCGCATTCCAGCCGGAAATTCCAGTAAATACACATAGTTTTATAGCAGTTGCTATTTTGCCTCTGGTTACGCGAAAAATATTATGACGTGGCATTTACGACTGTACCAATAATACCGGTATTTATTACAAGCAGAAAGGGATAAAGGCGCCGGCGTTAAATCGCTGGATGGTGAGCGAGAGACGATAAACAGCCTCGTAATGTGTATCAGATGAGACACCTCTGGCAGGCCTGTGTTGGTTACCACGCGATATATGCATGGGTGCGCAATCCAAGATATTTTTTTACACAAAGACTGAATTTACACACGTTATCTGCATGTACGCGTTATACACATAGGCACATTATATGCGTGAAAATATGGTACTTCTGTTCGCAGCCTCGTTTGTTTGTGTGCCATATAAGGGCATTGAGAGCTTATTTGGAAGCATAAACAAATTAAAGTAAAAATATGGTGCAGTTCAAGTCAGAAATTCTGTGCATTAAAAGTAAATATGGTTTTTCTGTCAGTTTGAAATTCAATCAAGAAGCCATTATTTTATACTTAATTGATAAAAACATAGCATAGAATATCCAGATATGGTCTGGTAAGCCTTATATAGAAAAGAAGTCACATCGAGAGTCTCATGTTATCTATCATGGCAGACACAGTGAGGTTAGTGTAACCATGCTAACCCTGACCCTTACCTCATTACATGATATGGGATCAGTTCGTAGCCTCAACCACAACAAATCAAGGTGAGGCTACGACATCATAGCTACCCCACCCCATTTACATTTCTAACCCAGTCTGCCAATGCTTTAGATTCACAGAAACTGAAAACGGAAAGTAGATTGGTGTCTTTCCAGTTCAGAGTTATATTGTAAATACCACTAGTTCCTGGTTTAGAATCCTGGTACATACTCATTCTTATTGGCTGTTCCAAGTACAGACTTGGTTTAAAAAATATGCCCATTACACCTAATTAATCATTAAGACTAATTATGAAATCAAGACTAATTGTGAAATTTCATAGCTCAAACTAAGAATAAATCCAATATGCATATGTCCTTTTTTTCAATAATTGTAATAATACTACTACTACTAATAATACTGGCTGCCATATATAGCCTATATTGTGCTGAAAAATGGCGTTAAACCATGAAACACAAAACAAATAAAACAATAATTGTAGTACATTTCTTCCATTCTTCAAGTTGCCTTGATCTATTCATCATTCAAGGGATAGTCTTGTTTGAGGGAGACTCCTGTTCATGTACTAAGTCAAATGTTTATCAAGCTTTGTATAATTTTATATGACTCTCAAAGATCGAGATTAAGCTATTAGATTAATTGTCTTTCTTTTTAAGATGTATGATGACACTGAATTATATTTTTTCAGTTGCATCTGAATAAGGCAAATGAACAGTTGGAGGCAGAAAAGAGGGAACTTGCTGTGTTACTGGAAAAGAAGCAAAGGGATTTA
The DNA here is from genome assembly GCA_030141615.1 of Unio pictorum. Taxonomy (NCBI): domain Eukaryota; kingdom Metazoa; phylum Mollusca; class Bivalvia; order Unionida; family Unionidae; genus Unio; species Unio pictorum. The sequence continues at coordinate 5,999,875 of JARLTB010000219.1, read as the reverse complement.
GATCTAGCCAATGGTAAACTGAGATTTGTGGTAATAAGTCTTGCTGTCATATCATTGCTATTTAAATTTGATATTATGTGTTGTTTTTCAAAAGTTTATTTGGAAGAAGAAAAAAAAAGAAACACATTTGCCTTCATTTTGAAAGATTTTTCTTCTGGTGTTAGAGTAATAGTTCTAGCTGATATCTGAGCTGTAGTGTTTAGTATTATTCAATGACATCCATTTTCAATTGGCTGTGTAAAGATAAATCATATATTTTAATAATGCTTAAAATATTTTTTACATCAACAACAACCGCTTTATAGTTGTTATCATTTCTTACAGATGAAGTTCGTACTTTATTTAACAAACTAACTGCAGCCAACAATGAGAAAAATGAAGCTGTCGTTAAACTGGGAGAAATTCGAAGTAAAGAAGATGCATTTGAGGTATGTAGAAAATGTGGGAAGTATCTCACAAATAGAAGTATCTCACAAATAGAAGTATCTCACAAATAGAAGTTTTTTCAAAGATTATAAAGTGGCAAATATAAATTCAAAAGAAGTCTCAAAAGGAAAGAAAATATTTGTAATTTAAATTTCAAACAATTTTTATTTCTTACAAGATATTTTGTAACAAATATTCCTGAGTAATCTATAACATATTCACACTAAAATTTGTAAATAAATAAAGCTAGATACATGTTAAAACATATTCACACTAAAATTTGTAATTAAATAAAACTAGATACATGTTAAAACATATTCACACTAAAGTTTGTGATTATATTAAGCTAGATGCATGTTAAAACATATTCACACTAAAGTTTGTAATTATATTAAGCTTGATACATGTTAAAACATATTCACACTAAAATTTGTAATTATATAAAGCTAGGTACATGTTAAACCATATTCACACTAAAATTTGTAATTAAAGCTAGATACATGTTAAAACAGAAACAGTTAATAGATTCAAGTACTTAGGAGCCATCATGGCAGACGAGGGATCGAAACCAGAAATATTGTCCAGGATTGCGCTGACAATAACAGCAATGGTAAGGCTGAAGACGGTTTGGAAAGACAGAAACACCTCAGTCACCTCAAAAATCAGACTGATGCGCTCCTTGGTTGCATCTGTATTCCTATATGCCTGTGAGTCATGGACTCTCACAGCTTATCTCGAAAGGAGGATACAAGCTGTTGAAATGAGATGCTTTCGAAGGTTGCTTGGCATTACATATAGAGATCATGTCACGAATGAGGAAGTGGGAAACAGAATTAAGCAAGCCATTGGGCCCTATGAAGAGCTTTTGACCATTGTGAAAAAGCGCAAACTGAAATGGTATGGACATGTCACACGATCGACAGGGCTTGCTAAGACAATCATGCAAGGTACTGTTCAGGGACGGCGAAGGAGAGGACAGGACTGAAGCTGAGTGACACAGTGAAAGTATCAGAGAACAGAGTGGAATGGAGGAAGCTGGTTGTCAGGTCATGAGTGGTGCCCCAACGGACGGCAAGACTATAGATAAATAGACATGTTAAACATATTCACACTGAAATTTTTAATTAGATAAAGCTAGATACGTGTTAAAACATATTCACACTAAAGTTTGTGATTATATAAATCTAGATACATGTTAAAACATTCACACTAAAGTTTGTGATTATATAAAGCTAGATACATGTTAAAACATTCACACTAAAATTTGTAATTATATAAAGCTAGATACATGTTAAAACATATTGACACTAAGTTTGTGATTATATAAAGCTAGATACATGTGCTAGTAAACTTGTTTTGTGTTTTTAATAAACATTTTATTTTTATGTTATGACTGTTCTGTATATAGATGAGAACAAAATCTTAATTTGCCAAGAATACAAGATTCTAAATTTCAAATTCTATAATTTCAGATCTAAGCCATACATAAAATGCTCCTGACAATGTTTACTAATTCCTAAGTAGGTCTATAAAATAATACATTTTGAAGATGTGTTTTGAAGATAATATTATTGCCCCCACAAAAGATCTATGACTAGGAAATAATGTATACATGTTTGTGCTCTTATATTGATCTTCATATTACCTAATAACAGATGCACAGTTGGAGAAAGTCAGCTTTGCTCAGATTTGTTATTCCTTTGACCAAAGCACTTCAAATTTTCTTTCTCTAACAGATTCAGTCCCAAAGGTTTGCCCAACAAAAGGAAAGGCTTCAGAAGGAAATTGACACCTTGAATAATGAACTGTCTGAGAAGATGATGGAACTTGGCAACATTCACAGAGAAAAGGTGAGACTGTCATGCATCATAATATTTCAATGAGCAGTCAAAATATAATTTTATTAGCCATGCTTAGCCTTTATCCTTAACTTGTTTTACAACCTTGAATTCAAATTTACAATATACAAGTCTCATTTTTGACAAGAGTTCTTGCAGTCCTGTTCAAGTGAATATTGCAAAGAAATAGCGGGGGAAAATACTACTTTAATATTCTGGAAGGTTTAGTTTGTATATTTTAATTCAGAGACTTCAAGGAGCCCTATGCTGCAGAGATAGAGTTTAAACCTTTTTTGTTTAATTTTAAGATGCCTTTTTTCTTGTAAAAATGCTTAAATATTTTTTTTTTAAAATGAAGATTGTAATTTTTGGTGTTAAGAAGCCCCTACTAAAACCAGATTGGCCTCCCTTTTTTTTCAAATTTAAGCAGGGAGAGTGCCCATCTTTACTAAATACTAGATATAAATCAGTACATCTAGACAACAACACATTCCAGATTCACACATGGGAATACTGATCAACTGTTTATACTAGGTCAAGCTGATAACTCTGCTAGGATATGTTGATGCTTTCGTGTTCACACAAATATAGTTGAGAGTACATCATACATTTGTTGGATCTTACTATAAGGGGTATGTTCATGGATTGTTTTTGCATAAAACTGCCCATCCTGCATCATCAAAAATGACAATGGAAGAATTTCCTATCTGAGAAAATTCTGGAGATAACTGGCCATATAAATCAAGGTCCATGATTAAAATGAATTAAAATTCTTCTTTTCCCATTCTCAGACTTCAGAGATGCTGAGTCTACAGTCACAGTTGGAACAGAAAACTGATGAATGCAAATATCTACAGGACCAGGTAGAAAACCTAAAGAAGACCAACTCTGAGCAGATTACTAGAATTGACAGCTTGATAGAAAAATTGAAATCGGTAAGTACCGTTTTGCTATTTCTCTTGTGTAATTGATGTAAAAATAAGTATAATTTTCTTAATAAAAGGCCGCTATCTTTATTGACAATTTTTTGGGGATGATTACCAAACACATTTGACACAAAATATATTCTTATGTCAGTCCTATGGGACAAAATACATTGAATTTTACATGCATGATTTTCACATCATTGCCGTGGATAATTGGTCTAGTATTCCATCTTCTCTAACAGTTGAAAGATAACTTTCAGTTTCCCATTCAAGTATTGCTGGTCAAATCATTGCCATCATGTACTTGTAAATCACATAACAGGATGGACAAATTAGATATTCAACTGATGATTTATTTTGCTGTCTGGAAAATAACATAAACCTATTTCAATAGCATAGTAAATAAAAGCATCACCAGCTACATCAATATGGTTTAGATGTCTATCAAATGGGTTTATACATCAAGTATTTGTAATACATCAAGTAGCAACTTCATGCATTACACTAAGATTTTACAAATATTCATATATGAAACATTTTTGTGACTATTTGCAATCAGCCAAAAAAATAATAGAAAGGACATTGTATCATATTCCATGAAACTAGTATTAAAGTAGAAAATGTAACTCATGTAACAAGGACAGGCCAAACAAATTATATGACCAACTCATGTAACAAGAATTGAACAAATATTTATTTGACTGTAACTCTCATAGCAAAGAATGGACAAATTTGTATTTGCCTAACTCTTGTAACAAGGATTGAACACATTTGTATTTGCCTAACTCTTGTAACAAGGATTGAACACATTTGTATTTGACTGTAATGCGTATAACAAGGATGGACAAACAACTTATTATTTGACTAACTCATGTAACAAGGATTTAACAAATTTTTATTTGACTGTAACTCATTTAATAACATGGACAATGTTTAGACTAACTCATGTAAAGAAGAGTGAACACATTTTTATTTGACTAACTCGTGTAACAAGAATTGAACAATTTTTTTTACTTATTTACTCATGTAACATTAATGGATAAACAATTATGAAACAAGAATGGACAAGCAAATTTGTATTTGACTAACTCGTGTAACATTAATGGACAAAGACATTTTTATTTCACTTTTTCAAATCCATTGTAGTCTGGAACCAACAATGGATTATTCAACTGGAATAATCAGGTTAAAGCTTTAGACCTTTTTGACATGTACGTAGCATGTACAGCCATGTGGCACTAGTTGCAATGGAAATCATTATTAAAACAAGCATGGACTGTTTATTCTGCTGTGTCGATTGATAACAGAAGATAGCAGTGCCTTGTACAGGAGTAAAATCACAAGCATGTTTGCATCAGTGATGGAATTTCATGATTGCCAGTAATATGGAATATCATACAGTGATACCATTAACATTCATGATACAGGAAGTTACTAGTGTAAAATAAGAAGCCAAGTTTTGTATGTGGCCTCATCTTATACTCCGAATCGACTTATATATGGACAAAGGGTGGAAACTTTACAAAATTGGTGAATTGAAATTATAATCTGCGTATTTATAGACCGGAAAATATGGTACATGTAGGTTGTGCTGTTCTATGTCATTTTTTATACAACAGTATAACTTGCACCCTTCTACTTAATTGGTTGTGTAACTTGTAGCATTTCGTATATCATTCTTGTAGCAACCTGTATCTGTAATGTTCTTCTTCATCCATTATTATTAACCTTGTCTTTTACACTGACTTACTTATTCATTTGTACAACTTTTACTTTGTCATTGGTAGAATCTTGAAATCCTAGAATATGAGAGATTGTCTTGTAAACTGTCGAATTAAAAAAAGTTTTATTTGGAAAAATTGTTGACTTTGTTGAAAAACTGAACTTTACCCAGGACTTCATGCAAGGGATTGCAAAACATCAAACTGAATAAAATATATCATTTTTTTTTTTTAAATATAAAAATACATATTTTTCTTATTTTCTTAAATTTAGAAACTAATGATACATTAATAAATAGGATGAAATGTGGGATCAGATGTAGTGCAATGCTGATGCCATTTACAGATGTATTACTAATTCAGTAAGGAAAGTTACAGGAATTAGCTGTGTTTACATTTCAAGATGGGATCATTATCCATGTTACAGTTTGTGAAAGCATTGAAGATGGATAAGCAAGGCAATGTGCAAAACAATATGCAAAACATAAGATATGTAACAAAGTTATGGATATTTCCAGCATGGGGAAAAGCCAAAGACATTTGCATCAGTCAAATTGCCTGATATCAAATTGTTCTCAAGATGGTATTGTGCTTTTTTCTGAAACTTTCTTCTTACCTTTATCTGCAGAGATAAACAATAAACATATGAAGAAAGTTTCCTTTCTTTAAAAAAAATTCTTCTCGAAAACTATTGCATGTCATAGAAAATTCTATGAAAAGGTTTTATAAAATAATCCTCTTTAAATTAGCTCATGTTTGTTGTTTACTTCTATTATAGGCTCGTGATGCCAGTACTCAGTCCGAGGAACAGTTCCGACATGAGTTAGTGGCCCAGAAAAAACTCATAGCACTTTACAAGGTAAATACCCTTATATTATACATCTTCATGTACATGTACCGGGTATTTTATTGGTGAGCAAATGGTGTAACAAGATGTTGTCATTCTTAAAGATAAGGTTGTAAAGCCACTTGTTTAACAGGATGATCAAGCATGTTGACCTGTTTATCAGAACAATCAGGAATATATGCTGTCTGTTGGAACATTTGGCCATGTAGCTCTATCTGTGAACAATCAGTTGTTTAGATCTATTGATCAGAGTTATCAAGGGTGTATGCCTGTATATCAGAATTATCAGGGGTGTATGCCTGTATATCAGAACAATAAAGAATGGTGGCCTGTATATTAGGACAAGCATGTATGTTGGTCTGTCTATATATCAGAACAATCAGGGATGTAGGCCTTTTTATCAGAACAAACTGGGTTGTAGGCCTGTATATCAGAACAATCAGAGATGTAGGCCTCATTATCAGAACAATCGGAGATGTAAGCCTTGTTATGAGAACAATCTGGGTTGTAGGCCTGTATATCAGAACAATCAGAGATGTAGGCTTCATTATCAGAACAATCTGGGATGTAAGCCTTGTTATGAGAACAATCTGGGATGTAGGCCTTGTTATCAGAACAATTAGGATGTTTTCCTACAGACATGGCAACTTTATGATCTTACCATACATCTTACTGAAATGACCTGTTAATCGTGGTCTTGTTGAATACAAGCAAAGATGATGAAAACATAATCATCAGTGTGTCTGATGTGAATATTGACACCTAGCATTTGGTGGGCAAGGGACACTATCACAATTTCTAAGGGAAAAGAAAAATATTGTGAGTAATCTTTAATCTTTAATTTTAAAAAAAACCCTCAAAATGTAATTTATATAGCATACAGATCTTTGCTTCAGTTGACATGTTGATCCCTCATCTATTCAGTTATTGAAACAATGTTCAGCTTTTCATAGCCTTCGAGCAGGTAAGAAGTCATAATCCTCAAGTCTTGTTCCATCTAGACAGATATTCATTTAACACTTCAATCTATCTTCCAACTTAAGTAGATTTTGTAATTTTGTAGGATGATTTGTTTCAAGCATTCTCTGGGGGCCCCGAGTTGTCTAAAACGCTCCCCATTATGGATCACTGCCATCTCATCTCTGTCTGCATGGGTTCGAGTCTCAGATTTGGCTAATGTAGTTATGTGAGAAAGCTTGCCAGTGGGTCAGTGGTTCTTTCCGGGCTTTTCCCGGGTTCTTCCTCCATCAATAATACTGGCCGCCATTTATAGCCTATCATGTGCTGAAAAATGGCGTTAAACCCTACAACAACAAGTATTCTCCATAGGACTGGAAAACTACTTGGGATAGTTACCATATCTGCTTCTTCAGACCTGCCAACTCCCAATTTATCTTGGACCATCCTGGATTCACATGGACAAAAAATGTATACCAGAAAACATGTTTTTGCACCTACCATGTTTGGTATGTTTTGATCATTTTCGGTCCTAATCTGTTTTCTGGTTAAAACAGATAGTTATAGTTATTCATTTCTGGCATCAACAGCTGCTGATATGAAGTTGATGTATTGGATAATTTTTTTTGTTAAAAAATGTAATTTGGACCATGAAAATTTTCTTTAAAATGTTCAAATGTCAAGTTCACTACAGAAAGGAATATACTGAGGAATTTCCATTCATCTGGTCCATTTCAAAAGATGATACTTAAAATATCACTCTCCAACTCAAAACTGCCCCATGAAATACTGTCCTGGATTCAGTTGTCAGGTCTGCTTCTTTCACAAACTTCCATTCCTCAAGTGCAGTATGATATTGAAATTGTCCCACTGTTTTCATATTACAATAGTGATCAAGAATCATGTGAATTTTATCATTGTCATGTGATACTAAATGCTTCCCCTGCTGATAGGAGGGCGAGGATGTCTGTAGGAATTCTTGTCTAAGTTCATAACAAAATATAGTATGGCAGTGTCAAACAGAGCTCTCTGGCCTTGTCTGTTGATTATTTTGATGACCTTATTGAACTATTTCGCATCAACTTCATTAATGTTATCATTTGGAATCTTTAAACAGCTCTTACTCAATACGTCAAATTCGTCCATAGCAAGTCTTGCACTTGGACTGATGGTAGCTAGATTCATATCTTTGGTCTGAAATTTCCTGCTTAAGGCTGTTATGACAAGAATGATGTCCATTAGGGAATGTGTTATAATTCTTTGCTGCAAATGTCTTGTCAGGATTGGCTGTCTGCTTGCAGGACACGTTTAGGCATATAGATCTGTTGATTGGAGCAATCAGGCATGTAAGTCTGTTGATCAGAACAGCCAGCCATTTAGTTCAGTTTACCAGAGTAATCTGGGATGCAGTCCAGTCTGTCAAAACAGTCCTGCATTAACTAAGCAAGTGCTTGTTCATAGAGGTCTGTTCCCCCCCCCCCCCCCCCCCCGATAGAGAAAATGACAGCTTGGTTACTCATTTGCATTCCATATATTGACTTGAACTGATAAAAAGTTAAAGAAAAGCAGGAGTAACAAAATCATGATGTTATGTGTATCTATAATAAAAATAATTCCTGACTTAAGTTGTAATGATTATTTATAGCTAAAGTTTGTGTACATATGTAGGTTCTATTTTAAGATGTTAAAGTGACAAAATTGTTTAGGATCTATAAAAGGCAATGACCAAATTACTGATAATAATATTAGTAGTAAACAAGTTGACAAGTTTAGGGTAGATTCTCATTGGCTTGTGGGACTAGTTGGCTTCTTTGAGATAAGTTATTTCTTATTGGATGGTTTAGTTCAGATGGGTTATTTTACAATGTGGGATATTTGTGAATTGTCACATAGGAGTAGTAGCAAAATCCATCTCCACCTTCTATGCTTAGATATAAGTATTGTACCAGAACCTGGAAATTATTTATCAATCTAATTTCTTATGTTCTTGTTGTAACATCAATCAGAACATATAATAAATTTTGTGTGTTGGATATTATTTGAGAGGAAACATCTGTTTTCCTTCTTCATTGGAATTACAAAGAGCTCTTGGGACTAAAATATTATTCTGGGACTATTGTGAATTATTCAAAGGAATTGTGGACTATGCCATTCTGATACATCGGGACTGTTGGTAGACCAGTGCATTTGAGGATCTAAAACTCATTTAGAACATTGGATTCTTTTGGACTTGAATTTTACTTTTTTAGAATTAGTTTGGATTCACTTCATAATACATAAAGTTCCTCTTATGTTTTCATTTTATAACTCTTGATAATTTAACTATTTGTTATGCTTTACAAAACTTGTTGGTTCTGCTTCTTTCTTACTTAATTTATGACCATAGAGTCGTAATAATGTATAACTTATGTTAGAGAAGTTGCGTTGTGTTGTAACTGCTTTGTCTGCAATCTAAGACACTTTTTTTTTAAAAATCACTTGCATTTACTGTTTTTATTGTGTCAGAATTCCACTGAAGAGGCTGACAGTAAGGTGATAGAGTTGACAGGAGCTGTTGATGAACTTCAGAGACTTCTCAAAGAGGCATCAGATGGTGAGTCCAGTAATAGTCAAAAGGTTCATTTTTATCTCATCTGCATAGACAAAGGTAGTACATCTTTCGATATCTTTAACATTAACCTTTTTAAACCTGATAATTTTATAGGCACCATTTTGTATTATGCTGAAATGCTGTTAGATCCTACACATACATACTAGACTGGTGATAGAATTTCTCAAGCATTCATTTTTTTCACATGATAAATACTGACATACTAAAATTTTGTGTATGAGAAAATGGCTCCATTTCTGGAATTTTCTGTTCTGAACCTATCTTTGTTATACCTTACTCCTTATTAGCTACATTTTGTTTAATATTTTTATTTTCGGAGTAATCACTTAAATTTATTGCCAAATTACGTATTTCTACATGTTCCTTTGTAAAGAAATTGAATTAGAAACATCATTTCTTCAACCTCAAAAATATCTAACAAAACAATGTAAAGTAAATCTGCAGGCAATAAGAACAACCCTCTAATTTTTCAGTCTCCAAATTTTTGTTTTTATAAGTCTTCCCAGGAACTAAATTTCATATAACTAATAGCACCAAAAAATGGTTTACACACAATAACATCAGTCATACATCTCTTACTTGGACAGAACATTGTGGAATGCTTGCATTTGTGGTAAGAATGAAGCATGTTGATTGTGATGTCAAAGGTTCCTGTGACTGAAACAGGAAACTTAAATTACATTGGTTCCACACCACATGCCTTCCTTAAACTGTAGGAATATCTTGCACTCCATTAAACATAGCAAAATTGTGGTCCAAACGTCATAGATCAAGGTTAACTGTAACATACCTGGAACAACATTGTGGCTAGCTTGCACTCGGAGTAAGAAAGAAGCCTGTTAATTTGGACAAAATATCAAGGTTACTGACTTGTTGAAAAAATGTTTGTTCCAGCAGAAAAATTCCACTTCACAACCATGTACCTTACAGAAGGTTGTGAGTGGTATGCATTTTGGGTAGGAATGATCAAGTCACTGTGACAAAAGGTTGAAAATTGCTGTCCCTTTTGTCTCAGGATTTTGTCTTTATTAATCACTAGTGGTCTTGTGTTCTTTATCTCTTTCTTAATCCCCAGTTGTCTCAGGTTCTTTGTCTTTATAAGACTCGAGAATTTAGAATAGGCATGATGTTCCCTTCTGCATTTCGTATAGAGGTGACTAATGAAGACAGTAACTTTAATGGTTAGTACACTTTACTTGCTACTGATAGGTTGCAGGATAGAATCCTGCCATTGGATCAGCACATGTCAGCTATCATGGTGCGTCTTTGGCCAATGCACTGTGTTGCCATGCAGTATATTTCCAAAATCTGATCATTCATTGGCTCACCTTGGATAAGGTAGCCATCTTGTGGCCGTCAATATCTGATTTGATTGTTAGTACCATACACATGTAGTCCTCTGTTTTAGTTCAATCTTTTATGTTTCAATGTAGTCCTCAGTTTAAGTTCATTCTTTTATATTTCAATGTAGTCCTCGGTTTAAGTTCATTCTTTTATATTTCAGCTCAATCGCAATTGGAGGAGCGGAAGAATACAGAGATTCAAGAACTGCAAGATGTCATCAGGCAGAAAGGTCAGTTTACCATAGTAGTGCATATATGATTTTGTGCACAATGTGAATGATATATATCCAGATCTGCTTAGAATTTATTCATACAGTGAAAATTTTATCTAGAATAAGTCTGAGTGTGGGAGCAGAGATGACCAAGAACCAAAAACATATTGTAATCACTGGTGATGCAAAACAACATACTCTCCAATTCACTCATTTCTGCCAATGTAAAAGGAAATTATATATGTCCTCTGCACATAAACAAAAGGTTGAATATAACTTATGTGGTTTGGAATCTGCTTCTGCACCAGTTTTGTACTAGTGTTTTTATGATCCCGTTGGCATGATCGGTCACTGATTACAAACATTAATGTAAAAGGAGACATTCCAAAGTTGTTTCCCATGTGTGACTCGAGTCCTTAAAATAAGTTGTAAAGGGTAAGTATCATTTTATAGCAATTGTTCACCATTTGTATAGATATGGGTATTGATATATTGATTAATCATTCGCCCCCTAATGATTGTCTTTCTTTGTTACAAAGGCATGACTTGTTGGTAGTGAATGTACCACTAACATAATTTTGTGGAAGTATTATTGAAGAAAGATATTGTAAATATTGGTATTTATAGCATACACCCATATTTGCAATGCATTTTATGACTGGTGATCTTGTTGAAAGTATTTAATTTGGATGAGTATTGTACCCAAGTGATTGTGGTAGCTTGTATTGCTAGATACTTTCTTGTTTTAGACTGAGGTTACTTACATCCTGCTACTTTCTTGTCTTGGACAGCTCTGTTACTTACATCCTAGTAGATACTATTTTTGACAGTTACAGTCCTTACATGCTTGCTCATTTATTGAGCCCATCTGCGCATACCGTATTTTCGCGCATATATCCCGCACACGCAGATAATCCGCACCCTCATATAGCCCGCTGGTTTTGGGGTTTTGTGTAAAAAATCGTTGGCATAACCCGCACCTTTGTATAACCCGCAACCATAGATATATTTATACAGCTACAATCGGAAATGAAATCAATTACAGGATCACGAGGCTTCGCTGATGTAGCAAACTGCGATTCTGTTTTCCGTTTTGGTGACAAAATATACCATCTGGTGATATTTGTGGCGACACCAATTTTGGCTGATAAAAACCGTATATACAGTCTTGCGTTTGGAGTAGAGAAAATCAAAGGCACCATGACAGGAAACAATGTACTGGAATATATTGTTAAAATAACAAGTCCTTGTCTCATACTGGCAAACCACACTAACAGTGCACTGTTATATCATAATCCGCTAATGATGATATCTGGCCTTATTACTTTATGCAACTGACTAGTTAAAATCCGAATCCGCAGAAGGCGGAAACGTAAAATGAGTACAGTCAAGTAGATGACACTAATTTAAAAACAAATACCAGATGGAAGAAGAAAAAATACGTTTGCTGACACTTCAAAGAGAACTGATTACCTTTGAGGCACTGATATATACTAAACAAATAAAACAAATCTGTTTCAATGTTCTACAATTATCTGAAGTTGCCGCAGCAATAACAAACAGGTATTTCTTTGACCCTTCAACTGGAGCCTTTAGCGGCGCCATCATCAAAGTAAGCCGACGACCTTTGCTCAATAAAAGTCAGCAAAAAACACGGTGCACTTTGCTTGTGTGCATAGGCTGTCTATAGGAGCTGTGCCTCAACTACAGGCTACATAAACACGGACATTTCTAAATAATCTTGTATTCTTGTGAAGTGTAGATTCGAGTTTAAATAATTTCTTTCTGTTTAATTTAAAAAATGCCGAAACGAAAGTCTTACACAGCCGACTTCAAGCTAACTGCCATTGCGTATGCTGAAGTGCATGGCAATAGAGCCACAGGCAGAAAATTTGATATTGATGAGAGTGTAATCCGAGGTTGGAGAAAAGAAAAAGGAACGTTGGAGAAGATGAATCCACGAAAACGTGCTCGTCGCGGACCTAAAGCAAAGTGGTCTCACCTTGAAGCTGACCTGAAGCAGTGGATTGTGGCCCAGCGGTAAAATTAGGTACCGTAGTTATTTCGATTGAAAACAGAAAATATTGATTATGAAAACGTGACGGATACGAAATTTTAAGTTTTTATCCCGAAATGTTGATTTGGTCCCGATACCGTAAGTTGTTGTAAAGTCACCGTAGTAGCCATAATATCCAACCCTAGCAAAACAAAACTAGAACAATATATGTTATGTAGTTACGTTTTTCAAACAATATATTGAAATATCATTATGTGTAAAAAAAATTGTGATATAGCCCGCACCCTTATATAACCCGCACCACCCCTGCGGGGTTTGTAAAATCTGGTATAACACGCGGGAAAATACGGTACTCATATCTGCCATTGCATAACAGACAGCTTAGGCCCTGATGTACATATGCCTTATGCTACAGCAGTTCAGGATCTTTGTTGTTTTGTAGTTTGATTGGAGTTATAATTGAGTATTCATTACATCCTGCTAAATACTATCTTGTCTTTGACAGCTCTGTTACTTCCTGTTTAGTTTTAGTTTTTGACAGCTCTGTTACTTACTTTTTAGTTTTAGTCTTTTTGACGGCACTGTTCCTTGCATCTTAGATTTAGTTCCTTTAAGTTTCCTTTTTTCTCGTATAAAAATTAATATGTTGGCTAGATATCACTTTAAATTGTTCTTTTTTTTAGTAGACTGTAGTATATTTGAATGCTGAGGAAAGTTCACAAAGTTCAGTGACAATTCTCTACATTGATCAGAATCTTATTTCTTTGGTCTCAAAGTATTGAGGTTCTTGGCCGTAATATGTTTATCATATAGGTAGAAATGACAGGTATCCAGCTGGCTTTAATAAAGCTGTCGCCCCAGAAATCCCTAACCTCAATTTGATGTCGCCAGTTTTAAAAAAAAAGTCACCATTTTCAAAATACAGTAATATCCACTTATCTGGACATCCTCAGGACCAAGTTAACATTGTAGACATAAGCGGATGTTTAGATAAATGGATGTGGTTGGGTGTTTGCAAAATTAAATTGAAATTTTGCATACAAGTGAAATTTTTACAAGATGACCAGTCATCATTGACTAGGATTTAAAAATGGAAATTTTCATTAAATGAAGACAACTAATCTGAATACATTTGTATATTGACCACTTAATTGGTGTAGTACATTCCACAATGTGTTAGATAGTATTTCATCATATGTTTAGAAAATTCGCATATCTGTCAAATCAAGTTAGAAAACACAACTAAAACATATATAAAAATGTAGTCCTTGTTTGATCTATATTCTATTGTCAACAAACACGTTTCCCAAAACAATTCACTCTGATATTTATTATTCTAGTAGCACATAGTTGTTTATATGCTACATGTACATGTACTTAAATTGGCCTATATTTTGGGCAGCCAGAGACAACTACCATGATACCGAGGCTACCATGGGGATGAGGCTGTTCATAGGGTTGTGAATAATGAAAAAAATTCACATCCTTGTGAAATGTCCTATCTTCATTTAACTCTACGGCTAGATATCTATTGTTTCAAAGTATTGAAACTTTACTTTGGGTTGTGAATCTAAGCATTAACTTCTTATAGCAAACAGGAAACTTTCACCAACAATATGTTCCAATCACTATGAAAAATGAAACTGCTTTTGTTAAAGTGTTTTGCTAAGTTTCTTTGATCAAAGGTGTCACTTGCTTTGATGAAGGTTCATGTGTTATTGAATGTGCTGCAAAAGTCGCTCTTTGAAGGACCAAACAAAATGCCTTTTATGGCTGTGGCAACACCAACATTGACAGTTCTTTTCATTTGCTTAGTAAATATTCAGGATGATCAATGCTTCAAAGGTAATTGGTTTTCTTTGAAGTTTCAGCAAAACCATTTTGTCTGGTAAATTTTTCAAAAAGGAAAAAAAATTGCCATTGTCTGGTACATTGTAGTCATTCTTGTTCCCAATTTCAGAGATGGTCCATTGTAGCTAGTCAGGTAGCATAACTATTTTGGGTTATATTACAGCACAGAGTACTAAGACCAGATATTAACATAAGATTTATGATATAACAAGGACGTGTTTGTGCGGTTTGTTGATATGGGCAAGGATTTGTTTATGTTACAATAGATTCCAGTGCAATTTTATATTCAACTTTGCAGTTTCCTGCCATGTTACCTTTGAATTTCTCAACTTCAGACCCTAGAATGTATGTACAATTTGTTGTTACCAAAAATCTTTAGATGGCTTATTTTGTTGTGAATAAGGGAAAAAAATCACAATTTGCATCAGTGGCGAAGTCCAGTGTGATCCCTGAATAATTTTGCTGTAGTAGCATCGAGAAGGACAATTTCATGTTGCAGATGAATATTCCTGTGCATTTATTTTCAGAGGAAAAAAACAGGAGGCTGGAACAAGAGCTTGTAAATGCCAATGAACTTCTAGAGGCAATGAAAATTAAGGGTAAGATCCTTTTGACCAAAGTTTCAAATGTTTATACTTTTCTTTCGTCTTTCATCTTCATTTCCTGTTGAGCTAGTAGTCTGTATTTATATTTAAAGAAAGCTATGTCACTAAAGATATTATACCTACAATGCTTTGACTTCTTAGAATCGACATATTTTTAATTGAAAGATTTGCTGATCCGGAGACCCAGAAATGGATAATTTAACAAATCTGCATTTTATTTGTATTTCATTTTTAATCTTGTCATTTTAATATATCCACCATTTTATCAGAGTATGTTATACAGAGACTCTATCCGGTTTTGTCTAATCTGCATGATAATTTAAGTTTTACAGAATGTAATGGCATTAAATTTACAGGATAACTTGAACTTGGGGTAGAGGAAAAATGTATTGATTCTGGGATCAGAGGTCTTGGTCACTGACTGAAAGAAGATAAATGTTTCTACTTGGTAACTGTTGCTCTCCACCATCAATAATTAACTGTAGATAGCTTGCACTTGGGACAAGAAAGAACCCTATCAATTATGTGATCAAGGAAGCATAGACTGAAAGTAGAAAAATGGTACAGTCACTTTAGTTCTCCACCACCTTCAGGTGCCAAACTTTGTGATTGGCTTGCACTTGGCGTAAGGAAGAACAATATCAGTTTAAATCATGGTCACTGGCTGCAGAAGAATGTGGTTTCTGCAGTATCTTCTTGTTCACAGACCTAAATTAAATTGTGTTGATGGCATGTGGAAGAAGCATACTGATTTTGGTGTCATAAGGTCAGATGTCTTGGTCACTGAATGAAAGAAGGAAAATGGTTTTTGCATAATAAACTTGATTAATGAACCTTGACCAATATTTGTGGAGGGCTTGCACTTAAGATATGGAATAGGTCGTTTGATTATGGGGTCAAAGGATCAGGATTATTGTTGAACAAAGAAATTGGCTTTGCAGTATAACTTTTATTCTAGCCCATTTTGTCCTGCTTACCAATTTCTCCTTTGAATATGTTCCCCAATCACATTACTTTAGGGATATTAGCCTGCTACCTCGCGAATCCAGTCCTACCAAAAGACGAAAATTCGTCTTTCCTGTCTATGTCATATAGACAAAGGGCAATAACTCTTGCCCCTTACCTCCCCTTGCTACCCGCTAGGTGTCGCTGTTTCTTTAGTTTTTTAGCTTCGCTGTACGCGAAAACACGTACAATTAGACCTCCAATGAATCCAAGCCATCTTAGTGTAAATTCTGACCATCCGAAGTTAAATTTGGAATTACTGTGTTGGATAATCATTCCTCTACAGGTCGTATACATTATTTTACAATATTTTCCAATTTGAGTGACTTTGTCACCTTTTCTAGACTTCGGACCAGGTTGCAACGTGGTCAAAAGCACGCTTATGGCGGTACTAGCATGTAATACATGTAGCACTCAATAATTTCGCTTATTCCGTATGTAACGTTTACGATATTAGCGACTAATAACGTGCTGCATTGATAATTTGTGCTTTATTTATCTTCTTTGACGTTTCAGTAGACTTAAAAAAAAGTCTTTGAACGACCAATTTGCGACTATTTAATGGCGGACTTCGTGTTGTAGTCACGAATTCACGCGACACTTAATCATTTCGCTTCCTCCGTTAGTTACGGTTATGGAATAGCGACTTAATAGCGTACTGAATTGTTAATTTGTGCTTTGTTTATCTTCTTTTCTGTTTCAGTAGACTTCGTCTCTGAACGACCAGTTGCGACTATTTAATGGCGGAATTTCGTGTTGTAGTCACGAATTCACGCTACACTTAATCATTTCGCTTCCTCCGTTAGTTACGGTTATGGAATAGCGACTTAATAGCGTACTGAATTGTTAATTTGTGCTTTGTTTATCTTCTTTTCCGTTTCAGTAGACTTCGTCTCTGAACGACCAGTTGCGACTATTTAATGGCGGAATTTCGTGTTGTAGTCACGAGTTCACGCGACACTAAATCATTTCGCTTCCTCCGTTAGTTACGGTTATGGTAATAGCGACTTAATGGCGTGTTGAATTGCTAAATGTGCTTTGTTTATCATCTTTTCGTTTCAGTAGACTTCGTCTTGAACGACATATTGCAACACGCTCACGGCGATAACTAGTGTGGTCATTAAGAGTTAACATGGCACAGAATAATTTGACTACTCCGTTAATAACGGTTATAGTATTATCGAATTAATAATATGCTGAATTTTTTAATTTGTGCTTTGTTCTCTTCTTTTGTCGTTTCAGTAGCAAAGTCGACAACGAAGGCATGAATGGCAAAATGGGTGTTGGCAATGTGGAAATGGAGGAAATTATGTTGAAATGGTTTAGGCTGCCCAGTGGATGTAAATTTCACCGCAGGTCCGTGCATGGCTTTCGGGCCTGTAAGTCCGGACGCATGGAGTCTAGGCTGGATCAATTGGATCCATTTTATTATGCACTTTCGCCGGTCGTCCAGCCGACACCGTCAGTTCAGCCGGCACTTCAGCAGGCACCAACTGGCACTAGCCGTCCATCCGGCACCGTCCGTTCAGCCCAAATGGCACCGGCCGGCCAGCCGACCTTCCAGCCTGCATCAACAGGCACCAGCCGTCCACCCGGCAATGACCGTTCAGCCCAAATGGCACCGGTCGTCCAGCCGACCTTCCAGTCGGCATCAACCTACACCGGCCGTCCATCCGGCAACGATCGTTCAGCCCAAATGGCACCGGTCGTCCAGCCGACCTTCCAGCCGGCATCAACCTGCACCGGCCGTCCATCCGGCAACGACCGTTCAGCCCAAATGGCACCGGTCGTGCAGCCGACCTTCCAGCCGGCATCAACCTACACCGGCCGTCCATCCGGCAACGACCGTTCAGCCCAAATGGCACCGGTCTTCCAGCCGGCATCAACCTGCACCGGCTGTACATCGGATTTACGGAGATTATAGTGATGTACCCGTCAGTCAATCTGTACTACTGGTTACATATCACTACCATGAGAGAGATGTTATAGATGTATCTCCGTCCAATCAGACCATTCGAGAGGCAGGTGCCGGTCATAGCCGGACCTTCGCCGACATTCCGGCCGACCATATACCAGACAAATCAGTCGGTATTGCCGGTGTACACCTTCCGTCACGTCAAATACGTGACGGTGTGATTTTAAAACAAGGGAGAATTAGTGACATTATCAGAGATGACGGAATTGAGTTATCTATGCCACTTGGTATGCGCTACCCAGATATGGCAGCTTTACCAGAACAGGACTTTCAGGCCGACCATTCGCCAGTTCAATCAGCCGTTAGTGCCGGCCATCCATATGTTCACGGCTTCTCCACAAGGGAGATTTAGTGAAAGTGTCAATTATGACAGAATTGCGTCATCTAGGTCACCTGGTATGCTGTACAGATATGCAAGCTGTACCAGGACCAACATTCCCTCTGAGCGAATGGTAGATGGGTGCACAGTGCTAGCCGCACTACATAAACATTATGTAATTATTATTACCTTCCAGCCGGCACCAACCGGCACCGGGCGTTCATCCGGCAATGACCGTTCAGCCCATATGGCTCCGGTCATCCAGCCGACCTTCCAGCCGGCACTAACCGGCACCGGGCGTCGATCCGGCAATGACCGTTCAACCCAAATGGCACCGGTCGTCCAGCCAAGCTTCCAGCCGACACTTGCCGGCACTGACAGTCCATCCGGCTCCGGCCGTCCAGCCCAACAGGCACCGGTCGTCCAACCGTATGGAGATTTTAGTCATATACCAGTCCGTCCGACTGTACCGCTGTACCAGCACGGGGACTTTTATCATACCGCAATCCGCACAAATCGGATTGACGATGATTCTAGTGATGTTTCCGTCTGTCAATCCGTACTACCGGTTACATATCACTACCATGACACAGATGTTGGCGATGAATCTCTCGATCCAACCCGACCATTCGAGCGGTCGGTGCCGGTCATAGCCGGCCCGTCGCAGACTTTCAGGCCAAACATATGCCAATCAATTCATTCGGCATTGCCGGCCGTCCATAGGCTAACAGCTCATCCACAAGGGAGAGTGAATGCCTTTATCAGAGATTACGGAATCGAGTCATCTATGCCACCTGGTATGCATTACCCCGATATGGATGCTTTACCAGAGCAAGATTATGCACATAGTGAGTGCGATAAATCGCAGGCAAATCAGCTGTATGCAGATCCAACTATGGAACGGACTGAGTTCAGCTTCAAAGCCGCAGTGGAGGAAATTTATAGGGTGTTGAGGCCCCTTCAGAATGCCCTCCACCTCCTGCTGCCATTACCGACTATAGGGTTAGAGCGTCAGTCGATCTGGATGAGGGGGAAGAGACTCTATCCTTCCGCCTCCTTCCCCAGTCGACAAAAATTAAGGAAATTAATGACCGTCTGTCGACACGTATAGGGGATCCAGGAAATGCTAAGGCGTTCTTTTCTGAAAGCCAAGTACCAGCGTCGTTTTCAGGTCGATGGTACAAATCTCACTCCGATGCGTTCAGTACTGAGGTCCTGGCTCGGGATAAAATATGGCAGCAGTCCATATGTCTGCGGCATTGTCTTATAAAGTGGACAAAACTGTGTTCAATGCCACGTCCAAGCTGGTTCGAAATGTAGTCGCTACGTCTTCACTGTTAGACCTAGCCTCCCTAGCCATTTTCAGGATCGCTGAAAAATCTGGCAATGAACATGCTTGGGAATCGACGGCCCGGTTAGCTAGGGTTCTTAACAGGGCAGCTCACCATTCCATGGCCAATGCACTGACTGCTTCTGCCAACCTAGTTCTGATACGTCGTGACGCATGTCTGAAGGGCACGTCGCTTAAACCCCATCATAAGCTGGATAGATATGACCGATGTACATTTCACGTCCCTATCCCACGAGTAGCGGACATTCTCCGTTGTGCTTGTCGGGACTCTGCTTATCAGTTCCATGTCATACCTTTTGGCCTTAATTTAAGCCCTTGGGCTAGTACCAAGGTTATGGATTACGTCGTCACCCTGTTCCGCTCGACTTCATCTATTGCGTCGGCAGTATATTTGGACGACATCCTCCAGAAACATCTGTCAAGTTCTACTCTGCTCAAAGGCAGAAACGATCTTATATCACTTTACATCATATAGGCTTTCTCGTAAACTGGATAAAGTCTGATCTCTGTCCAATCCGGATTTTGGTCCATCTGGGTGTGGAGTTTCTCCCGATCTGAATCTGGTAAGGCTTCCTCGAGTTTGCGATCATCCAGATAATTGCACTCGTAGAGTCCGTTTCCGACAGGATGCGCATTTTAGCGAGAGAGTTGCAGATCCTCGGATTATTCAATGCGGCAGCAGACTTGATCCCGCTCAGCTGTCCTTTTATGCGCCCTTTACAAAGGACGTTGCTAGCATAATTGCGCCCTTTTCAAGTCCCTTCGATCACAGAAAACAGTCATGCTCACGCCAGAGATACGATCATTCTTGAGTCAATGGCACAACCCCTGTAGGCTGTCCACAGGGATTACTCTGGAGATACCCCAAGCGGGGATAACGGTATGTTCCGCCACTAATACCTACGGTTGGGGTGCCCACCGGTTGCCAGACTTTGATACTGTCAGCGGCACGTGGGTGCCAGGGGCGAGCCCCTTTCCACATCAACCTTTCAGAAATAATGGCTGTCATCAATGCCTTTCATTTCGGGCAGGATCAACTCTTATTACAAACTGCCCTCATTATGTCAGACAACATTGTGGTGGTGCCTTGCCTCAAAACAAGGGGACACCAATCACCAGACCTGTGCATTCTGAACTGGCAGTTTCTACATTGGTTCGACAATCTCCACCTCAATGTACAATTCAGACACATTCTTGGCAGACTCAATGTCTTGGCTGACACTCTATCTAGTCATTCACATAGAATGGTCACTCCATCAGTCGGACTTTCTTCCAATTGACACACTTTGGGGACGTCCGATGATTGATCTTTTGCAACAAGGTGGAATCGCAAGTTCTCCACCTTTCATCTCACAGGTTCCAGACCCAGAAGCTTGGGTCGTGGATGCTCGATCAATCACCTGGGAAGGGTTGTGGTCATTCTCCTACCCTCCCACGGTCTTGGTACTGAAATTAATCCAGAAGTTAAGGGGTCAGAACTGTCAGATGGTTCTGATTGCCCCTCTCAGATGGAACAACTCCTGGGTCTCCGATCTACTCAATCTAGGCGATAGATCTACCCAGGAAGATTACAGTCAGCACAAGTATTCACAAGCAACCGCGGCCAGGGGTGTTTCACCCCTGTCCGGACCGTCTTTATGTTTAAGCTTGGCTCTTGTCCAGACAGCCTTGCAAGACAAACAATTTAAATCTTTGATTGCGGAGAGAACCTCGAGAGCAAGAAGGCCCTCTAATCTGAAGGTTTACGAGGGCAAGTGGCATGTTTTCAGAGACTGGTACCATATCATTCACATTGTTCCTCTGAGTGTCACAATCCCTCAACTGGCCAACTTTTCTCTGGCTTTTCGAGGAGAAACAGCTGGCTCCAGTTATTCTCAAATGCTACCGCTCCATGGTATCAGACACATTCCGCCATTCTGGTACATGTGCTATCAGCCATGACAAAGATTTGTCAGATCTTTTAGACATTTTAAAAATTCAATCGACTTATATCCCTCACCCTGTTTCCAAATGGAATCTGTCCTGGGTTTTAACATGACTCAATTCAGACAGTATTGAGTCTTTAACCCACGATTAGTTAAAGCTACTATCATACAAATTGGGTTTCTTGGTAGTCCTAGCTTCAGCATGCAGGGTGAGCGAGTTACATGTCCTTTCTAGTGACCCGAACTCTCTTCCGTTCCGATCAGAGGGTTTGATGGTCCTCTTGACGCAGCCAGGCTTCGTAGTCCAAAATAGATTACCATACATTGGCGATCAACGAGTCGTCATTAGCTCGCTTTCTTTATAGATAAGTCAGGATCAACAGCCATGTAAGATCCTGTTTGTGCACTCTAGCACCATTTCAATGCATAGAGGTGAGTCAGGTCACATACAAGCACCTCTTTCTTCTGGTGATAGCTGGGATATGAGATATCACCATTCAAGCCCTTGCGTCATGGCTGTAGTGGGTTATACGCTCGGCGTACTCTGAGAATTCGCAAATCAGTCACCTTATAGAAGCTGTTGGCTGACATGCAGAGTCAACCTTCTACAGTTTTATCTTCAAGTTTGTACTCGCAGAGGCAAACATTGATTCTAGTAGGTCCGGTGTTGGGCAGCCCAGACGCCCACCAGACCCATGTGCAACAATCAGCACAGCCTATTAGCTTCGCTGGATTCGCCAGATAAATTTTCGTAGGTAAGAAGATTTCAATAACTATCTTCTTAACCGTATAAAGGGGTCACATATCACGTGACCCTGGGCTGTGTTGCTGATTGAAAATTAGGAGACCGGGTTATCATTCACATGGGGAATCCAACCATCATTCCGTAGAGGATACCCGGGGTGGAGGTCGGGTGCTCTGCATTCCCTCCTCCTATTACTTATTCTCCTAAAGTAATGTGATTGGGGAACGTATTCAAAGGAGAAAGCAAATTTTGTAGTAAATTATGTTTCTCCGAGAATACTTACCCAATCACATTACTAAGAAACCCTCCCAACCACCCCGCCATGCGAGCATCCTCGTGTTTTATATACCGCTCAGCTTAAAAACTAAAGAAACAGCGACACCTAGCGGGTAGCAAGGGGAGGTAAGGGGCAAGAGTTATTGCCCTTTGTCTATATGACATAGACAGGAAAGACAAATTTTCGTCTTTTGGTAGGGCTGGATTCGCGAGGTAGCAGGCTAATATCCCTAAAGTAATGTGATTGGGTAAGTATTCTCGGAGAAACATAATTTACTACAAAATTTGCTTTCAACTGCAGTGCCTGATTCCTTAGAAGCAGTTTTAAATACATTATGGTAAAACGAGCATCATACAGCAGCAGCAGCAGCATAAATTGTGATGACCTTCACTATGTTAACTAAAAACGTAACATTTCTTTTGAAAGCATTCAAAGTTCAGCTTCATTCTCCATCGAAAGTGCATGAAGCCATGTATCATCTATTTCATCAACTTTTTCAATTCTAACCCATCATTTAATCAATATTATTATCATCAGAATCATCTAAATCATCAACTTCAGTGTTGCTTCCCCCCGCTATCATCATCCATGTTTACTTGTTGTTTGTTGTCCATCATTTTATAGATTGATTTTCAAGTCAACAATTTCTTTTCCCTCCATGTTTTTTTTAATTATTTCACTGCACGTGCGTGCTTTAACCATTTCCTGTGTTGTGAAGAAGTACACAAATATTTGTGATGTAGAACACGTTTTTCTAGAGACACTACACATATGTAGTAAAGAATGACCGCAGTCGTATTCAGGATACAGTGTGATACTATTAGGCATTATGACTAGTTGTGTTTAAGATAAAATGGGTTAAATGTTTTTTGTGACATTTTTTTGTATGGTAACTGTAGCTCTCCACCATCAATAGTGCCCATACATTTTTTGTATGGTTAGATGCATGTTCTTTCTGTGACGTTCTGTAACCTGACTTTGTGGATGGCTTGCTCTACTTTAATAAAGGAAGCTGTAAATTCTGGTGTCTAGAGGTCAGAGGTTATGGACAAATTTGACCAAACTGCTAAATGGAATTCCTGCTAAAATCAAAGAAGAGAACACTTTTACAAATAATGATCAATATTTTTCACATAGTTTGGCATTGTGGATATTTAGAACAGCTGATTATTAATCATACACAGGAAAGACTTTCCAGGGGACATCATTGGATATACAGACAGAACACATAAAGGCACTTAAGATACTTTTCAAACTTTTAGAACATGAAAAGATTAAAACTAAATTAATTCAATGAGATTAATTAGATACTTCGTTTGAGACGTTGCATGCCGCTTACATGAAGTCAGCTGATAAATTATGGGATGTTTGCAAAGACATCTAGCCAAGTAGAGACCTTTGTTGTTTGACCTTAGCTAGCAGATATTCTAGCACTTTTACTCAATGTATTATGACAACGGTTGTTAAAGAATCCATTTCATGGTACTATTTTCAAATTACTATACTGCCTTTTACATAATGAAACATAAATGATATGATATACTCATGTATTTAAATAATGAGGTGTGTGTAATTACTTCTGTAGGTTTTGTTATATTTTGTAACATTACTCCATACCATCTGTCTGTTTATTATAGGTATGAGTGAGGAGAAAGTGGAATCCATGTTCCCAACAGCTGCCACCACCAGTAAAATGCTTAAATCAGGAATGTCTCTTACACAGGTGGGTCTTTGTCTTTCTTCTGACACCATTCTTAACAATACATAAAAGGGGTCCTGAGTGACAAAGTGGTCAAAAGCGCTCTCCGTTACAGATCACTGCCATCTTACCTCTGTCTGCATGTGTTCGAGTCTCAGATTCGGCTAATGTGGGTATGGGAGAAAGCTTGCCAGTAGATTTTCGTGGGTCGTTGGTTCTTTCTGGGGTTTTTCCCAGGTTCTTCCTCAAGCATTAATACTGGCCGCCATGTATAGCCTATCGTTTGCTGAAAAATGGCGTTAAACTATACAACAACAACAACACATAAACTATATTTGTGTCTAGCTTGAATTAATCTTGTGGTACAGAATTATATACAGTTTTCATTATGAGATTCTATGATTATTTATATATATAGCCCAGGACTGGATTGATCATTAATTTGCTAGAATTAAAATGTTTATTGATTGTTAGGCAGCTAGTAACTGATGGTGTTGGGAAATTAAAAGGTCATTATATTTCTAATGTTTCCTAATCATGTGTTTAGTTTAACATAATAGGTATGTTTTACTTGAGACAAGTTAATATGTCATTTAAAGGAAAACTGGCAATGGGCCAGTGAAAATTAATCATTGTATTAAATAGTTTGAAAGTTAAATGTATAAAAGATGATATTGGGGTTTGGGATGATTAATATGGTTCATTTTATTTTTCAGATATACAATGAATATGTTCAAGCCACTGATGCCTTAATATTGGAAAAAGAGGAGAACAAACGACTGAATCACTATCTGGACCAGATATTACAGGTTAAGATTATAAACTTATGATTATGGTCAACTACAACCTCCTTTACTCCGCTAACATTTAAAAAAAAAAAAAAGGAAACAAGGTTTCTCCATTCCCAAGCCTCCCAATGACTTTTGTTGACTTTCCACCCCAACCACTTGCTTTGCTGATATCTCCAGACTCATTTTCTTAGCATGTGGATTGGTTTTTCCAGAAAATAAAGGGGTGTTCCAAGTTGTTTTGGAAAGATTTTTGATTTCATTTATCCAACCCCCTTTTACTTCAGCTATCCTCTTCCATGATGGACTTGTAGACCTGCCAAATCCTACGATTTTGCCATAAGTCATACCCTTAAAATATGGACTTACAAAAAATCCAGATAATTGATTCATCTGTGTTTTATTTGGATACAGATTTCATATTAGAATTAGTGAACCAGATTAACTTTACAGCAGCACCCCAGATGCTTTAAATCCACACATATTTGTTTATGTGAAGCATCTGCATGATCAAACTTGATCATACAATTTTAAAAATGGTGTGATGAAAGTGAAATGTTTAAGAGGAAATGGAAAATAAACCTCTAGAAAGTGTTAATAATCAACACATAAGAATAAAATGGAATATTCTGATTCTTGTGAATAAAAGATGAAAAGGACACAATTATGTTTATTTTTAATCACATGCCAAATGAGTACTTCTCGTGACGGGATAATTGATTGCAGTCGTCATATGAAATGGATAAAGAACTTCCAAGAATTATGTCCAGTTGAGAGATAGCAAGAAGCCATTGAGTTGCATATTATTTGGAACTAAAGTTTGTGCAACTACTAGTAGTAAATAAGGTCTATGCATACTTTATTAACTTTTCAGTTGACCATAATGTTATCATCACTGTGTCAAACTTTTAGTTTTCGAACATTACAGTAGCAGTTAATGATATTTTGTCACACCTTAATGAAACCAGGTCAATCTAACAGATAAAAATGAGCTGCCTAACTTAGATGGACTTGTCTGCAGTTGAGCAAGAGAAGATGGTACTTTTTCAAAAGGTGATCTGGTCTTTATTGTTGGGAAGCAGTGGAAATAGTTCAAACACTTTTATTCCATGCTGTCTTTAGTACCCAAGGTCAATGGAAGTCTCAGGCCAATCATAAACTTTGCTAGCTCAACAAGCACATAGCTGTGCCAGTGTTCAAACTGGAGACAGACAGTACGGTCATTTAGACATTCTGTAAGAAGGAATACATTTTTGATCAGTTTAGACCAAACTGATGATAGTTTCACATTCATATACAAACATCATTGCACAAGTTCACTTGTCCACATTCCAATGGACTATTTGCCAATTTTGTGCTTTTCCACTAGCCCCATATATATTCACCATGGTCATCAACTGTGTTGTCCTTATCTTCTGGTTGACCTTGTCAACAAAGACCACATTCTCCCAAAAACATGGTAAGTTTTTATTGGGAAGAATCAACCTTATGTCAAGAGTTTCTAGTCCACTAGAACTAGTCAGATCCATCCCAGCATTTTGTCCACCTGGGCTCAAAATCTTTTACAAACCTTGTTTGCCTTTGGAGATGGTCTTGTGGGGCCATTTGTCCAGTCACCAGATCAGCAAGTCATGATCTGGGATGCAATGGCATCTTTCCTGCATTTTTGTACAAGAACTGTTGGATCATGCAGGAATTCCTTAGAAAATATCCCCAACTGGAGTACAGACATTACTCCATATGGTTAAGGTGCCCACCTGTTGCCCATCTTTCACCATGACCACTGGCAAATGGTTTTTAAAATTTTACCTCTTCATTTCAGCATTCTAAAAATGAATGCCATACTTAATATCAATTAATTTCTTGAAGGATCAGTTGTACAGAAGGGATGTGGACACTCAGTGGTGGTGGCTCATCTCAAATAGAGTGGAATGAAATCACCAGACATAAGTGTTCTGATTTGTCAGATCCGTCACACACACTGGTTCGTCCATCTGTTGATGTTTCAGTTTATTTATGCGTTATAGTGGTCTTTTTGTGGAGAAACAAAATTCCTACATTCATCTCTCCAGTCCAGGACCCAGAAGCCTGGGTTATAAATGCACTGTTAATTAGTTGGGAGGAGTTTGGAGTCTATGCTCCCCTTCCCTCTAGTTAGTTGTACCAAAAATAATTCAGAAAATACAGAGTCACAAATGCAAATTAAATCTGATAACCTCCCAAAAGTAGGGTAAAGTCCTGGGTGAATGATTTAGATGGGATGAGTCCTGGGTAAATGAAAATGGTGGGATCACCCATTGGTGAATGATCTGTTTGTTCTAGTGGTATACCTTCCCAGGAAACCCCCAAACATAATCAAAGACTTGGCCTGCTCAAACATTCATTGTCAGAGGTGTGTCCGACCTGCCTGGACACGCTTTTCCTTCATGCCTGGCTCTTGTTATGAGAGCCCTATATAGGAAAGAATTTAAGTCTTCTGTTATGGAGAGACTCGAGAGCTAGAAGACCCTTTAGTTTGAAGGTGTAGAAGGGAAAGTGGCATGATTTCAAGGACTGATGCAGTGTAAACCACATTTTCTTGGTTGCCTTTATCGCATAGTTGGATAATTGTTTTTCTCTGACTTTTGAGGTGTACAAGTTAGCACCTATTACTATCCATGGCAATTTTTTCTTGAGCTTGCTAAAGTTGCCAAAATTCATAACATGTTTTATGATTGTGTTTGGCTTTGGCATGTAGGGTGAACATGCTGCATGCCTTTTCAGTAGATCCAGACTATCTCCACTACAGATCAGATGGTTCCATGGTCCTAATTACACAGCTAGTTTTCTTTTAACAAAAACAACAAAACAGGTTTTTATCAGCTGCAGTTAAAATAGTGGTCATCTGCCCCATCTTCCTCATCAGTAAGTCTGGAGAGGTGGCAATGCAAGACCCAGTCCATTTGTCAAACAAAACTTGAAGTTAATGGAGGTGTGCAGTTTGGCCCAACAATGCCGCTTTATTCTGGAATAAATAGGGAAAGAAGAAACTAGTCACTCAACTCCTTGAATCATAGCTGAAGGGGGTAATACATTTACTCTGAGATCTCAAAAGATCAGTGAAACCGTATGGACATTTCAGTTCACAAAATCAGAAGTATCATTGATCCAAGACATAATGGAAGCCATTGGCTGGTAGGTACAATCATCCATTTCTAGCTTTTATCTGCTTGATCTAGCTTTGCAGAGACCAGAATTAAATTTGGTTTGTCTGGTGGTTTCAGTACAGACCTTAATCAGACAAGTTCAAGTCAAGACAACTTTCCACAGAAAATTGGCTGGGTAAGTGTTTATGTGACTGTCTCTTATTTGGTCTCATCTTGGGAGTACATTGTATCCTTATATGGGGAATAGTTTTTCCTCCAAGGATGACAGTGGTAGAAGTTGGATGCTCTACAGTTCCTCGAGCAATTACCTGATGTTAATGTGATTGCATTCATTAAATTGTTTCTATGAGAAAACTGATCCTGTCACATTGCTATTAAACCATCCCATAACTCCCTGCAGATGCAAGGCAATCTTTCTGAAGTATCACTAAAGCTAAAACTGAGTACACAATAGTAGCCACCTGGTAGTTTTCAGTGGAGGTAATAGGTACGAGTTTATTCCCTTTGTGATAAGATGGGGAAAGACAGATTTGTTGTATCTGTTTGAAGTAGCTGGACTCAAGTTTTTTTCTAATGTTAATGTGTTTACATAAGCATTTTATAAGAACAATAATTTTTCTCAAAAAAAAACATTTTGCAATTTCATTTTCTATTTAGTGAAATTGAAACCTATATTGTTTGTCTGTAGATAAACCATTATCTTCTCTATCTGCATTGTCTTTCCTGCTGCTGACATCAGTATCTCGTTGAAAATTTATAATACAGTTTTAAAAATAATAATTATGATTTGGAAAATGAATGGGATTTGTTTTAAAGTATATAATGATGTTAAAGACTGGTTGTGGACATGACATGTTTTAGGAACACATTCTTTTCTTTTCTATAGGAAATTGAAGAGAAAGCACCCATTCTAAAGAAACAGAGAGATGACTATGAGACAGCCCTACAAACCATCGAGCAGATGACACGGCAGCTGGATGATGCTAGGCTGGTATGTAGAATGTCATAGAACAATTAAAATATCTTAGAGCAATCATTACAGTATTGGAACATGTCCACCTGGATACTTTCTATTTTTGGTCATAACTTTTTTCAGTATTAATGACAGTAGGAACAGAAACAAGGAAATGCACCAAATAAGTTTGGTACTGAAATGCTACCAAATAGAATCATAAAGTAGTATGAAAATGACATGAATGCACAGGTTCTGATACTGCACTTATTTCAGTTTAAATTTAAAGTTAAATGCACATGGCAGGTACTAAAAAGCAACACTTTTAGGCACTAGACACTTGAATAAATGTGTTTAAATGGAAATAGTAATCCAAACGAAAAGGTGCTAGACTCCTTGTATAAATAGACTTAAAAAGTAATATTATTCTACACATAAAGGCACTAGACCCATGAAAAATGGCCGTAAAAGTAATCCATACTTAAAGGCACTAAACCCTGGAATAACTGCACTTAAATAAAATAGTAATCCATACCTAAAGGTACTAGACCCTAGAAATAACTGCACTTAATAGCAATCCATACTTAAAGACACTACTCTAAAATAACTGCACTTAATAGCAATCCATCCTTAAAGACACAAGACTTTGGAATAACTGCACTTAATGGTAATCTATACTTAGGCACTAGATTTTGGAATAACTGCACTTAATAGTAATCCATGCTTAAAGACGCTGCTCTAGAATAACTGCACTTAATAGCAATCCATACTTAAAGACACTAGACTTTGGAATAACTACACTTAATAGCAATCCATACTTAAAGACACTAGACTTTGGAATAACTACACTTAATAGCAATCCATACTTAAAGACACTAGACTTTGGAATAACTGCACTTAATAGCAATCCATACTTAAAGACACTAGACTTTGGAATAACTACACTTAATAGCAATCCATACTTAAAGACACTAGACTTTGGAATAACTGCACTTAATGGTAATCTATACTTAGGCACTAGATTTTGGAATAACTGCACTTAATAGTAATCCATGCTTAAAGACGCTGCTCTAGAATAACTGCACTTAATAGCAATCCATACTTAAAGACACTAGACTTTGGAATAACTACACTTAATAGCAATCCATACTTAAAGACACTAGACTTTGGAATAACTACACTTAATAGCAATCCATACTTAAAGACACTAGACTTTGGAATAACTGCACTTAATAGTAATCCATACTTAAAGACACTAGACTTTGGAATAACTACACTTAATAGCAATCCATACTTAAAGACACTAGACTTTGGAATAACTGCACTTAATAGTAATCCATACTTAAAGACACTAGACTTTGGAATAACTACACTTAATAGCAATCCATACTTAAAGACACTAGACTTTGGAATAACTACACTTAATAGCAATCCATACTTAAAGACACTAGACTTTGGAATAACTGCACTTAATAGTAATCCATACTTAAAGGCACAAGACCTTCAAATAAATACATTGAAATCCATTGTTTTCACACGGCGTTGCAGAAATTGTGTACACATAGATCTGCCATTTTGAGTCTCAAGCTATTGACAATGAGTGTAACGACAAGCGTGTTTTCCATAATGCTGATTTGTGGTATTGTCGGGTGTTCCAATGCAGAGATGTACAAAAAATGCAAGCTTTAAGTACCGACAATTTTGACTGCGTCAGTACTCTAGTTTTTGTACATGTCGAATGTATCCATACATGTAAATGAGGAATGTTTGTACTGTCAATCAAACCCATTACTAAATGTGTGATTGGCGATTAAGATTATTTTCTCTCATTATTTTCTTTTTTCTTTTTGATGATTTATTAATTAAATTTGCCACTGATCTTGATAGTATAGAAGCTATAGTCTGCTGTTGAAA
This sequence comes from Unio pictorum, assembly GCA_030141615.1. Classification (NCBI taxonomy): domain Eukaryota; kingdom Metazoa; phylum Mollusca; class Bivalvia; order Unionida; family Unionidae; genus Unio; species Unio pictorum. The sequence continues at coordinate 5,968,425 of JARLTB010000219.1, read as the reverse complement.
CCATGATTATATTTGTATGCGTTCAGTACATCATTGGCAAATCAGTTTGGTTTAACAGCAAACAATGGTATGTAAATTTGTTCTGTTTTTTTGTTGTTTTTTTTATCCAGAACTTTGAAAGCTGTTTTTTTTTAGATGTATGTAGTATAGTTATACCTAAAGAAATACAGTCTTTGATCTTGATCTTTTCACTTTCTTAGCTTCATCTTCTCTATAAAATTTTTTTTAAGATATAACAAAGTTTTTGCTGAAGTTTGCATCAAATCAGCAAACAAAACTGAAGTGTTTATATAGAAATCTTCAAGTGAATCTTTTAGAGTCTGTTATTGAGCATGTACCTTTAAAAGAAGTGTAAACTGGGGACAGGAATACCAGTACATGTATAGCCACAACCCTTTTCATATGACATTTTTTGGTTCATCAGGACTGGATGTTTTTATATGCCACATCAAACTGGTTGATTCATCTGACATGTATAAAACATTAATGTGGTTTTATGTATTAATCTGTTTGGTCCCAAAAATTAAAATATTGTATAATACTTGCTTAGTCCAATTGCAGACTACACAGACCCAGGTCTGCTTTCGCATAATGCACCAGCAGATTTGGGTCAGTGCAGTTAGGAGTAATCAGTAGAATAAAAATGATAGACCCTGATCTACGTCAGATCAGGATCTTTGTTGTTTGCACTTTGATTAGACTTACAAGTGAGTATATATGGTAAGTAATTAAACAACTTTAAGTACTTCCTTGCTGTCAAGGACAAGGATGGATCCCATTTAATTTAATATTATGTCTAATATACCTTGTTATAAGGTACCTCACCTATTAGTCTATACAAAGAAAAGCATTATATTGAGGGTGTACTGTATATTTAGTTTCTGATGGCATAGATTATTAAAATTGGAATGATATTTCACAACGCAGGTGCAGAAGTATCAAGGCTCTTCTCAAGTCGGCATGGGCATATAGATTAATTTATTCATCTTTCATTAAATATTATTTTTGAAAGAAAAAACTCATCCAGATTAGATATCTGTAGTAAACTTTTACAGGGATAGTCAAATACTAAACTGCATCTAGGAAAGCATATGTTGTCATGTATATTTAATTTATATTGTGTTTGTCCATGATTGAGGATAGAGTCTTGTGTGCACCTGAATTTCATGTTTTTAAGTTGTTTACCTACTGATAATTTGAGTTCATGGTCTATCCTTATTTATAAATTTAGAATGTTCTGGAAGCAGACTCCCCTCCTGGTCATTTTATTGCTACTTAGGTCGAGTGAAATTAGTATATAAGAATGAGGTAAACAAAATTATTCATTCCTACTGTAAGTTGAATCTGGAATAAGTTTTAGTTGTATTCAGATACAGTTTGGGAGGAATCATTTATTTAAATATTTATTGGAATTACAAAGTGCTTATTAACTTTTTGGGCTAAAACACTACTTTAGGATTATGAAGACTCCTTGAATGACAATGTGGATTATATAATTATGTTAAATCAGGACTATTGGTACATCAGCACAGTCAAGTATATTAGTACATTAGCACATTCAAGACATTGAATTTATTTGGAATATACTATATTTTTGGACTTGATAGAAAACCTTTAGGATTATGTTTTAAGCTCCTTTTAAAACATCACTTTGTACTTGAGGGAAATAAAATGTTTGTTGAATTTGACAAAATATGTTGGTTTCACTGATAGTTTAAGACAATATGTAAGAATTGTTGTAACAGTTGTAACAATATGGTCTAATAATTATTTGATAAAAACAACCCAGGATTGAATGATTTTGAAATTATGCTCACTTTCATTGTTGACGTCTTTGCTTGTTAGATTCAGTATGGTTTGTATTGGCTTAAGTTGACCTAGTTCAAAAATGTCATTGTATTTTAACATTGAATTTGTCATATATATATATATATATATATATATATATATATATATATATATATATATATATATATATATATATTAAAGGAATATTAATGTATGAGGATCAGAATAAAGTTAATAATTACCAGTTAAAGATATTTGTAATCCAATTCTAAATTGGTACATTTATTATTGAAATAGTTGGTACTGAATGCCTAAATAATATATATGATTCATATTTTCATAAAAATATTTATTTTTGGTCGAGATTCTGTATGTGTCATCATTATCATCAGTCTTGGCATAGTGTGGTCGTTGAGGCACTGTGCTGCTGAACATCTGACCAGTTTTCTCCACTTGTTTCGATCATGTGCCAATGCCTGTGTATGTGTGCATCAATGCTTGTGTATGTGTGCATCAATGCTTGTGTATGTGTGAATCAATGCCTGTGTATGTGTGCATCAATGCCTGTGTATGTGTGCATCAGTGCCTGTGCATGTGTGCATCAAGAAAATTATAACTATAATGACAGTGTAAGCTTACAGTTCTGTTTCCTTCAGGAGTGTCAGAATTTACGAGGGGAGGCTGATGAGAACTACAGAAAAGCTAATCATCTTGTACGAGAGAATAAAAAACATCAGCAGCAGTGCCAAGACCTTGCCAACCAGGTAGGAATCCATTCTTTCATTTACTAATTAATTTGATGTCTTTGCTCGTACCCCATTACACCCTGTCAAAGCATACTTTATGGTCTTTTTCTGTACCCCATTACACCCTTTCAAGGCATACTTTATGGTCTTTTTCTGTACCCCATTACACCCTTTCAAGGCATACTTCAGGATCTTTGTACCCCATAACACCCTGTCAAGGCATACTTGATAGAATTTGTACCCACATTACACCCTCTCATGGTATACTTTATGATCTTTGTCCGTAGCCCATTACACCCTAGCAAGCCTACTTTATGGTCTTTGTCTGTGGCCTATCAAGGCATACTTTATGATCTTTGTCTGTAGCCTATCAAGGCATACTTTATGATCTTTGCCTGTAGCCCATTACACCCTAGCAAGTGTACTTTATGGTCTTTGTCTCCCATTACACCATGTCAAGGCATACTTACACTTAGTGAACTCTATGGTATATCGTCAGATGTATTGTGATATGCATTATCTGTCTACCTGGAACTATGTATCACCCAAAACCACTGACTGAACATTAAACCAAACATTGTATAAATATTACCCTTATTGTAACCGTCTGCAGAAGGGGTACAATAGTTTCATTCTTCATCTTGGGACTGTGGAAGGTGGTCAGAGGATATAGGTACACAAATTTGAAGTACATGGGTGGTTTTGAATATTTTTTTTATGGAAATATTGAGCATGCAGTCATATTAGGATTTCGAAATTGTTTGTGCTCCAAGGACCATGGATTGAGCAGATGTTGTGTGTGGTTGGGATGGGTTTTTAATATGGCTGATTTGGTGTGCGGATGGAGGTTTAATATGGCTGATATGTGTTGTGTGTGGGGATGGGGGTTTGATAGGGTTTAGGTCTTATGGGGATGGGGGTTTGGTAGGGCTGATGTTGTGTGTGGTGTGGGGATGGGGGTTTGATATGGCTGACGTATGTGGTGTGGGGATGGGGGTTTGATAGGGCTGATGTTGTGTGTGGTGTGGGGATGGAGGCTTGATAGGGCTTATGTCATGTGGGGATGTAGGTTTAATAGGGCTGATGTGTGTGGTGTGGGGATGGGGGTTTGATAGGGCTGATATTGTGTGTGGTGTGAGGATGGAGGCTTGATAGGGCTTATGTCATGTGGGGATGGGGGTTTAATATGGCTGATGTGTGTGGTATGGAGATGGGGGTTTGATAGGGCTGATGTGGTGTGGGGATGGGGGTTTAATATGGCTGATGTTATATGTGGTATGGAGATGGGGGTTTGATAGGGCTGGTGTGGGGATGGGGGTTTAATAGGGCTGATGTTGTGTGTGGTGTGGGGATGGGGGTTTAATATGGCTGATGTGGTGTAGGGATGGGGGTTTAATATGGCTATTGTGTGTCATATGGTAATGGGGGTTTGATATGGCTGATGTTATATGTGGTGTGGGGATGGGGGTTTGATAGGGCTGATGTTGTGTGGGGATGGGGGTTTAATATGGCTGATATATGTGGTGTGGGGATGGGGGTTTGATAGGGCTGATGTTGTGTGTGGTGTGGGGATGGGGGTTTAATATGGCTGATGTGGTGTGGGGATGGGGGTTTGATAGGGCTGATGTGGTGAGGATGGGGGTTTAATATGGCTGATGTGGTGTGGGGATGGGGGTTTAATATGGCTGATGTGTGTGGTGTAGGGATGGGGGTTTAATATGGCTATTGTGTGTCGTATGGTAATGGGGGTTTGATATGGCTGATATATGTGGTGCGGGGATGGGGGTTTGATAGGGCTGATGTTGTGTGGGGATGGGGGTTTAATAGGGCAGATGTTGTGTGGTGTGTGGATGGTGGTTTGATATGGCCGATGTTGTGTAGTGTGGGGATGGGGGTTTGATAGGGCTGATATGTGTGGTGTGGGGAAAGGTGTTTGATATGGCTGATGTGTTGGGATGGGGTTTGTAGGAGATGTAAGTGGATTAACCATATTGAGCCATGGAAGTTGTGTAGCTCAAGCTGTATTTGGAGGATCTGTATGTTAACCATTATGTAGCAACATAAAGTACTTTAAGAACACTAACTGAAAGTCGTTTTCTCAAGTCCTCTGGATTCGTCTTTTACCATATTTTGATGCACATTTTTAGTTTTCTATCTACACTTTTAAATATTTCACACTATATAGTGTTTTAGTCTCCAGTATTGAGAAAATAAAACATTTCTCAAACCTTGGTTGTAAAATTTTTCCTTTACTAGATCAACTTTGACATGATTTAATTTTTATCTGTGGCAGGTGAAGTACCTTGTCAAGGAGATTGAAGAACTGCGAGGTGGTCGTATAGTAAAAGATGAGGCTGCTGTCGTAGAGGTCACAAGTTCATCAGAAATCATTAGTGGCAAACTTGTTACTTTTGGAAATATCGATGAGCTTCAGGAGCAAAATCAAAGACTCCTTGCTGCGCTTAGAGAACTCAGTGAAAAGCAGGAGGAGGATGAGAGGATGGCCCTAGATTCCAAGTAGGTTTTGATTTCATTCATGGCTTTTTTTTCACAAGGAGAGGAGGCAAGATCTTAAATGAGAAAATCATGTATACAGTAATATTTATAGCTAAGTTGGGATTGGTAGAGGTGCCGTACATGTTTGGTATCCCTGAAAAGGTGAATTTAAGATGCAAGGAATGATAACTAAACTTTTTTTGATTCAGGGATCCTGGTTTATGCCCTACATATCAGATCATCAGACATTTAGTAGGTCTTTACAATTCCACTTGGATGAATTCCAGGACAAGATCAATAAGAGTTAACCCAATTTTAGGTTTACAAGGTATTTGCCCATGTGTATGTGAAAATATAATTGAGGTGTTAAGGTCATATCCATTTTATAATGCTTTATGTTCCACAAATTTTAGAATCTCCGATCTAACCACAGTACATATATGAGCACCTTTATTTTATGTTATATATATATATATTTATATTTTTATTGTATGTTTATATATATCCCATTGGTTTTTTTTAATGCTTATATATATCCCATTCTTTAATTTATGTTTATATATATCCCATTCTTTAATTTGTTTTTATGTTTATATATTCCATTCTTTATTTTATATTTATATTTATCCCATTCTTTAATTTATATTTATATATATCCCATTCTTTACTTTATGTTTATATATATCCCATTCTTTACTTTATGTTTATATATATCCCATTCTTTATTTTATATTTATATATATCCCATTCTTTACTTTATGTTTTTATATATATCCCATTCTTTATTTTATGTTTATATATATCCCATTCTTTAATTTGTTTTTATGTTTATATATTCCATTCTTTATTTTATATTTATATATATCCCATTCTTTAATTTATATTTATATATATCCCATTCTTTACTTTATGTTTATATATATCCCATTCTTTACTTTATATTTATATATATCCCATTCTTTACTTTATGTTTATATATATCCCATTCTTTATTTTATATTTATATATATCCCATTCTTTACTTTATGTTTATATATATATATATATATATATCCCATTCTTTTTTTTATATTTATATATATCCCATTCTTTACTTTATGTTTTTATATATATCCCATTCTTCAGCTACATAACTGCCAGAAGTTTTTTTTATCTGTTGATCCATTATTTCATATGGTTTACTGTCAGAGTATGTCATTTCCTTCATGTAGTCAGTGTCAAGGCCAGTCTTACATTTTATCAAACATATATGAAATTATTAATATTTACTATTTAAAGCAAGTTTTGACAAGTGGGAAGTAAATAATTAAATTTTTAACTTGTCATTTTAAATCATAATATTTGTACATAGATACGATTATTGGACTTTCAAGTTCTAACAGAGTTTTCTAGCTTTGAAGGCATCCAGCTTGCTGACTTTAAACATTGGGCCTATCAGAGGTTGGTTTGATGTATGTTGCTGATTTCAAGGTGACTAGGTGATAATTGGTAATAATTTAACTAGTGTGACTTATTTTAAAAGGTATGTTTTGGAAATAAAAGTTGGGTGGGACCACAACACTAATCGGTATCATCATGCATCAACACTAAGGATTTTATTACTTCAGGGTCACATGGCTAACACATGTACATCACACACTGACTGCATAAATTTTATTACTTCTGATCCTGGGGCCATGAGGCTAATTTTGGAATCATTATTTACAGTTCCTATGGATTTTACTACATATGCCTCTCAGTGGGCACTTCAGATTATTAAAAAAAAAACTGTTTAAAAAGAAAGTCCTGAAATCTTTGCCCTCTCTGCCTCCCATTGCCCACAGTGCTGCTCTCTACTGATCATACTAGTACTGGACAGACCTTTGGGACTGTACCACCACAGTATGGGTCCCATATTGACCAGATGTGGAGAACCCCATGTTACATATATGGTATCTTTCTATGATATCACAGGTTTTTTTGGTATTGTGCTATTTGAGGTTTTCAGTAATGTTCTGCATAGAACCACCTATCATATACTTATCTTATGTACACTGTATCATATACTTATCTTATGTACACTGTATCATATACTTATCTTATGTACACTGTATCATATACTTATCTTATGTACACTGTATCATATACTTATCTTATGTACACTGTATCATATACTTATCTTATGTACACTGTATCATATACTTATCTTATGTACACTGTATCATATACTTATCTTATGTACACTGTATCATATACTTATCTTATGTACACTGTATCATATATTTATTGTACACTGTATAATATACTTATCTTATGTACACTGCATGACCATGAGTTACTAGTTCTGCCTCACCAGTTTTAGTTCAGGAACAGTTGGAATTGCTGACGAGTACACTGTTTAAAAAAATGCCACCCTGATTTTCACTTTATCAAAATTTAGCCTTAAGTGAAATCTGTATCTTCATTAAATTGATACCACAATAACAAATCAGTTAACCAGTTTGGCCAAGAAAACCTGCTTCTTTTGATAGCTTGACTAATTTTGAGATCCCTACTCTCAATCACATTGATGCTGGGGATGTTCAAGATCAACTTTTATGCCCAGTTAGCACTTACAATTCTATATGGCCGCTTTTAGAGGGAGAAGGAAGAGTTATGTTATGAAGCCCCTACCCAACCCCAACCCCCATTACATTTTAATAGCAGTAATACCCTTTTCTTTATACTGGAAGTCAGTCCAATGTGCATATTCCCTATTCCAATATTTGGAGGTCTAGAACAGAAACAGCTTTGTCAGTCTCGTACCCCAATCACTGCTGTCATTTTGCATATCTTCTTTTCCTTGAACTTTATGTAATCATAAAATGTCTCTTCTTGATTTAATGTTTCTGAGTGCGTGAGTAGTATTTAAAATGAAGTTAGGTTTTTATTGCACAATGTAGTTCTAAGTATTGTTTGGAAAATGTTTAACACACAGCTAATGAATAGAAAATGTATACAGGCTATGCTAAAAAAAGTAAAAATGTTTTAATATGTGTCAACTATTTGAAACTGTATTAAGATATATATATATATATATATATATATATATATATATATATATATATATATATATATATATATGTTATTTGGTCTCCGATTGATTATCAGTTATTGCATTAATTAAACTGTCTTTGTTTGCTCACAATCAAACAAGGAACCAAAGAAAATGTAGAAAAGTTATTTTTCTTTTAAATACTGATTTTTCAGAGAGTACATAAATAACATGGCTCTAGTGCTGGAGAGGATAACTTGTGGATGCCATCCAGTTTTTAATTGTGCATTTTCTGGGCATCATCATCAACAAGATTAAAAACTTTAAGCAGTCACATCATATACCAACACACTCTGTCTTTTCACAAAACCGGAGGCATATATAACATAAATTTCAGACATGATTTTTCTCCGTTTTAAAATGGAATTCCGCTTTTCTCGACTTGAATCCGATTTTTCTTGATATGGTCCATTTTTAGGAAGTGTAAAGAGGTCAAGATTTGATGGACATAGGACTAAACAATTACCGGAAACATGCAATCCCATGCTCCGAATGCATGGTAGTCATGATTAAGTGAGATCACATTCAAGGCAGCCATAATGGGAGTCTGTTGCAAGAATGTGCATCTCCACATTTTGTCTTAAATCATGTTTGTATCATTTAAATGATGTTTGTATCATTTAAATGATTTTTGTATCATTTAAAAGATGTTTGTATCAGTTAAATGATGTTTGTATCATTTAAATGATGTTTGTATCATTTAAAAGATGATTAAATATTTATATCCAATATAGAACTTTTTGAAAAGCGGTTTTCAAATTTAACGGCAGTTACCAAGGTCAGACTTAACAAAACTATTTTTAATATTTTTAAAAAAGCTAAACTTTACTACAGCCCCATCTCTCATAAACATTTTTATTGTTCTTCATATCTTCATAATTTGAGTTTAATTTTATTGTTTGGAGGAAATGAAAGTATTTAATGCAAACTGAAGTTTAGAAGTAAAGAAGAAGGAAATATGGGTGTGAAAAAGAACATGAAGAGAAAGAAATACAAAAGCTCAGTTTGAGAAAGAAAAAGAATTGTTGAGGAAAGAATCAGAAAATGAAATTGTTAAGCTCATGGTAATTGCTTTACGAAAGTAAGTAAGCTTATATAAGTAAAATAAAAAGCCATTGAGGGTGCAGATATAACACAAATGATGATTGAAACAGTTTGAATGAAGCAGAGGCAGAGCAATAAATGTGTTTTTAGCTTCCATTTCTTTCTTCAGGACAAGAGAGCTTAAAGAACAACTGGACACGGCTCTACAGGAACTGGAGGAATTAAAGGCAGCACGTGGAAGGCAAGCTGAGCTTGTAAGTAAACAGTTTTTTTGTGTTTAAGTCTACAGTTCACTTATCTAGTGGGTAAATGATACAGAATATTTACATATGGGGGAAAAAAAACCACTTCTACTTAGGATGATATGAACCCACAATACTTTTTTCATTACTCACTGAACTCCACCCAGTCACCAAAAGGCTGATTGTTCATTACCAGATTTTCCCTGAAGCAGGTTCATTTTACTTTCAATTCCCAATGATTTCCATTGCTCACCATTACTTATTTTTTTGCTCATTAATTTTTATCAAACCCCATTGTCAGTGATGTTATGTACCTACAGGGAACATTGTTTGGAATCTATGTTTGCAGCTTAAGACATGGAAGCAGTTGGGTTTTTAAAAAAAAATATTTTCACTTTGATTAATTATTACTTGGATGATAATTGTAGAATCCATTTAAAACCTGGAAATCCTTGTATCCAGGTCCAGTAAGTTACATTACAGTTACCTTAAAAGTATGAAGACATCTTTAAAATCTGCATATTTTAAAAGCATTTTCAACAACAAACGAAAGGATTAGATGTAAACATCATTTCCATGTTTCATATCCCATGGCATCAACTCTATTCTAAGAAAGTCAATGTGTGTGACAAGGAGCTCAAGAAGTTTTGAGGAGGAGATTATTGTTGCAATCTGGATTGTGTCTTGATGAAGAACTGTTATAATAATGAAACAAAAAATGAATGATGCAGGAATTACAAGATTATCATACAATCTACACAGATTCCTCTCATTTTGTGTTATTGTTATTTTCATTAAGGCAATAATAAACTTAAAAGGCAGATTTATCTAGTTTAAAAATTACATGTGTATAAAGCACATAATATGAAAGAATCTGGATGTTGATTTGATCTGCCTTTTTCATGGACACTGCAAACAGTTACTTCAGAATGATGTTACACAATGGTAGCTTACTGTTTATGTTTTTATGATTCTGAAGAAAAAGAAAAGACAAACAAACATTGCACAAACATAAGATGACTAGTTAGAATCAAAACTACACTTGAATACTGTAGTAATATGTGTCATAGCTTTATGCTGAATTCTTCAATATATATATATATATATATATATATATATATATATATATATATATATATATATATATATATATATATATATATATATATATATATATATATATATATATGTATGTATGAAAGCTTGTATCATCCATTATCAATAGAGTTAATTTGTTTAAAGCATCTGTAAGGTACATGTTTTCTGTATTAGTTGCGGTATTCACAGGAAGTTTTTGAGTATATCAAACTATGTACCATGATCTCTGTGATTGGAGTTACTGAAACAAATAATTTTCCTTTCCTGAAATTGAATGACCTGCAGTATTAAAAAGCTCCTGATCCTTTAGAACATCTAATAGTTTTCAAGACTTGCTTTTCATATGCTCATAACAACTTGAGTTGATTGACCGGACCACAAAATTGTCATTTAGCTAGCAGCTCGTTGTTGATTTTGAATGCTGTCTGACTTATGGACATTATTAGAAAGTTATATCAGTATAACTTGGTTAACATGTCAGACATCTTCTACAGAAGCCTTTTCTGTTAATTGCTATTAAATGCTTATCATCAGAAATTTATGGGTGAAATTTCCATACAATTATTTATTCATGTCTTGTAAAAAATAAAAAATGAAAGAAATTTCCATCAATAGGGAAAGATGTTGCTTTAAAAACTGAACAATTCAGTTTGGACAAGTCAATTACTCATAGTTCAGTGCTTACCATCATTGTAATGTGTTGTTTCTTAAAGAAACTTTTTTAAAAATAAGTAGAACATTTATTAGACGCACTGTTGGAATTGCATAAAGCGTCAATGCATAGCATCCAACTTGCTATTTTATTAGTATTTTATTTTCAAGAAACATTACCATAACAGTCAGTTGAAGAAATTTTTCCAAAGTTTATGTTCATATGTGTAGAGATCCTAGTGGTTGTTGATAATATATTTACACCAGAAAGCAGAATTAATTAATATTTGTTGATTTCTAAGAAACTGTATATGATACCTGCCATTGTTATAACTAGTAAAACATAGAGTTTTTAAAATTGCAACATTGGAGTCTTTATTTTCAAAATGTTGATTTTTTTTTTCTTTCCCTGTAGGTTGAGTCTATAGTGAGACAGCGAGACATGTATCGTGTTCTTCTTCAACAAGGAGACTCTGTGGTAAGTATTTAGGGATTGGGAGCTAGCCTGGCAGTGATGATGCCAGGAAAATGGTCTCCAAATTGAAATGTTATTCTCATCCACATGTTATACTTGTACCGTGTAGCAAATAGTTACTGTCACTATTCTGATGTCATTATCACAATTTATGGTTTTGGTTGTAGATTTTCATTTGCATATATTTCCTTCAGATTCTCATCATATTTTGTATGCATTGTTACCAAGATATCACAATTCATTCTTTGACATGACCACTCACCCCTTTTACCTTGGGGTCAATCAAGGTCACATAAAATTTGCATTATTTCCTAAACTACTTCATGGACTTGTACTTCAAATAAATCATCATGAAGCTACAAAAATTCATATGAGCACACTTCCTCCTTTGATATTGGGGTCAAGGTTATAGTCTAAGAAAGTTTGCAATATGGTTTATTTTTTTAAAGTTTCATTTGATAATATTCCTAAATCAATTAATAGAATTTCTCCATATGGGAATGAATCATTATGAAACGCGTTCTCACGTCTTTCATTTTTAGGTGAAGGTCACAGTCACGGAAAATTAGCATCAAGTCTCATTTTCATACATTTCCTAAACCCTTGGATTTACTTAATCACTCACTGGATGAATCATTATGAAGCTAAGACAATTAAATTCTGCGAAATGCTTGCTCATCCTTTATACCTTACAATCAAATTCACATGTTTTACAGCAAATATTTGATTATTGACATGCATGTCTGGATTAACATGTTTTACAGCAAATATTTGATTATTGACATGCATGTCTGGTCTTGTTTTTTTTTTTTGTTGCAGTGTTAAAATTGGGTTACTTTCATAAAATTTATCTGCACAACAATAATTTTTATACTTGTCGGGCATAGCTCGAGTAGTGAATTTTTGTCCAAATATCTCACCAAACTATGGCTTCTTATTGAAATATTTTGAAATAAGTTATGAATTGAAATTGTAAGGTCAGTGTGCTAATTTGTGTACCTGAATTTTAAAATAGTAGTTCAGCATGTAACATACTTTCAGAAGCTGATTATAGAATGAAATCAGATTCAGTATGGGGTAAAAAGTTTAAATCTATTACCATATGCACGCATTTATAGAATGAAATCAGATTCAGTATGGGGTAAAAAGTTTAAATCTATTACCATATGCACGCATTTATAGAATGAAATCAGATTCAGTATGGGGTAAAAAGTTTAAATTTATTACCATATGCACGCATTTATAGAATGAAATCAGATTCAGTATGGGGTAAAAAGTTTAAATCTATTACCATATGCACGCATTTATAGAATGAAATCAGATTCAGTATGGGGTAAAAAGTTTAAATTTATTACCATATGCACGCATTTATAGAATGAAATCAGATTCAGTATGGGGTAAAAAGTTTCAATCTATTACCATATGCACGCATTTATAGAATGAAATCAGATTCAGTATGGGGTAAAAAGTTTAAATCTATTACCATATGCACGCATTTATAGAATGAAATCAGATTCAGTATGGGGTAAAAAGTTTAAATCTATTACCATATGCACGCATTTATAGAATGAAATCAGATTCAGTATGGGGTAAAAAGTTTAAATCTATTACCATATGCACGCATTTATAGAATGAAATCAGATTCAGTATGGGGTAAAAAGTTTAAATCTATTACCATATGCACGCATTTATAGAATGAAATCAGATTCAGTATGGGGTAAAAAGTTTAAATCTATTACCATATGCACGCATTTATAGAATGAAATCAGATTCAGTATGGGGTAAAAAGTTTAAATTTATTACCATATGCACGCATTTATAGAATGAAATCAGATTCAGTATGGGGTAAAAAGTTTAAATCTATTACCATATGCACGCATTTATAGAATGAAATCAGATTCAGTATGGGGTAAAAAGTTTAAATTTATTACCATATGCACGCATTTATTAGTCTAGTCAAACTGCAAACAACAAAGATCCTGATTTGTTACACCATAATGCACCTGCATATCAGGGTCTGTGTTGATTGTTTTACTGATGCCTCCTAATGAACTACGCAGAGCCAGATCTGCCAACACATTATGTGATGGTTAACCTGTGTCTGTGCAATTTGCAGTTGGACTTGTAAGGAAGTATACAGTTAGTGGAACAAATTGGGGAATATTTATCTTATATGCATACTCAAGTAATGATGATGGTGTGATTGTTAAATCATATAACATTAATTTAAATTGTGTGAATTTGTTTTACTTGTAGTCTCCACTCAGCCCAGCTTTGACATCAACTCCCTTCCCAGCTAATAAATCAAGAAGTCCTGCCGCACTATTGCTGGAATCAAGTCCAGAATTGGGGAAAAAACTGGAAGAGACCACTGCTGCTCTTAAACAGTTACAGGCAGAGTTTGCAACATACAAAAAGGAGAAGGCAGAAAATGAGAAGTACTGTAGACATAATAAGCTGTTCAATTTACTTTCACTTAGATACCTCACTGTAACAAGGCCTCTGTTATTTGCTTTTCTAGAATAATCTATTCTTGGTTGGAGTGTGACTAATAAAAGCTGTAATAATTGACTGCATAAGCAATTTAAAAAGAGGTATAAAAGAGCATTGGATGACTATATCTGTATTTTATTGTGCTTAGTATCAATGTAATTTAAAAAAGAAAATGAAATGTTACTCGGGTAGAATGCTTTTGCCCAAAAAATCAATCCTTAAATCACAGGCTAGAATGATGTGATCATTATCTGAATCATCCGATTCTGAATGGTGGGAGATATTGGGTATAAGTGGATACATTATCTGTATCACATTGTGAACTTGAGAGATTGCACATAAAATGATACATTATCTGCATCATCAAAATATAAACTAGGAGAGATACTGGACATAAAATGATATCAGACTATGAACTGTTTGGAGAGATTGCACATAAAATGAGATTATGTATATCATCACACTGAACTGTTTGGAGAGATTATACATAAAATGATAAATTATGCATATCATCATACTGAACTGTGGGAGAGATTGCACATAAAATGATACATTATGTATATCATCACACTGAACTGTTTGGAGAGATTGCACATAAAAAGATAAATTATGTATATCATCACACTGAACTTGGAGAGATTGCACATAAAATGATACATTATAAATCATCACACTGAACTGTGGGAGAGATTGCACATAAAATGATAAATTATGTATATCATCACAATGAACTGTGGGAGAGATTGCACATAAAATGATACATTATGTATATCATCACTCTGAACTGTGGGAGAGATTCCACATAAAATGAAACATTATGTATATCATCACTCTGAACTGTGGGAGAGATTGCACATAAAATGATACATATGTATATCATCACACTGAACTGTGGGAGATATTGCACATAAAATGATAAATTATGTATATCATCACAATGAACTGTGGGAGAGATTACACATAAAATGATAAATTATGTATATCATCACACTGAACTGTGTGAGAGATTGCACATAAAATGATACATTATGTATATCATCACACTGAACTGTGAGAGAGATTGTACATAAAATGATATGCTTGCAGCTTCTGTCTCTTATTGTCCATTATCATTTTGAAGAAAAGCATGGGTCATAGTAACAGTGCTTCCATCCATCCATCCATCCATCCATCCTATTGTCATGCATTACCTTCTGCTCTATAGCTTTAAAGCCATTTGAGATTAAGGTATTACATTAGGTACATCTGTACACCATCAGTAGAAGTTATGTCATCATATTGGGTCATTGTCAAGGTCATAGCTTAGTTTTGTACCTTTTCCATCATATTTGCCTTTTGTTCTGTTATTTTATAGCTGTTTGAGATTGAGGGATGCAGCTTGGTATTATTATGAGCCATCACTAGGAGTTTGTCACATACTACATTGGGAGCCTTATCTTAAACATCAAATTGAAGTTATGTTACCACATTTGAGGCCATTATCCAAGGTCAAGGGCATAGCCCCATCTGCTCTGTAACTTGAAAGTCATTTGATATTTGGAGATGTAACTTGGTTTACTTAAATGTCATCACTAGATGGTTTATTTTGTAAGAGATTGGGATTACTATCGCCAAAAAGTCACTGCTCAGTATTTTGCTTTCCCGTCACACTTCTCATTCCACTAGATATCTTAAGTTGTTGAGATTGGGGGATGTACAGATGAAATAGATTTCCATTATTACTCATTTTAACCCAAAAAATATCACAAAATTTTTGTGGCAGCATTTGGTTTCAGTCTTTGATTTTTTAAACTAGTTTTGACATATTCATGAAAAAAGTTATGAATTGAAACAAAATTTAGATTTACTAATCACACAAGCTGGCAAGTTCAATTTTCAGAATAAGAGACTCCTGTATGAACCTTTACTAATAGTTTTAAACAATTATTCCAAGGAGGATCAATTGTTCAGTTGAAATTCACATGTTCCTGATATGTATGGTGTTTTATTTTTTGTTTTTCTTTGTTGTTAGAATTGAGAATGAGCAGATGGAGAAATGTAAAGAAGAACTGTCCAACTTTAGAGTTCAGAATGCTAAACTTAATTCACAGGTAACACTTAGAACAAACCTAATGCTCAACATCTGTCACCATTATGGATAAAGTTTTGTTAATGTCATACTCAACAAATTTTACATAAAATATTGAATCCTCACTCACTTTTTTTTATTTTACTCTGTTATGAGACTAGCTTTTTTAAACCTGTCGTTATGAAGTAATGCAGAGTTACTCTACTATTCCAAGCAGTAGATTCCTGCTCCAAGTTTTTACTAAACTGTCACGTTTGTTCCAAAAAGATAATCAGAATTGCTCAGTGGAAATGGTCGTCTTGTCATCCTCAAATGACCTTCAGAAATGCATAAACTAGAAAATGGCATCAATGCTTCCTAGTGAAATCATGTGAGGGGATGAATCTCAATTAGAATTACACTATGACTCAAGCTTTATGATTCGCTGACTTGTTAAAATTGTTTGTTGTAAGTTTTTTTCAGTATCACTGTTTATGTTGGATTCATTGGCCTAAATGATTGTCACGATTAGAGCTACAACAAAACAAAGTCATTTGGTCAGCATTTTACATGTTACTGGCTTTTTTGCTGTCAGAAAATGTTTTGCATGCTATATACGTACTGTCCCAAGCTAAAAGCATGATCCACTATGTGAGAGGATGCATTTACAGGCTGTTTTATCAGGTTGTTCAGCAACTTCTTTACAATGTGGATGACTATGCATCTGTGGGATTTGCAAAAGCAGATATTTTTCTGTAAATGGTAGCCATTTGCCAACCTAACCTATAAACTCATACGAGACTTGAAGCTGCTATGTATATATTGGGAGAATGGATGTAATTGGGATTTAATGCCTTCCATCTGTTACCTTTTATCCTAATATATTTTGATCATGTAACATTTTGTTTAACAAGAAGCCAGTTTTGGAGTAAAATGTTTCTTCATATGTGTATGATTTGGATTTTTAACTGTAGCTTTAACAATTTTTCAGTCATATTGCTATGATATCTACATTTTGGCAGTTTATAATGGTGTCTAGCACTGTGGTATTATGCTGCAGACATGTAACATCATGTCCCAGCCATTCACATTATCCTGACACAAGGCCGACTAGTTCTAATATTAACCTTTTAAAACTGAGCGCCTAGCGAGGCAGCTATTAGTACCATTTGTAGAAGTCTTTCATTGGACTCGGCTCAGGTTCTACCACATGACCTCCCACATCTGAGGTGGTTGCTGTAAACACGTACGTCACTGGAGTGGTCTGAAATGTTTCTTTGATACTACCTACCTGAGCATACCTTCTTAAACCCTCTCTATTGTAAAAGCCCAAGAATGGCATGCACTTACACTGCTGTTGTAACTGATGAGTTTTAGTATTTGATAGCAATCTGCGCATGGTACACCTATTTCATCTGACTTCCATCTTGGGAAACAGTAAGTGTTTTAGCCCTTTTATTGCTGCAGCAAGCCAACAGATGGGATTAACATTTTTTAGCTTAGAAGTGCCATGTTTGCAAGGTTGTGGATGTATTAATGCATTATGGTCCAAATATTGGTTTCTCATGAACCAAAATGACAATAAAATATCAGAGATGATTGATAATTATTTCATTTTAAAATGCATTAAAAAGTGAGATATCCACATACAGCGACTTTGTGTTTATCAAATTTGATGTTAATTACCTTTGTATGTCTAATATGAATATGAAAGGAATTTAGAGTGATACCTTCATCTGATCATCTGATTAGGTTTTATGTTAAGATCATTGTGGAGAGAAAATTTTGTTCTATAAATGCATTTCTGTACTTGTTATTTTTCAAAATGTTAAATTCCTTTGTTTATAAATGAATTATTATTGGTGGAGTATGCAGTTTATTATTGTTGTAGTTTTCAGCTTGGTAACATAATAAATTGTTATAATTGGATCATGCAGCTTATTAGCATATATAAATGAAATTATTGTTGAAGTTGGCAGCTTGATAACATAATAAATTAAATTATTATAGTTGGAGTTTGCCAATGAGCAAAAGAAGGTGCTACAGAGTAATTCTGAGAGTTACAGGAAGGAGATTGCACTGCTTCGAGAAAAGTCACAGAAATACTCCAACTCTGTTGCCAAGCATGAACAGACAATCAACACACTAAGGGAGGTAAGTTTCACATTGTTCCTTTGTGTATGTTTTGTTTAAAATTCCATAATTGTGCATTAATGATTCATACTACATGCATACAAAATAATTTATATATGAAATTATTCTGAAGACCAACAAAATGTCAATGATTTATTTGTTTATTTTCTATTCTGAAGCTGTGATTATCTCTATTAGGATCTGATGGTAACGCAGGAGAAGCTTGCACGGGCTGAGGCACGGGTCCAGAACCTGAGTCTAGAGAAAGACTTAGTGAAAGGGGCAGAGCAGCGACTGGTACAGGAGATGGATAGCATCCGCAGGGAAAGGCATTCACAGAGCTTGGTCCTAGCTAACTTGCAGGCTATACAGGTATAGACATAAATATAGACAGATTTATCTCTTAGTTTTGTTCTTGCCAACCAGTAAGTCAAACAAGCAGACAGTGAGATAGACAGAGCAGTGGACATCATATAACATGGTCCTCACTATTTTTCAGGTAATAAGAGTACAATAAGGTCAGATTAACTGAAAGACTGACATCCCTTATCATGTTCTGAACATACTGAAGATCAAGCAGATATTTTTAGACATCCCAACGCATTGCTTTCTTGATTATTCTGCAAGTCACGCAGGAGCAAACATGTAGACTTTTATCAATGTGCATGATCCTGGACAACCAGCAAGGCCATACAGGAACAAAGCTTTTACAAAGATATAAATAGACTGATACATCCAGGCATGCATCTCAGAATCTGCTCCACACCACACACATTGTCAGGCCATAGAGGCATACAGACAGATTGATATCATGGTCGTGTTCAACTTGTATATCACACATGCAAATAAAAACACCCAGAAAGACATCCAAATGGATGGACATAGTCAATCTGCACACAAACTAATGGACAAATCCTGTCCTAGAAGATCAATTTGATATACAGTTTTAAGCAGGTGCTCACAAACTAGCAGTTAGTGCATGTTTCCAGGTGGACATTCTTGGTTCTTGTAAACTTACTGTACATGTAAACAATAAGGGTTGTTCAAGTAAAATATATACCCCTGGGGGGAAGGGGTAAGCACTTTCAAATTTAACCAACCCACAACAGCACAACAGAAGCAATAAAAAAAAAAAAAAACACAGCAGAAGCAATAAAAAAAATATTATGATCCACCATCAGATATGTATTAATTGAAAAACACTGCCCCCTACAGAAGCATATTAATTTAGCATCATTTTTAGCTATGATTAGTGGGTGGTAGAAGCAATTTTATTGTTGGTTTGTGGACAGTAGTGATTTAAATGACAGCAGGCTGGAGGTACTCTACTGAATTCCTATAGATCATATAATCTACTCCATATTTTTATTTGTATTCATTGTAATCAATCTTTTCTCCTTTTGTTTCTTTGTCTGTCAGCCATGTATGTGTCTCTGATACTGTGAAATCACACATTTTTCTTGGTGACTTATTATTTGTAGATGTCATTAGTCAGTCCCTTAATACCTACTAATTGAATGTCCAAAAATACAGAGTATATAAGTGATTTCTATTCTAATACAGAAATCAAGAATTTGTATCCTTACTAAAATGTGTGCTTACTACAGTGATCATTATGTTTTGTCATTTTTCTTTGTTCTCAGGTATGCTGCTTTTGAATAGAATAATAGTTAAATCTTTTATTGCTTTAAATGTGTGGTCAGATGCTACAATTCTTGTTATTGGTTTTTCAATAAATATTTTGATTAACTTATAATACATGATTTGTCAGAAAAAAACATTAATGCCTGTGGAAGTGATATTGCATTTCTTCAGCCTACTTTTACTCAATATCATTTCTTGTAAGAACATATATTTCATCTACCAACATCTTATTTTTATGCCTTGTTGAAAGACTAATATAAAGTTTTTAAAAAAAAGAGAAATATAGCAAGTCAAACATTTTTATATCTTAAATTAGATTTAAACAATGGGTGAAAGTCAAGAAATCAGTTTTCCTAGAGTGCCGGTAAAGTCAATGTCATTTCATTTAACTGTATTGTCAACAGCATCATCATAACTGATGGCCTAGCAGTAACAGTCTGCACTTTCAATCCAGTTGACACGGATTCTATCTCCCAAATCTAGTCTTTCAAATGAGACTTGTACCTATGGTCTAAGGTAGATGCAAGACTAAATACATTTTACCTTTTGACAATAATACATGATCACAAATATTTAAATTGCAAGAAAATAGAAGTTAAAATTTTATTAAAAATACTGTCACCCATAAAACTAAAAGAGATGGTAAAAACAGAATAGGTATGAACAAGATTAGTAGTGGTGTAAATAATCCATATATCAACATGACATCAAGTATTTTTTCATTAATTTCATCATTAGCTGATGACAATGCTTCAGAATGTTGTATACTAGATCATAGTAATCCTATTTGTAATGCAAATACTAAATGATGTGTACTAGATTATAGTAATCCTATTTGTAATAAAAATACCAAATGATGTATACTAGATTATAGTAATCTCATTTGTAATAAAAATATCAAACGATGTGTACTAGATTATAGTAACCATATAAATACCAAATGATGTGTACTAGATCATAGTAATCCTATTTGTAATAAAAATACCAAATGATGTGTACTAGATTATAGTAATCTCATTTGTAATAAAAATACTAAATGATGTGTACTAGATTATAGTAACCATATAAATACCAAATGATGTGTACTAGATTATAGTAATCCTGTATGTAATAAAAATACTAAATGATGTGTACTAGATTGTTGTAATCCTATTTGTAATACAAATAACAAATTATGTCATTTCATATTTTCGCAGATAGAGAGCATGTACTTCATTTGGTAATACATCTGCATGATATGAAAGTTAGTCTTGTTATTCTTTTATTGTCATAGTGATTCTGCCAACTATAGATCTACATACACTTAATTATATTGTATGTGGATTCTCTGATGTTCCGTATGTTGATATGTTGATTGTTTCTTAATTTATTATGGTCCTCTTCTGCGTACGAATACTATTCTGTGCGTTCATTGCCTGCTGTCTGAAACACATATGCATAACTAGTTTGAACAAGTTACTGTTTTTTATGGTTGTGCAAATTTCAACATCTCACAGGTAGTCTCTCTTTGAGATCTCTGTTCCAAAAAGAAACGTTTTCATTAACATGAACTCTGCAAAAGTTTCACTTACTTGAATCAGTGCTTTACTGCCTCTTATGCCAGATTTTTTTCTCTTGCATAATACTGTATTAAGTTTTAAGTCCATCATTCCCATAGTCAGCTTGATCATGGTATTTTGAATAAATATAACAGCATCCTGTCCATCCAAAAGGTACATCGAACTCACACTCAACATCAGTTTTGGGCTCAAAATCACACATTGGTATTTCCAGTGGCATTTTCCTAATGTCCAACTGACTTATGTACATGAAATTCAATGTATCATAGCTATCGCCAGCCAGTATTTGCTGACTGAAACAGTCATATGATGACAAACCCTGTTTTGATTCAGCCATTTTGGTTTCCTGTGTGGCCCTTATTTGCAACATGCATTTGTAAAACTTCCATGATGAAAGTAGGGTTAAAACTATCATAATATGCTTGTTCCACGGCTGAATGAACCATTTAAGTTTAGTTTAACAGCCATTCATGTTGAACCAAAGTATCCAGGTATTTTAACATTTGCCTTCCTGAATCTGGTTGTCACATCAAGTGCTACATCATGAAATGCAGTTTTAAAGTTAAAAGTCTAATAAAAATTGCAAACTGTGCAAAGCACATTTTGTATTTGCGACATTAATGTAATTTGTAGAACGCATATCACTGCTTTAAAAATGCGCGAATTTGTACAAATTACATGCACTTGTGTGTACTTTCTGACCCAATGTTTTATTCATGTTAGACCACTATGAGGTGGTTAGATGTGATTTTAAATATATATTCAGGTTTTTTTTTCTTCAGACAACCCTACCAGAGATTTCTCATTTTGTTAACACAACAGAAGTGATTTTCCTAATGAACCTTCCCCTGTCAGAATCAAAATAGTTTGAAACACAACCTCCTACTCAAGTTTTTTTGAAGTGCCATCCCCAGGGGGATAAATGATTTACTGGAACAGCCCTAAGACATATCTGAGAAAACAGTTCTTGTAGCTCAAATATTCTTGTTCACCTAAACGGAATAAAATTCTTTTGAAAGAGAACACAGTTGACAGCTTATAAAAATAGAATAAAAATTCATGATGACAAAAAATTTACAAAAAGGTTAGTAATAGATACTTTTAATTACAAATTGCAAACAAATAACAGCAACAAGCATGGTTATAAAAAAATTAATGAAATTTGATTAAGGGTATAAATAGTTTCAAAATCTTTTTCTACACCAATTCAGAATAATTTGGAGAGGTCTGACTTTGAAACTAAGAGTCGTCTTAACCGACAAGTTGAGACATTGGAGCGTACCACTACATTACTGAATCGACGGTTGGAAACTGAGGAGCGGCAGCATAAGACAGAAATTCAGCATCTGGAGGTAAGATCGCCGTCTATTTAATACACCTTTTATTCAACTTATATTTTTGTGTTGTGACAATTCCTCACTTTTACAGAATATTTTGATTTGAATTGTCATTTTGAGAGTCTTGTCATTTTTTCACATTCAGGAGTTTCAACAATACCCTTGAATTGGTTGTGGATCTGGTGTGCTAGTACACCATTTGCAATGGACTGTATTATATGCTTGGAAATTAACTGTAAACCAGTAACAATTCTGGTATCTACTGGTGTAATGTGATATTGGACTGGTCAATTTGGTACCAAAGTTTCAATGTCAATAGTTTTCAGATGGAAGACATTCAGCATGCAGTTTATAATTGTTCTGCAATGGCAGTTGCTACAGATGCCTGTAACATGCCTCACGTGTACCTTTTTATACAAGTTACATATGCCTGTAACATGCTTCACACACAGTATAGTGTATCATTTTATGTAGGCTACACATGCCTGTAACATGCTTCACACACAGTATTGTGTATCATTTTATGCAAGCTACACATGCTTGTAACATGCTTTACACTAGTATTGTGTATGTTTTATACAGGCAGTTAACTTTGCCTGTGTGTCAGGTATGTTAAAGGTGATGGTTTGTTATGATATAGTAGATAAGAAATGCAGCAGTGTTGCACAGAGACGTTGAAAATTGGGAATCCTTGTTAATGGGAAGAGACAGAAAAGCAAGTTGGTAGTTATAGTACTGTAACCTTTATAGATGTTTTTGGATATGTTGACATAGATTTGGCAAATCCCACTTTAAAACATTCTGTAATAGAAAAGACTTGGAATCTTCTTGGTATTGCAGCGATGTGTATAGGATTGTATTAAAGAAAATTATTGTTTTAGATCACTCACATAATTCATACTTTTTTGTACTTGAAAGTCTAGTGACCATATGCATTATTGTCTGAAGAGTTTTATGTCCAGTTGTTTTAATTTTTGGCACAAATAAAATTGTATTGGAAACTATCAGCGAAAGGCAATTCTCTATATTATCCTCATATCAATTTTTTAAAATCCTCTTTTAAATGCTTTTCACTAAAACCATATACTTGGACTGGAAAGGGAGTGACAGTTTGTTAAGAACATTGGTTTTAAAATCTGTCCCTATTTGTGTCTTTTGTTTGCATTACCATTGAGAGGAATAAAGGCTTGGCTCTGACATATTTGTTGTCATTATATTAGAAACAAGTGCAGACATTGAGACAGCAGGTGGACCTTGAGCTGAGTCAGCATCAACAGACCAAAGATAAATTGACTGAGGCAACAATGGCAAGCGAAGAACTCAAACTACAGGTAAGACGTGGTTAGTGCAGTGGTAACATCCTTGCTTGCAATTAGTTTAAAGAATTATGTCTTGGGTTTAGATAGTCAAGGTCACAGGCCAAGCTGAGAAAAATGTTTATATACAATAACTGAGGTTCTCCATTATTAACAGCTACCAAACTTTGTGGATAGTTTGTGTTTGGGTAGGGAAGAACCATATCAGTTTTGGGGGTCAAAAGGTCATTATCAAGGTCACTAACTAAAAGAAAAATGGTTTATGCAGAAATAAAATATTAATCGCATACCTGAGCCAATCATTCTGGATGTATTGGACATCAGGTAAGGAAGAAAAAGCCTCTCCATTTTGAAGTCAAAATGTCATGGTCACATAGAAGAAACATGGTTTCTGTACAATAACGATAATTCTACATCACAGACCTTGACCAGGCTTTATACATGACAATTGGTTTGAGAAAGAAGCTATAAAATTTGGAATCAAAATATTAAAGGTTAGTTATCATGACTGAAAGAAGAAGAATGTTTTTTGCATGATAACTTGAGTTCTAGACCACAGATCTTGACTTCAGATCTAGACCATAGATTTTGAAGGGCTTGCACTTAAAGTATTAAAAAGCCCTTTGGCTTTTGAGGTCAAATATCAAGGTTATTTTAGCTTTTAAAAAATACTTTTTGCAAAGAAACCTTTAGAATAAGACCCTTGATGAAACTATGTTGATGGCTGATAGAACAAAGTGGATTCTGCATATTAAATTTAGTGTGTTAAAAATGCCAGGGTAGGAGACTTAAACACTGTGGTATAATATGTAATTTACAGTATTATTACGTGTATTGCAGTTAGCTAGGTTTTTTGTATGCATACTGTTTGTTGTACCCATATTTCATACTTAACTGAATTTCGCTTTAAAAAAATTATTTTTCTTTTGCAAACTCTATTAATGCAAGAAACTCGAGGGGCTGAGTGGTCTAAAGCTATATCCTTTGTGGATCACTGCCATCTCACCTCAGTCTGTGTGGGTTCGAGTCTAAGATTCATCCAATGTGGTTATGTGAGAAAGCTTAGCTGTAGCTTCTCTTGGGTCGGTGGTTCTTTCCAGGGGTTTACCCGGGTTCTTCCTCCACCATTAATACTGGCTGCCATGTATAGCCTGTCATGTGCTGAAAAATGGCGTTAAACCCTACAACAACAACAGCAACAACAAGAATCATGAAACTATATGATTGTATGTATTTTTAATAGTACCAGTGTACTATGCATCTTAATAAGTACTATGTATCTTGATAAGTATTATGCATCATTATAAGTACTATACATTTTAATAAGTACTATACATCTTGATAAGTACTATGCATCTTAATAAGTACTATGTATCTTAATAAGTACTATGTATCTTAATAAGTAATATACATCTTAATATGTACTATGTATCTTAATAAGTACTATACATCTTAATAAGTGCTATGCATTTTAATATGTACTATACATCTTAATAAGTACTATGCATCTTAATAAGTACTATGTATCTTAATAAGTACTATGTATCTTAATAAGTAATATACATCTTAATATGTACTATGTATCTTAATAAGTACTATACATCTTAATAAGTGCTATGCATTTTAATATGTACTATACATCTTAATAAGTACTATGCATCTTAATAAGTACTATGTATCTTAATAAGTACTATGTATCTTAATAAGTAATATACATCTTAATATGTACTATGTATCTTAATAAGTATTATGCATCATTATAAGTACTATACATTTTAATAAGTACTATACATCTTGATAAGTACTATGCATCTTAATAAGTACTATAAATCTTGATAAGTACTATACATCTTTATAAGTACTATAAATCTTAATAAGTACTATAAATCTTGATAAGTACTATACATCTTAATAAGTACTATACATCTTAATATGTACTATACATCTTAATAAGTACTATAAATCTTAATAAGTACTATAAATCTTGATAAGTACTATACATCTTAATAAGTACTATGTATCTTAATATGTACTATACATCTTAATAAGTGCTATGCATTTTAATAAGTACTATACATCTTGATAAGTACTATGCATCTTAATAAGTACTATAAATCTTGATAAGTACTATACATCTTAATAAGTACTATAAATCTTAATAAGTACTATAAATCTTGATAAGTACTATACATCTTAATAAGTACTATCTATCTTAATATGTACTATACATCTTAATAAGTACTATACATCTTAATATGTACTATACATCTTAATAAGTACTATAAATCTTGATAAGTACTATAAATCTTGATAAGTACTTTACATCTTAATAAGTACTATGTATCTTAATAAGTACTATAAATCTTGATAAGTACTATACATCTTAATAAGTACTATACATCTTAATATGTACTATACATCTTAATAAGTACTATAAATCTTAATAAGTACTATAAATCTTGATAAGTACTATACATCTTAATAAGTACTATGTATCTTAATATGTACTATACATCTTAATAAGTGCTATGCATTTTAATAAGTACTATACATCTTGATAAGTACTATGCATCTTAATAAGTACTATAAATCTTGATAAGTACTATACATCTTAATAAGTACTATAAATCTTGATAAGTACTATAAATCTTGATAAGTACTATACATCTTAATAAGTACTATGTATCTTAATATGTACTATACATCTTAATAAGTACTATACATCTTAATATGTACTATACATCTTAATAAGTACTATACATCTTAATAAGTACTATAAATCTTGATAAGTACTTTACATCTTAATAAGTACTATGTATCTTAATAAGTACTATACATCTTAATAAGTACTTTACATCTTGATAAGTGCTATACATCTTAATAAGTACTATAAATCTTGATAAGTACTATAAATCTTGATAAGTACTTTACATCTTAATAAGTACTATGTATCTTAATAAGTACTATAAATCTTGATAAGTACTATACATCTTTATAAGTACTATAAATCTTAATAAGTACTATAAATCTTGATAAGTACTATAAATCTTGATAAGTACTATACATCTTAATAAGTACTATGTATCTTAATATGTACTATACATCTTAATAAGTACTATACATCTTAATATGTACTATACATCTTAATAAGTACTATACATCTTAATAAGTACTATAAATCTTGATAAGTACTTTACATCTTAATAAGTACTATGTATCTTAATAAGTACTATACATCTTAATAAGTACTTTACATCTTGATAAGTGCTATACATCTTAATAAGTACTATAAATCTTGATAAGTACTATACATCTTAATAAGTACTATAAATCTTAATAAGTACTATAAATCTTGATAAGTACTATACATCTTAATAAGTACTATGTATCTTAATATGTACTATACATCTTAATATGTACTATACATCTTAATAAGTACTATAAATCTTGATAAGTACTATAAATCTTGATAAGTACTATACATTTTGATAAGTGCTATACATCTTAATAAGTACTATGTATCTTAATATGTACTATACATCTTAATAAGTACTATAAATCTTAATAAGTACTATAAATCTTGATAAGTACTATACATCTTAATAAGTACTATGTATCTTAATATGTACTATACATCTTAATAAGTACTATACATCTTAATATGTACTATAAATCTTAATAAGTGCTATACATCTTAATAAGTGCTATGCATTTTAATAAGTACTATACATCTTGATAAGTACTATGCATCTTAATAAGTACTATAAATCTTAATAAGTACTATACATCTTAATAAGTACTATAAATCTTAATAAGTACTATAAATCTTGATAAGTACTATACATCTTAATAAGTACTATGTATCTTAATATGTACTATACATCTTAATAAGTACTATACATCTTAATATGTACTATACATCTTAATAAGTACTATACATCTTAATAAGTACTATAAATCTTGATAAGTACTTTACATCTTAATAAGTACTATGTATCTTAATAAGTACTATACATCTTAATAAGTACTTTATATCTTGATAAGTGCTATGCATCTTAATAAGTACTATAAATCTTGATAAGTACTATACATCTTAATAAGTACTATAAATCTTAATAAGTACTATAAATCTTGATAAGTACTATACATCTTAATAAGTACTATGTATCTTAATATGTACTATACATCTTAATATGTACTATACATCTTAATAAGTACTATACATCTTAATAAGTACTATAAATCTTAATAAGTACTATAAATCTTGATAAGTACTATACATCTTAATAAGTACTATGTATCTTAATATGTACTATACATCTTAATATGTACTATACATCTTAATAAGTACTATAAATCTTGATAAGTACTATAAATCTTGATAAGTACTATACATTTTGATAAGTGCTATACATCTTAATAAGTACTATAAATCTTGATAAGTACTATAAATCTTGATAAGTACTATAAATCTTGATAAGTACTATACATCTTAATAAGTACTATAAATCTTGATAAGTACTATAAATCTTGATAAGTACTATACATCTTAATAAGTACTATGTATCTTAATATGTACTATACATCTTAATATGTACTATACATCTTAATAAGTACTATAAATCTTGATAAGTACTATAAATCTTGATAAGTACTATACATTTTGATAAGTGCTATACATCTTAATAAGTACTATAAATCTTGATAAGTACTATAAATCTTGATAAGTACTATAAATCTTGATAAGTACTATACATCTTAATAAGTACTATAAATCTTGATAAGTACTATAAATCTTGATAAGTACTATACATCTTAATAAGTACTATGTATCATATGTACTATACATCTTAATAAGTACTATAAATCTTGATAAGTACTATAAATCTTGATAAGTACTATACATCTTAATAAGTACTATACATTTTGATAAGTGCTATACATCTTAATAAGTACTATAAATCTTGATAAGTACTATACATCTTAATAAGTACTATACATTTTGATAAGTACTATACATCTTAATAAGTACTATAAATCTTGATAAGTACTATACATCTTAATAAGTACTATAAATCTTGATAAGTATTATACATTTTGATAAATCTTGATAAGTGCTATACATCTTAATAAGTACTATGCATCTTAATAAGTACTATACATCTTGATAAGTACTATAAATCTTGATAAGTACTATAAATCTTGATAAGTACTATACATCTTAATAAGTATTATGCATCTTGATTAATAGTATACAGCTTGATAAGTATTATAAATCATTTCAAAACAATGCCTTTATGATCGAAATTCCATATATCTATGAAATTTTGTGTTTAAATTTTATTTTTTTATTACTGTCCATGTTTTAATCATGGAACTTGATTATTGGATGCATCTTTGTTGAAACTGAACAGGGTCACTGTGGGATGTATAAATTTTAGGTCCACCTTTTGACCTAGATGAATATTAATAATTTTGCAAAGTGCTTGAAACATTTTTTTAAAGTATATTTGTATGCAGATCACAATATATTAGCATTAAAATTTTATCATTGCTGAGAACAAATTATATAAAGATTTACAATGGATATCTGACAATCAACTTTGCTTACATGTACAGTAAACCTTTTTAATGCTTACCTTATCATGACAACAACCAGCCATATGTAGACAATTAGAAGTACAGGTATACCTCGCTAATACGGCAGGTTTGGTTCCAGACCACTGCCGCAATGCGAATGTAGCTGTAAAGCGAGTCACATTCGTTTTCACTCGGTAGTATATATAAAATCTTTAAAATATGTTTCCTACATCATATATTGATTGCACAATAGCACTAGACTGAAAGAAAATATGATATAAAGGTAATCGTCGACTTATGACTACATTCGGTTCCCGCTGACCAGTCGTAAAGCGAGCAGGACGTATGACAAACCTAGTGATAAGTTTAGGTAAATCAGACACTGTACACACCACAGTTGGTTTAATATTTACAAAAATATAAAAATACTAACACTAACGCTTTCTCCATCTTGGCAATAAGGCTAGCTCACTTCCTT
This sequence comes from Unio pictorum, assembly GCA_030141615.1. Taxonomy (NCBI): domain Eukaryota; kingdom Metazoa; phylum Mollusca; class Bivalvia; order Unionida; family Unionidae; genus Unio; species Unio pictorum. The sequence goes on along the minus strand of JARLTB010000219.1, from coordinate 5,938,225 downwards.
ATCACTGTTGTGTGCACTGGAGTGGCACTTTTAATTTCTTTTAAAACCTTCTCTTTTGCTTTACTACTGTGCTAACTGTTTGTCGCGCCAAACCTCGGCGTTCGACATGCCCTTCTCACTAAGCTGTATTATTTCTAGCTTTTGATTTAAAGTTAGAGGATTACGACTCCTTTTTCCACTAGCGCTAGATTTAGAGGCCATGACTAATGAAATAATAAAAATTATCAGAGTATGACACACATGTAACAATGCCCATACACAGACTGAGCGCGTCTAATCAAAATTCTGGTATTTAACTCTTGGCTAGCTGCGAGCAATATACAACACCGTCTATATTATGAATACACAGCATTCAATACAACTCACTCATCAACTTGGTAGACAAAGGGGCTTGAATTGGCACCGCAATCAGTAGCGTAACATCAAATTGTGAGTGCAAGCCTTAAGTAATTCAACAACAAAGTATCTTTAAGGTTTTTAATTTCTTTGAGTGCCAGCAGTGATTTACATATACCAAAAGTTTGCACAGATTATTTTAAGAAATCTTTTAGTACATTTTTAATGAAGTTTCCAGTATGATATTAAACAAGCACCTAATGATCATAATTTAAGAAAATATACTTGTTTAGATATTTTAATCAGCAATTCTGATTTTATAATCATTTAACATTTGTAAATGGTAGCTTTTTGATAACAGTATGTTAACCTTACAAAAGTTATATTTGTTTTCTCTGATTCAGAAGCTATTAACATTGTAGATTTATTAATTATACATTTTTGTTTTAATTAAATGGCCATAATATAAACTAGCTAATTGCTAACTATGCCACCATGGATAAATAAAGTATAATATTACTACATTTCTTTTGTAGCTAAAAGTAGCAGAATCTACTCTGGCTACAGCAGAGTCCAGACTAGCAACCATCACACCTGAGGAAGAGAAAGATGACAGTGAGCAGGTCAAATATCTTAACTCACTGTTGGAAGAGCATAAAGCCAAGATTCAGAGTAAGTCATGTTTTACTGATGCTCAGAATTAAATACCGTACTTGTTAGATTCAACTGCAACTGTATAGACCCATAATATACCAGTAGATCTGGGTCTATGCACTTTGTAATCAGTACAAGAAACCAAACTCTAATCTGCCAGTGTATTATATGAAGGCAGATCAAGGTCTGTGTTGTTTGCAGTTGGACCTGACATGATAGCAAGTATATTCAGTAGGCGATATCCTTGATGCTTGTTTTCTTACAAGAATATTTGAAAATGGGCTTAAGACTTGTCACCATGAAAACAGTGTCAGAGCAGTATCCTTCATTTTTATTATATTTCCTGAAGTTGCTTTTAAAGGCACTAAAAGTTATCATGATTGAAGGCATCACTGTTGATTATGCCAATCCTGTGTTTGGGGTTATGATAACCTCGGGATAAATAAAATTCATAACAATTCTGATTTAAGAATGAGATAATGAAGATTTTCTCATAATAGAAAATGGTTGGGTGCTGACGAGTTCTTCAATAGTTTTTACAAAGCAGCAGATCTTGTTAGGTGACCATATTAATTTACTAGGCAAGATAAATCTTTTGGGCAACCAGCTTTTTAGAGCTCATTTCCCAGAGATAGTTATGGATTTTCAAACATTTTCAACCACTCTAATATGATGAGTCTTTTCTAATTTTGACCTTTTCAAGAATACATGTGGGGGAAAAAAACATTTTATCTTGGTATTAATATGAAAACACTTTGTCATAATGGCAGTAAGAGGTACATACTTTTATCTTTGTTCAGTGTAGTAGTCAGTATCACAATACATTATTGCTTTATCACCACTATAACATGCATTGTGATACTTTATCACTGTACAGAGTAGTCTTTATCACTGTACAGTATATAATTGGTGGGCTGTATCACTGTGTAATGTAGCCTTTATCAAAACAGTATAGCCTTTATCACTATACATGGTGGATTGTATTACTTTACAGAGTAGCCTTTATCACTATATAGTTGTACATTGGAGGATGTGTTACTGTATAGCATAGCCTTTTTCACTGTAATCTTTATCACTTTACAGGGTAGCCATTAACAATACAGTGTAGCCTTTATCACTGTCCATGGTAACTTTCAACATTATACAGTGTACTAACTGAGAAAAGTCACTTCTTATCTATATAGGTACATTGTTATTTGCTTATAAAATGAACAGTTTACAGTCAATATAGGACTCTTTAAAAATGATCCAGACAGTGTAGGTCTTTTACAGCATAGAGTGAGGATCAGTGTCTACCCTGTATGTATTAACTGGGAAAAGGCTGTAACATGTTGGCACAATATTCCACAGTTGATTTGGGTCCTAATTGTTACTCAGTTACATGGTATACGTTATTTCCACAGCTAAATACAGTATCTCATAGTTAGGTGAATCTGAATTTTATTAACATTGTGTTCCTTTTGTTTTATTAACAATGTTTTCCTGTGGTTTAATTGGATGAACTGGAATTGTTTTTTTTTTTTATCTGACTCAGGCCTGCAGAGTCAAATTCAGAAGTCTCGAGAACATGCAGAAGAGTACAAGAATCAGGCTGACACCATTCAGCAGAGTCTGGCAGAACACAGTGAGGTAAGTGCAGAAGAACTTCCAGCTATTTGTACATGTGCTGTCTTTTTGTTTTAAAGATTAGCAACACTTGAAGATAAAATTGTAGGTGTTTGTTTTGTTTGCATTACCAGAGAGTAGACATTGGGAATTTTTGTGATTTATATTTTAATGTTTTGTGTTAAATTGTGCTTGAGAGTTTGACAGTTACATAATATACATCATACTGTGATTCCATAATGAGCCATCATGCAGAGGTCATATTCTTTCAAAATTTGGCACTCAGTTTTGCTTTGGTTTGGTGTTTTACATCATAGCAACACTTGTATATTATAGTGCCGATACAGTTTGAGTACTGTGCCTTGCCCAAGGATACGTCATGGTTACTGACTGGGCTGATTTGATCATGGGATTTGAATCTGCACCCTTTTAGACTCAAGTCAGGCATACTAGCTAGTCAGCACTGCAGCTCCTGCATCCATTGGTTGCCTCTTACAATATGCAGTCTGGTTGTTGTGGTTGTTGTTGTTGTTGTAGGGTGTAACACCATTTTTCAGCACAAAGATATGTTGGTTATTCATGGCAGCCAGTATCACTGGTGGAGGAAGAATCCCCAGTTAACCCCAGAAAGAACCACTGACCCATGAGAAGCTACTGGCAAGCCTTACATACCCACATTGGCCGACCTATGCAGACAGGTGAGATGGGAATGATCTATAATGATGAGTGCTTTAGACCAATGCAAAATAATTAATATTGTAACTGTCACTTCCTAAATGTAAAATGTAACACAATCTGTATTCACTCTGACACATGCTAAATGGCAAAAATAATCAGTATTTGGGCAGGCACATCCTAAAATGTAAAATAATCACTATTCATACTGGCACATCCTAGAAGCGGGAGGTCATCGGTTCGATCCCCGGCCGAGTCATACCAAAGACTTACAAAAATGGTACTAACAGCTGCCTCGCTTGACGCTCAGCATTAAGAGGTTAGTGTTAGGACTGGTCGGCCTGGTGTCAGGATAATGTGACTGGGTGAGACATCATGCTACATGTCTACGGCATGATGTCTCAGTGCTAGACATCACTAAAAACTGCCTCACTGCAGACATCGTAGCGATATGACTGAAAAATTGTTAAAGCTACGTTAAAAATCCTAATCAAACAAACAAACAAACAAACTGGCACATCCTAAATGTAAAAAATAATATACAGGCTGGCACATCCTAAATTGTAAAATCAATATTCTGGCTGGCACATCCAAAGGTAAAATAATCATATTCAGGCTGGCACATCCTAAATGTAAAATAATCAATATTTAAGTCTACACATTCTGCATGTGAAATAAAATATATTCTGGCTGGCACATCCTACATGTAAAATAATATGCAGGCTGGCACATTATAAATGTAAAATATTATGTTGTCTGTCACATCCTCAATGTAAAATATTCAGGCCTGCACATCCTAAATATAAAATAATAAATAATCAAGCTGGCACATCCTAAATGTAAAATAATATTCAAGCTGGCACATTCTGCATGTAAAATAATTAATATTCAGGCTGGCACATCCTACATGTAAAATTATCAATATTCAGGCTGGCACATCCTACATGTAAAATTATCAATATTCAGGCTGGCACATCCTACATGTAAAATTATCAATATTCAGGCTGGCACATTCTGCATGTAAAATAATTAATATTCTGGCTGGCACATCCTAAATGTAAAATGATATTCAGGCTGGCACATCCTAAATATAAAAAAATATTCAGGCTGGCACATTCTGCATGTAAAATAATTAATATTCTGGCTGGCATATCCTAAATGTAAACAAATATTCAGGTTTACACATCCTAAATGTAAAATAATATTCAGGTTGACACATCTCAAATGTAAAATAATATTCAGGTTGACACATCCCAAATGTAAAATAATATTCAGGTTGACACATCCCAAATGTAAAATAATATTCAGGTTGACACATCCCAAATGTAAAATAATATTCAGGTTGACACATCCCAAATGTAAAATAATATTCAGGTTGACACATCCTAAATGTAAAATAATATTCAGGTTGACACATCCCAAATGTAAAATAATATTCAGGTTGACACATCCCAAATGTAAAATAATATTCAGGTTGACACATCCTATATGTAAAATAATATTAAGGTTGACACATCCCAAATGTAAAATAATATTCAGGTTGACACATCCTGTATGTAAAATAATCAATATTCTGGCTGGCATATCCTATATATAAAATAATCAATATTCTGGCTGGCATATCCTAATTGTAAAATAATCCATATTCTGGATGGCATATCCTACATGTAAAATAATCAGTATTCAGGCTGGTATCCTAATTGTAAAATAATCAGTATTCAGGCTGGTATCCTAATTGTAAAATAATCAGTATTAAGGCTGGCACATCCTAAATGTAATATAATCAGTATTCAGGCTGGCACATCCTAAATGTAATATAATCAGCTCTAAAAGAAAAGATACTGCCTGATATCTGTGCAATAATAAGTCATTAGCCATGAGACTCAAACAGGATGGCAATTTGCATCTGAGTTTAACATGGATTTGTTCATCATAATTCTCTATGATATTCCATAAGGTAAGAAATGGTCACAGATGACCAGTACCAAAAATGATATCTAAAATCATATTTGTTTGTGTACAAAATATTCACTTAGTCCCAACCTTTTGCACATCTTTGTACTCTAATTGGTGTTGAGTTAGATTTAAACCTCTCTGATAGTTTAGTTCAGGATCATTATCCAGCTGTGTTTAAAGATTATAAATTAGCTTTTTATGTTGGGTGTTTATCGCTTTATCATTTCCAGGGCAAGTTGTATTTTGAGGTTTCACATCCCCCCATGCAGTATTATGGTGGGAGCATAAAGTAATTACCCTTGACCATCTAGGCTTTTTTTGCATACTGTGTTATTCATTTCTGAATTTGTTTCTTTTATTGTTGACATTTATGATTTTCTGCTTTTTTAGGCAACAAAAAGATTACAAGAAGACCTGGAAGCGAAAGTGAAGGAATTTTCAGAAGGTGAGAAGTAAAGAAAATAAGTAGCCATGTATGGTGATGAACTTAACAGAATCATAAGGAATTTAACAGAAATAATTTCACAGAAATAACAGTTATCATTATTGGACTACTCCAGATTAGGTTATAACAAAATTGTCATCCATGGACTAAATTACTTCTGTATAGGTTATAACACAAATGTCATCCTTGGACTAAAAATTACTCCTGTTTATGTTGTAAAACAGTTGTCATCCTTGGACTCCAGATTACTCCTATTTAGGTTGTAGCAGATATTGTGAGTAATATGACTTTCTTATAAGCTGTAATGCATGTTTTGTTGATGATTAAAGATCTGTTTGGGTGTGTGTGTGTACAAATCACCATATTAATTACATTGGAGTGATGTTTGTTTACTTTCACTGTTAAGTGAATTTATGCATGATTGCATTTAGTTTCCTCTGATGTTTGTACTTGTGTTGATTTATTCATTTCCCAGGAAAACACTTTACACACAGTAACAGTTTTCTTGATATATCACAGTTTTCTTGATATACATAAATGTATATTGTTGAAACAATCTAAACACTCATCGGATTAGATTCATCTAGTAGACTTTGTTTCACAGACAGCTCGATATCCGTATCTTTTTATTTATTTATAGAAGTTATGAAAACAAGTCTAGCATCACAAGAAGCCAACATGGTGGTGTTAAAGCATAACTGCTTGGCAAATGGGCTAGTAAACTTAAACATTGTTAATTCTGCTAGATGAATCAGACTGGCCGCTAGATGAATCAGACTGGCCAAGTTTCTTGTAGTTGTTCTCAAAATGAATATGTTGAGAATTATATGTTCTTTCTGGTTTTTACAAAAGGTTTCAGGGCCCGAGTGGTCTTAAGCACTCACTGTTATTGATCATTGCCATCTCACCTCTGTCTGCATGGGTTCGAGTCTCGGTTTTGGCCAATGTGGGTATGTGAGAAAACTTGGCAGTAGCTTCTTGTAGGTCAGTGCTTCTTTCTAGAGTTTTACCAAATTCTTCCACCACCATTAATACTGGCTGCCATGTATAGACTATCTTGTACTGAAAAATGGTGTTAAACCCTATGACAACAAAAACAACAATGGGTATCAGACTTTCATTTAATATAATTAAAGTTTTGTACAGCAACAATAAAAAGGAGTTTGTTGTTGATATCACTTGACTATTGGTCTTTAGATGTCCTTGTTTGAGATTTGTGAAGTCGTGTGAATGCAAATGGCGAGAATTGGGTCTGGTTTCTTTAATGCAGAGTTTTGTCTCGTCTATCAACGAATGAAAAGACCACGATTAATTTACTTGCCATTTGTGAGAAAATAAATAATTTTCGTATCGATTTCATGCAGGTACAAGTCGTTATAACATAGTATCTTATGGTGGCAGCAGATTCCAGATTTTTAATATGTAATTGTTCTGAACCCACACTCCATCCTTAATGTCCAAATGTGAAAAATGAGGTTGGAATATTCCGAGGAAACCCGGATTAGAAACTTTTTGAATCTCTGACATGAACTTTGGTGCAAAACTAATACACGGTGACATGTAGTTTCAAGCATTGGTGTCAGATCTTAAATAGAATGTAGGAGAAATGGGAAATTGCAGTCTCTTTTTATATATATATATATTAAGAAACGATTTGAGCTTATGTATCAATACAGGTTTGGCGACTTGTTTATTGAGCTACAAGAAAACGAGTTGATTTTACAGAAAATTCAGTCATTGTCTATATAACAATATATGATTTTGAAAGTCTTTTGTCAAAAGTTTTATAAACCCTTTTGTAAATGTCTTTAAATGATGGAATTTGTAACCAAATCATCTTAAGGTGTTTAGGTTGGTTGAAAAACCTTGTTTGAGATTTTATTGGCACACATAAATTCATGGTTAAACCTTTTGCATTACAAGATAAGATTCTAATACTTAAAATTTATGGGTTTTTTTCATACTGTGATGGGATATGTTGACTTTGTATATTATGCACATACATTCTTTTAAAATTCTTTAGATTAAAGGTTTGAAAGGAAACAAAATAATTGATGCTCATTGTGGTGTTTCCACGTAGCAACATAATGCAGGTCAGCAAAGTAAAGTTAGAATTTGTATTCTGTACTTTAAAATGGCTTTAATTGACAATTTATAGGAAAATAATCAGATTTGTTTTGTGTGACTCGTTTTGTGGTTTTGTACATGATCATCTTTTCTGACATGTTTTGGCGAGTCTTGAAAGAGAAACGTCTTCAGATTTGGAAAATGCATGTTTTATAATCCAAAATGTTCTTTAATTCCATTCAGTAATGGTCATATGTAAACCTGGAAAAGACGTTGACATTTTTATTTAGAAAAGCTTGGGGAACCATATATCATAATTTTCAGATATAATAAATGGCTTATGATGTCACAATTGATGTCATAACGCAAAGAAGCATTATTAGTATGTGTCGGGTTAACTTTGAAATGTAGCTTAGAATTTAAAAAAAATAATTAAGGAATGTATCTGAAAGTCATTTTTGTTAAATCATTTTTTTGGATAGTGTGATGAATAGAATTATACATTTGTGCAAATTTCAAATGAAATTAATTGCAGTCTTTTATTTACCAAGGCTGGCAAAAGATGGCAATTGTTCCACTCATTTTATGAATTTTTTTTTTAATGAGCTCTCATGTAAGGTTCTGTTTCTCTTGAGCATTTAATTGCTCCTTTTATATTACATCAGTATTTATACATTCCCAATTATGCTCTAAAGAAACATTTATGCCTTACAAACCTGTAGAAAATAAATTTTCATCTTTAGTTTACATAGTCAGGATTTTTATTAAAGAGAGTTCTACCTTCGTAGGTATGAGGGGAAGTTAATATTTGCAGAAGTATTGTTACAGTTAAGTTTGATTACATGTTTTAGTGCTGTCTTTGATAGAAATTCTTACTTTATCAGAGAGGCAGAGACTGCTTGAGCGTGTTGAAATGCTTGAAAAGGAGCGACAGGACGTGTTGAATGAAAACATCAAATTAACTGAACAGAATCACCAAAATGTAAGCTTTTTTTGTTGTGTATGCCTAAATTTATGAAAGAAGTAATACTATTTTAAATTTAGTAGCTTATCATCATGAAATCTTCAATGCTATTTATTACACAAACTTTAAAAAATAATTTTGGGTTAAGTATATATTTCTGTTAAGCTGTTACCCTGATTTGAATTTATTAGATTTAGTCTACACCTGTTTAACATTTCTGCAGACCTAACAGTCCTCATTGAAGTTTTTGTATGCCAGGTTGAAGGTTCGCTCATAATCTTGAATCATTTGGTACTTTTTTAAAAAAATTGAGATTTAGTGTGATGAATATATCAAAGAGGGAGTGTATAGGAATTTAAATTAGACATGGAAATGAAAAGTTAGTCCATGTAGATTAATGCTAGCGTTCATCGATTGAGCCTAAAACTGTTTAACCAAAACATATTACCATGTGTCAGTTTAACTGAAATGTAACTTAGCCGTAACTTTTAGAAACATTGAGCATATATAATGACTGTTCTGCTGAGGTCTTTTTAAGGTTGGCAAGTCAATAGGTAAGTGGATTGCATACAGAACTGGCTATATCGGTGGGGCTCTGCAGTTTTATATTTTGCTTAGGGTTAGAATTTTAAAGAAGAATTTCCCATGTTGTCCTCACTGGTTATACTGGCTATTTATAAAAATCCTTCTATATATTAGGTATTACTCAAAGAACCTTTAATTGTCTTTATTTTGGTGTATGATTGATGGGTGTAATATGGATTATAGAGTATATAGCTTGGCCTTACTTTAGATATGCGCCTTTCCAAAAACTTATAGCTCATTTTCACTTCCTGGACTTTAAAGGTAAATTGTAAAAACAAAAGAGCTAATAAAATTTTTTACATTTTATATATTTGGCAATTCATCCATTGCACTTTCAGAAGCTGCTATTGTCTACTTGGTCAAAATTCCTTTTCCCTCTGTAAATAGGTGCTAAAAACAGTGTACCTTAGACTAAGTCAGGCATATTTGTTTAGCACAAGGGAGCAGTCATTTTAGCAGTGTGCTTAGATCATGTACGATTTCCGGACAATATATCCCCAAAAATGTCACATTACATCAAAGTAGCATAGAAGTATGCCAATATTATCTCCCCTGTGCATGTTTTAAATGCAAACAATTTCACCTTACATAAGTCACTCTCTCTCAAAAATGCATAACAGCTGGTGCTTAATAAAAGTGGACACTTGAAATTTGAAAATGATTAAAGCTTAAAATGTTATGCTAAAAGATTGCAAGAATATCATTAGTTAAAAAAGGAAGCCAGATCACTTAATCCAAATTTTGTACTGTATGACAATGTTTACAATGGTTCTGGATTCTAGTCAGTAGAGGTGAGCCATGTGATTCTTGATTACAATCTGGTTCAGTTTTGGAAAGCCATAGATTATACATTATTTGAATAAATAAGTGTTTTTGAAATTAGATAATTAATTAGCAGTTATTTCGTGTGTATTATTTTGAAAACCCAACCAAATTTTACAATATGCCTTTGGATTTTTAAAAAATTAGATGGCTGAACTCCGTAATCAGCTTGTTAGTCTACAGCATGAAATCCACGAGGCAGTTGAGCGACGCGAGTCAGCCATTTCAAAGGAACAGCTTGCACTGCAACAGTGTGAGGAACAGAGCAGAGTAGCAGCCGAGTCACAAGACAAATACCAGCGGGAAGTGATACTACATGCTGCCACCATGGAGTCACTTACCACAGTTAAGAAAAAGGTACACAAAGATAATGGGCATTGCATTTCTTAAATGTATTAATTTGGTTCTTGGGGCCTTAGAACTTTAAGATATGTAGTGATTCAACCTGCCAGGTCAGTTTGATTATTGCTAACTGCAGATTCATTACAGTTTCAAAGAGGCAGAAAATCACGGCTCATAAGAATTATTTTATTGCATTAAAAGTAAAAATTGGAGGCAGAACTTGTGTCATATTTGCAATTTAGAATGTATTATATAAATTAACATGAGAAAGTTTCTGGTACATCCTTGTCCTTTTTAGCTATCCTCTAGGAGAGTTTTTTTGACTTTTTTGTACTTCTGTTATCGTGATAATCATGGAACTTGATGAAAGGATGCATCTTCATGAACATTAATCCATGTCACAAAAGTAGGTAGCTATGACCCATGCTACATGCTTCACCAAATTTGATTGAAGTTTGTCTTTTAAGTTTACGTCTCTTGCTCTGTTTATGATATAATCACTATACCCAAGCAATAAATAAAGGTTGCTGTGACTTGTATTTGTATTTTGTTGGCTTAGGTTGTGTTTTTGTTTATCTCAGGACCACATTGACTATTTTACACCTGTACACATACTTTTACCTTGAATCATTAATCTTGATGATGGGATACATCTTGATGAATACTTTTCTCAGACAAGTAGACCACTGTGACCCTTATTTCATGTTTTGTTGATTTGGTTTAAAATTTACTTAAGTTTATTTATAATTGCTACACTAGATGATTGTATATATCTGTAAGTACCACACCCATGCAGCAAAAGAGGTTTACTGTGATCTACTTTTCAAATTTACTGGCTTGGATTAAGTTGTTGCATTTAGCATATGGGTATGTAGTTTTTTTGCATGGTATATATCTTGTCATATTTTGAATCATGAAACTGTGAAGAGATAAGCACAACCTTGTCATTTCAGAAGTAGGTCATAATGACCCATATTTGACCCATCAGTGACTTGGGTTATATTTTCTGTGTTCATTTCTTTAGTACTGTTCATGCTAGAATCATGAAATTGATGATGACATGTATAGATGTTAGTACCATGCTCTTATGAGAATAGATGCTTATTATGACCTATATTTCATTATTTACTGGTTTTGGTCAAGTTTTTTTTTAACTTGGCTTATGACCATGTGAATTTTTGACATGCATACAATCCTTCCAAGATTCGAAGCATGGTGAGGGGATGCATCTTGATAAGTACTTCATATTTAATGCAAAATGAGGTCACTGTGACCTGTATTTCATGATATTGTTGATACTTTGTGTTTAGACTTAATTTATTGGATGCTGTTTATGTCTGAATCCTGAATCTTGATAATTGGATACATCTCTGTAGGTACTATACCCTTACCAAGAAAAGGTGACTAATCTAAGTTTTACAATTTACTAAATAGGTTAAATATTTGTGTTTAGCTCAGGACTACAGATTTTTTTCATGACCACGGAGATTCTTTTTATGCTGTATACATCATAGCCTTCTGAAAAAGCCAGTGCAATTAGAAATTTGAAATCTAAATATGCCATATTAATGACCAGATGTTATATACTATTGTAGGTTACCCTCGGTAGATGAACTGTATATTGTACATGTGAATGTAGGAATTAGATGAGTGGACTGAATGCTTTTTGGTTGAGGTCTAATCTGTAGTAGCTAATAATGGTAATTACTAATGGACAGACTATGCTTCTTAGGTAGGATATCCAGTGAAATGCTGGCTATATAGGGATAATTGAAAATTAAGTTAAAAATGTTATAAGATACAAGAAATTGTGCTGAGCAAATTTGGTTAGGAAAGAGTAAAATTTTGTTGTCTGAATTCATTTTCAGTATGATAGTTAATGTTTACAATGATTACTGGAGACCTCTAAAAGTATTGATTACATTCAGATTGAGAGCCATATCAAAAGTCTATATGTTCCATTTCCATCGATAGGTAGTATATTTGGCAAAAAGAGGAATGGAGTGATTATTGCAGTGGCTAAGATCACAGGTGTTGTTTGGCCATGTATTACTATGGTACACACTGACATCCTTGCAGCCGAGACAATATTACACTTTACCTTGTATATATGTCTCAATTTATCAGAAACTCTTTGCTAGACTAATTTTTTCTGTTTCAGTGATAAAGCTGAATGGTACGATTGTAAAATAAATCTGAATGGTAGGATTGTAAGATAAATCTGAATGGTACGATTGTAAGATAAATCTGAATGGTACGATTGTAAGATAAATAAGATAAATCTGAATGGTATGATTGTAAGATAAATCTGAATGGTAGGATTGTAAGATCAATCTGAATGGTATGATTGTAAGATAATTCTGAATGGTACAATTGTAAGATAAATCTGAATGGTATGATTGTAAGATAAAATATGAATGGTACGATTGTAAGATAAATCTGAATGGTATGATTGTAAGATAAATCTGAATGGTACGATTGTAAGATAAATCTGAATGGTAGGATTGTAAGATAAATCTGAATGGTAGGATTGTAAGATAAATCTAAATGGTACGATTGTAAGATAAATCTGAATGGTACGATTGTAAGATAAATCTGAATGGTAGGATTGTAAGATAAATCTGAATGGTATGATTGTAAGATAAATCTGAATGGTAGGATTGTAAGATAAATCTGAATGGTACAGTTGTAAGATAAATCTGAATGGTAGGATTGTAAGATACATTGGAATGGTACGAGTATAAATTAAAGAGAAAGCTGAATGGTATGATTGTAAGATAAATCTGAATGGTAGGATTGTAAGATAAATCTGAATGGTACAGTTGTAAGATAAATCTGAATGGTAGGATTGTAAGATACATTGGAATGGTACGAGTATAAATTAAAGAGAAAGCTGAATGGTATGATTGTAAGATAAAGTTGAATGTTATGGCTTTTAAGTGAGTCTGAAGAGTATGATTGTACGATGTGTGTATTTGTAGTGTATGTTTTTGCATGGTGTATTTGTAGTGTATGTTTGTAAAGTAAAGTTGTATGGTATGTTTATAAAATAAAGTTGTATGGTATGTTTATAAAATAAAGTTGTATGGTATGTTTATAAAATAAAGTTGTATGGTATGTTTGTAAAGTAAAGTTGTATGGTATGTTTGTAAAGTAAAGTTGTATGGTATGTTTGTAAAGTAAAGTTGTATGGTATGTTTGTAAAGTAAAGTTGTATGGTATGTTTGTAAAGTAAAGTTGTATGGTATGTTTGTAAAGTAAAGTTGTATGGTATGTTTATAAAATAAAGTTGTATGGTATGTTTGTAAAGTAAAGTTGTATGGTATGTTTGTAAAGTAAAGTTGTATGGTATGTTTGTAAAGTAAAGTTGTATGGTATGTTTATAAAATAAAGTTGTATGGTATGTTTATAAAATAAAGTTGTATGGTATGTTTGTAAAGTAAAGATGTATGGTATGTTTGTAAAGTAAAGTTGTATGGTATGTTTGTAAAGTAAAGCAGTATGATATGTTTATAAAATAAAGTTGTATGGTATGTTTGTAAAATAAAGTTGTATGGTATGTTTGTAAAGTAAAGTTGTATGGTATGTTTGTAAAGTAAAGCTGTATGGTATGTTTGTAAAATAAAGTTGTATGGTATGTTTGTAAAGTAAAGTTGTATGGTATGTTTGTAAAGTAGTAAAGTAAAGATGTATGGTATGTTTGTAAAGTAAAGATGTATGGTATGTTTGTAAAATAAAGTTGTATTGTATGTTTGTAAAGTAAAGATGTATGGTATGTTTGTAAAGAAAAGATGTATGATATGTTTGTAAAATAAAGTTGTATGGTATGTTTGTAAAGTAAAGCAGTATGATATGTTTATAAAATAAAGATGTATGGTATGTTTGTAAAATAAAGTTGTATGGTATGTTTGTAAAATAAAGTTGTATGGTATGTTTGTAAAGTAAAGTTGTATGGTATGTTTGTAAAGTAAAGTTGTATGGTATGTTTGTAAAGTAAAGTTGTATGGTATGTTTGTAAAATAAAGTTGTATGGTATGTTTGTAAAGTAAAGCAGTATGATATGTTTATAAAATAAAGTTGTATGGTATGTTTATAAAATAAAGTTGTATGGTATGTTTATAAAGTAAAGTTGTATGGTATGTTTGTAAAGTAAAGCTGTATGGTATGTTTGTAAAATAAAGTTGTATGGAATGTTTGTAAAGTAAAGCAGTATGATATGTTTATAAAATAAAGTTGTATGGTATGTTTGTAAAGTAAAGTTGTATGGTATGTTTGTAAAATAAAGTTGTATGGTATGTTTGTAAAGTAAAGTTGTATGGTATGTTTGTAAAGTAAAGCAGTATGATATGTTTATAAAATAAAGTTGTATGGTATGTTTGTAAAGTAAAGTTGTATGGTATGTTTGTAAAATAAAGTTGTATGGTATGTTTGTAAAGTAAAGTTGTATGGTATGTTTGTAAAGTAAAGTTGTATGGTATGTTTGTAAAATAAAGTTGTATTGTATGTTTGTAAAATAAAGTTGTATGGTATGTTTGTAAAGTAAAGTTGTATGGTATGTTTGTAAAATAAAGTTGTATGGTATGTTTGTAAAGTAAAGTTGTATGGTATGTTTGTAAAGTAAAGTTGTATGGTATGTTTGTAAAGTAAAGTTGTATGGTATGTTTGTAAAGTAAAGCTGTATGGTATGTTTATAAAATAAAGTTGTATGGTATGTTTATAAAATAAAGTTCTATGGTATGTTTGTAAAGTAAAGCAGTATGATATGTTTATAAAATAAAGTTGTATGGTATGTTTGTAAAATAAAGTTGTATGGTATGTTTGTAAAGTAAAGTTGTATGGTATGTTTGTAAAGTAAAGCAGTATGATATGTTTATAAAATAAAGATGTATGGTATGTTTGTAAAATAAAGTTGTATGGTATGTTTGTAAAATAAAGTTGTATGGTATGTTTGTAAAATAAAGTTGTATGGTATGTTTGTAAAGTAAAGCAGTATGATATGTTTATAAAATAAAGTTGTATGGTATGTTTGTAAAATAAAGTTGTATGGTATGTTTGTAAAGTAAAGCAGTATGATATGTTTGTAAAATAAAGATGTATGGTATGTTTGTAAAATAAAGTTGTATGGTATGTTTGTAAAATAAAGTTGTATGGTATGTTTGTAAAATAAAGTTCTATGGTATGTTTGTAAAGTAAAGCAGTATGATATGTTTATAAAATAAAGTTGTATGGTATGTTTATAAAATAAAGTTGTATGGTATGTTTGTAAAATAAAGTTGTATGGTATGTTTGTAAAGTAAAGTTGTATGGTATGTTTGTAAAATAAAGTTGTATGGTATGTTTGTAAAGTAAAGCTGTATGGTATGTTTGTAAAGTAAAGTTGTATGGTATGTTTGTAAAGTAAAGTTGTATGGTATGTTTGTAAAGTAAAGTTGTATGGTATGTTTGTAAAGTAAAGTTGTATGGTATGTTTGTAAAGTAAAGTTGTATGGTATGTTTGTAAAATAAAGTTGTATGGTATGTTTGTAAAGTAAAGTTGTATGGTATGTTTGTAAAGTAAAGTTGTATGGTATGTTTGTAAAGTAAAGTTGTATGGTATGTTTGTAAAGTAAAGCAGTATGATATGTTTATAAAATAAAGTTGTATGGTATGTTTGTAAAGTAAAGTTGTATGGTATGTTTGTAAAGTAAAGTTGTATGGTATGTTTGTAAAGTAAAGTTGTATGGTATGTTTATAAAATAAAGTTGTATGGTATGTTTGTAAAGTAAAGTTGTATGGTATGTTTGTAAAGTAAAGTTGTATGGTATGTTTATAAAATAAAGTTGTATGGTATGTTTGTAAAGTAAAGTTGTATGGTATGTTTGTAAAATAAAGTTGTATGGTATGTTTATAAAATAAAGTTGTATGGTATGTTTGTAAAGTAAAGTTGTATGGTATGTTTGTAAAGTAAAGTTGTATGGTATGTTTGTAAAGTAAAGTTGTATGGTATGTTTGTAAAGTAAAGTTGTATGGTATGTTTGTAAAGTAAAGTTGTATGGTATGTTTGTAAAGTAAAGTTGTATGGTATGTTTATAAAATAAAGTTGTATGGTATGTTTGTAAAGTAAAGTTGTATGGTATGTTTGTAAAGTAAAGTTGTATGGTATGTTTGTAAAGTAAAGTTGTATGGTATGTTTGTAAAGTAAAGCAGTATGATATGTTTATAAAATAAAGTTGTATGGTATGTTTATAAAATAAAGTTGTATGGTATGTTTGTAAAGTAAAGTTGTATGGTATGTTTATAAAATAAAGTTGTATGGTATGTTTGTAAAGTAAAGTTGTATTGTATGTTTGTAAAGTAAAGTTGTATGGTATGTTTGTAAAGTAAAGCTGTATGGTATGTTTGTAAAGTAAAGCAGTATGATATGTTTATAAAATAAAGATGTATGGTATGTTTATAAAGTAAAGTTGTATGATATGTTTGTAAAGTAAAGTTGTATGGTATGTTTGTAAAGTAAAGTTGTATGGTATGTTTGTAAAGTAAAGTTGTATGGTATGTTTGTAAAGTAAAGTTGTATGGTATGTTTGTAAAGTAAAGTTGTATGGTATGTTTGTAAAGTAAAGTTGTATGGTATGTTTGTAAAGTAAAGTTGTATGGTATGTTTGTAAAGTAAAGCTGTATGGTATGTTTGTAAAGTAAAGCAGTATGATATGTTTATAAAATAAAGATGTATGGTATGTTTATAAAATAAAGTTGTATGATATGTTTGTAAAATAAAGTTGTATGGTATGTTTGTAAAGTAAAGTTGTATGGTATGTTTGTAAAGTAAAGTTGTATGGTATGTTTGTAAAATAAAGTTGTATGGTATGTTTGTAAAGTAAAGTTGTATGGTATGTTTGTAAAGTAAAGCTGTATGGTATGTTTGTAAAGTAAAGTTGTATGGTATGTTTGTAAAGTAAAGCTGTATGGTATGTTTATAAAATAAAGTTGTATGGTATGTTTATAAAATAAAGTTCTATGGTATGTTTGTAAAGTAAAGCAGTATGATATGTTTATAAAATAAAGTTGTATGGTATGTTTGTAAAATAAAGTTGTATGGTATGTTTGTAAAGTAAAGATGTATGGTATGTTTGTAAAATAAAGTTGTATGGTATGTTTGTAAAATAAAGATGTATGGTATGTTTGTAAAGTAAAGCAGTATGATATGTTTATAAAATAAAGTTGTATGGTATGTTTGTAAAGTAAAGCAGTATGATATGTTTGTAAAATAAAGTTGTATGGTATGTTTGTAAAGTAAAGTTGTATGGTATGTTTGTAAAATAAAGATGTATGGTATGTTTGTAAAATAAAGATGTATGGTATGTTTGTAAAATAAAGTTGTATGGTATGTTTGTAAAATAAAGTTGTATGGTATGTTTGTAAAATAAAGATGTATGGTATGTTTGTAAAGTAAAGTTGTATGGTATGTTTGTAAAATAAAGTTGTATGGTATGTTTGTAAAATAAAGATGTATGGTATGTTTGTAAAGTAAAGTTGTATGGTATGTTTGTAAAATAAAGTTGTATGGTATGTTTGTAAAGTAAAGCAGTATGATATGTTTATAAAATAAGGATGTATGGTATGTTTGTAAAATAAAGTTGTGTGGTATGTTTGTAAAGTAAAGTTGTATGGTATGTTTGTAAAGTAAAGTTGTATGGTATGTTTGTAAAGTAAAGTTGTATGGTATGTTTGTAAAGTAAAGTTGTATGGTATGTTTGTAAAATAAAGCAGTATGATATGTTTATAAAATAAAGTTGTATGATATGTTTATAAAATAAAGTTGTATGGTATGTTTGTAAAGTAAAGTTGTATGGTATGTTTGTAAAGTAAAGTTGTATGGTATGTTTATAAAATAAAGTTGTATGGTATGTTTGTAAAATAAAGTTGTATGGTATGTTTATAAAATAAAGCAGTATGATATGTTTATAAAATAAAGTTGTATGGTATGTTTGTAAAGTAAAGTTGTATGGTATGTTTGTAAAGTAAAGTTGTATGGTATGTTTGTAAAGTAAAGTTGTATGGTATGTTTGTAAAGTAAAGTTGTATGGTATGTTTGTAAAGTAAAGCAGTATGATATGTTTATAAAATAAAGATGTATGGTATGTTTGTAAAGTAAAGTTGTATGGTATGTTTGTAAAGTAAAGTTGTATGGTATGTTTATAAAATAAAGATGTATGGTATGTTTGTAAAGTAAAGCAGTATGATATGTTTATAAAATAAAGATGTATGGTATGTTTATAAAATAAAGTTGTATGGTATGTTTGTAAAGTAAAGTTGTATGGTATGTTTGTAAAGTAAAGCAGTATGATATGTTTGTAAAGTAAAGTTGTATGGTATGTTTGTAAAGTAAAGTTGTATGGTATGTTTGTAAAGTAAAGTTGTATGGTATGTTTGTAAAGTAAAGTTGTATGGTATGTTTGTAAAGTAAAGTTGTATGGTATGTTTGTAAAGTAAAGTTGTATGGTATGTTTGTAAAGTAAAGCTATATGTAATGTTTGTAAAATAAAGCTGTATGGTATGTTTATAAAATAAAGTTGTATGATATGTTTATAAAATAAAGTTGTATGGTATGTTTATAAAATAAAGCTGTATGGTATGTTTATAAAATAAAGTTGTATGATATGTTTATAAAATAAAGTTGTATGGTATGTTTGTAAAGTAAAGCTGTATGTAATGTTTGTAAAATAAAGCTGTATGGTATGTTTATAAAGTAAAGCTGTATATGTTTGTAAAAAAAAATGCAGGGTATGTTTGTAAAATAACATTTTATGGATTGTTTATAAAATAAAGCTATATGGTATGTTTATAAAATAAAACTGGTATGTTTGTAAAATAAAACCGTATGGTATTTTGTAAAATAAAGCTGTATGGTATGTTTGTAAAGTAAAGCTGTATGGTATGTTTATAAAATAAAACCGTATGGTATGTTTGTAAAAAAAAAATGTATGGTATGTTGTATGGTATTTTTGTAAAGTAAAGCTGAGTTGTATGATTATATTACAGCTTGATAACTTCAGTGAGCAGATGTGGAAGGTACAGGAGGAAGCCAAGAAATCAGAGCAGATGTTGCAGGAAAATGAGGTATGTAGCGCTCAGTAAGAATAGATGAATATATCTTAAAATGATAGAGAAGAACAATGTACCCCACCTTTGAAGCCACTCTTTTTCAGTGAAATGGTAGTTTCTTTAAAGCGCTAGTTGTTGTATATGGAGGACAACATAGTGAAAATGTATCATTTTTGTGCCAAATAAGATGGTTTATTATCAGGTGATTGCCTGCCCTAGACTGATCAGGGGATTGCCTGTCTTAAAACTTGATTCCTTCCCCAAACAGATTTGTCAGCAGTTTTCCAGTCTTAAAGCTACAATCCTTTCCCGAAACGATTTGTTAAGTGCCTATTTTGCAGCTAGATTCCTTTCCAAAACTGATTTGTAACAAATATTATAAATTACCTGTGCTTTTGGCAGCACCTAACCAAGTAAAATAATTTTCCTTCTACCAAAATCCACCCAGATTGTCCAGCCGGACTTGTGATATGTTTGGGAAACTAATCTTTTAATAAAATAATTGTATTTACACTTTGTGACTAGGGGTGTTAATAACAAGACTTAGTGTGTGCTCTGTTTTCAGATGATTGTCTAGATTTTTTATTGGGTCTATTGCACTTTCATGGGCGGATCCAGCTTTTATCTAAGCACAAATGATTTAATAGGAACAATGTGACAATGAGAGCACACGCTTTCTGCACTTTGAGATTCCTCAAATTAATTACGGGTTGAGTGTATAGTTACATGTGCCATGCTGACCTCTTGTCCATTTTGGTGTGTGCATGACTGACAGTGACGTAGGAAACGCCATCACCTTGTTCAGAAATGCTGAATTTTCTGCCGGGCATTTTATTCCCTGTTGAAATCTCTCTCACACCCAGTTTATCTTTATTCTTATGTAACTTTGTTAAGAACATCTTGACTGCTGCTCATTGGGAAAGCCATAAACTATGTTATGCCATTATCAATCACACTTTGTTATTTTCATGAGGAGAAGCAGATTTAAGATGGAAAATTGGGTTCGATTCAAGTTCACGGCAACATTTTGATTGTGCTACATCATTGTAAGCAAATATGTGAAATTAGTCAGTTTGGAAAAATTGAGAATTATATTTCAGTATTTGTATATTTCATGATCAAAAAATTCCCAGATCTAATATTAAAAAGAAGTGGCAGAATGGTCTAATATTAAAAAGAAGTGGCAGAATGATGACAAAATGATAAAATGTGCAAGTGCTTTGCAATGTTTGTATGGTTTTTTTGTCTTTGTGTTTGAAAATACTAAAACAGTTGTCACATTTTTTTGGTGTGAATGTCAGCATCAAATATTTTAATGGTTTGTGTAAAATAATATGCATAAAAATGCTGTTTGTAGAAAGAATTTTTTTTTGTTGAAGCCTGGTTGCAAAAATTGTTTGTTATTCAGGCTTCATGGAACAATCAGCGACGTATTATGGAAGAGGACAAACAGAGAATGGAATCAAGACTAAAAGAACTTACAGAACAAAACAGTTATCTCCACAACCAGTTACATAAGGTACCAAGAGTTATCTTTTGTTAGTGTCATTATCTACACAACCAGTTTCGTAAAGTACCAAGAGTTATCTTTTATTAGTATCATTATCTACACAACCAGTTACATACAGTACTAAGTTATTTTTAATTTACAGTGTTTTTCCTATGCAACCAGTTACATAAGATACTGAAACTTATATTTTGTCACAGCTGGTATCGTTATCTACACAACCAGTTACATAATGCACTACATGTTATTTTTTGTTACAGTGTCATTAACAACACTTAAATAATGTACAAAGAACATTTGTGATTATAGTTTGTATCATTACCAACAGTGAATAAATTATAAAGTAATTTTTTGTTATTCAAGTGACCTTAGTTAGAACTAATCATTTTTATATATTAAAATGATGAGCATCTGATTACTAGTTGAATAACTTTTGCAGAATTGAAATATAGAATCTGTATGATGAAATTCATGATCCCACATCTATAAACTTTTTACATACTACATAAGTCATACAGGGTATATACAACCTGCTTTGATGTAGAGCACTGTATTAATGAAAACTTTTTTTTAAAACTCAAACACCCCACAAACCACAAAAATATTTTTGTGTGAAAAAGGATGCTAATTTTCTAATTACAAACAATGTATCCTCATACATGCACATGTCTGAATCATGTCAACATGTGTATTGATTTTCTTAATGCACACTGTAAGGTGTTACACATCCCATAATCAGTTTACACATCCAATAATCAGTTTCAATGCATGCTGTAAATCATAGTTTTCATGAAACAAGCTTTCATTATGGTGACACCTCTGTAGTGGGAGTGTACAGTAATCCTGGTGTCCTTCCATTCTTTACAGTCTTGGTAATTTTACTTTTCCTGTTGTTTTGTGGTCTAGGAGCGGATCCTCATGTTCGTCCATCGATCCATTCTTTACAGTCTTGGTAATTTAACTATTCCTGTAGTTTTGGGGGCTTGGAGGGAATCCATCCATCCATCCAGTTTTGGTAACTTTTTGGGGGGCTTGGAGGGAATCCTGATGTTCATCCATCCATCTCTTCTTTACAGTCTCTTTAATTTAACTATTCCTGTAGTTTTGGGGTCTAAGAGGGAATCCTCTTGGTAATTTAACTATTCCTGTAGTTTTGGGAGGGAATCCTCATGTTCATCCATCCACCCATCTAACCACTACACAATTTTGTTAATTCAATTTTTGTTTGATTGTTTCCTTGTTTTGATTTTATTAAAAGACAAATTAAAAATGACAGTTTGTCAAAACTAAGTCTTAGTCGCCAATTTTGAGTGATCTCAGTCAAGCTATAATACAGTAGATACATTGTGTCAATACAAGCATCTATAAGATTGAGATTGGCTGCTGTTTTTATAACCTAGTATGGCCCATATATAGATACTGCCCATAATGTGTAATTATATAATTTGGTTGGGGGACCAGTCTATGTTTTTTTTTTGTGCAAAAATTATCCAGGGATTTTGATTTAATTGTCCCTTAGATTGGTATAACAATCTGATCCATGGATCAGCCATGCTAGAAATTTATAGAGTGTAACAAGCTTAAGTATGCCAAAAAGGAAGATAACTGATTTCTTCAAATTAAGATTGTCTGCTATAAATTAAATGGTAAGATTATATGCTTTGGTTGATACTGTGTTGGATACTATAGAGTGAGAAGAAGGCTCGTGTTCCAACATGAAATGAAAACATCACACCAGTGACAAAGAATTATCTGACACCATGTGGTCGAGTATGTTGATGGGGAATCAGAGGCTGACAAAAAGAGAATAAAGGAACCATTAATTCCAAGACAAGTGTTTTGAGTACCTACAACTGGTTATGGAAAGAACCAAAAGGAGGGATGTTGTGTGTATTGTGTCAAGAACATAAGAAGGATAGTCCATTTAATAACAAAAATGTTTGCTCAAAGTTTTGAACATCAGCTATAGCACAGCTTACGGCATCAGATTGATTTGCAGAAATATAAAGCAATCAGTGGATAATGCACACTGAATCTCACAGCATAAGGGAAGAATTAATTTACACTTTTGTAGATTTGATCACAACACTGGGTTCCTATGGTCTTTGAGGGTCTTGGACAGTTTAGGAAAAATGAGAGATTTTCAATACCTTGAAAATTTGGGAAAATCTAGCAGATTATCCTGAGGTCTTTGAAAATTGAAATAAACCCGCAAATTTTTGCTATATTCATGGTCAGTCTTGCACAAAACTGAAATGTCCATACGCCTTAAGAAGAAAAAACTACATCCTTAGTACATATTTTGGAAACTATTAGGTGAATATGTTTTTGGTTTCATTTCCAGATGAGTGCTCAAGTTGTATCCATACAGGAACGTGCTACGGCCTCAATGTCTGTTGGTTTGTCATTGGAGGATAGTGCCAAGTCTTCAGAACAGTTATTAGAAGTGGTCAAGTA
Organism: Unio pictorum; assembly: GCA_030141615.1. NCBI lineage: Eukaryota > Metazoa > Mollusca > Bivalvia > Unionida > Unionidae > Unio > Unio pictorum. Next base: position 5,914,729 of record JARLTB010000219.1, on the reverse strand, counting down.
AGTAAAATCATGCTGATATGCAGCAAGTACTTGTGAGTCAAAATGGTTGCAATGCAAAATAATTCAGTTAGATAAATTATGACATAGTTCAAACCTTTTGAGTCTTTGACATTACTTTAAGATAGATTTAGTTTCACCTTCAAGTTGAATTGATGAAATGTTTTCGATATTGAAGCGATTATTCTGTTGTGCCCAGTTCTTTTTTTTTTAATTACCTCAACTGCTTATAGACAAGAAGAGTTGTCCCTCATCTTTATGTCCATTAGTAAAAGTTATTGATAAATTACTTTAAACTACTCCAATGATTGCCATGATTGTTGTAGTAGGGTTTAACGCCATTTTTCAGCACTTGATATGCTATATATGGCGGCCTGTATTAATGGTGGAGGAAGAACCCAGGAAAACTCTCAGAATGAACCACCGACCCATGAGAAGCTACTGGCAAGCTTTCTCACATACCCACATTGCCGAATCTGAGACTCAAACCCATGCAGACAGAGGTGAGATGGCAGTGATCTGTGATGGAGGGCGCTTTAATCCACTCGGGACCGCTGATTGCCATGATGCCCTAGTGCATGACATAATTATAAACTGTCATAATGCAAACATCATATGACTGAAAAAAATTGAAGTTACATTACAAATCCAATCTCTGTCTCACACACACACACACACACACACACACACACAGAGTCTAGTTGCTCATAAATGAAAATGGTTTAGCTTGGACATCCAATATGAATGGAAAATCATATTTTCTTCAGAAGGCTTCATATAATATTTGTTTGGGTCTAAATGAAAATGGTGCTGATCTGATGTTCATCATGGCAACCTGTTCAAATTTTTTTTAATACTACTCTTGAATGAATGGTCAAATGAACATGGGGTTTTCCCTTAAAGACATTTGGCTGGTCTTTGATGAAATTGGTGCTGATCTAATGTCCGTTATGACTGCCACAGCAGTCATCCTGAAACTCATTTTATTGCTACTCCACCTGAGTGGAAAGTAATAATGACATGAGATTTTCACTAGAAGACTTCTTATAAGGTATAGTTGGTCCTAAATAAAAAAAATGGATGAGATCTGATGAACAATATGACCACCTGTATTGATGCTCTTCAAACTCCTTGTTATCAGTATTTCACCTGAATGAATGTTTTCACTTAATGATTTATAATGTCACGTTAATGGTGCTGATTTGATGTCCAATATGACCCATTATAGTGGCTACTCTTTAATACAAATATGTTATTCACAAATATAAAATACAACAACTGACTTCTTATGATGTTGGTCTTAAATGAAGAGGGTGCCACTTGAACATTCAGTATAGCTGCCACAGTGACCACTTTTGAAAATTCTGAATGAATGGTCATATCAGCATTGGGTTTTCACTAATGACATGTTAAGGTGTCTAGATGATTGTGAATGATAAATAATGCCAATTTTATTTCCAGTATAGCAACCGCAATGGACATCTTGAAAATCTAGAAAAAATGTCAGAACTCTACAATATCTTTTTCAAAAGGATTCAACTGAAAATTATTTACAGCAAACTGACATTCACTTGTTCTTGAAATTACAGTTCATTCATAGATCAGTTAACAAAACAAACAAAAAAATTTGCTCTCAAAATCAATAAATAGAGCAGGGGTCTCAAATTCAAACCACCCTGATGAGAGGGCATTTTCGATGGCCCAAGGGCTGCTCCACTTTTGTTATCTCTCATAACACCTTGTGATGCTATCATTTTGTAAGACACAGGACACGGCTAGGCAGGCCTCATGTTTGAGACCCATGGATTAGAGCTTGCAAATCACTTGGTGTGGTTTTATGATCTTTTGATATGCATCTTCCTCAATAACTCGAGGGCAGAGGGGTTAATATATGTAGACTGCAGTCTTATAGAGGGATTTACCCATGGACTTCCGCGAATTGAGAAAGAGATGGACATTGGCAGAGAAGGGGGAGTTAAGTTGTTAAATACTTGTTTTATAATTGTGTTGGACATATTTGTCAGTAAACTGCTTTTTCTTGCAAATTTCTTTTTTAAGTTAAAATTTATTTTCAAGATGGGCAATCTTTAAAAACATTACTCCAAGATGTTTCAGCAATCTCTCTTACTCACAGTTCCACTTTAAACAGTCATTCATCTTTTTTGTAACACTGTTATAAACCTCTCTTACTCACAGTTCCACTTTAAACAGTCATTCATCTTTTTGTAAGTTATAAACCAATACATTACATACCAATACATTACATTAACATACTGAAGCCAATAAAAAAAATCCTAACCTCTTTAATCAGATGACAACTAGTTTACTGCATCTATCATGAAATTTATACTTTATCAATTATATTTTACTTCTTCCTAGAGCACATGTATCCTGTCACAGGGTTGAGTGGTTCATTTTCCTTTCAGTATGTGGCACTTAAACATTTAAGAGCCCTTCTCTTATTGCAGTAAAATTACAATCCAACAAGCTACATATAATAATGCCCTCCGTTTTGTATTCCAAATAATGCATTTTTGTCTTGCAAGCTTCTGGATTTCTTTGCTTTGAAAGAATGCCTTTGGTGATGATACTACATGGTGATCAAGGGCAGATTTTGGAAAATTCTAAGACCCTGTCACAAAGGAGTATTCACATTTGTAGTCTGTGCACATATAAGATTGATCACCTTAACAGTTGTGCCATTTTCCAGTCAAGGGAATACTTACCTCCATTTTCTTTAAAGTTGTGCTCCACAGTTTCTTGACTGTTCTGTTTCTTGCACCTTGTTGGCCGGGGATTCTATGTGCACATCAACTTTATCTTTTTTCTAGTCTGAAAAACATCAAGCTTTGTTGGTCTGGATGACGTCTTACTGAGCCTGAATGTAATCATGTGAGAACTTTCGATGGTAGGGGAATCTCCTCTGTCAAAATGCTGAGACTAAAAGCAGGTATGATGCCATCCTGTGTCATTGAGATTGAATATTGAACAAATCCTGATTACAGCGTATGAATCCTTTGCATCAAAGATATGCACTGCAACAAGTGTGCTTCAAATTCTTCTGATACACAAATGTGCATAAAGGGAAACACTGTGCTGAGGTTTTTAATATAAAAAAGTCAGCCAACTTTGAATTCTTACATAAAATGGGCAATAATCAAGATTTCATTTACCAATTTTGATGGTGATTTTATTCACATTCAACAAATGGCATATTTTGGGGCATTATACTTAGGAAACATGAATCGACATCTGCCCCCATGTTATAAGCCGGTTTTCTTGTTATCCCAGTATAGTATAGTGAAGGAGAAACATAATAATGGTTGTTATGATCTATCGTGCCTTCAATTTAAATAAAATTTGTTTGTTTCTAATGGCATTAAATGAGGTACATGAAAATGGAGTTGTGAATTTTGTTGTTGAATATTGAAATGTAATTATACTTTTATTTCTTCAGATTTTTGCGTCGTGAGAAGGACATTGCAGAATCAAAGCTGGAAGTTGTTCAGACTGAGGCTAACCGCCTTCAGCAGAAAGCAGAACTAGCAGAGAAACATCTGGAAGAAGCCAATAAAGTTATTGCTGAAGAGAGGGAGCGGTCACAGGTCAGTTTTTTTCCTTTTATGTACATGTTTATTAATGGTAGTTGTAGCTTATCTTTAAACCCTACCCACTCTTTTGGTATTTATTGTGAATTTAGACACATCATGTTCACCAGTTTCACTGCATGAAATTAACAATTATAGTGTAAAGAAAAAGATAAGAGCTTTGTTAGATGAATTTAATTCAAGCCGAAAATATGAATATTGATGTGACCAAGCTAGTGTCTGCATCTGTTTTAAATGACTGATCTAGTCTACAATTTACTGTGTAGGTGAATTCAGATTGATCTAGTCTATAATTTACTGTGTAGGTGAACTCAGATTGATCTAGTCTACAATTTACTGTGTAGGTGAATTCAGATTGATCTAGTCTATAATTTACTGTGTAGGTGAATTCAGATTGATCTAGTCTATAATTTACTGTGTAGGTGTGTCAGTTAAACACAATACTTTCCTTAAATGAATAGGATAAGTATTAGGGTGAAATACCAGGGTATACCGTGCTTTTAGTGTCACTTGCCGCAAGCAATCTACAACAAGATACATGCTAGTTCAGTTGCTGAAGTAGAAAAACAATTATTCACCCTGGGTAATGTTATATGCATATACAAAGAGAAATGGTCGAATTGTTCTAAGGTGTAACTTCTTGCCTTATTCTGTGACATAGGTGAACATTCAGGCTGATTTAGTTTACGATTTACCATGTAGGTGAGTATTCAGACTGATCTATTCTCAATTTACTGTGTAGGTGAGCATTCAGACAGCTGCACAGCATGCAGACCTAATGAGAAAGGTGGAGAGTATTAACCTGCTGACAGACAGCAACAAGTTGCTGAGGTTGGAGAGGGAACGTCTGCATCAGCAACTGCTGGAGGCAGAGGCCAAGGTAAGGGATTGTTAATAATAATAATCATAAAATTACTAATAAACTTTATTTTAAGAAGGTAACTCAAAGAATAACATGTCTTCCCCAAAAGAAGAATTAGGTAAAAGAGAAAAGAGTCTTTGTTATGACTTTTTCTGCTGTGGTGACATCAATAATTTTCATATTTGTTTGGTCAGTTGTTGTGAAATTTAGGACAAATAAAATTATAGAAGTTGAGGCATGTGAGAAAAGCTAGTTCTGTTATTGTTCATTTAAAACTTTTATTTATGTTTAAAAGGCCTATTCTTTTTAAAAACACCAAGTGAGGGTGTGGACAGTTATTTTTTTCTACATGGATGGGGGATGTACCTAAAAAAAATTATACTATATTGGGAAGCATATACAGAACATTGGAATCACCTTTTCTGTGGGTCATTTTTGTTTGCATGGGCATGAGTGTTAAATTTGTATATTTTTAAAAATATATAAGTGCATGTAGTTATGAAGTTTGATAGGTGTATTTATACTGGAGGGTGCTTTTTGCAGAAAAAAGGTCATGACAATGATTTACTTACCCATCCTTCACCCCTGACTTCAACCCCTCCCTATCACAATTCAGTGGACTTTCTCCACAGGCCATGAATTGAAGTACTGATGAAAATGTCAGTTTTGTAAAAACCATGAAAGTTGATGTCTAAAAGGTTGTTGTTGTAGGGTTTAACACCATTTTTCAGCACACGATAGGCTATACATGGTGGCCAGTATTAATGGTGGAGGAAGAACCCGGGAAAACTCCCAGAAAGAACCACTAACCCACAAGAAGCTACTGGCAAACTGTCTCACATACCGACATTGGCCGAATCTGAGACTCGAACCCATGCAGACAGAGATGAGATGGCAATGATCCCTAATGAAGAGCTCTTTTGACCACTCAGCCACTCTGGGTCCCCTGTCTAAAAGGTAAATGAATTGTCATTAATGTGTTCTGACTTTTATACTATTGTTTTATAATGCATATGAAATTGAATTGAATATTTATGTAAACTTGCTAATATTCCCACATGAAGATATGTTTGCTCATTATTGTTAGTAATTTATCCATGTCACTGTCAGAGAAACTATCGTTATCTTGTGTGATATTCTTCAGGTGCGAAAGCTTGAGGAGGACATAACTCCCCTCCATAACAATATCCGTGAGCTGCAGGCTGTGCAGGATAGCCTGACTGCTGAGAAAAATACACTTAAAGGGGAAGCGGAGCGCTGGAAGAATCGCACAAATCATCTGATTGAACAGTCCAATAAAACAGACCCAGAAGAGCGCAAGAGACTGATGTGAGTGTTCAGTTTATGCTGATATAAGTTTCTCTTCTTGTTATGTCCTCAAATCTCTACAGACCAACAGGATGATTTTTCTTCTCTACAGTAGCAGAAGAAAGAAATAGGCTTTTTTCCTTTGCAGTAATATCAGATTTTACACACAAGCAATCTATGGTTAGACGAATTAAAAATATGACCTAACACAGATGTAATATAATGCAGATCATCTTGATCATCTTTCTTCTTCAGATACGTTACCTGATAATATTACATTAATTATTTGGCCACTTCTGCACAAATTCAGCTGTCATGAGCCTACTTTTAACATCAAAAGTGTTAAAAGTTGTCGACCCACCTGGGTGGTAGTCATATGAATATGCAGTTGTATCTTCACCAATGTGTTCATTGATGTTAAGATGACTTCAAGGGAGGTAATGACCAGTAAATGATATCAAGTGTTTTCTATGTTTACAGTCAGGAGAGAGAAGATTTCAGGACAAAATTCACATCAGCAATAGATGACTTGAACAAGAGCAGGTAAAGTTACACCCATCAGATTGCATTCAGAAACATTATTGCATAGAAGAGAATTGTTAAACTGAAGCGTGGTAGTTCCATATTATTTTACGCTTTTCCTCACACAGTTGCAGACATGCAAATCTTAAAATTTTCCAGTAAGACTTAACGAAAATTACCCTTAAAATACAGATTTGCGACATACTAGCAGAAAAAATATGAGAAAATGGTTGTTGCTGAAAAATCCAGATAAATGGTTCATCTGTGTTGGATTTGGATCCGGGTTTCATCTTATAATTAGTCAAATTAGCCAGGGAACCAGACTAACTTTGACAACAGCACCTCAGATGCTTTAAACTGCACGTATTTGTTCAAGCGAAGCATCTGCATGATCAAACTCTTTTTTCAATTATTTTAAATGGCATCCAGAAAGTGATGCAGTGTTTAAGACAAAAGGGAAAAGTAAGCTTCTAGAAAAGTGTTAATAATCAACACAGAAGAATAAAAAAGGAATATTCAGATTCATGTGAATAAAATCTGGAAAGACACAATTACGTTTATTGGACATCACATGCCAATTTTAGTATGTCTCTTGGGTTGGAAGATATGATTGTCATTGTCATCTGAAAAGTGAAAAGAATTTCCAAGAATTATATCAAGTTCAGAGATAGACAGGAGCCATTGAGCTGCATTGGGTTTGGAACTAGAGTTTGTGCAACTGTACTAGTGGTAAATAAAGTCTACTCTCACTTTACAAAATTTTCAGTTAACATAATGTTTATTGTCGATGCATCAGATGTTATTGATATTTTGTTACCTTACTGACAACCGGTAAATCTTATGGGAAAAATATCAACTGCCTTACTGAGACAGACTTGGCAGGTTTGCAGTTGGCAGGTAACATGTAACATGCATCAAATGATGTAACTAAC